>JABAKD010000007.1:13001341-13601341 GCA_012845835.1 Undaria pinnatifida
GATAACGAGACGATACGATCTAAGGGGATAGGGGCTGGTATGCACAGAAGGACACGCATAAAACGCCCAAGTTTGTCGAACTCCGGGCCCATCTTTACGACGAACTTAAACAAAATGGAAAAGTAAATACGGTATCGTACTCGACTCAGAATATTCACGTAAACAATAAGTTGAATTAAACTAAAAGAGCAAATGTTCATTTCTGTTTTGGGGGAGAACAACTCGCGAAAAAAAAACACCGCTACTTTCCCTTATGAGGAAATGCCGTATCATATTGTGCTACTTCTTCGGCAAGCGCCAAAGGGTCAACAAAACCCGTGGGCAGCCAACGAGGCGAGCGACGACACTCATCCTCCTGTGAACGCCGCGGCTAGCAACAGATTTGATATGCCGGCACCGGGTAGAAGGCTACCGCTTGTTGGAATATTTTAGGTGGGCTGGCGCAGTCCCAAAGCCACAAGCGGGCAGCAGCGACAGAGATACAGGTACTGAACATGTAAGCGAGTCGTGATGTGGTGATTACTCTCGTAACTTTGGAGGTGCAGGGCAACGTAAAACTGGGTTTGCGGCGGCCTTGGTTTTCACGGGGGCGTCGCAGCTAGTCTAGGCTGTGCTAAGGGCCTTCGGAGGTCGCGCTGGGGATGATCCGGCGGTCCTGCCTCTCGCGATGGTGGCATCTCGCCTTCAAAGCAGACGACCACAAGGCACAACTTTGCATTGCCTGCTTCGGTGACATGGAACGTGCCACACCCAGCTGGACAAATTCCCCAAATTGACAAAAATTTTGAACTTGTTTTGCCCAAAATCCGATTCATTTATTTTTCGGATCTGATGCATCGACTGTCCCTCGCACCAAAACGAAAATAATTACCGTCATGCGTCCGATGAGAAAAAAAACATCAAACCAAATTATCGAAGTCAACTTTTGTATGTTTACGCAAATAGCCTACCGTTTCGTCTGTCGATCAAATCGAGAAGGGACACGTAGTAGCTCCACTGATCGGCAGAACGCCTGACCAGGCCCTGTATAATCTCTTCCGCTCGCTCGAGGTCTTCGCCGCTACCCAGCTTCTCGTACAGGGCTGCCTTCATCTCCAAGCGTTCTAGCTCCTGCTCATCAAGAAAGGGGGGAATCACACGAGCAAAACACAAAATACACAACGCAAGGTTGATTTGAAAGATGACAAACAAGTTGCGAATTTGGCCCCAAGGTATAGCCGTGGTATTGTCAGCTCGCGGAAATATGATGACATGTGTTGCGCAATGTCCACACTTGAAAAGGCGTGAATTAGTCACGAGGTCGTCGACGCTATCGAGCGTCTCGTACAGGGCTGTCTTCGCGTCCGGGTACTCCAGCTCCTGGCCATCAAGAAATGAAGGGATAATAAACACGAATTTTAGCACGGTTTGATGTAAAACACGAAAGAAACATGGAGGGAAACTAAAGAGGAAGAAGCAAAAGCTTCGCAAAGTTAGTTTTGACGGCAAGAACGAACTAAACACAAGTCACGGATTTGGCCCCAGGCTTCGTTAAAAGAGCCTTGAAAAGAAGGACCAAACTAAAACCCCGAAATCAGTATCACACTGTTGTACGTACAGGGATGGCCTTAATTCCCACGCGATCTAGCCCCTGACCAAGATGGTCAAATAAACGACAAAAAAACAGCACTTTTCGCGAGATACTTTTGTTTTATTTGTTTAGTTTTCCCGTCACATCCAATGTATTTGTGTTTTTTGTTTTACAAGGAAGGGCGGAAAGCAAGCGAAAACACTGGGCTCAAGCTTTTTTTCAAAGGGCAACACTAAGTCGTGAAGTTCGTGTTGAAAATGTTGGGGCGATATTAAAGTCAGCTTTTTGTTGAACACAGAGAGGATGGGTTTCGATTTCTTCTATACAGCACTCTTTGCTGTCAATAACACCACGAGCATTTTACGATATGACTACACCCATGTTGTCGCTGCTCGTACACAAGGCCTGGATATGGTATACTATTCGTATTTTGATTATCTGAGTGGTATGACTACATCCATGTTGCCGCTGTTCATGCACAGATCTGATTATATTATTCCACTCACATTTTGAATACCCCAGTAGAATGGCTACGTCCATGCTGCCGCTGTTCTAATACAGGCCTGAACATCCATTTCACCGTGAAAAATATTCTAGCAAACAAGCGCAAACCTGTCTGCTATTTGTTCAATGCTCCCGTTCGTCTCCCACTAGCTTTATATTATCTATTTGGTGTCCAAGTTTGGCCATAGCGTTTTTTCAACGAATGTATTTTTCATCACAAGTGATGTTCACAGACACTCGGCGCCATATCCGCATGTCCTATCACAGAGACAGACAGAGCCTCCAAGACATCAACGTCACTTTCCTAAAGCAGCGTCCTGGTTATATATCAGAGGGCCGCGTGGCTTCATATCAGAAGACCGGGTCAATGCCTGCATGTTGACGATAGACCCGTTTTCTACGCCAGATCGGTCCTCTATCGCCATCCCGCCGTCAGCATCAACAGTAGCAGCAATGGTCAGATGGATAATCAGGATGAAAATTAGGTGCGCTTGTGTACTAGGTAGGAAAAACGGTATAACGTCAAGATAATACAGCAATGCTGTGTTTCCTGGTACAATATGTCTGTGCTTCCTGGTACTGCAGTACCTGCATGTTGGCAAAATCGAGCTGTTTCTACGCTGAAATCGTCTTATATCGCCATCCCGTCTCTAGCAGTAGCAGCAGCAGCGAGAGGAATAATCGGGATAAACACTGCGTATGCAGATTTCGCTGCCTAGAAAGAACGGTGTCATGTGAAGACAAATCACACATCTGGTGCAGTCAAGTACCTGCATGTTGACGATAGAGCCGTTTTCTAGGCTGGATTCGTCTTCTATCGCCATCCCGCCGTTAGCAGCAGTAGCAGTAGTAGTGAGAGTAGCGGCAGTAGCAGCAGCAGCAGCGGGCGTCTCATCATTGGCGGAATCGTCTTGTGGGGGCACCTCTGGCTCGAACCGGCCGAGGGCTTCCAATGCTTCCCTGTGGCACGGACCATCATCATCAGAAAACGTATCAGCAAAAGGAGTAGAAAAGGGAGCAGAAAAAACATAATCAACAGCATCGGCAAGCATTAGACTGGTTGTCGTCGTTGTCATCAGAAAAAGTACAGGCAAAAGCAGCAGCAACAACACCAAAGAATCGGCGCTATCATCATCGTCGCTACAGAAAAATCGATGTTCACTCGTGTTTATTCCTTCGTCGTTCATTCATCATTATTGCGGCCCTCTTCCGCAAAATTAATGAATAACCACACCCCCCCTAAAAAAGAAATCAACTCTGTCCGTAAATATAGGCAACGCTTTATTTCAATTGTAATGCCCAAACATTTTGCCAATAGTTACGTACAGAGCGGCACAATACCCCCCACCTTTTAATACATTGCACGGCCCCCTGTATGTATCGTGTCCCTTTCACACCAAAAAATAATTGATGCCTTGAAACCGAATGAATCAATTAAATTTCACCCCCCCCATCGTCTACGTTCGTCTCCCTCGAATATGAAAAGTAAATATCGTCTTGAATTAGTAACTTTTCCCCCCATCTTAACCCCCCTTACAATATATATATACCTCGGTTGGCACCGACGCTGTAAAACATTATATATATTGGGGTTGGCATTGGTTAGCAACGACGCTGTGAAACATGCCAATCACTGCGTGAGCTGAACAACCAGGGTGCCGTTTTTTTTTTCTTGGCGGTCACCATGATGGTTATCGAGCTACTGTACATCATTATGAGCGGGGTGGACAACGCTAACTCCGCACAAGGGGAATGATCGCACCACGTAGTGTAAACATGGTAAGGCACCCACGAAGCAGTTACATAGTAATACCCATTGCTGTCTCTGGAGTGGCCACACCAGAAAACAAAGTAACTCATTGGCGCTGTCATCCATAAGCAAGAAAGTAGGCACAAGGCACCGAAGTCCGTCTTACAAGTGGTTCTTGGAAGGATGCAGTTCACCCTTCATGCGACTCGCCGAACACCTCATGAAGGTTCGCGCTTGGTGCAAGCATTGTCTGCCTGGTTGGTAAAAACCCGACGAGCTCGATTCCGGCATAGTAGGGATGCGAGGGTCTATGGTCATATGGCTACGGCCATGCACAAATTGAGTATCCCCCCCCCCCCCCCCCCCCGCCCCTTCACCGCTACTATTTTGTCTGCCTCTAATGTCGAAAGTCTTTCAAAATTTCACCCTCACATGGCTACCTACCACGTGCAAGCCGACGCATGCTACCTGGTATATAACATGATATGATATTAAAAAAAAAAAATCCGTCAGTAGTGCACCAAGTTATATTCACTCGACATGATACGTAGTACAATATATCCCTTCGTCGAGTAGCTCTACGCATCAGCATAGGTCGAAGCGAAGCGAAGGTGGCTACGCAACACGAACCTATCAGGAGAGTAAACGAAGAACAGCTTTCGGGTTCGGTTCGTGGACGGGTCGATACCAAACATCGTAAAACTGCGGTATTTGGTATGACCATCTTGAAACAAGCGCATGAAATGATACCCGAGCGTCAATAGGAGCCGAGGCGAGGAGCGTCTCGATGACCAATCCAAACTTGCCCTGCTTGATTGTCCACGAAAACGCATCTTCTCGCTGGGCAGGGCTCTTTCGTAGCCTATGCAAAGCGCAGCAGCACAAATTCGATCGGGCATCTACGACGACAGCAGGCGCTTCACATCATAGGAATAGACACGCAAGATGACAGAGAGATGGTGTCATCCCACTGCAGGGGTTGCCGTTGTAAGATTGGGCCAAACCGTCCCTGGGCGATTGAGCTCCTCATGCGAGGAACTGCCGGTTTATGAAGTAATTCGACGAGTACATACTTGTTTTGGGACTGAGGCATAGAAGCTTGGTCGGGTTGTGCGAACGAATGCCTTCGAAGTCATGTAGTATCGGGTGAGATATGAGGAGCTCAGGGACTTGCTGGAATCTCATGCACCCCTACCGTGTTGATGGCTCGATGGTGACATGCAGAAGCAGCAGACGCAGCGCGTTCATGATGCAAGGGATTTTCGGATGTGGGTTTTACTCAATATTGTTTTCATTAAGCGCCGGGGGGGGGGGTAACGAACTATCAATACACTAATATTACACGGCCAATACACTACAAATACACCGACTAATGCACTACTAATACCCTACCAGGGTATTAATACATTATTAATACGGTAGTGTATCAATACATGCGACGCGTGCTCCGGCAGAGGTGGCGCATGTTGGCTGGAACGGTTTTCTGAGTAACGGGGCTTCTTAACCCAACAATCGGGGTTTCATGCGTGTTTCGCAAATACTCTTCGTTTTCACTAGGCCATGGGTTTTCTCTATCGGGTATACAGCACTTTTGTTTCTTCTCGGCATCAGTTTCTGGGGAAGGTACAGACTAGCTTGTTAACAAGTGACCACACTCAGAAGGCAAAAAGAGCATGTGCCTCTCTACCGTGGCGTGTGGTGTGCGTCGATGATGCTACTTACACAGTATTAATTTCTCACCTGTGCTTGCCCTGAAGGTTAAGGATCTCGAGGTACAGCCGCAACTCTTCGCCGACCGGCCGAGACCCATTCAAGGCCTGCAAGAACAAAATAAAAAGCGACGAAGGACCCGCGAGAATCGTGTTGTCAGCTGTCAATGTTGCTGTTGGTAGTGGTTGATGTTACAGCTGCTGCTGCTGCTACTACTACTGCTGCTGGTGGTGGTAATACTGCTGATACTGCTACTGCTACTGTTCCTGCTATTGCTACTGCTACTGCTACTGCCACCACTACTACTACTATACTACTACTAGCACTTACTAGTAGTACTGCTGTAGTAGTATTGTAGTGGTACTAACTAGTAGTACTACTAGTACTACTACGACTACTGCTGCTACTATGACTATGACTACTATAATTACGACTACGACTACGACCTCAACCACGACTTTGACTACGTCTACTGCTATTGCTACCACTACTACTGCTAATATGTGGCATCTCCACTCGCCTTTTCTTGCAGCACCTTGACCGTGAGCTTCTCCGCGAGAGGCAGGGTCATGGCAGATGCTGTGCTGTCCTTTCGTTCCGCCTGGATCAGCATCGTTGCCGCCGCCCAAATGATGAACTTGCCTGGCAAGCCAAGGCATACATAAAACAACTGAAAAACAAACTATTGCCTGAAAAGACAAAATGACGAACTTGCCTTGCAAACCAAAACATACATATAAACAATGGAGAAAACAGAGCCACGCTTGAAAAGACAATATCATAAACTTGCCTGACACACCAAACAAGCATGCATATATGATAAACAAAAACACCGAGGAACAAACGTAAACTTGAAAAGGCAAGAGGATAAACTTGCCTGACAAACCAATACACACGTCGTATATCGTGTGCCTCGAGGGTGAAGACTAATTAATGTCGTGAATTAGTAAGAATAAATTAAAAGTTGACGTTGCATCGTACGCCCACGTGAATGTGTAAAACGAGCGCCGGGTGCCGCATGCAAATAACAGTTCGAACCTCAGGAATATTTTAGACCATTATTGCGGCAGCGGTTGACTTGGAATGATGCGATTGGCGGCGTTCATACAGATAGTAGTCCATCCAATGTGCGTTTGGTGTTATAATTTGGATATTGATAATATGAAGCATTTGTCTGTTGTAACATGTACAAAACACGGAGAAAACAAAAACATGCTTGGAAAGACAAGATGATAAACTTGCCTGACAAACCAAAACCTACATGCCTTATACTCCGGAGTATATGATACCATACAAAATATTGAGAAACAACCGCATGTTTGCAAATACAAGATTATAGACATGCTAGAAACGGACGCATGCTTGGAAAGACAAGATGATAAACTTGCCTGGCAAACGAAAAACATACATGTCGTACATATGACAGAATAAGAAGCTTTGAAGAAAACAAACGCATGCTTGAAAAGACAAGACGATAAACTCCACTGAAAAACCAAAACCTACATGTATTATACCAGGTATATGATATAATGCAAACCACTCAGAAATCAAAAGAACATTCAAAAACCTCACATGACAAACTTGCCTTACCTGACAAACACGAACACACATACATGTACACATGACACAATAAAAAGCTTCGAGAAAAAAAACTTGCCAGACAAACGAAGAACATACATGTCGTATGACACAACATAAAGCATCTGAGAAAGCAAAAGCGTGTACCGTACAACCTTCCCCGTCGGTATGTGGTTATGGTTTCAAATCCCGGGGGTGTCGCAAGTCAAAAGGGGGGGGAACTCTTGAAAACCAGGTACAGAAAAAAAACTATTGGCCACCGCGCAAGTAACACGGCATGCAACAACGACCAATCCGAACGAGTTTGGGTTAACACCGACCAACCCGAACGAGTTTATAGTAATACCGACCAAGCCCATACGAGTTGCTAGTGTCGCCGACCAGCCCAAACGGGTTTATAGTATCACCGACGAGCCCAAACGAGTTGCTGGTAACACCGACCAGTCCAAACCAGTTTCTAGTAATACCGACCAGCCCAAACGAGTTTCTAGAAACAATGAATAGCCCAACGAGTTCTAGTAACACCGACCAGCCCAAACGAGTTAGTTTAGTTAACACCTATATCAAGCGCAATTTTACGAAAGATACTGCTACGAAGAGATACACTGGCTTGTTTAAGACTTGATCCAGATGCCACATATCTTGATCAAGATAAACTACAGCTTGTGCATCCTGTATCTTCCGAACGTTCTGACATGTCGTGCAGGATCTGTACATAAAGAGTACGGACCTATCCCTCGAGACGCTTGTTAAAAAATCGTGCAGATCGCACGGCTCCCACCTGGTAACACGAGCTAGACCATACAGATCACACAGATCTCCCCTGAAAGATCTTGGTCATCAAGTGGGGATAGATCATCTGCCAAAAACGAGCATATACATTCGTCTACTCGCCCAATAACAGGGAGCGTGAGCAGGGTGAAGACCCCTCGTGGGACAGGTTACTTTTACCCTCCTGACGAGTCGCTGTCGCGACAGTACGCTAGACAACGAAATGGGGATCCGATCTGCCCCGACGCGTGGAAAAAAAATACCGGGCATTTCCACGGGTCGGGTCACTCATCGCGGGTAGGACTCGGTCAGGCCGTCCCGGCGACCCGACTGGACCCATGAACTTTGAAAACCTCCCGGGCCCGACCCCACCCAACCCGTGATATTTCAAACACTCTTCCTGATCCGACAAGACTCGATCCGCGAGATTTTGAAGCCCTCTAGACCCGACCCGAAGGCCGCGGCATGTCCCGTGAAAATGCCTGAAAAGTTACGGTCCAATGGTATCCCATGTGGAGAGTAGTAGTAACATGGGCGCGTGCTGAGACAGAGGTATATACCGTTTTTTGGCCAAAACATTTTCTCAAGGACGCGGAGCTCCTTAGCCAATAATCGTCGGAAAACGCCATTCTTTGCTTCGCTACATTATTTGTTTTCGACATACCGCAGGTTAAACTAGGCTACACTAGGCTAAGGGTTCGTTCATCGGGTTGGCGAGGCATGTCACCCATTTTCCCATCAAGTCACCACCCTCAGCAGGCAAATAGAGCCAGTGCACCTCCGCCGCACTATTAGTAGCATGTGTCCATCTCAATCCACGGCTACCATTAATAGCTCACCTCCTTGAGAGTCGACCTTGTACAGCTTCGTGGCCGTCTGCTGTGCTTTGAGGTACAGCTTTGCCTGCCGAGAAATTAAAAAAATAAGAATAAAAAGAGAGGGAAGGAACACAAAGACAGAACGCCCAAATTACCACGGTTGGACAAATCAGACCGTACAGATCACACGTTTCATTGGACACCCGTAACGATACCAGGTACTTCGTAGAGGCATTAAGTAGCACTTTCGGCTCAAAAAAAAAACGGAATGACGAGACTCCTTAGCCTGAAATTGTCGGATATTATACAAGTATATATATATAAAAAGAAGTAATTTTCGTTGTATGCCCAGGCCATGGGATTATTCATCGGGTACGCACGTGGCACTTTTTGTTTGCTTGTCCCTAAAGCAGTTTTTTGGGCGCGTATAAAGTAGTTTATCAGCTAAGAACACAGCCACCACCACTCCCCCCGTCCTCCGTCTCGAAAGTGGTGTGTGGTCAACGGTCAAACGACCAAGGCAAGAAATAAATGGGCACGCCTCTCCCCTTACCCCCCACTCCCCATCCCTCCATTCGCATGCCACTTGCGACGCCTGCTACGATAGAGGGGCCAGATTTGCTTGGCACATGTTTTCTGAATAACGAGGCCTCTTGGACGAAAAAATCGTCCTATACTAATTCCAAGTGTTTCGGTCCCCAAAATGTTGGTGCAGTTCTAAAGGGGTTTACACTTTACCGCTTAAGAACTGCACAAAACTTTTCGGCGACTAAAACACCTAGCCCTTTAGAACCGCACCAACATCTCGGGTACAGAAACACTTGCAAGTAGTACAGGACGATTTTTTTGGGGTCCCTCAAAAGGGTTATTACAGCAAACCAAAAATCGCCGCAAAGTCCCCCTTGTTTTGCACCATTCTTGGTTCACTACGTACTAATCGTATTACTAGGCCATGGGATCGTTTATCGTGTAGAATCGTTTCTGGCCTTGGCGGGGTATATAACTCATGATGTTACGAGCCTCAGAAAAGCAATGGTTGGTGCACCTCTACCTGTGGTACTACTACTACTATTAATACTACGTACTACTACTCCTTTTTTTGTTTTGCAAACTTCTACTTTCCAGCTTCCGGAAAGCCGCGGGCACAGGTGTCGTCCCTTCTCCCCCGCGGCCCTTGCCTTCAATTTTTATCGCGCATAGGGTTCAGCAATCCCACTGCTCCTCAATGTCATCGAGTGTTACTAACTCACGCTCTCGCGCTTTCCGCAAATCAATTTGTGCACAAGAAAACCTCCCCACGAATCAATACGAGTATGCACTCGGGGGGGCTCGAACTCGCGAAACTGACCTATACCAGGCTCGAGGATCACCTGATACGCCACCGGGGCGACCGGACTAGCACCATGCTATTAGTAGTATGTGTCTTGCGACTTATCACTCACCCGTGCGTAGCACATAAACAGCTCCTTCAAAAAAGGAGGCTCCTTCGGCACTAGCGTTCACCGCAGCCTCGAACACAGCCCCCCGCCCCGCCCATGTCCCCCCTACAACTCCCCAATCCACCGCCCTTACGTAGCACACGAAGAGCTCCTTCGAAGGAGGGGGCTCCGCCGATCTAACGTCAACCGCATCCTCAAACAAACAGCACTGGTGCCTCCCCCCTCCCTCCCTTTCTCTGCAACTCCCTCCTTAACTCACCCGTACGTAGCACATGAAGAGCTCCTTCAGAAGAGGTGGCTCCCCCGGCCTAGCGTTCACGGCAGCCTCCAACATGGGAACCATTTGCTCTCTCCGGTTCATCATCCGGTGGTTGCAAGACATCGCCGACAAAGTGTCCTCGTTCGTAGGAATCGCTCTCTGCAGGTTGGGGGCATAGGGCGGATGAGTCAGATGTCGGAAATCGTGTTGCGGAACGTTGGTTTATGCTGTATTCGTCGTCGCTGTTGTTATCATATTAACATTAAGAAGTGGCAGTAGCATAGTATATAATATAAACAGTAGCAGTAGAAGTTGTGGTTACGTTACGTATCAATATCAGTATAGTTCGTCATGGCGGTATTTGCAGGAGCTCGCCGCTAAAGTGCCAATTCGTAGGAGACGCCGTGTCTGGTTATTGGTGTCGCTGTTGTTGTTTCAGTAGCAGCAGTAGCAGCAGTAGTGGTAGCAGCAGTAGTAGCAGTAGTCGCTATAGTAGCATAACGTACGGTATAACTAGCAGCAGTATAAGTATATATATATTATAAATATTGAAATACACTCCAGCTGTGAGATCGAAGATTTCGTCGAAACTCATCTTTGCAAGCCGTGTGTGATACTCCGATCGCGCGCATTACGAGTTGTGTGTCCTCATTAAGGATATAGGTCGGCGACTCCCCTTACAACTACAGTGTAGCTATCAGGGTCAACAGTATGATTTTAGTCAGTCTGTGCGCGGAAACTATAAAACCCGTTTCTGAGGGGGACAAAATCTGACATATATAGTAGCAGAGTTACACAGTCGGTACAGGAACTCATCGCCGGACTGTCTTCGTCCGTGGGAATCGATCTCCGAAGGTTGAGCCTATTAGTCAGCGGACGGAAAACAAATGTTGCAGCACGCTGTCTATGTTGTTATTGGCGGCGAAGGTGTTTGTGGTGGCGATGGTGTCGGTGTTGGTGTTGGTGTTGTTGTCGGTATTGTAGCTAGCATGTGGTCGCTATGATCATTGCTTTCTCATCGTTTTGGTCGTTGATAACCGTAAGGCTGCGGCGTGGGATACGCGTGCGGCGGCTGCTGTGCGTCGTTGATGTTGGTGATGAACTGTTGTCGACGTCATTACAACGCTTACAGCTGCGACACCGCCAGCAGCTACAGTGCGGCCACCATGACAGCTACGGCAAACAGGTACCCAACAGAAACGCGCCAGGCGTACCTGCACTTCGAGACAGAGCCGAATGCCCTCGTCGTATTTTCCCAGCTTCCAAAGGCCGTTCGCCTTCAGGGCCTTGGTCGTCAACCATCTCTCTACGTCTCGCTGCTCGCACAGTCTCACCTGGATGGGTCGCCGCAAGGCGGGGGGTATGGGATAAGGTTGGGAACCGGGTAAGGATGTAAAGAAGACGAGGGAGAACGGTCCCGGACTACTTTGTCAACCACTTGACCGGCAGACCAGTCGACGACCGACCGGCCAACCAACCGACCGACAAGACGGATCGATCGAACGACTATTGGACAATTTGGCCGAATCGTAGGAATAATTGACCTACCAACCAACCAACAAATTGTTTTGTTCACGCGATCCACCGAACGACCGAACCATGTATCAAGCGACCGACCTATCGACGGAACGCGACCGACCGACCGACCGACCGACCGACCGACCTACTTGCCGACCGGTCAACTGATCGCAAGATCGTTCCACAGAACTGAGGACGGACTCTGACTACCTACATACCTACCTACAGAAAGACACGCTGACCGACCTACCCTACCTACAGACTGACACGCTGACCGACCTACCGAGTGATCGACAGACCAATCGGCCGACCAACCGGCAGAATTCGATCGACTTAACGACCGGCCGGCCACTCAACCAACTGAAGCGCAATCGACAGACCCATCGGGCAACCGATAGAGCCCGACTGCGCGATCGTACGACCAAGGGATCGAAACGTCACGTTTTTACCGTAACGAGGACGGAATTGGATCTACCGGCCGACCGGCAGATCAAACGACCTGCCTACCGAGGGAGTGCAACCGAACGACCAACCGACCGATCGGTCATCTGAGCAAGCAGATCAATCGCCCGACCGACCGACCGATGCACCGACGGGATCTGACAGACCGACCAGCCAATGGATTGTCCGACGTATTGACGGAGCCCGACTGACCAAACGAGCGAAGAAGTGATCGATTGGCCCTTTTAATTGGATCGAGGATGGCACTGCGCCTACCGATCGACCGACCGACCAAGCGACTTACCTACCGACGGAATGCGATCGAATGACCGAAAAACTAATCAACCACCTGAGCTGCAGACCAGTCGACCGACTTACCTCCGGAACCCAACCGATTGACCGACCGACCGATTGACCGACCGACCGATCAACCAACCAACTTTCACACCAATCGATCGACCGATCGACGGACCGACGAAACCCGAAGGCCCGACTGAACGAGTAACTGATCAACAGGCCCTTTTTCGACCGAACCAAGGGTCGAATTGGACCTGGCGCCCAACCGATCGACCAAGCGACCTTCTTACCGACAAGGATTAGGCGACCGACCGACCGACCGACCAACCGACAGACATATCGAAAAAACACACAGTTGCGGCATAACTCACCGCTTGGCGCCAATTCCCTCTGCCCCCGAGGCCCAGCCCAAAGAAGATTTATTGTGCGCAAATTTTGAGTTCCGTTCGGATGCAAATTCAGCCCATGCCACATTCCATTCCGATTCGGCACATTCCGATTTCCATTCCGGTTCAGTCCATTCGGATTACGAATCGAAACATGGTTGGTTACAATGCAACGAATGAAAACGCCGTGCGGAGGGTGCGGAGGGGTTCGGACGCCGGAGGATGTATGCGGTCAGGGGAAGGGCGGAGTGGGGGGAGGTGGTGGGGCGGGGGGGGTGGTGGAGGGGGACGTGGGCGGCGGCGGGGGGTGGGGGATAGGGGTTCTCGGGAGGCGGCGTGGGGGTAGGAGACTGAGGGGGGGGGGGGCACAAAGCGTAGTGAGAACAAAAGCCAAGTTTTCATCAAACGATGCGGTTTGGTGCGCCGTTTAGAATCAAGAATCAAACCGCGACCATGGGCCAGGGGACTCGTTCAGGCAAGCTATACACACGGTCGGCGATACTACGTGAGTTCTGCAAGTAATGCAAGGATAGGCAACGTAGGAGCTATGCAAGTTGTGCAGGCCATGCAAGCTATGCAAGCTATGTAACGTGGACAAGGTTTGCAAGGTGTGCAAGCTGCTATGCAAGCTATGCAATCTGGATCTCACTAACTTCAGAATAACGGCTTCACAAAATTCTCGTTTATTTTGGCAATCTCAGCCCGGGTTTCTCACAAACTTCAGTATAACAACTCTAAAACGAATTATTTCCTGTTAATCCGGAACTTCAGTAGACTTCAACATGCTTGCTTCCTCGAAAATTTCAGCCTGGGTTTCTCACAAACCTCGACATTTCTTAGCTTCTTGCTAATGCCTAACTTCAGTACAACGAATTCGGAACAATCGTGTTTCCTTGTAAATGTCAGCCTGGCTGTCTCACAAATTTCAGTATAATGACACCACAGATATTTCCTTTCCCCGTTACTCCCAGCAAGACTTTATTATTTACTCATTTTCTTGAAAGAAAAAAACATGAGGTGTCTTGGTGTCTTGTACTGCTTGCCTTTCGTGGTTGTGCTCGCTTTCTTGCCTTGTACTGGTGCTTGTGTCGTCTACACTTTTCATTTCTATTTTATATTTCTGATCATCCCATCTTTTGTGTTGGCACGTTTCATTTCTTCTTCTCCCTCCCTAGGCGAAGCTCAGATCAAGCGTCACTAAGCAGGCTTTTCTCCCCCCCTTGCCACTACGGTACGCGCCTTGATTTTCAGCACTGTCTTCCCTCGTCAACTCACGTCGAATGGCGCACTACGTCCTCCCCAGAACAAAATACCCCAAAAGAACCCAGCCTGAGACTTCCTGTAATGTAGGTAAGAAACTCGGGAGCCGTTACAGTAGTGATACTCGAAAAAGGCGGTCGTAAGAAGGCGATATACCTGAATATGGCGAATATGGCCGTATCCCTGAGTAAAATCGACAGGCACGACTGAAACCTGAGGCACGGCAGCACCCCGCCTTGTTCACGGCTGGTCGCTCGATAGAGCGGTCTACAGCCTTATCGAGGGCGGTTAAGGCCTCCATATCTGTGCAGCCACCCTCAGCCGGTAACTATTCATAACGAACCCAATACCCGCATTGCGCTATCTGCGCTATTAGTGGAAGAAAATTACTGCTTCCAACAAGGCATTAATGGGGGACTCGCACACTACCCCCTTATTCGGGGACCACTACTGTATCACCTGTATACGGTACTTGTATACTTGGTGCACGGTATACGAACGATGTACCCCTCTGTCCGGAAATATAAGCACCATTTTGTTTCAGTAGTAATGTTCAAAGGTTGCTTATACTTACGGACAGAGTGGTACCAAATTTAGTGTGGAGTACACTTTTTGCCAAATAACGCCCGTTTCTAACGAGCATGAAACCTGCCAGGAATCGTGCGATAAAAACCACGACCTTTTCGCGAATCCTGATAATTGTCAGGAACCCGGACTTCGAATCATTTTGACATTTTCCATAAAAACTGATGTCCGGATTCTTGACAACTTTTTTAAACATTTTTTAACGTGGCATTTCAAAATTTTAAAAAAGTCAGGAATCTTGCCATAATTGTCACGATTCGTGACATTTTTGCGTTCGTTAGGAACGACCCTAAGAAATGTAGAAGGGATCAGTACCCGGTTTCTCATAGAGCGCTCATCCTGCATGTCAGGTACCGGTGGCATGCCAGGTACCGGTGGCATGCCAGGTACCGGTGGCATGCCAGGTACCGGTGGCTATACTCTCGCACCGCTGCTGCTGCTGCTGCTGTTGCTGCTCTCCGTAAGGTGCGGTCGCAAGCTGCAATTACGGAGTATCGGACACCCAATAAGAAACAACGTTCAGCAGTAGTGGTCTTTCTATAGTATAGAGCCGGTATGTGCACTATAGAGGGGAAAACCGGCACTATAACGGCAATTACTGCTCCACTCCGCATACTGCCACTACTGGCTGTTCCAACTTCGTGCCAAGGGAATTAACAGGCACTATAGCGGGCAACCGGCACCACTGAACCAGCACTACAGAGGGATCACCACTGTAATAAGGAGGGGAAGCTGAAACTGACAGAAATATAAGAAACACGGAAGCCGTTACGCTGAAGGTAATGTACCTGGTCGAACATACTCTCCGCCAAATAGCCTGGGCCAGTGCCAAATTTTCTCAATAGGTGTCATGCACTGCTGCATACCAGGTGCGGGTCAATTGTACTCTCTGCATACATCGGACAGGTCCGGTCCCAGTTCATAATCTGTTGATCTGGGCAGACAGGACCCTGGTCTATACGATTCGCATGGCCTGTAGATCAAAATGCCGGGGAGCCGAAAAATCAGGATGAATCTAGAATCTAGAACAGTTTTCCAGGGTTGGATGTGTACTGCATAGATCCTGCACCACATACCATGACGACAGATATACCATACGAATAACATTCTAACCCTTTGGCAACTCCTGAAAATATTTTACTTGAATTCCAAGAGTTGTGTCCACATGTCGGGCGGGCGGTGCCAAAAATTCAAGGGTTATTTCAAGACCTACTGTTGTACGAGCTGATCTGTCCGATATATGTGCTCGCTGCTCGGCTGCTTCGTGGAAGGTGAGGCCGAAAGCTGCAACTGAGACGACCAAGAGGTCCCGTGCGACCGGCACAGTAGCAGCAGGCCTTCTTTGAGCAGCCTGTCAAAGTGGTGGCTTTCGCGCAGAACGCACAAGGCTGCTGCAATGTATTCCCTATCTTCCCCCTCTAGGGCCTGAGGGCATAGTTTTATCCAATTTTTGTTTTGGTCATTATTGGCCAGAACCTGTTTCCTGGATTGGATGTGCACTGCATAGATCTTGCACTACATACCATGACGACAGATGTACGATCATCTACAGTAGATCGTGACCAGTCCGATGTATGCGCTCCATGCACTGCTGCTGTGTGTCAGGGTGAGGTCGAATGCTGCAATTAAGGAAACTATCCATGAGGTCTCGTGCGATAAGCAGCAGGCCTTCTTTGAGCAAAGTGGTGGCTTTCGCGCAGAACGCACAAGGCTGCAGCAATGCATTCCCAATCCCCCCACGACCATTTGGTGGTCATTTAATTTTTGCCACGATTGGCTCTGCTATGTAGGTGGCATAAGTAAAGATGCAAGTTGATTTTGTCGGCATAGGGCCCCCCACCATATTCGTAGGTGGACCTTGTACGTAAACTCGGGGTGTCGTCATAGCACGGGTAGTAGATGGAGCCGCTAGGGCTTCGGAGGGGTCACTTCTTGCACTTGAGAGTCCCAAAACCATCCCTGCACTAATTCCAAGTAAATTTCCCCACAAGCGGGTTTCAGTTGTGGAGGGGGTAACCCCTTTTGAACCCCGAAATCCCTCCCTATACTAACTTCAAGTAAATTTGTCCCCCAAAAGGATTTCCAGTTGTAAAGGCGTTAAGAGGGAGAAGGGACATATTTAACCTATTAATAAATTAAATAAAGGCAAACAGGCCTCCTCTGGGCGACAGGGCGAAGCGGTGGCTTCGTCGCGAATGCACGAGGCTGCGTTGCATCAAGAGGCTGCACAATGCATCTTCAACCTCAATCTGCTCCATTTAAAAAGCTTGCCTCTCGAGGTGAGTAGATAATCAGCCAACTATTTACAGGCATACGACACCAAGCCTGCATAACAAACTTACTCGTACAATTTGATATGAGACTAACACTCAGTTGACTATGCGTCGACGGCTGATGCTACAGTACCGACCATACCGTTTTCATTGCCATGCCAGATACAGGACGCAAAAGGCTGCAATGCATCGTATGCAGCTCCTCATGACAGCCTGCCTCGCACAAAAGTGGACACAGAAATCAGCCCACTACGATGCAGTAGCCACGGTCAGCACAACAGCAAATATATTATGATATTAATAGGAGACTATGCAGGACAGAGAAGGCTGCAATGCATCGTCTGCGAGCTCCAATCTGAGCGCACAGGTCGATGCAACCCTGCATATTGTCCTCGTGGCAGCTTGCTTTGTCGAAGTGCACCGAGCAATCAGCCATCAGTTCAATATGATCGTAGCCAGCCACAGCCTTTTGAGAGAGCAATATGCTACTGACTGCTGTACCAGGCGTACTGCTGTTGACCTTGTGACTGGCCGCCTCCCTGCACAGAGCCAAACACGTCCAGACGCAACTACTGCCTGGCGTCCAAGCTCTGTGCTGTACCAGGTACGAGCGTACTGCAGTACCGCAAACAATCCTCGAGGAACCTCTCGTTCGATGCGTGTTCTGTGCTGTCTCTCTCAAGACGACTTGTTCCGTGTTCCTTCCCCACTGCAATACTACCCCACGCAACGAGCGCTTTCTCGCAGAATCTCCTTCACCCACCTCTCTAGCGCATGGTAGATTGGCTGTAGCCTCTGGGTGCGAATCTCCTCTGCCGACGACATCTTCCTGTTCACAGTGTGGTACGAGCAACAGCTGTGCCTGTGGGTTGCTTGGCGTTGGCTCGCCCTTGGCCTAGGCGGCATACTGACCATTCCCTTGTTGCTAACGCCTGTTATACATCGCGAACTCCATCTTGAGCAAACCACAGCCCACAACAGCCCACAGCCCAACAGCAGTGTGAGGTCGGAGGATACAACCTCGAAGCGTGGAGATGCCGAACCTACGGTCCCCGCAGGTGAGTGCAGCACGACCGTTTGTGCTTCTTGTAGCAGGATTACCGACGGTATCGATCCCTTGTGTCGGCGCCAGGAGGTTGCAGTTTGCTCCCCCTACGACGCTGCTTCGCGTTGGTTTTGGCTTGCCTCGCATTCTCTCTGCTACCCTTTGCTATAGACTAGACTCAAGCAATATGAACCATTCCAAGATGTAGGCATTGCTTTGCGTATCTTAGGTACGCGCTTTGGCTTGCTGGCGTGGCCACCTGCTTGTGCGGCAGGACCGTGTGGGCCTGTTGTAGCTGAATTGCCTGCGGCATCGACGACACGTGAGGGGTCGCTTTCCTCCCCATATCCTGCGTTGCGTTGTTTTTGTTTGCGCCGCTTTCGCTTTGACCTTTAGACTATACTGTACCGCCATAACTAGTGCTGTTGTAGATGCTGTGTTGTGTTACCATCAGCTATATATGTTGCCCACGCTCTTGGGCTTGCTGCCGTCGCCACCAGCTGAAGCCTGCCATTGTTCAAGCTGGCAAGCGTGCATTGGCTGAAATCGAAGTTGGCAACGTTGGCAGTGCCACCAAGTAGATCTATCTTGGCTTCGTGTGGCGCTGCTTTTGCACTGCTGTTGCTCTGGCTCTTTCGCTCTGCCCTTTTCATTGCATTGCGCTGCTCATCGTGTTTGGTCTGTCTTTCCTGGCATCCCGACGCACAGCAGCAGCAACGGTGATGCACACGCCTTGTGGCTGTACAGCAGTGTACAGCTGGTGGTATATGGTGGTAATTTTCTTCCCTCGAAACCCTACAGGCACAATAGATGGCAATGTTGGTTATATGCAGGGCTTTTCACGGGTCATGACCCTGGATCGGGTAAAGGGGGTTTCAAAATCTCGCGGGTCGGGTCTGGTCGGGTCGGGTCGGGTCATGATGTTTTAAAATCTCACGGGTCGGGTTGGGTCTGGTTGGATCAAGAGGTTTCAAAATCTCGCGGGTCGGGTCGGGTCGGGTCAAAAGGCTTCAAAATCTCGCGGGTCGGGTAGGGTCGGGTCGGGTCGGGTCGGGTCGGGTCAAGAGGTTTCAAAATCTCGCGGGTCGGGTCGGGGCATGAACCACAAGACGGATCATTCGCGGGTCAAGCCATCATAAACAGCGAGTTGTTTTCGGCTGACCCGCGGGTTGAACCCGCGGATCTGGCTAGCGGATCCGCATAGTTCAAACTTACGGCTGAGGGCTATTGCCGTGCAGGCGCGGGTCGGGTCGGACCCGCTGATCCGTAAATAATACAAAACTTACCGCTTTCTATCTCTCTCGTGCCGATGCTCCGATCATATGTCACCATAGCGTGTAGAACAACCACCAGGCAGTACCACTAGCTACTCGTACCAAGGCATACAGTGTGACGCGAATCCCGTGCCGGCTGAAGCCGTAACAGTAGTAATAATACGGCCATACCAGTACGAAATGTGGCCGAACGTAGAAAGGCAAGGACAATCGTCGTGGAAGCAGCAGCAGCAGCGGCAGCAGCAGCAACAGCAACAGTACTGGGAGCAGCAAGCACCAGCAGAAGACCCCGGATCTTCGCGGATCACAGCCCCTGCTGACAGATCCACCGCCCCAATTGTGGGCTTGCTACCGGCGACGGCTCAGCTAGGCTGCTTGCCGGGGCCGGAGACTGCATAGATAGATAGATAGAAGATAGATACAGCAGTAGTAGTACGAGTAGTTAGCTCGAGAATCATCAAACCATTACGAAATGTGACCAAACGTAAAAAGCAAGAGCAGTCGTCGTCGAAGCAGCAGCAGCAGGAGCAACAGCAGCAGCACAGCAGCAGCAGCACTCTGGCAGTAGCAAGCACCAGCAGCAGACAACGCATCCTCGCGGATCGCCCCAGCTGACAGATCCACTGCCCCAGGTGTGCATTTACTGCCGGAGGCGGCTCAGCTATATAGGCTGCTTGCCGGGTCCGGCGACTGCATAGATAACTAGTCTGCTCGTCGGGTCGCTCGTCGGGTCGACTCGGTGCACCCATAGTCTAGCACTACGGGCGTGGCTAATTGCCCATGCGTGGGTTTTGGTCTGTTTCTCATTTTTCGCGCGCACACCACATAATAATGCTGCAAACAATGCCGACGAAAAAAACAGAGAGCACGACATCCTGGGAAAAGTACGAGGGACCAAGGATCAACCAACCGACCAAGGTACATATACATATCCAGATATGTTTGAACCGTGACTTTTCTACTTCAACCCGTGAGGTATGTCACGGGTCCAGTCGACCCGACCCGCATAAAACCCGCACTTCACGGGTCACGCGGAGTGTGGCGGGTCGGATCGGGTCAACAGGCTTTCACAATCTCGCGGGCCGGGTCGGGTCGGGTCAGGAGTTTTTGAAAATCTCACGGGTCGGGTCGGGTCAGGTCAAGAAGTTTTAACATTTCGCGGGTCGGGTCGGGTCAGGTCAAGACATCTCGAAATTCTCGCGGGTCGGGTCGGCTCGGGTCAAGACGTCTCGAACTTCTCGAGGGTCGGGTCGGGCTGACCCGACCCGACCCGACCCGACCCGCGAGGTTTGACCTGATCCGTGAAAAGCCCGGGTTATATGCCACCAAGTAGACTTGCTTTGCTTGTTCTTGTTGTTTTCTTTGCGCTGCTCTTCTCGCCTCCTGTTGTTGTACAGCAGAATCCCCCCCAAAGCGCCGGTCGAGTAGTACCGGTTTCCTGCTGTAGTGCCTGTGAACCCGCTCGGCACAGATGTGAACAAGTAGTAATTGTACACGGAGTAGTCCCGGTTGCCTTGATAGTGCCGGTGTTTCAGGCTGGCAGGTACCGGCACTATACAGGGACCACTTTGGATACTTATACTGTACAGTGGGTACCCCGATAAAAGAGCGCCCAGGATTAGAGCGTTTGGGGCTTGAGAGCGGTTGAATCAGCTTGATCCGCCTATACTAATGCTTCCCACGACAGTTGAGAGCAATGTGCGGTTAAGGGCGCTTGTTTCGGCTGGTCACAGGGCGCTCTCGAATCGGGGTACCCACTGTATCTCGTACTTCCACTCACAGCAGCGGCGGTGATGCGGTAATGCAGGGATGCACTTCTAGTATGGGGTACGGACGGTGATGTGTGGTGGTACTTTGGTCGCTGCAAAGTTCACTCCGTGCAGGCCAGGAATGCATGTCAGCTGGTGCGGAGGTCGGGACCTACCAGGTGTAACCCGAACTCAGGTGGTACCTACCTGTGATTATCCTCAATGGGTTTACCGAAATGGAATCGATGCTACTCGCCAGCTCTTCGTGACTACTAGACGGATATTTCGAAAAGAGCCCTCTGTAGACAGCTGTTGAAGCTAGATGTGACCGTCCGTTAGCAGGTTGACCCGTGAAGAATCAGGCCGTCGTCAATTGTTAGTTGCCAGCTGTTCGTGACTATTAGACAGCCAATTCGAACGTCGAAACCGCCCGCCTTAGACAGCTCTTCGGCATCTCTTCAAGCAGCCTATTGGCAGTATGTACACACGCAGCAGTTTCTCTATCGGCTGATGGCCGTCGTTGTAGCTGGCTGGTCCGCGTGTTGATAATATCTTCGCACTTTTTGTCTCTCCCTTCTCCCTCCGTAGACGTAACTCAAACCCGGGGTCACTCAGCCGGCTCTTCGCCCTCCTCCCCACCCGCTACGGTATGCGCCGATCTTTGGGACGGACCATGCCGAATGAAAAATATTTACTATGTACGTACAGCGACCCCCCCCCGCCGGTGGCATGTCTAGCGTGTTCCGGTCGTATCTATGCTAGCTACCAGTAGAGTACTAGCTGGTGCTGGTGCTACTATTGATATGCCAGAAGCTCCTAGTGTTTGGCCCACTAGGCCCTTGAATATTGTTTTGACAAACAGCCGATCATTTCCTGGGTCGGCTTTGCCTCTGACTGTGTTCGCAAACTGGGCGATATTTGATTGGCCGGGACCTCCAGATGATTTGCTATTGGCTACATACTGTGACATAGGCCAGGTAGTAGAGTACAATAGCTGGGTGCTGGTGCTACCATTGAGCTGCCATAAAACTTCTTCGTACTGCTGTTTGGCATTTGATTGGCCGGGACCTCCAGATGATTTGCTATTGGCTACATTATGTGACGTAAGCCAGGTAGTAGAGTACAATAGCAGGGTGCTGGCGCTACTAGTGGTCTGCCACAAGCTTGTTCGTACTGTTGTTTGACACTTGATTGGTCCATGAAGATATGTTGACGAGCATACCGTTTGTTCGGGGTTTCGCTTTGTCCCTGGCTGGCTCGCCAACGGGGCAACATTTGATTGGCTGGGGCCTCCGGGTGGATTGCTATATGGCAGGCTCTTCATACTGTATAGCGCGATCGGAGTATCACACACAGCTTGCAAGGATGAGTTTCGACAAAATCTTCGATCTCACAGCTGGAGTGTATTTTCATTTTTCATGATAGATATAGGAGCAGCAGGTCGTGACAAGCCCAGGCGCGGAGAAGACGAGAAATAGGAAGTAGTTAGCTAGAAATAGGCGCGCTTGAGGATCTTAGGTGCCATGCTCCCTCGACGCTTCTCTCGGATATTAACTAGTAGATAGAGTGGTCGTACAAGTACACAACAAGAGGGGAACACTAAAGATTCCCTGGCGTGTCATAATAGGAGTAATCTTGCGGTGCAACGTAGTTGTGCTGCTTCGGAGATCTTTGCCTCGAGAAGAAATACCTTAACTGGTAAAAAGGAAAAGTTCGCCCAAACTAGCAATTAACGGATTGATGTTGATATGAGTCGGTATGGAACTTCCGAGCCACGGCAGCAGTACCAAGATACCAATCACATCGTAGGCCGAAGGTAACTACGGACAGGAGTAACCTTAAGTAGTGCAGATACTAAGCACGCTCGAGGTGCCGGAGTCAGCAGCAGCCTATACGTAGTTCGGGCTGCAACAGCATCTCTGCTTGCGCAAGCACACACAAACATTATTTATCCTCGCAATGCCATGCCAGGTGACTCTCAGCCATAGGATACCGTTTAGGGCGTATGTTCATCTGTTTTTTGTTCTTCTCTATGCCATGATCCTATTTACTGCTGTATTCCGGCAAAGGTATCATGTGCGTTCCAAAAATACAACCAATCCATAATGAAGGTGCTAAGAACGTTCCAAGCCGCCCTGGAGACGCGGCCCTCGCCGTAACTAGAGAGACAGACGCGAAGAGGGATAAGTTGGCGTAATGCCGGCGTCAGAACAGCCCGCGCAGGGCCGGGGTCAACAGCAGTTTCTGGAGTAGTGAGGCTAAGGTCTCTGTTTGCTGTCGTCTTTTTCGGCCGACGTGGTGCGAAAGGAACAGGAATTTCTCCAGCGGCCACCAAGTGCTGAACAGGATTGTATGCAGCCAGCGCACACTCCGCAATGAGAACAAGTCCAGTCGGGGTTGTCAAACGGCTGAGGCACCCTTGACGCGCCCGCTGTGCGCCAATCTTGGTCTTCGGGGGTTTTGCGCTTAGCTCGGGAGTGGCGCGACAGTGCTGTCATGATTGCGTGACGTATGCTAGTCAGCTGACAATTATGAATTGTCGATAAAAAGTACAACCCCCCCCCCCGTCATCGTGTGCACCGTTTAGTACGGAGTAACACATGGGCCGGCCCTTCAAATTCACGGGCCGGCCCGCAGAGATGGCGGGCCGGCCTATGTAAAGCGCGTGCCTCATGGGCCTCGCTGCGAATATCATGAGCCGGGCCGGGCCAGCAAACGTTGATACCCGATGGGCCGGGCCGGGCCACGGCCCATCCTCTGCAAAATTGATAAGCTGGGCAGGGCAGCGGCCCACGAAAAAAAAGTTTATTGGCTGGCCCACCAGCGTCGGCCCATGACAATTTCTGCAACAAGAACAAAAAGGCACCCCGGTGCTAGGCGACAATCAGCGATTTAGAGGAAGAAAGTAGCAGCGGCTATCATCGCAGTGGCGATGGCTGAGCAACGAAATGCTACGGAACGCTACACGTAAGGGGCCCTTAAACCCGGGAAACGGAAAACAAAAACGTTATTTTCGAAACGCTATCCCCCCCCCCCCCATCCTCGGGTGGCAGCCACCTTTTCACCGTTAAAGGTACTTACAGCTGCCCCCCCCGCTCTCCGACCTGTGCCGCCCTCAAACGCACCCCCCCCATGCGAGTTATTCATTATTAAGAGCAAAATTAGAAATGTACCCACGTAAAACAAATAGACATGAGGGATTTGAAATGGCAACGTAAAGCAAAGAATGTGCCAGAAAAGAGGCTGCCAGCCATAGTTGATGGGGCTGTGTGAGAGAAAATAATAAAAGGGCGAGCTGGAATGTGGTGGGAGAACGTAGTCGAGAAATTTGCAAGGGTTTAGGGGGAGACTAAGAAGAGGTACTGTCTATTGACAAGTTTGGTGGTTTCAAGACAGCAGTAAAACAAATAATAGAAGAAAGGGAAAGGCTAGCGTTAAGAAATGAGGTGAAAGAGGAGGAACACTTGGAGATATACGGGGGGTTCAGGGAAGATAAAATATTTGGAATGAAAACTTACCTACACGGCCCAACGGACTACGCGAAACAGCTGAAACTGCGATTTCGTGGAGGGGACCTGGACCTACCAGAAAGAAGAGATATACCAGTAGTCGGGAGGAGGAAGACGTGGCTACAAATATGTGCCCGTGTGGCACAACAATTTAGAGAGTAGGACTCACATAGTAGGATAATGTGAAATATAGAAGGAGGAACGAGATGCGTTCGAGGAGATGAGGAAATTAGACGTGTGTGACATGGAAGAGTTGGGTAGACTAGAGAGTTGCGAGAAAACGATCGCTATCCTAGGAGACAGACGGTGCTGGCAGTACCATGGCAATGCCAGGAAAATGTCTACTGTAATAGTCACAGGTGTCATCCCTTCTTCCCCCCCGGCACGTGCCTTCATTTCTGTCGCGCAGAGGGTTTAGCACTCCCAACGCTCGTCGATTTTCATCGAATATTGTATGACGCCTCCATCTCCCCCCCATGTCCTGTAACCGCAACCGCATTGTCTCCCTTATACCTTGTTCTCTCCTTGTCTTCCCTGCCCCCCGGCCTGTTCCGCCCTCTGATTTCGACCCCGCCCCCCTACACGATCAGGTGGAGATGGTGGATTTGAGGGAGGACTACGTGGAGTTTATCCTCTCCAATACGGACACGTCAGTGGCCAACGCTTTGCGGCGCGTCATGATTGCCGAGGTTAGATTATTGTTTTCGGCGTAGATCTTCCGATTCGTCACGCCAATGCTGCCATTACGCCCCCCCCCCCCCCACCTGTTGGTATCGGTTTGACCGTTCTATTTATTTATCCCATGTGTTTACCTGGTATGTATGTACCTGGTATGTGTTTATTTCTGTAAGTTTTGTTGGCTTTTGAGTGGAGTTTCTTCTGTCCGGCACGGACGCATGTGTGGCTATTGCCGTGCATGTCTAGACTGTGTAGAAAGCGTATGCGTATACATTCGTACGCGTGCTTGTTTTTTTCTTCTATGGTCAAGCCGCATGTGATGTGTCAATTACGCACGCTAATCGGGGTTTGTGATCTCGTGAATGATGATCGGTCGGTGACTCATTCCCCTGAGTTGCTCTACCCGTATCAACATAACGAACAAGCATGTTTTGTCACTCTGTTTATCGTTTCTTGGTTTTGGTAACGTCATTTTTTTTTTTTTTATGCCAGGTGTGTTGCACTACACGTACATGACCCGTTTGTTTCTCTGTTTTGTAACGCCTTTTTTTCGTTTTGTTTTTCGTTCTCGGCGGAACAGGTCCCGACAATGGCGATCGACCTGGTAACGATCCACGATAACTCTAGCGTGCTGCAGGACGAGTTCCTGTCCCACCGACTGGGACTGATCCCTCTAGTCGCGGACAGGGGGGTGCAGTACGACTACAATTATGTGAGAACCGGGCACGATTTGTTCTGCTTCGGGTCAACTTATTTTGTGGATTAGGGCTCAGGTTCATGGTAGGGCTTTACGTAGAACTCCCCTGCTATGGATAGCTGTTCCACTGACCAGGGTCCCCTGCTATTGATAGCTGTGTATGTAGTAACATCAATTGGCGAAAAAATATAATCATATACTGACAACATAATCCTATGTGTACACTTCGTAGTATACTCCAGTTTGACTGTGCTCTTTTAGTTGCGTTTTTTCTTTTTTTGTCTTGTTTTTGCGTTTTTGCGCTGCAGGATTGCGACTAGGAGGACGAGTGCTCTTTGTGGTCGGCCGTGTTTACCGTCGAGGTCTCTATAGGATTTGCCAACGCAATGCCGAGCGTTCTGGACACGTTCGTTCAAAGTGCGTTCTCTGTTGGTCGTTCTTTTTTTGTTTTCCTCTTGGTTTTCGCGCTGCAGGATTGCGACTGCGAAGACTACTGTTCGAAGTGCTCCGCCGTGTTCACTCTGGACGTCTCGTGGGAGAAGAAGTCGAGGGGACGACCGGAGCACATGCAAGACCAGCCCGTGCATGTTACCTCGGCGGATCTTGTCGGGTCGGTAAGTCTCCTTTGGTTTCAGTACAATTTACCATGGATCTCCCACCCGTACTGATGAAATGTTCACTCAACGCCGTACCATGCCGAAGTGTAGGGTCAAAGCCGCACTGTAGACCCAACATCATCCTCTACGGACAAGACTGTACTGTATGGTCATAGCAGCACTGATCGGCCAAAACCGTACTGTACGGTCGAGGCCGTACAATATGGTCAAAGCCGTGATGTACGGGCAAAGCCGTATCATATTATCAAAGCCATCCAATACGACCAAAACTAAGCTACAGGGACAAAGCCACCCTTTGCGACCAACGCCGTACTTCACGGTTGATAGCGTCAATTGCAACGTACGGCCAAAGCCATACTGCACGCCCAAAGCCGTACTATGCGGTCAAAGCTCAAACATGTGCTGTACGGTCAGCCACACTGTGCGGTCATAGCCGTACTGTGCGGTTTAAGTCGCACATGGCGGTTAAAACTAAAAAAATGTGCTGTACGGTCAAAGCCACACTGTGCTTAAGCCGTACTCTGCGGTTCAAGCTGCACTGTACAAACATACGACTAAAGCCGTAACGTATGCTGTACGTGCTAAAAGCCGCACTGTACAGCTACAGCCGTACCCTACGGTTAACACTGAACCGTACTGTCAAAGCCGTACAATACGGCCAAAGCTCAGAACGTTTTTTACTATCAAAGCCACGCTGTACGGCCAAAGCCGCACTCTACGGTTCCAACTCCGAGGTATGCCCAAGCCGTACTGTACGGTCAATGCCGTACATTACGATCCAACCAAAAACTGTGCGGCACGGTCAAAGCCACACCCTTTTGCTTAAGCCTCGCCGTATCTTACGGTTGAAACTGCACCGTACGACCCAAGCCATGTTGTACGGTGAAAACCGTGCAATATGGTTAGAACCCAACACGGTGCTGTACGGCTAAAGCCGTGTCTGTGGTTAAAGCTGCACCGTACGACCGGAGCCGTACTGTACGGTCAAAGCCGCACTGTAGGATAATAGTCGCGACGCTTCACGTTTGGCTTTGGATGGCGCTGAATCCACTGCACCCCCCCCCGATTCATTTTGTGCGCAGGACCCCAGGTTGCACCCGGTTCACTTCGCTCCGTCAGACCAGACGAACAGCGACATTTCTCAGGACGCTGGCATCATCATCGCAAAGCTCGCCAAGGGTAAGCATAGAAGGGTGGACGTTTTCGGGGTAGAGCAACATTTGGGGGTGGGGATCACTTTTTCGTCGGCGTGTGCTACAATAGAGGTGTGGAATTTTGTGTAAAATATTTCTGATCAACGGGGCTAAGGCTCCGCAATATCGTTGGCACCTGGTATACACTTCGGGTTAGCCCTGTCGGGACTTAGTTATATCTTGATTATAGTATATCGGCCCAAAAAACGACGACTGCGATATTTACGAGCGTCTACCAGTAGCGTAAGCGCGCAGCAGTGCGAGTAGGATCGTGCTACGCCAGGTCTCTGCATTTTTCTCGCTCGGGCACCATGTTACGTCGTCACTAACTATTAATAGTAGTGGCCGATGCCGCGATCGTCGTTTTTCGTCGTCAATCTTTCCCTCTGAAGTCTCGAAAGGGGTGAATGTGACGAGACATTTGTTTTTCAACGTGGCGACCAGGCGATGGGCTTATTCATGGGGTTGCGCTTGTATGTTTCGGAGGTTGCTGTCTCGGTGAGGTGGATGCCCGCTTGATTTAGGACTCTCAGACACTTTGGGTGCTAGTGATACCTCTATCGTCGCATGCGTTCGTCCTCAGAATACCTCGTTGCTACGTGAATTATACGTAGTCTAATATAATAGACTATGTATATTATAAAAATGAAAATACACTCCAGCTGTGAGATCGAATATTTTGTCGAAACTCATATTTGCAAGCTGTGTGTAATATATATATACGAGTACAATGTGTTTCCCCCCCCCCCCCCCCCCCTCCCCCCCCCCCCCCCCTCCCCCCCCCGCTCCAACGCCCCCTCTTTCCCGACCACCTACACGATCGCCTAGACCTAGCACCACGCGTATAACAAACTGCTACATATCATTGATCTCACAGCCGAAGTGTATTTGAATATTATTTGTAACCTACACCTCCTATAAATCCCCCCCCCCCCCCCCCCCCCCTCTTGCTTTCCCTTACTCAAACGCCCCACCAAATATCGAAATCCGCCACATTAATAAACACTTCACGCACAGGATATCACCTCATTATCTTTCGAGAGCCATCCATGCCGCTGTGTTCCCCCCCCCCCCCGCCTCGAACGCCCCCTTCTTCCCCATCACCCGCACCTTCGCCTAGACCTAGCACCACACGTATAACAAACCCCTCACCTAAAGCCGTCCCCCCCCCCCCCCCGCCCCCACCCCCCCCGCCCCCACCCCCCACCCTCCCCCCCCCCAACCCATCCCAACCCCACCCCCTCGAACACTCCACCCTCTCTTTACTCACTGATTGTACGAATTACCCCAGGATATACATGATAAACTGATGTATTATTTCCAAAAATGTCACATTTATCCCCTCAAAATAATGTATAGTTTCCAGGCACATATTGAGCTGCCCCCCCCCCACCCCCCCCGCCCCCAATAATATACTGGTGCCAAAACCGTCAGATTTATCCCCTCGAAAGGATTTATAGCTTACATGCACAAATTGCCCCTTTCCCCCCCCCCCCCCCCCCCCCCGCCCCCCTCCAAACCCGCTCGCTTTTCATCAAAACCAGGCCCCCCTTTCCCTTCACAGCTGTCAGATTTTGTCCCCCTCAGAAACGGGTTTTATAGTTTCCGCGCACAGACTGACTAAAATCATCCTGTTGACCCTGATAGCTACACTGTAGTTGTAAGGGGAGTCGCCGACCTATATCCTTAATGAGGACACACAACTCGTAATGCGCGCGATCGGAGTATCACACACAGCTTGCAAAGATGAGTTTCGACGAAATCTTCGATCTCACAGCTGGAGTGTATTTTAATTTTTATAATAATATATATATATATAATATATATATATATTTCCAAGTTCTATCCCGCGCCAAGTTTTCGTCTGATCAGCTTTTTGAGTTGCTCTACTCCCCGTAAATCGGCCAAGCGGGGGTCGATTGGTAATATGGTACTTCGAAGTATCTAATAGAAAACGGTCGGGATTGTGGACAAACAAAAAATACCGGCGAATCGCTTGTTTTGTTCTTTTTGCCAACTTTTTAAAGGACGGTCTTGGCCATTCCCAGAGTAAAGCCAAAACACGGTTTAAATTTATTATCTATACAAGGGCTCCGCATGGGCGCCGGCATTCGCCAAGGAATGATTTTATATATGTTTATCAGCGCGAAAGGACCCCCAACGTCTTATTGCGGATTACGGCTATAGTCCACCCTGCCTTTATATTGTGGGGTCGCCGTTGGCTGAAATGTGCTCGTTGGCTGGTTGGCTCAGTGTCATGTTTCATTGGCCTATGGAATAGTTTGCCGCTTCTGATTGGTCTGACTGTTGGGGTCGGACGCTGGCATCGTCATGAAGGCCCTTGGCGTTAGGCATTGCCATCGAGTGATGTTTTCATTGGCCGATTTTTTGTTTTTATTGGCTGATGTCCGTTGGTTGATTGATGCCCGCTGGCTGACATTTTGTCGACCCTGGTCATAAAACAAACCTTCGTGTTTTTGTCGCTCCTATTTCCCGCGATACACCGACACAACGGGAGCGCGCATGCAGGTATTTAGTGTATCCCACCCGTATACCGAAGATATACGGTATGTGACACGCACCAGTATAGCATTCCAATATGATGTAACAACGTGCCAGTACGAAGTATCATTTGCGGCTCTCTCTCCCTCCGCCCATGCATTTTTTGCCCTAGATGCTGCTGTGTTTTTTCTCGCCCCTGTCTACTGCGCTAAACAAACAACCACCGAAACAATACAGGGCAGCGCATGCAGCTGACGGCAGTGGCCAAGAAGGGGATTGCTAAGGAGCACGCAAAGTGGTCACCGGTAGCCGTGGCAACGTACAAGTTTGAGCCGATCATCGAGATCAACGAGGAGCGGGAGGCGCTCCTCACCCCAGACCAGAAGGCGGAGTTCGTAGAGATTTGTCCGGCCAAGGTGAGCGTTTATCCAGTCTGCCCTCTTTTTCTTCTACTGTTTAATTATTGTGTTTTTTGCTGGACAAGGACGACACAACCACAATATTCTAGTTGAAAACATTCTACTTTTTGTTCTCTTAAGAATGTCCCAGTGTGCCGATATTGCCGATATTGCCAGCGCTGTGAACAGAAGGGGTGTAAACCTAGGCTAAGGATATTTGGATATTTGGTAAACCTCCGTATATACTTGGTATATGTGTATATACGTATTTATATACTGTATATGTATCTATATATGTATAGGTACTTATGTAGTCTATTTGTATGTTAGACGCGTCCTACTAAAGGGGTACCACGATTGGCAATTTTTTTTTCACAATGACGGGGCTCCTTAACGCCTTTGCAACTGGAAACCCGTTTTTGGGGACATATTTACTTGAAGTTAGTATAGGGAGCAGTTTTGGGGCTCCTAAGGTGTTGTAACCCCAAATCGTCGGGATGCTTTTTTTCTTTTTTGCTGTATGATTTTGTATGCCTATTAAAAATAGTTGATGGGATTTTTCATCGGGTAGCACTGCGTTCTGGTTAAAAGGCTTTTTTCGGTGAGGTACAGTGGGTGCCCCGATTTAAGAGCCTACGATGAGACCATTCGGGACTTGAGAGCTGCCAAATCGGCTTATCCCGCCTTTTTCTAAAAGCTACTGTATATATTTTCCCCACTACAGATAAGAGTAGCGTTTAGTTGAGAGTGGTTGTTTGGGCTTGTCACGGGGCGCTCTTAAATCGGGGTACCTACCCAGTGTACACTGTATACACTAACTGTATACACTAGTATACACTGTATACACTGCATACGCTAACTGTATACACTAACTGTATACACTGTACATAGTGTATACACTGTATTATTGTATACAGCTCAAGTGAGGAGCCTTTTTTTTAAATCGTTTTTTGTGTGTTTTTGTGAGATATACATATATATAAATGTCGAAGGAGGTTCGGAAAACAATGGATGCACCTCTCTACCGCCGTAGCATGTGTCCATACATAGTATACATAATAGTATATGTAAGACTTCACATATTAGCATAAATATCAGTATACATTATACTCCGGAGTAGTGTACATGACATTATACATAGCAGTATACATAATAGTATACATAACAGTATACATAACAGTACACATAGTAGTATGCATAATAGTATTCATAGTAGTGTACATAATAGTATAATAGTAGTACCAAAATATTATACATAATAGTACACATAATAGCATACATATTAGTATACATACGAAGTAGTAGTACATAATGGTATACATACAAATGCCATGCCGTAAGCCCGGACCATCAGTCTGAGTTTGTGGAGGTTTGTGCGGCCAAGGTGGGGTCTATCGCGCCATGCGTCGATGTTGCTCCTTCATTTTCCCTTTCTTAATACGAAATGTTAGTACGCTACAGCTCTGAGAGTCGAGGATTTTGTCGCAGCTCGTCTTTGTATGCTATGTGTGGTACTCCGACTGCCGATCGCGCGTGTTCCGGAGTGTGTCCTCATGAAGGTTATAGATAGGGGAAGATATAGGCCGGCGACTCCCGTTTGTGCTAGCTGGTACCAGGCTTGAGAGGTGGTTACGAAGGCGCTCAGTCTTTGATGATTCAATTAATCTACACACGGAAACAATATAAACACGTTTTGGTTGGGACAAAATCTGATGGCTGCGATGTTACTCCTTTCTAGTTTCGCGTGTTCCTTCTAGCGACCACCCAGATGTCTTCAAATTTCTTGGATTATCGTGTACTATGTTTTTTTGCGGCGTGCTTTCTTCTTGCGTTGTGGGACAGGTGTACGGTCGCGACGAAAAGAGCGGGACAATCTACGTCGAAAACCGAGATATGTGTATGGTGAGTGGTGATGAGGTTTGGTGTGATATCTACTCGATATCGATAACTCTCGACACGATATGGACTGATAATCGATACGATAACGATAAACGAAAGATTAAACCGATATATATATATTTGAATATATAGTTGAATGGAAAGTGACGAAAGACAAACAGTCTGGTCGAATCGATGTCACACCTGACGTACTTTTATTGTTTTGATTTTTTTTGTTCGTATTACCATTTAGACTATAGGGTTTATATTTCGCGTACGAGTATAGACTTGGGGAAAACCGGATGCTAAACGCGGTTGGTTTGCGTAGGCATACTGGGTGCTCTTGTCGAGTCATACTCGGTGCTCGTGTCCAAGATCCAAGTTCGACCTTGGGGTAGCGGCAGACTGCCATCGATACCGGGGGTTAGGGTAGAGAGCTATTTTCTCGGGTAGTGCACACTAATATTCGCGCTGGAATTGCTTCTGAGTCTTCTTCCGTTGCCGAAAGCACGAGAGCGTGAAATACCAAAATTCGATTGTAATCGACGAGCAAAATGGGAATGCCGATCTATTTGCACGATGGAAACGAAGGCTCGCAAGGCTGGAAATGAGCTCCTAGTTTTTGGCACCGTCGGTAGTAAAATCTCGCCTTGGTTGTAATGGCCACCACGCCCGGAAATATACGCTCCTTTTGTACACTACTATTAAAACAAATGTTTCTTATATTCCCGGACAGAGAGGTAGTATACAGTACTTTACGTATGGTATGGATGCAGAGGCGTGCTACGTTAGACGTAGCACTTTTTGGTTGGAACCTTTTTTCGGGTAACGGGGCTCCTTTTTGACGCCTCTCATAACTGGAAACCCTTTTGAGGGTACTATTTACTTGGAATTAGTATGGAAATTTCTGAGTAACGGGGCTCAAGTTGACGCGTTTATAACTGGAAACCCTTTTGGGGGTACCATTTACTTGGATTTAGTATGGAAAGGATGCTTCAATCACGTACTTGCAATCGCCACAATCGACGGAGTCTTCACTCTTGTTGTGCAAAATATTTTTCGTCGCATTCCTGGGCGCACATGGGGTTGTTCATCGGCACTTTTTTTTTTCATCGTCACATGGGGCTGTTCATCGGCACTTTTTTTTATCGTCACATGGGGTTGTTCATCGGGTACATAGAGTAGGTGTTTTTTTTTTCACCCAGTCATTTTTCTGGGTGAGGGATAAGAGCGTCCCAGGCGATGCGTCTCTGAATAGGACATGGTGCACATGTACACATTCAGCAGCACGTGTGTGCTCTCTGGGATACAGTAGCTGCTGCAACTGGTGCACAACTGGTGCTGCACACGCGTAGCCCCATGGAAAGGTTCTATCACTATAGCTACTATAGCTGCTGCTGTACGTATCACACGAAGCTCCGCAAAACGGTTATATGTCAGTTGCTGCCGTAACACACGGACAAGCACCAGTATTGCGGATACCTGGTACCTGGAGATCATACTCATAGAAGATCTCCACGGGGCCTGGATGGCGCATATTTTCGGGGCGTTTTTTTTTTTTTTTTTTTTTTTAATCCTCCGGCGAATGGGGAAAAATAAAGCTTTAGCTCACCACACTTCCACGTATTTTCATACGCGTCGTGTGTCGATTTAACTCAGCTGCTTTCGCAGCCCAACGCTAGCTGGCGCACCCTTCGGGTCCCATTGTAGGTATAGCGTAAGCTGTCCCTATCAGTGGTCTTCGTCACATAATTTGTCCTATTAATAGATCTGAGCACAGCCGCCCGCGCAGTCTCCCACAATGGCGGCGCCGGTAGGTTAGCCAACGCCCCTCTGGTTGGAGGTCAGACAGGACGTGCCGCAAATAATACGCAGATGTAGGCTCTGTCGTGAGGCCATGCGCCAAGCCGCTCACAGACGAGGATTTTTCGGAATTTCGTCGTAGATGCCTGCGTCGAAGCCTCGCCCAGGCGCTACGGCGCCGAGCCCGTGGATCCGCAGCGCACGCCTTTGCAGCCGAGGCCGGGTCATGCTTCGGCGACGAAACCTCGCGGAAAGGCAGTCAGGGGCGTTAGAGAGCCGCAGAAAATTGTCAGGTTCGCCTGTGAACTATTATAGGTATATTGTTACAGGGCAACCGGCACTACTCAACCGGCACTATAGAGGGACCGCTACCGTGCCCGCTGGTAGTAAACCTGGCTGTGTTACGTGGTCATACTCGGATAGAGGTAATATTTGTGACGAGTGTATTAAGGTATACCCCTTTTTGGCGGTATTGTATTTTTGAATGACGAGGCTGCTTGACCCAGTATGGTGTGGACACCATTCATTTCTTGTTTCGCAAGATGACTTTTTTCCTGTACACCTAGTGCATGGGTTTGTTCATCACAAAACCGGTTATTCGGGTTACTCAAGACCGGTTATGGGGTTTACTCAAAACCGGTTATTGGGTGAGGCATAGAGCTCATTCGGTGAGGAGCCTGAAAAAACAATGACTCACTTGTACCATAGCTTGCGTTATGTGCACTCCGGTACCCGCAGTGCATACGCGACTACGTACCCGGGCACCCCTGCGGCATGAACGCGAATTGATTTAAACGTAGCAAGGTGTTGGGTGTTTTTGTCCCCGTTCGTGACCTGTCTTCCGTCGCCCGTTTTGTCTGCCGCTACCCCCGCGTTGCTTTGCCTGCTCGGGCCGTTCGTGACCTGTCTTCCGTCGCCCGTTTTGTCTACCGCTACCCCCGCGTTGCTTTGCCTGCTCGGGATGGCGGTACGTAGTACTGTGACGACTGCGTTTACCTGGCGAAGACGTACAAGACGAGGCCAGAAGACGACCCCGTTGTCAAGATACGTCCAAGGGATGACCGATTCATTTTTTCTGGTGAGCGTGTGTATTGGATCTGTTTTTTTTTATATAGATGAAACATAGATGCACCACGCAGCTTGCTAAGTTGAGTTGCAACCATTCAATCGGTCGTACTCACAGCTGACGTTTTTCATTTTTTTTATGTAACAAGATAAAAAGTGCTCTACGGCTGTTAGATTGAAGATTTCGGTAGTATTGGAACCAACAAACGTCATAACTCAAGGCTAACCAATGCACGAGAAGGGTAGGTTGGGGGGCGGGGGGATTGGTACGCAGGAAAACGTGCTTGTAACCTATTTTTTCGCCATTTTTTCGCGGGTTGGGTTTGGGTTAGGATTGTGATGTTCGACCGTTTCAATGCTATTCTTGTTCGAAGTTTGTTTTCCTCCCCAAATCCTTCCCAAATAAAATTGGTACATCGCCACCAAGCGATTCGCGTTCTTGAGTGATGTGTGATATATTGGTCTTCGTGGTGTTGAGTGTATCTTGAGTGAGCCCTGATTTTTTTATTTTCTCACTCATTTTTCTTGTTTGTTTTCCCTCTGCCCTGGCCATCGTTGCAGTGGAGACGAACGGATCGATGACTGCGGAGGATGTGGTGATTACGGCTCTTAAGGTTAGTGCTGGTTGGGCATGGTATCACGGTGGTTGTCCCGTTATTGTTGTTATTGTTGTTGTTGTTGTTGTTGTTGTTGTTGTTGTTGTTGTTGTTGTTGTTGTTGTTGTTGTTGTTGTTGTTGTTGTTGCTTTTGGTGGCGATGTGGTGGCGTAGAATGTGGCGGCAACGGCTATTAAGAAAAGTGTAGGCTTGCGTGGTGTCACGGTGGAGCTGGCCCCGTTCGTTGCTGTTGTCCTCGTCTCGTTATTGAGCTGATAAACTTCTACGCTTGGTCCCACTTCGTTTGTTACCTGCATATGCGTTTCTCTTGGTTTCAGGTAATTTCCGAGAAACTTCTGGGGCTCCGAAACGATCTGATGAGAATGGGCGACGACCAACCATGGAAGCAGGGGGAGTAGGGGCTCTTTGACGCCTGAGGGCGTCACTTAGGAGGCGGCTGTATTATGTGTTAGGGGGCTGGTGTGTTATGCGTTTGCATTTTTTTGTCGTTTTTGTTCCTTTCGGACTGTTTTGAGCCTACCTTGTGACGACGGAGTTATATACCTGGTAGAGCATCGTGGCCGGGAGTAGTATGTGTCAGAACAAGAACCACGACGACAATATAAAAAATGCAAGTTTTCCGTTCGGGATGTGGGTGGCTTCAAATCCCGGGGTTGTCCCAAGCTGAAGATGTACAACAATACACAGGCACGATGCGTGATCGTGCATGTATCCCGGTAGGCAACACGAACAAGCCCGAAGAGGTTGTAGCTTAGATTATTGTGGGGAGTAAATGTGGGAACAACGGCGAGAATATACGAAATATTCGGGAGGGGGGTGAAACTGTTGACTAATTGCCACATCTGAGGGAGACGGTGCAATTAACGACCGTCGCAATTTATCGGGTGCCCCGATTTATGGGATCCCTTGGTCAATATCCGAACCCCGCTTCAATAAATCATCCCCCGCTGAGATATATCACCCCCCCTTGAAATGTAACACCCCCCCCCCCCTGAAATATCTGATAACGCCACCAAAAACCAAGACGGCGACGACAACGAAAATGAGGGAATGGCAACAATATAGTTTTGCTTTATTTGATGGTCGCTGTCATGAAAGACCCCCAGGGGACGTGTTGTTGTGTTGGCGTTGGGAAGGGCTCACCTCATGGTTCAGCCTGTTTTTCATTAATCTCTCCGTTGGCTCGCAGTCTGTTCTTATTATGGAGTGTATTCGGGCGTAGACTCTGTAATAACTGACTGGGTAATCATAGCCAGGAAGTGCCATAACAACAGTGATGGCAATAGCGACAACAGTAACAGCGACAGCAATAACTACGACACAAGCACCAACTACAAGACAGACACGCATTCATTGCTGGGTACCCGTGCATGGGGCCGAAAAACACGACCAATAGTCTAATACTGCGATCTTACAACGTGTCTAGGACGAGCTTGCAGCAGTATCAGAACTATAGACTAGTCATGCCGCACGCCTATCGCACTATACAGATATCCCGATAGGACCTCGCACTATCCCGATATGGTGCGGTACAGCACCAGGTATTACCTGTTACTACATGGGACGAGCAGGTCGTGAATACCGATTATCACCGCACTATAGACACGTTCTACGATAGCCCCCTCAATTTTCCATGTAGCCGAAAAGCGATCATTGAGCTGCGACACTAAGGCTTTTCTGCAACTAAATACATACGCGACTTGTGTTTGTGCGCGAGGAGATAGATAAGAAGCGGCGATAGTTCCCCGCGCCTCTTAGCTTCCTCGAGACGGAGTTGGACATACGACGCGGGACGCTAACGAAGACACGTGAAAGCGTGTCAACTAGAGGCTACAACACTTAACACATTTATGTTGATTCCAACAACGTATACCTGGTTAAGTCGTAACACCTTGCCTCGCAAAACCCTTTCGTTGCTTTTTGTTGGCGCTCATCGCTGGTTTCGGAACCGACGATGAGCTCTATTCCAACGTTCTTAAATCTGCTGTATATCGCCACCCAGATTTTTAATGTTTTGCGTTCATCGATGGTTTCAAACCCGACTCCAGCCCCTATAATGTCTGATTCCGAAGTATAGGCTCTCTCGCCACTCTGGCTTCCAATTTTGATCGCTCTCGGCATGCACGTATATAATATATATCAAGATGTTGCTGTTCTCCAACCGAATAGCTACCAAATCTTTGTTGAATAAACTCTTGCGCCCCCCCCCCCACCCCCGCCCCTGTTGTTGCACTCCTGCTTGGTTAACACTGTATTTGCAAGGCCGCACGCTTCAACCACTTCTGCCTCTCTACCAACCCGCGCTTCAGCATCTATTATTCGATCGCCAAATTCCACGCTACACCCCACCTATCGTGATTGAGTGAAACGGATAGGGTGTTGATCACCGTCGCTCCAAAAGGAGACGCTCGACAACCCCCCCCTCCTCCACCCCCCCCCCTCCACTCCCCCCCCGCCGTTCATCGAGCACATCTTCTTCGAGATCCGCGAGGAGTCGTTCCACGGTAGCCCCCCAAACTTTTCTTCAACAAAATCGTCGGTTTAAAAACCAGCTCCCAGTCGTATCTCCTGAAACGTGTGGGAACTCGGGTTGCATGCGGTTGAAGGGTTGTCCACCTCTTCTTTTCTTTGCCTAACCGGGTCTTGGGGTTGAGTACGTCGCGCCCACTCGGCGGGTGCGGAAACAATACCATGGTGGATGAGCGGGAAAATATACTCTTGCCCGTTGCGCCACCGGTAGCACCTGCACGACCACAGTGAGACGACAGCAACAAATCACGTTTCCTGGCGTTGGCACTCATTTGGGTTGTGGCTCGAATGAGCTAGACCTCCCCGAAATAAAAAATTGCAGTGTGATGGAAAGGACGTGCTACATTGCCTACGTGCATGTACGCCGATACCCTCTGGTTTGTAACCCAGCTCAGACTGTCTGTACGCCCACTTACCCGCAAGACAGCTCGTACGCTGCTACGAATCCTGGGGTAGACGCCTCGGCGACGCGACTCTTCGTCATGCAACCCGGCCCTTGAATTGCCTGTCGTGCCGACCGTGCAGTCGGACGTCTTGCACAGCTACGTTGGATTCCCGGGCGAACAGCATCCATCCGTCCTCCGAGGAGGGTGATCTGCTGCTTCGTGAGCGTGAAGAAATCCTAGTAACTTTTTTTTTCTGCATGGCGTCTTGTCGTGTACACAGAGAGAGAGAGCTACGGCGAGTCGGAAGACAAACAAATAAATATTGATTTCTCGCCCAGGGGAAAAAAAATACAGAGGACGTTCGCTGGCACACGAGGCATCGCTGCTGTACTTTGCTCCAAGAAACATGCTGTCTTCGAGTAGCAGCCGCCAGGTCATAAAACACACACATAGTCTATATATAGACTAAATATTGGTAAAATGAGGCTTCTTCGGCGGCCTGGGTAGGATCGCCAACGAAGCTAAGTACCGCGCCGACAGTGACAAATAGGAGCACAGGCCACCAACTGCCAGTGAAAACGTTAGTATACGATGCCAAGAGTGTGTTAGAAATGTTCGATGAAACCCTGACGCGCCGCAAAAAGTTAACCATAGTAAACTGAGATGGATGCAGAGGAAGCGTTTTGTCCATTAACGAATCGGTGATGCCGATGCAACGATGCTGAAAATGGTCGACGCCTTGCAACATCCCTGGGACAGTTACCTGCAAAAAATCACCCCCGCGATGATATGAGTTACCCTGTTCTGGCCAGAGTACTATTAACATGTTCCCGAATATGCCCCCATCAACATCTATTTCTGGTCCATTACAAATAGTCCGTTTAGTAATAGCATGTTACGAGAAAGAAAAGCGGGGGAGCGTGGTAGATGTTTGAGGATTGTACGCCACAAGCACCGACAGCTATAACGATAGCGGTCAGCATGCGCGCGGGGTGGGGGGGGCATGGAAATACATATGAAAAAGATATATTAACAACGAGAATAGTTGAACTATTGTCCGCGGGGGGGGGGGGGGGGGGGTGGTAGATTATACCAGTTTGATGCCACAAGCACTGGGCGCTAAAATAGTAGCAGCCAGCTTCCGCGCGAAGGGGAGTGAAAATATTCCTGTTAAAAAGATAGTAACAGAGGTCACAACCGAAATATGCGCGGGGGAGCTTGTTAGATGTTGGAGGTACATGGGACAAGCACTGATAGCTATTAATAAAATATTAGTAGTCATTACCAAGGGGAAGGGAGAAGGGGGGGGGGGAGGGTGATAGGGATACACCATAGCCAATGGGCGTCGTAGATGTAAAGGTTGTAGCCCATGCCACAAGCACTGACAGCTTCAATAACAACAGCCAGCATCTGGTACAAAATATTGTAACAGAGAAAACAACTGAGCTATGCCCCCCGGGGGGGAAGCGGTGGTAGATTATAGAGTTATACGCGACAAGCACTGAGAGCTGTAGTGTAGCACTTGGCAATATTAATAGATCTCTATGGACAATTCATCGCCTCTTTTTGGCGCTCTCTGCTGATTGTTTGTGTAACCCACCGCATCGACTGTCGGTGCCACGAGCAGTTGACCAGTGCCCATCCCGCCCGAGTACTTCCCCACTTCCGTCGTGCTGGCCTCGCTCAGTTCAAAATCAAGGTCGACCTTGAGCTTCTGGTAGAGGTCGTATGGACCGAGGATCCGCATACGCCCAGAAACAATTTGGCTCTTCGCAAACGTCCTTACCACGCCGCCTTCGCTGTCTGACAGGCCGTTGCCGCGGGAAGTGCCGTAGTAGTGTGTGCATCTACGTGAAACCGTCGCGTCCGTTGGATGACTCGACATAAACCGCACAGTCACTGTCAAACCCGAATGACATCGCACGCTTGAACAGCTTCCCCGAGTTGACGGTGAAGAAAGTGGCATAAGTAATTGGCGCGGCTCCGACTCTCTTGAGCATCGACGGGATTTACGTTTGCAGCAGCCTCTTCAAAGTATGTTGTACCCAGGCGTTTGTCTTGAGATCTATCGTCGCGCATCACGATGAATGAGTACACATAAAACCTGTCGCCGAGTCGGAAGAAGACGGGACAAGGACAGAGAACGGTGGAGAGCCCGTTGGAGGCGTTACCATTTCGGCAATCACCCGGGTACTGGAGAGTATATCGGACTTGATGATAGCGGTAGAATATTGCTTGAGGCGCACTGGGTGTTGGTTAAAAATAAATAGTCTAATGTTTTTTATCATGTAACAGCGGTCGTATTATTTGATTTTTATCTGCGGATTTCCCGCTGTGTTTCCTCGCTTCTTTCTGCATGCTTTATGTGTACCTTTCTCGGAAGATTCCCGCAGAAGCAGGGGTTTCCTCTCTTTTCGTCTTCTGTGGCACGGTCACGTTATTGATACCAGGTACGGTTTTGAACAAAGCCTGCGCGTCTTGATTAACATATCGATTCTTTTAGTGAAGCTACAGAGTAACCGCATACATTTTCTTAGTTTTCTTGTGCGTTTTCCCCCATGCCACAAGGATTCCTGCCACGTTTTTTTAGTTTTTCTTTTTTGCATGAATCTGCAAGATCATGGCAGAAGAATACGATTGCTTGCACTACAACCACGGCTCTATGAAAATATATATATATACCTGGCATATATACTACGAAGCATGAGTTACGTGGGTTACGACAGACCCGGCCAAGTGTGTCTGGCGCGTGCGCTGTGCTAATCTATTCCGTTCTCCCGCTGCCTTTCTGTCGGGACCGACCCGCCTATGCCTTAAACAAATGAATAACATACATAAATGCTTCGAAGTATCGCACCATGCTTTTGTTGCGCGTTGTCTTTAGTGCGGGTACATGATGTACGGAAACCATAATATTATTGCAGGAGGGTTCTCCTGCCGAGCGTTGTATCCGCTGCTACATGTACTACCCACTCCCCCTTAGGATATATTCGTTACTACGATACGGACCATACATGACCAACACATGCTTTCCGCGGTACTCGACTGTTCGACTGATACCTGGCGGGTACCCGGCTGTTGAACAGGTACTCGATTACCCCCTCAAACTAGCCGCAACATACTCGCGAGAACCGGGGTATTTCCCCTCAGTTGTTGAGGGTATCCGTTTAAGACGTAACACCGCCATTGATAGTATACGTACAGGCCGTCCGCATGCCAGAAATTTTATGATTGGAGCACACCTTCATCAGAGTGGATTCGACGTTCGTGCCTTGCGGCTCCCATTCGTGACCGCCGCCGTTCGCCCCTTGCCTTCGGGTCGCTGAAAGTTGCCCCCCCCGCTGAGATGATCGAACCTCCTTCCCCTGATCGTCGACCGGCACGAAGACCTCTCACTTCCCCTCTCGCTCTCGATGAATAACCGCTTTGCCAGGCGCGTCCTGATGACTCTCTCGATGGCGAGGGCAGTCAAGGAATCGTCTTTGTTTTTTATTGGCATTATGGGCAGTGTCCCATGAGGCACGCATTCAGGTGTGCAGCAAAAACGCTCGCTACAATAGTCCTGTAAAGCGAAACCTTTTCGCATAGAAGCTTGTCGCAGAGCTCTTCCACGCTGAAGACGAGGAGCGTGTTGAGGGTAGGAGAGCTCTATGACAAGCTTCTATGCGAAAAGGTTTCGATTTACAAGACCGCTGGAGGGGGCGTTATTGCTGCACACCTGAATGCGTGCGTCATGGAACACTGCCCAGAATGCGAAAAAAAAAACATAACAACCGCCGTTAGCGCAAAGACCGCATTGGCAGCTGCACGGAGATCCTGCGGACTCCCCAAAATGAAACTGGGATCCTATCCGCACCACCGACTCGATGGTGGGCTGGCTGGTGTAGCAGTAAGCGCAGAGGCAGCAACGAAGGGGTTACTTGACGACGTAGAAGGGCAACAGCTTATCGAAGGAAGCCCTGGAGATGTGGCCAGTCTCTACCTTGCCTCCGTAAAGCTAGGAACGTACGGCACGAGACAGGGGACAAAATGGGAAAACCAGCGCAAGCGAACGCTTAAAAGCGGAGAAGAAAACACACATACAACCCTAATATACTCATCATTTGTGCATCGGAACATGGTTCTTGCGTGCACAGACTGTTCTATTCAGATGTCAGTTACTAATGGTACAACGTATTGTGTGGACATGTCAGCATCGATGCTCACTTTGAACATCATCACCGATAGACTGCAGGATGTCTCTCAGGGGGGTGGCGCTCGCCTTTGCGCCGTTCGCCGCCAGACCCAACCCAAGAGTCAAAGGTGCCCTGGGTATCCTATGTGTCGACGGTTACAAGTTTTAGGCGAAATCATTAGCGGTTGTCTGAAATAAGTTGTTGTCAGACGTCTCTACTCGAATCGTTTGTAACGCTTTCTGAAGTCCTTTGTCAATGTTAACGGGAACGTACAGAGCTTACAAATCGCTGGTTATGAGGGACACAGGCACGTATGTTTGGCCTTGGAGCTGCTATCCCGCACGGACAATTTATCTCGAACCTCCTTGCCGCGGGGCCGTGGCTGCGTGGCCTAATCAGGCTGGCTTCCAAGCCAGCACTTCCATCCAGACCAAAACAATGAACAAAACACAGAGCCATGGATACCTAGCTTTCCCTCCCGAACGTCAGAGGCAAGAAACCTGGCAGGATGGCCTGCTCAGGCTCGTTTCCCAAACCAGCGTACTGGTATGCTTTCACAAGACGACCAACAGGTAAGACGCATTATTAGTGACTCTCGCCCAAATCTTGGAGACAAGGACACAATGCAGAATCAACAGCTGAGGCTGGTTTCCCAAACCGGTATTTATATCTAAACGATCGACACTACCCAGACACTTGAACGACCCTTTTCTCCTAACCCTCTGAGACAAGGCATCATTTCAGGAGCGCCTGACGAAGGCGGGTTTCAAAATCAGCGATTTCACTCAGATCAAAATTTCAGCAATACAGGCACATGGATGGCCCTCCCCTCGCGAATCTCAGAGGCACGGAGACGTCGGAGGATGGCCTGCTCAGGCTGGTTTCCCAAACCGGCGTTTGCTTCCACAAAACCACCAAAAGGACAGACGCATGCATGACCCTCTCTCCTAAATCTTCGCGGCAGGCGCACTAGGCCGGATGGTCTGCTCACGCTGGTTTCCCAAACCGACATATATTCTTTCACAGGACGAACAAAAGGTCAGGCGTCGCATGAATGACACCCTTTTCCAAACCTCGAAGGCAACGACGATTGCCAGAAATCTACAGCTGAGGCTGGTTTCCCAGACCAGCATTTATACCACAACGATAGACCTACAGACACTTGAATAGCCCTCTCCCCCAATCCTCTGAGACAGTGATGTGTCACCCATACGAAGTATGTTATGGTGCGGCTACACGTCCAGTTGTTGGTGTGCGCACCAGCCGGGGCCGCACAGAAGCAGCTACAACACAGGACTTGTGTGTCTTTTTCTTCGCTTTCCTCCTGTGGTGCTTGCCAAAAAATTTGTCCCGGGAAGGTTTTGGCAGCCTCTTGCTCCGGGTCGGTGTTTACATTGAATTTGGTTTAGGGAAGCCATGAGAAACGAACCGGGTTGCGCCGAAGATTGAAGGCACAAGCTATCTGTCCCAAGGGTTTCGAAGAAGCGCACCCACGAACGACCACTTATTTGGTAGTTTAAACAACAACGAAAGCGAAGACAAATCGGGCCACGGCCCTGTGGCAAAATATTCGTTTGGTCTCTTTTTTTGCCCTTGGTTGTTTACACACAAGACCTCATGTATGTATCTTTTTTCGTTTTTTTTTTGGCAAGTGGAGGAGTTCGTACACCATACACCACCCTGGTTCCGTTGCCAGTGTTTCCTGCCGGCCAATTTACTGCGAACAGGGAATTCAGGGTTAACCCAACCCTTACCCTAACCCCAGCCACCCGAAGAGGGATGTTTTGTCCCGATCTCAGGGGAATCGGGAAGAGGGTAGTTCTCCTAGAAGAGATATGGTTTCGAGGTCGTGCCTTATTCTGCCGCATTTTGCCACCGGGCACACACACAAGAAAAAACAACATTAAATTCGAAAGTATGCCACATCCTCCCGAGCCATTTCCCGAGCAGTTGCTTCTTGGCCCTCGCGCGCCTCGATCGTCACGGTCTGTGGCGAGTAGTGGCGCTGCGTTTTTTTTTTTTTTTTCGAAGTCGGACAAGCACCTCACTACTAAGAATGACAATGCCTTTGAGTACATTGATTTTTTTGGGTAGAATCTGCATCGAGGTTTGATTTTACCTTACACGCTGCCTGTAAATCTTAATCCAACACGTTCATCTTTCTTTACGAGGCGAACGCATATCGAGAAGATCTACGGCTTATAGATTGGGGTACCATAAGCCGCAGTGGTCTCTTGAGTACACCCTCAACGCTTTCAGTTAACTGGTGTACATCGCCGCAAGCTGATGAATCAGTATTGTTTTCTGCCGACCAAAAGGCGGATAGAATATTAGAATACACGTGTCTAATAAATCTCTCCGCATATGCTCGTTATTGTTGCGGTAAGTAGACAACAAAAATATTATTTTCATCCCAACTCCATACCAGGTGCCGTTGGCCGTTTAGTTGTTACCGGTATCATCTATGGGGTTTGGCCGAGTTGGGTATTTTCACATAATAATCTGATGTCCACACCTCCATGACAACGATTCTGAGCTACCAGGTATAGTTTATGGGCATAGAATTCCTGACAAAAATATCGATTTCCTGAGCGGCCTCCATTTCGTTCGTTTCCCACACCAACGTTAGTATATGCTCCTTTCCGGACCGCTGAGTGGGCCCAGATGCCTGAAACAGAGATCCTCTCAGAACGTTCCCACCTGAAAGATGCCGTGATTTGCACGTTGAAACCCGCCTTCTCTTTGTTTTTATTTGTTTCCAACGTACCATCATACCAGGTCCCGGCGGAGCTAAGCTCAGCTCAGTAGCGCACCGCAGCGCTAGCTCAGCAGAGCAGCGCCGTGCGTTGACGTGCGGTGTCGTGCGGTGTCATGCCCTACCGTGCGGTGCGGCTGCGGTGCGATACTGTGCGGTGCTGTGCCGTTGTAGTGCGTTAGTGGGTCGCGCATTTAGAAAAATGGCTGTGCAATAGTGGGATTACCGCGCTAGTGGATCATAAAAAAAAAGGCTTGGTGGATCACCTGGCTGTTGTTGTAGTATCGGACCGCAAAAAATACACCCACATAGAACATTACAAGTACCAACAACGCAGCTTGCTAAGATGAGTATTGACCAGAAATTCGCCGAGCTCACGGCTGACGCCCTCAATTTTTTTATAAAATGTGTGCGTAGTGGATCACCCAAAATGAAATGCGGTGGGGAATCTGGCATGTATGTGTTGTTGTTGTTGTTTTTTTTTTTTTTTTTTTTTTTTGTTATCCTCCGGCGGATGGGGAAAAATAAAGCTTTAGCTCACCACACTTCCACGTATTTTCATACGCGTCGTGTGTCGATTTAACTCAGTTGCTTTCGCAGTCCAACGCTAGCTGGCGCACCCTTGTTGTTTTGTATATTTGCTAATAAGAAGTTATACGGGAAATAAAGTTCGGCGATACATATTACGAATTCCCCCAACTAACGCCGCAAGTCCGCGCTTGGGGTAACCAGATCTTATGCATCAAAATTTGAGTGGTAAAACTTGGACGGAACGTGGACCGTCTTATCGTGTGGCTTTTTTTTCATGCTATTGTAAGGCGATAGAGGGGAGCCACAGAGAACCCCCTGGAGGTCTGGCAATTGAGCAGGTCCTCGGAGAGTACTCACTTTCTTAGCCTTTGTAGTCGTAGCTATATTCGATTCAACCAGAGCCCCGGATATGGCTTCTGAGATCGGAGACACGTGCCTCCGATCTATTTCCTGGCTATCCCGAATACAAAACGCCAACCTTATCATACGAAACCCATCCAAATTATCTTAGATACGGACAATTACAGGCCTCCCGAGGCCGTATCTTAACACTAGTCCACCCTGATGAGCCGCATATGCAGAAATATGGGAGATTAGGGGAAACTCCGGTTCTACGAACCAGAAACCATGAGTCGAAGATGGGGCTCCTCAACACCCACATCCCCACCTCTAACGGTCTGGATATGGAGCTAGGATCACGCGAAGAAAAACAGTTGAAGGAAACGCAGACCCTACAACAAGGCAAAGTCCACCCATCAAAACCTTGCCGCGTACCGCCGGTGTGGCGGGGGGGGGGGGAGAAAAGGCTCTAGAACCTGCTGCATACCGCCGGTGTGGCGCGGGGGGACAGGAAAGGTTCTACGGCAAACCAACCACAGAAAAGGTACTATGGCGAGGCGAGTCCTCGTCGATATGGAGGGGAACACAGGTGCTAACACAAGGGAGAAGACATGCAAAAAACCTCCCGCGGGCCATCGGCATGGCGGGGGGTTAGACGAGGAAACGAAAAATAACGGGGATCGAAGGTGGCAACACCTACAGCCACGCGAGGGCGGGAAGTGTTCAGCCGAAAAAACAAAGTAGAACAAATGCAATACACAAAAAGACGACAGATGACACACAGACCCGTACATAGCCATGTGCCACGTTACGCGCGAACGGGGTACCCTGGTCGCTCCCCGGCCCTGGGCCGAGGAGGGCGTCGGCAGGGCGAAATTGAACACAGCGACGAGAAAGCGACAGCCCTGCGCCTCAGATAGCGGCGTTTTACCCGAACCCTTGCCTGGCACTGAGCAGGGGGTTCGGCAGGACAAAAAGAAGAAAACATGGAAAGAACCGCCCCAAAACCCGAAGACTCACAGGGCACTACGAACAACCCAGAGACAAACACTCAAACCTCATAACCCAAACAAAATGGAGAATTATCGAAGAGCGGCGGCGGCTTGAAAGTCAACTGGCCACGGCCGCACCTCGAGATTCGTCTACGTTACGTTGGATCCCCCGAGGAAACGCACTGGCGACGTGAACGTGCAGGCACCAAGAGCCTCATACGGCTCCCGTCGAAGTCGTGTAGCGTGCTGGGGGAAGAGGAAGTTTAATCGGTCCCGGGTCGTCTAAAAAGCGGACCAGGTATATCTTGTCCTTGGTAGTGCTCGCGCTGATTCTTCCAAGCCATCATAACCTATCGTCTCCCTTGTACCAATAGTGGGGTCCCTTAGGAAGTGCCGTGTCGTGGAAGAGACGGAGCCAATCGGCGCGGGGAATACAGGCGTAGCCCAGCGCTAGGAAACGTTCCCCGTTGTTGCCGAAGAGCTCCCACTGAGCCGCCCCGATCCCCTTTGGCAGTAGAGGCGGATGGTTTGGCGGTGCTGGTCCGGGGTTCCGGCCCAATAACGCAAGATGTGGGAACGGGAGAGGTGGAGGTCCATTTCCCGCTCCCACGAAGGTTCGGAGAGTCCCGCCCAATGCGTCTTGTATAGCACCGCGATGACGCCACCTCGCCCCCGTACCGACTGATGACCGGTGACCTGCTCCACCTCCAGCTGCTGGAGGGGAGTCGAAACGTCGTCTTGAGTGACGTGGTACGGCGAGGACTTCTTGGAAAAATTGTTGAGCACGTACTGTGTCAGCCCCGCCGGTAGGTATTCGGGTATACACCCGCTGTCGTGGGGGTTGGCGAAGGGTTTGCAGCGCTCGATGGCCACACGCCGACGAGCCTCCGAGCCGGGGAGGTCGGAAGGGAGGTCCAAATAGAGGAGGTTGCTCCCGAGCGGCGAACCGTCCGGGGTCTCGGCGGCGGAGCAGGGACCGACTGCCAGGATCTTGTACGGGCCCGTCCAGTTTAGCGCGAGTTTGGCTTTGAGTACCTTGGCGTCGGTGTTCGCCTTCACACCTTGGTGGGTGGTAGAGACAGAATTGTACACCCATGCCCAATCACCCGTAGCGACGTTAGGTGCTGGACTCAGCGCGTCGGCGAGGGCGGAGTTTCTGCGTTTAACACGAGAAACGGCGAGGGCGTGGTGTGCGCGGACAATGTCGTTCGCGCGCTTTTGCCGGTCGGTGGCCAAGTCGCAATAGGCCAGGTGGTCACGGTCCAGACTCTGGTGTCCCACGACACCAGTGCGTTCGAAACCCGTCAGGGGGAGCCGTGATAGGCTGCCCATGTGGACCTGGTTGGGCGCCAGACCCGTCGCAGCGCTGACGGAATAGTTGTAAGCGAAGTCGACGTGGGTTAGATGCAATTCCCAATCGTCTCGTGGCTCGTTGACGACCATACCCAACATCTGGGCCATAGTGTGGTTTACTCGCTCAACGCCCCCGTTACAGTTAGAATGATAGGAGCTTGTATCAAGCTTATGCACACTCAACAGCTGATATACAGCTTGCAAAAGCTTGGAGAAGAACTGCAGTCCGTTGTCCGAGAGTATGGTGCGCGGGCACCCCCACAAGGGGATGTATTGGTTCACCAGGATATTGGCTGTACCCTCCGCGGTGAACTCAGCGTCAGTGACGGGGAAAATGTCGGCCCGAAGATTATAGCGATCGGTGAACAGCAGGATGTAGGTGTTGCCTCGTGGTGTGACTGGAAGGGGACCAAAATAGTCAACACTGACGGCGACACCTGGACCTTCCGGTTGAGGCATTGAGATGATGGACCAGCGGACAGTCAGCTGTGGGGTTTTCCGTGATTGGCAATTCAAGCAGTGGCGAGGCCACCACCGGGTGCACACATTTATGCCAATCCACCAATAAAACCGCTTCAGCATGCGCAACGTGTGCGTGATGCAAAGGTGACAAGAGGCCGTCGCGTGACAAGCTTGCATGGTCCAAGGGCGCATGAGCAGGGAACGTAGATGCGAACTGGCTTGTCGTTTAGCAAGCAAGCAGCTCGCCCCACAGAGTTGGGCTTGTCAGACCTTGTTGGCGGCAGTGTCGGGTTACGGATGAGTAGGACGATTTCGTCGTCGGTTGTATGTAGTCGACGCATACCCACCAGCTGCTGGGTGTCTGAGAGGGAGGGACGCTTGTGCGAGGTGGAGCACGCCAAGAAGTCGAGCTGCAGGGCCGGCCGATAGAGATGTAACGTATCGTGGCGTGGCACGTCGGCTCAGCGTGCTGTTCTCGATTCCAATCGGTATGCGAATAACGTGCGACGGAACCCGCGAACCGTAATTCATCAGCGTCGTCGAGGTCGTCCGACCTTGTAGGTGCAGTCGGCGTGTCACCAGGAGAAGGCGTAAGCCGTAGGGGAGAGTTCCCATAGGCTCCGCGTGGTCGTGGTCGGGGGGAAGTGGTACCGTGCGGGCCAGCGGGTCGGCATGAGTAGGGATCGCGGCGGCGGGCGGAGCCGGCCGCGGCCGTCGGGGTCGTGGCGGAGTTGTAACACGTCTGGAAGATAGCCGAGGGGCCTCGCCGGGCCCGAAGCCATAGTCGACAGCAGGGGGTGCCTTACCAGCTGCTGTTGCTGAACGCCGGCGCGCCCGAGTGGAGATGCGGTCTGAAAAAGACGTCATCGTCTGGGGCGCCGAGGATCCAGGCGAGGTAGAGATAGGCGCGGTCGGGCCAGTGGGCTCGACTGGGTCAGTCTCTTGTACCGAGCTCCGGGAAGGAGTCGGGTGGACGACTCACGTCGTGGCAGCCGGGGCTTCTGCGGAGTCCTCGCTGATCACGATGGGTACCGCCAAAACCGAAGCGAAATCGTATTTCGCTGCACGCGAGCCCCCCCCCGCGGCCGGGAGAGCTATCGACGGTGGCGGCGGATGCAGAAACACGACCGATGAATTTCCTGGAAGGAGCACGAAGGTCGTCGAACCTCATAAGAGGCCCGTGAGAGAGAGAATCGCAGAAGTCGGCAAGGGTGAGAAGAAGCCCACGCAAGGCATTTTATTTCGGTGCGGGCAGTAGCCAACCCAAGCCGACACCCGGAATCGGAGAGGAAGGAGGGGACAGCCCGCAAGCCCTTATGAGGTATATGCCACCATCCTCAACGGGGGTGAGACTCGTCGAACCATTGCAGTCGTGTTCCATGGCAGGCTCCGGTAAGCGAGACAGGAAGTCGGAGTTGCCGTTCGCGCTTCCTTTTCGGTATTCGAGGGTGTAATTGAATGCGGTGAGGAACTCGAGCCATATCTGGAATCGGGCGTTGTGGTTCCCCCCTTTGCCTATGCTTTCCAGAGCCTTGGGGTATGAGGATATTCGGAACTTGGTGCACAAAAGGTAGCCGCGGAGGCGTTTGAGAGCCCAGATGATGCTGCCAGCCTCGAAATCGAGAGGAGTTCAATGCCTTTCCGAGTCGAGCTTAGCTCGGCTGATGTACGCGGTGGGTTTTGTGGAGCTGTTCGCCTGCCCCTGTTCGAGAGCAGCTCCGAACCCGTCGATGCAGGCGTCGCAGTACACGTGAAACGGGCGTGTGCGGTCGGCGACGGCGTCCCAATCAGGAAGAATGAAGACCGGCGGGGTCGTGAGCTCCGCCAAGATCACCAACTTCGCCATTTCAGGCGGGAAGGCAAACTTAACCCTCTTTCGAAGGAGCGCGTTAATCGGACGAAGCCTCTTCAAAAAGTCGGGCAAACGTTTGCGGGTAATAGTTGACACCACCCATGAGTGCGCGCACCTGCTTAACGTCTGCGTGCATCGGCATATTGGTCAGTGCCGACACTTTTTCAGCATTTGGGCGTAGGCTTGCAGAATAAATGGAGTGGCCTCGAAAGTTCGCATCGGTGGCGCCCAATCGCGCCTTCGAGGGGGAAAGCTTGAGATTGTGCTTTCGAAGGCGTTCGAAGAGGGAGCGAATCGTCCGAACATGCGCTACCGCGTCGGCATCGAATACGATGACATCGTCGAGGTAAGCTGCCACCTGTTTCAAGAATCTGATCACCTCATTGATGACCTTGACGAACCACCCAGGCGAGGCGCTGCTGCGCTGAGGCATAACGAGCCACTCGTAGAGGCCTGTGGGTGTGCAGAACGTTGTAAGGGGAACTGTGTCTATGCGTGCCGTTATCTGGTGGAACGAGGAAACCAAGTCAAACAAGGAAAATACCCGACCTGAGCCTAAAGAGTCCAGGAGCTGGTCCACGCGGGGAATCGGCAGTTGACTGAGCTTGCCAATTTTTTTGAGCTTCTTGCAGTTCACCGTGATCCTCACACCGCCATATTTCTTCGGGATGAGCACCAGCGCGTTCGAGTACGGTGAGATCGAGTGCTGAATCAGCCCAGTCGCGAGGTACTGGTTAAGGGTCGCGTCCACTTCTTTGGCCAGCATAGGGTTTATGCAATGGGGCCATGAAGTGACCGGAGCGCTGCCCTCCGGAACCAAGATTTCGAATATCATCAAGGAGCAGGACCCAAAATTTGTCTTCGAGGTGGAGAACACGTCAGGAAAGTCGCAGAGCACATCCCCCAGTTGCTCAATGGTCGGGGGGTCCCAACTAGGCTCATGTACGTCGAACGCGATCTCCCGCAGGTGCAGCGGGAGTCGGGCCAAGATGCGTAGAAATGCAGAACGCTGGACTGGGTTCAGACGTTCCATTAGCGCCAGCGAGAGCGGCGGCACGGCGGGAGTTATCCCTCTCCGTGTCAGTCGAGCACGCGACCGCAGAGACCTGGCTGTCCGAAGTCTGGCCAGGGTGGGGCCCCGCAGCGTGGGTGGGGTGTTGCAAGGCACTCAGCGGGATGCGCAAAAGTGGGGTGTCGGCCACCCCGACAAGGTCGCCTGGCACAAGGTCCGCGACACCTATTAAGAGAATCACCTGTCGTTCTGAAGCAACAGAGTGTTTCTGCCCCGAACGAATGTCCGGCTGCGGCAGTATGTAGACAAAGTATTGTCCTGTGAGCGCAGGGGAGCCGTTACTGCGGACCAAGTTGACCGCGAACAGTTGAGGCTCGTCCGACAAAGTGACACATCATAGCGAAGGTGGAAAGCACCGTTCGAAGCTGCAGGGTCGACGACATAAGCTGCTACGCCTGGTGTGGCGTGGTGAAACAACGTCAGCTCGCCCAAAACCCGATTTTCGAGGGGACGAAGGGGCAGGGCGCGGTACGAACGGGTGTTGAAGCGCATCCAGCTGTCGCGACCCAGAAAGACAGCGTGCTACATGACCGATGGAGGGACCACGCATGCCCAGACCGCGAGGGAGCACGTCGGTTCTTTTTCGTGGAAGAATTGAACGCTCAGACCGATGTGGGTCGCGGTTCGTAAAGGGGCGGATTTGCCAAACCCACCCCAGGAGCGGGGGCTGCTGGACCGCTCGCACGTCGATGAAGCGACGCCTACCGATATCATACGATCCAACACGTCACGTCGGATGAAGGCTTGAGGTGAGCCAGTATCGAGGAGCGCCGTACGTATGTCGGGCGCAATGGCGTCCCCTCCGCTATGTATTGCAATTTCGGTAGTGAAAGGAACGTCGTCCAGCGTCACGGTACCTCCGACGAGGCAAGGGCTACATTCTGGCAGTGCACACACCGCTATCCGAACAACGGCTTTGACCACGCCGCGAGAAGCTATCGCCAAAACCTCTGGGCTTTGGTCGGCGGGTGCCCCTGAAAAATAGGCCGAAGGAGGACCTTGGTCAGCGCCGACCACGGTCCCCAGGCCCAATTTCTGATCGGACGAGATTTCGTGGATTACAGCATTTCCGGTGGGGCTGCGGAACCGACGAGGGGAGGCCGGGTGTGGCGATCCGGTCTCGCTGTCGCGAATGGCTTCGCAAACGGCAGAGAGTTCCTCACCGAAAAAATTGTTTTTCCTCCTCACTTGTGTGGATCCTTGGCCCGGGGGTCGTCCGCCCGGAGACCAACATACCCCACACCGGGTCAAGGGGACTGGCCTCCGCCAAACGTGCTTTGCCAGTGCTCAAAGGTGAAGTTTTATGGCCGGGTTCTGCGAAAAATTGGCATAATTGCCAGAGAACACGGCATCTTGCTTCTCCCTGTCCCAAACAGCGGTGTCAAAGTTGAGCACGCCTCGACCGACGAGTTTGTATGTGCTGGGGTTAGACGATGACATGATGAGCTCCACCGCGCGATGGTCCTTAAACATCCGGGCATCATAAACTGCTCCGCGCAAAAATATGATATGTCGCCGACGACAAACGACGAAGGAGACCACTTGGAGAAAAAGGACGGCGGTTGCCCGAACAGCACCACTTTGTCTGCGGAGTATTCAAGGGAAGGGTCAAACGTCGACGGTGCAAACCCGTCGGAGGCTGTGTTAGGCATATGAGCCTGTAATGTCCCCGTCTGGGAACACCAGTCATCGGCACTTTAGGCCTGCAGCGTCCCTGTCTGGCAACGCCCGGCCTCGGGAGTACGGCGCGAGCCCGAACCCACGGATGGTTGCGTCATGGCCTTGTCGCTCTTTGGCGTAAAATCGCAAGGAACTGCTCTAACTGCGCCCGAAGGGTCAGGGGGCTCGGAGCTGTTACTGCTTGACGAGAGGCGCGATTCTTCCGTATCTTGACGGGAATAGCGTCCAGCTAATTGGGCTGGGGGCCGTGGCGTCACCACTGGCACGTTGCGCACTGTCGGATCTCGATCCTGTGCCACTGGGGCAGACGTAGCCTGGTGCACGAGAATTAGCGGGCCTAAAGACGGAGCAGGGCCCGTAGACCCTGTGGGCGTCTTCGAGAGCGGGGCTCGGGCAAGTGGAAATAAATTCCTTGCCCGACGGGGCTCGTTCAAGTTAGCCTCTTGGAGGAGAGAGACGAGGTAGCTAATCTTGTCGGCTCTTCTTTTATGGGAAAAAAAGTAGAGCGCCCGCTATCATCGCGAGGAAACACCGGATCTAATCTCGTAAAAAATCTCGGTGTATTTGGGTTGGCTTTCCCACACCTCAAACCAACCGCTGCTTCACGGTCAGAAATAAGTGGAGATGAACCCGCTCGCGCATGAGGACAACAGGTCATCGCCGAAGCCTTATTACTGCGCGACGCGTGCCTAGGGGGAGCATGTGAGGTGCAGGCTCCTGTGTCATGGTTAAGGGGGGCAGCATTAGGGGCGCGTGCCCCGATTGTCGAGTTTCAGCCACGGCAGGGGGTGACGGCGTTGGGAGCGCGAGTTCCAGTTGCCGAACTCGGACCATGATCGAGAGGGGCGTCGGTGTAAGCGCGCACTCCCATCGTTGAAAATGAAACCTGGCTGGGGGGTGGGCATGTTGAGCTGGTCCCCACCGCCGGTACTACGCCGTGAAGATCGTCAGCAGGCAGCGTAGGAGCCCGTGCGCCCGTAACAGAAATAATATGTGCCACGCCACGTGTAAGGCGAACGACAGGCACTCGAGCATCTTGCGAAACCAACGGAGGTGTCCCCGACAGTGCCGTCGGCGGACGGGTCGGGTGTGCCGTACCGCCGTCGCGCTGTCAGTTGCTGGTGCGAAAGGTACCTGGTTGGCGCGCGTTGGGGTTTCCGCTCAGATTGTGGGTTGCCCCGAAGTGCTTACCCGGAGCAGACGCGGAAGCCGAGGGTGCTGGTGGGGGTGGGACAGCACCATGTTGACCGGGCGTGTATGGGCTGTTGTGGTTACCGCTGTGGTTGTTTGTCTGTCTCTGGTCCTGGTGGTACCTTCGTGTTTGGTTTGAACGATTTCGGCAATATTTGTTGTAGTTTTCGAACGAGAAGACCTTCCGTCGCGGCGGTAGCTAACCGTACGTGCTTGCCACCGTCGGAAAACGTCGTCATCGCCGAGTTGGCCGAGTTCAGGGTTTAGACAGCCGCTGGCGTTGATAAAGGGATGTCTACAGTTGCGTAAGGAGTGGGTATCTTCCTGGCAATTGAGGAGATGACCCCGGTTTTCTCGGAGAACCGCGGCGTGGGCGGAGGGCGTGAGAAGACCGCTCCAGAGGGGAGGGTCGTCGGTTTTAAACGAGGCACTAACATCAAACATTTCTGCATAGTCTTATTCTTGTAAGGGCCAGCAGTTGGATATTTTGTCGAGCCAGGGGTCAGTAGGATCAGCAATCAACATGACAATCGGATTACTTCTCGAACCCGTCTGCCCAGAAGGCGACTGGGAAGGCACTTGGCCCTGGCCGCGCCCATAAACGGTCGGCCGGGGCCCCGACGGGGCGGATGACCGCGCTCCCGTCGAAGAAACAGGTAGATATTTTTTTTTCGCCGTTGGCGCCAGGTGTCTTATTGTGCGCCAAGTCACTACAAGCTTTCCACATGGCATCTAACGAGGCGTATGGCCGTGGGTCCGTTGCCTTCGAGCCAGGGTACTACGTAGGCATGAGCGTCGGAAACTGCTCATTGACCGCCATCCTAACCACCTCCAACACCACATCCGTCCCCGGAGACAAAACACGCTCACTCCCCGTGACTGCCGATACTCGCACACGGAACTCTCGACTGAAATCAGAAAAAGGCGTGCCGTTACACACTCCAAAGTATGCAACTCATTATAGCCTTCCCCCGTGTCGATCCGGTCGAAGTGCGTCACGAGCAGGCGTAGCAGGAGGGTCAAGGCCTCGGGCCCAGATGCTCCTCCGCCCCACGCTCTTGACACCTTCCCGAAGAAATCGTCGATCAAAGTAGTCATGCGGGCGGTCGTGGGCCTTTCAGGTGTTATGGCACGGTTGAGTGCCAGGCGGAGGGGGTGGATCCCACAGGGTACCGACGTAGGCGCACGTACGCCCTCTTGGCAACGGTCGTCCCGGCGCATGAGTATGTCAGTCGAGAGACCTAACCGAACGTGTGAGTTGCTGTGTGCCGTCAGACTTGTTTAAAGAGGCGGGGAACGGTAGCACAGAAATGCGGGGTACGTTCTTGTAGGAGAGATTAACATAGCACGCTTAATGGAGTCATCATGCGTGGGTTTGGTTAAATCCGCGGCGGTAGGAAGTTCGGCGGTAAGCCCTCGAGCCAAATCCGAAGAAACAGGCTTGGTGCGGTCACCCGACACAGTCAGTTTGCTCAGCCGTTCAGCGGAGGAAGCAATATCCACCAGGGAAGGAGTCCCTTGCCTCTTGCCGGCTACCACAGTCATCCCACCGCGGTCTGGGTTCGAGCTCGAAGACGAGCGGGAGGAGGTGGACGAGCCGTCCCACGCTGAAGGCCCTCGTGTGCTGTTCCACCGTCCTCCGGTGCGTCCTGCCGAGCTGCGGCCCCCGCCCTGGTTGGTTCGGGCCTGGTTGCTCCCTTGGCGGCGCTCTGGGCCACCACCGGTACCCGATGCTCCTCCCGCGCCTCCACCATCGTTGCCACCCTCGCGGCGGTTGTGGTGGCCACCACGCTCACCATTTTCCTCGTCTCCCTCAGTCTAGCCGCCACCATCCCCGGAGCTACCATCTCCACTGTTTCGGTCCCCCCGATCGCGGCTGCCACCACGCCGCTGTTCGGTTGCGCGCCTTACCTCCAGCGCTTCCTTTGGGGTCGGCCAGATGACTGGGTCGGGGGCGTCGTCGTGGGCCAATCTCGAGGCTTTGACCAAGGCGAAAGTAGGTGCCCGCCTTATCTGCCCGAAGGCGGAGTTGTTGTCACGGCGGGTCCAGAACGCTCCGACCGAGAGGCCTTCCGCCCTGAACGACGACCGTCGCTCTGACGTTAGGATGGCCGTGGCCGCTGCTGCCACCACCTCCGCCAGATCTTCCGAGAACTGTACCCTCGGCGTGGTCGCCATGTATTGGACGCTGCCGGTCATGAACGCGTCGTCCTCGGTTCGTGTCTCCTGGGAGGTAACGCCCAGCGGACGCGCCGAGGGCAGGATATCTCTCGCCGCAGTCGACATAACTGAGAGGGCAATGGCTTGGCGTGCCGTCTCTACCGCGCGGGACGCCTCGCAAGTAGTGGCCCTCGCCTGGTCGAGGGCTTCATCCCCGCGGCGTCGACGTTCGTCATCGTGGCGTCTGCGTTCCTCACGCCGGTGAAAGGTCGCGTTTGCGTCGTCGAGTGCATGCTGGGCCCGAGTAATTGCAGACTCGGAGTCCGAGGGGCCGCCATGGGTGCCCTGGTCTCCGGAACTTTGAGGGAGGCGCTTTGTCGAGCGCGAAGAGTCCAAGTGGCAGCGGTGGTGCTCTGTCGAGTGCGAGGAGGTCAGCTGGTGGCGCTCCCTCGAGGCTGGCGAGATCCGGCGTCTTAGTGCCCCCGCGCCCGGTCGGGGATTTTCCGCCTCCTCCTCGTGGACCGGTGAGTCGACCCGGTCGGTGAGAGTGCCTTGGGGGTGGCTTGTGTTGGTGTCGCTGTCGTCGTCGAGGTTCTCATCACGTCGCCCTCCCCGTCTCGACTCGCGGGACCTCGAGCGTTCCCGTCCTTCTCCCTGGGCCTTCTGGATGGGGTGCGCGGAGGACCGCAGTCTGCCCGAGTAGCCAACATCGTCACTGGTAGACATGGTGCTTGTAGGGGGCGGGGGCGGCGGGAGGGGGGGAAGGGGGGGGGGGGGGGGAGCGAGGGCGACGCGTGAAGGAGCGACGGAGGTCGATATATTGTTGTGGAGTCCCCACTGCAAGTAGTAATAGAACCTGTGTGCTAGCAAGGAGTGAGGCCAAGCTGGGCACAATTGACTCTTGCTGTAGGAGGGGCAGCACAGTATAGGGTTGCACCCTCGTTCATCGCATAAATGCTGCCTTTTTGTGTGCGATGAGCGTCGGCGTTACTGTGCTTCCCCCCTCCCCCCTCCCCCCGGCCGCTAATAGATTCCGACGGTGGATAGCGCTGCCGCAGCCTTTGCGTGTCGCCCTGCACCTCTGCGTCTTTTTGTCTTATGCCATTTCCGCATGAACAAGTCGGCTCCCTCCTCTACCCGTCGTAACCATCTGCCGGCCTTCTGAACAGCCTTTCGCCACCCGTTGAATTTCATTCCAAAGACCGACATATCCTCCTTCAGATGCTCAAACCAGTCCTTCTCTAGCCCCCTTGGGTAGCCCTTACCCCCAACAAGCTTCCCAAACATCACCCTCTGTGGCAGACGCTCCTCCCTCATACGTGCTGCGAATCCCGCAAACAACATACTCCGTTTGCGCACCATTGCCTCTATGCTCTCGGAAGCTGTCTTGGCAAGCACGTCGGCGTACGATAGGGTGTGGTCGTCGCGCTTCCGTTCCCGCCGTCCGAGGCATCGGAGGTGCATGGAGTGGTGAACCCGTCGTAGCCTGTCATAGTCAGGCTTGTTTGGGCTCCACGCCATGCAACCGTAAAGAAGTGTCTCGACCACCTCAGCTTACAGCAACCGCACCTTCAACCGTAAGCGCACATCCGGGTGATCATATATTTCCATCTTGAACCGCTGGAAGCACGACCAGGCCCTCTGAAGACGCCGCGTTATGTCAATGCTAAGATCTATGTCTGCGGTGATAGCCCCGCCCAAGTACACAAACTCGATTGTTTGTTTGTATACCTGCCGGCTGCATTGATTGTGAACGACACCTTCCCTCCGCCTTTGGTTTGCAGGCACATGATCTCTGTTTTTGCCTCGGAGACAGTAACCCCGAACGCCGAGCACGCCGTCACGATCACCGTCATCACCCTCTCGAGCCCTTCTGATGATCGCGATACGATGCCCACATCGTCAGCGTACAGCATACCCCACAATCTCTGCATGCCCTCCCCGTCCTTCCCCCTCCGCCCGTCGACGTTGCCTGTGCGTGAAGGGCCCTTCTTCTCGCCTTTGCTCTTTGGTTGGAGCTGCATCACGTTGTCCGTGATGGCTGCATCAGCGAGGAAGCGTTTCTCGGCCACACGCAGTACCGCCGTGAAAAACATGTTGAACAGCAGTGGCGCGTGCACGCATCCTTGCCTGAGACCTTGCCCCAAGTCCAACTTATCCGAGCACTCTTCATCATCCAACCGCACGCATGCTTGCATGCCGTCGTGGAATTTGCGGATGATGGTGAGCATTCTTGGTGGCACGCCAAAACGAGCAAGGACATCCCACAGAAGAGTTCGGTCGACGGAGTCATACGCTTTGGTGAGGTCGATAAAGCACAAGTACAAAGGGTGTCCTTCTTCCGCGCCAGTTCCTGTAGTCGTCGTGCTACGAACATCATGCCAACCGTCGATAGTTGGGGTGTGAACCCACACTGGCCCTCCGACAGAATGGTCTCGCGTTCGCAATAGTCACTCAGGCGACCAGCGATGACTTTGAGGAGTACGGGGTGAGCCACGAGGGAGATGCCACGATAATTGCCACACTTAGTCCGGTCTTTATTTTTTTGAAGCACCTTATTTGTTTTATCTTTCCATTGTTGCGGCACGCCACCTCCCCTCCACACGGCAACGATGATATCGTTGAACTTTCCGAGAGTGTTCAATTTTCCTTCGTCGGCCAAAACCTTCAAGAGCTTGGCCGGGAGACCATCAGGCCCTACCGCCTTCCGGTTTGCAAACGCACGGATTGCCTCCTCTGCTTCGTACCTAGACGGGACATCGGCCAGTGGTCTGCACGGGGGGCACTGCTTAAGCTCGTCCACAATGCTCGGGTCAAGGTTCGGCGACTTGGTGTTAAGAAATTTGTGAAACAACCTCACCCACCGCTCGCGGATGAGGGCATTATTCCGCAGCAATCAACCTTCGTCGTCCTTGATATACTGCGAGTTGAACGTCCTCTTCCCTTCCACATTCATCTCCTTTAGGTGTTTGTAGAAGCCAATCTGACCACCTTCTCGGATGCGCTGTTCGAGTTGGTTAACGCAATCTCGAAGAACCTCTGCACAGCTTCCGCCCGCGCGCGTTTCAGCTGTTTGGTGGTCGCCTTCAAGGGTCACCGTAGACCACGATCGTTTGGAGCAAAACGGACCCGTTTCCTCGCGTTTTCCCTGAGCTGACACCGTGCATTCAACTCCGCTTTCGTCTTCTCGGTCGCACACCAGCCCCTCGGTACTTGTTTGCACCGAATAGGGAGCGCTATGTCGGCTGCATTTGACAGTAGCGTGTCAGTTAGTGCTGAGGTCATGTCATCAACGCTTCCGGTATTAGTACCGGGTATCGAGGAGGCAAGCTTGGCTGCAATCGCTTCTTGGAAATTCGTCCGGAGATACGGGTCCGCCATTAATGTGTATCCACCACGAAGAGAAGGTAGACGAAAACGGTAACCTTGGTTTCGATAAAACTGCCTTTGTTTTCGCGGGCAGACGAAACCAGTACGATCGTGACAGTCGCTGGTTTCGAAACCAGCTTTTTACCTACATCCTGGTACAGTGGACTAGATCACCTGGCAAGATCACCTCCGAGATGTGTCAATGTCCATCCATCACGAAGGGAAGGTAGACGGAAGCGGTAACGCTGCTTGCGAAACCAGCAATGTTTTTTGCGGGTGGACGAAAAAATGCACGCTCGTGACAGTTTCGCTGGCTTCGAAACCAGCTTTTTACCTATTACATCCTGGTACAGTTTACACTAAATCGTCTGGCAAGATTCCTCCGAGGTGTCCATGTTCATCCATCACGAAGGGAAGGTTGCCGTAAGCGTCGATGCCGGTTTCGAAACCAGATGCTAGCCTGTCTCCGGTACACGGACGAGAAAAGTACCCTCATGGCAGTCGCTGGTTTCGAAATAAGCATTTTTACCATCTCCGGTAGACAAAATCACCTCAGCAAGATGACAAGCGCTGGCTTCGAAGCCAACAATAGCCTATTGTGCCGCGTCGTTGATTGTAGCTGTTTTCTCACCGCGCCTGTATGCGTCCTCGTCCTGGTACCCGTCGCGCATTTTAGCGCCATGACCAAGATCCAGGATGTTCTGCGGAGGGTGCGCGTCAAGGTGTCTGAGAACACCATACCCAATGTCAAGGCCGAGGTTTGGAAAGAAAGTGCGGAAGGACTTCATGAAGTCCGAGAAGACGATGATGGCAACGGCGACTCTCTTCCTCTCACCCGGAACCTCGATGTAAACGGGGGGGGTGCAGGAGGATGGTTGCAGGCTCTCAAGAGCGTATGTATTCACCCCGCGGTGGACAACCCCCTCAAGAACAAAGGAGGGCTGCTACCTCGAAACTTTCGAGGGGCTAGTTTGACAACTACCTTTCGTCGCAATTTATATGTTTCCCTGGGAAGGGGGTTTTGGATCCCTCCTGGCAATGGTTCGAGGGGGCGTGCGGGGGGGGGTGAGGGGGCGAGCTAACAACGACAGCGTGTCGAGAGACTGGCGGTGCAGCATGATGTGGAAAAGGGACGCACCACTCGTGGCGGGGGGGGGGGGATTAGAAATGATTCGAGAAAGTGCTCCCCCTTTTTCATTTTGCGTGATTTTTGAAATGGCGCGTAGAATGTGTTGCCAATATTGTAGAAGTTTAAGGTTGGTTCGGTGCTGGCGCCAAGTCTACACATCGTGGACGGGTATGTCTTTTAATAGGGTATGCTATGAATGTTTTGATCGCATTGCAACGTGTTTTCGTTGTCATATTCCGTTGCCAATTAATGAAGAATCTGGTTAAAACACTTGTTGTTCATGTCGGGTACTACCAACAAATAAATGGTGAAGTCAGGGTGGCGAGAGATGCAAGACTTCAGGATATAGCCAGTCTTGAACCGGCCTCTACGCGCTGAGATCTTCGTTTTTTCGCAGGTATTGGTTCGGGGAGAGGCTATCTTAGAACAAGTCTACATTGGGCCCCGCACTAAAAGATACCGCTCTGTGCGGAAATATAAGCAACATTTAGACTTGAATATTGAAATAATGTGTTTCTTATATTTACGTATATAGTGGTAGCGCACGAACCGCGGGACCACGACTGCATCGGACAAAGTAGCGAAGCATTGTCGTTTACCTACCCAAGAGAAGTGTCTACCGCGCGTTTCGTTGAAGAGGGGGCACGGCGGATGGTGGATGCAGACTAATTTATCAACTTGTTTAGGCTGGTCGGTGTTTTCTGCGTGGTGGCTGAATTATTTCTTAACATGCTCGTGGTGGCTGAATTATTTCTTAATCTGTTCAAGAGTTCCCCTCCGCCCTGTTCAACTTGCGACACCACCGCGATTTCAAACCAAGCACATCCCGAAGGGGAACCTTGTATTATCGAGGGAGGCGTGCCACGATAAGGGCTTTCCTTTTGGACCAATAAAATTTCCGGGTCTTTTCATTGTTCATAACGGTTCATAACTCGTCGGGCCAGGAGGTTCCCAAATCTAGCGAGCAGGGTCGGCTTGAGTCGGGTCGGGTCAGGAGGCGATCCGGACTCTCACGGATCGAAACGGGACGGGTCGGGTCGGGTCAAAGGGTTACCCGAACCGAACCTTGTTATTGGAAAACATCTTGGCTCGACCCGCTTGGAATGGGTCTGGTCGGGTCGGGTCGGGTCGGGTCGGGTCGGGTCGGGTCGGGTCGGGTCGGGTCGGGTCGGGTCGGGTCGGGTCGGGTCGGGTCGGGTCGGGTCGGGTCGGGTCGGGTCGGGTCGGGTCGGGTCAAGGTGACCCGAACCGAACCGTGATATTGGGAAATGTTGGCCTGCTCTATGTACTTAATATGTTGTTACTAACGCTGATATATTATCGTCATTGTCACAGCTTACTATTAATATTAATACGTTGGGAAAATGGACGTTTCGTTGCTTCCGCTGTCGCTATTGGTACTAAATTGTTGTTGATGTTCACCCTGGCAACATCCATGCCAAATATTTATCTTCAAGATAAGAATCCATCTATAAAACGCGCGACCGGTGTATCACGTAGCTTGCAAAGATGAGTATCGACCTTGAAAACCATCGAACTCACGGGTGACGTATTTAAAATAGCTCTACGAAACGTTTCCCATCAGAAGATGGTGGGCGGGAAGGCGGGGTCTGGTAAGGGAATGAGATAGTTGAGGATGGGGGATGGGGGGATGGGCGGGTTGGGGGTCGCAGGTGTATTGGGGATGGGGTCGAAGCAAATGGAGTCGAAGCTAAGGCGGACAAAGGGAGGTGATACGAAAGGCACAGGGACCAATGGTACGATAGGGCGGTCCCATTATAAGAAACCTTTTGTTTGCAGTGGACCGGAGTCACTCGCGCGAGTGACATAACATACCCTCTGTTCTTTGCGGTCTTAAAAGCTTGGGTGTTCAGTTTCGCGACATTGATCCGCAATTCAATAGTTAACCACGCTGCACCAAGCGCATCGTGCAAAGTCGTTTCATCGGTGAAGTAGAGAGTCACTCGTGCGAGAATGGTGGCTCGAATCCCTTCTTCGTGAAAAATGGGGGTATCCTGCCCTACCGTATCCTTGGTTCAAGATGGGGGCAGGAAGGGGAGAGGGAGAGGGCCAAGCGTATTCGGAGTGGGGGGCTGGGGGGACGGAGGGATTGGGAAACGGGGAGAGAAGGTTGAGCAGGGTCTGAGACGGGAAAATGGGACCTGGAGGGATGACGTTTTCCGGAAGGCCGGGATTCTTATGAGAGACGAAGACAGAAAACGAAACCGGACTTCCCCTCGTCGTCCAGGAATCCCAAGGCATGCCGGCGGTAGATCTGACTGGGCCATTTCCGTTCACTGCCACAACACAACAAAACTGTGTTTTTCGCACACAGCACCTACCGTCGCCGATGATTCCTCGCCTCACAGGGCACGAGGTGGCGTCAAATCTTCGAGCCTGCACTCTCCACTGCTCGGCGAGCGCTCGCTGCCAAGTTTGAGGGCCGGTGATGCCTTGCGGCTGGTATTATGGCTCGAGACGTCAGGGTTGGACCCATTTCTGTACGATTTTTTTTGAGACGGAACCGGAGCCCAGATCCATCCCAGTTCCGTCTGGAACAAAGTCGTACAGAAATGGGCCAGGCTCTCACATTTCAAGCTATAACTCCAGCCACAACGCATCATCGGCCCTCAAACTCGGCAGCGAGCACTCTCAGAGCAGCGGAACATGCAACCTCGAAGGTTTGGCGTCATCTTCTGCCTTGGGAGGTGGGAGGTCGGCGGCGGTGGTAGGCGATGTGTGCGGAAAGCACAGGTTTTTGCTGGTGCGGCACCCGAAACGAGATTCCCCGTCACATGTATGGGTTTGGACACCATAAAGAGGCAATCCTGTATTGATTTCTGCTTCCGTTCCCATAAGAATCGTTCTAAGGGATGGGGGAAGGGCGGGGAGAGGCAGAGTTCCATACATCTCGACGACCTTGTGGGCTCGTGTTTGATTGTGGGTGTATCGTGCGGAACAGGCAGGGAGGTGTAGCAGCATTGGGGAAGGATGGACCTAGGGACCGACTGCTGCTATGAAGGGGTGTCTCTGGCTCCGCAATGGTCACTCACACGAGTGGCTTGGATGTTACATCTCTGGCGTTAGTTGCTTGCTGTCCGCCGAACACCCCCTGGCAGAAGGGGAGGCGGAGCCATTCGTTTAGGCAGGCGATAACGCCTGCCAGCCATAAAGGGGACAACTGCTACAAATCACAACGCCCAACGGGGTAGAGGAGATACCATTATAACACCAGCCCATCCTGAAGGGCCGTATAGGCAAAGTCATAGAGAGATTAGGTGGACCTAAATCCATCCGGAGAGTTCGGAGGATGGATGGAAGGTGCGGCGCTTCACAACCCACTCCCGCACACCTCTACCCTGTAGGTCCCAGAGGCAATTAGACGGGTGTAAAACACAGTACTACCGCACAAACATCCCACATACTAACACTGAAGACCAATATAATGCGTATGGTGCAAAACAGACATCAAAATACCGATCATAGGTAGGTGATAACAACTCGAAGGAAGGTGAAAAATGCGAAGCAGGCGTCAAAAGTCCATAAACACCTTAATGTGAAAGGCAACAGAAAGCGTATGAAGTCGAATCATACACCAACAGTCTGGACATACCGGGAGGTGAAAGTCAATGGGACGCGTACTAAGGCGAAGCAGACACGAAGAGTCTGAACGTACTGGTACGTGAAAGCCACAAGAGCAAGCCAGAATCACTGGAAAGCTGAAAACGAACAACCATAGACTACTGCAGGGGAGCGGTGTTGATCGTAAAACTAGCAACAACATGAGCAATGACTTGTCAGGCGAAACACCGTTCTGCTACTGAAGATCCAGATATACAACGAAAACCTGCCATCCGACCCAGAGCTAAGGCACGAAGCATTTCGAACCGGAGCAACCCATGGCAAAGGCGCGGATAACTCGAAGCCAGCGTAATGGAATACAGGGATGTTACTGAGATCTACAGGCATAGCACAAAGCTCTGCTACCCGACCAACGGCGAAGGCGCGAAGCACTTCTAGCCAGGGCAATCCACGGCGAAGGCGCGAAGCACTTCGAGCCAAAAGACAACGAACAAGGGAAGATAGTGGAACACGTACTTATCCGACGCAGCTCACGCTAGCAGTGAGGATAGGAACTGATAACTGAAGGCGGTAAAACGGCGACATATTCGGTCGCGGGATCAAAGGGGCGAGACTGGCGTATGCCAAATCCCGGCCTATTCTGAGCGCGCAAAAGTCAATACAAAGAACGTAGAAAATAGCAGACGTGGTCACGATCTACGCAATAGCTCGGGGGAAGGTGGGGCGCAAGAATAACGATCAGTTTGGCCGACGCTGAATTGACAAACGGTCGTTGAGGAACGACGCCTATAGTCTCGGCGTAGATAAATAGTCTAATGAAATAAGTAAGGCGGAGGGGGAACGCAAGAGCGATGCCGCGGAGATACATGTACCTACACACGGGCAAACCGTGCATCGGTATACGTATCTAACGTAGTGCTTACTCTGCCTACACGAAGGCGGAGAAGAGCAGAGGATACAAGAAGACGACGCAAAAGGGGCACGAGGATGATGGAGCAATACTATGAATACAAGTAAATCAAATGACGGGTCATTTCAGTGCACTTGTTCTGCACTCTGTACGAGTATTATATAGAATATCGAAAATGAGCTGTTAAAACCGCTGCAATCAGAGGGCCGCGGTCGCGCTAAATCGAGGCACCGCATTAATACTACCCTAATAGATGGCAGTGTTAGAGCCCCAGTACGAAGCCGCGCTGGCATCGCGTTTTCATGACCCGGAGAAAATCATAAACAGTGCGTTCAAGCACATTTTGCTCCCTCATTTCCCTCGCCACCGGCCTTATTATGCCGTTATCTTCTCCCTCTTCGTGTTGTTTTTGTCCGTGAAACAGCAGTTAGTTATCTTCTTCGTGTTGTTTTGTCCGTGCAACAGCTTGCTGCTATCTTCTCTGTGTTGTTTTGTCTGTGCAACAGATATCTATTCCTTATCAGCACGTATGTTCTTCCGCAGCCTCCTTTCCGATCTTCTTGCATGACATTCTTTCAGAACACCCTGCCGTTTGTTTTGCTTTGTTTTCTTTTGTTTTCTTTTGGTTTTTTTTCTTTATCCTTTTTTATGGTCTGGCTTGTTTTGGGGTGTCCTACATTTTACTGTGTAAAAAGGCAAAAATGGTAGACTATGGTGCTTGTATATCGCCGGTGCTTTATCGTGTTCTTGTACCCGGTACGCTATCATTTCACTTGCTTTACCTTGCTTGATGAATTTCGACTGTATGTAACATTTAGTTTAATCCTGATGTTTCACAGTCAGTCTGTGACGACATAGTTTGCATCTCTAGGATGAAGAATCCGCACCGACTCTGGGTGTACTCGTACTCGTGTACGACTGATGTCTCGGTGTTATTGGGTAGAAAACGGTTTAATGCGAAGACGAAACACACAATGACAAGCAAAAGCTTCGAAAGCCAGGCAATACCTACCAGGTATTTGATGGCAGCCAGTCGGCCAGGTTTCAAATTCGCTTGCAAAGACGAGTTTCGATCAAGGCATTTTCGATATCGGCTATACAGCATTTTTTTGCATTCTTGACTCGTACACAAATAAATTCATAGCGTTTTACCCGTTGACCTCGAGAGTAAAGTAACGATTAGGAAAAAAAATACATGTCCCAAAACCTTGCGAAGCTTGACCACGTTTAGATTGATCCCTTGTAAAAAATTGCGCACAGCAACGTGTTTCTGGGCGCAAACCACATTTAGTACCGAGTATTCGTGTGGGACATATTTTTGCAGGTGCAGGTGCAGTGTTCAGAGTGTTAATAGTGGTTCTACATAATATATTCGTTAGTGTCGTGGCAATTGTAGCCCACAGCAGCAGCACAGAAGTTGTAGGGAATACAACTCGAACGAACGGTGCTATAAAGAATACCATGTTGATTGGTTGGGGAAGGGGGTGAGCGCGGAGGGAGAGACATATGGGGATGGGAGAACGAGCACGGGGAAGGAAAAGGGAAGGCGACACTCTTGAGTAGCAGCAGAGCAGAGGGGGTGCACCTCATTTATTACAGACAAGTGACCAGTGTGTTCTTCTAACGCGAAAAGCTATATAATATGTTGTCAGGAAACTACGATTCAGGTAGTACGATATTATTATGTTCGCCCTCCGACAATATAGCGTAGATGCCGTTCCGATGTAAATCGAATATCCTTCCATAAAGCGGCAGTAGTACCTAAAATGAAGTCGAATGATCGCACCATGATACACCGGTCGCCCCGGTGGTGTATCAGGTTATCCTCGAGCCTGATATAGGTCAGTTTCGTGAGTTCGAGCCCCGCCGAGTGCATACTCGTATAAATCCGTTGGGACTTTTTCTTGTGCGCAAATTGACTTACGGAAAGCGCGAGAGCGTGAGTTCAACACTCGATGAAATATCGACGAGCAGTGGGATTGCTGAACCCTATGCGCGATTCAAATTGAAGGCAGAAACCGGGGGGTAGGAGGGACGACACCGGTGTCCACGGCCTGTCCAGAAGCTTGAAAGTAAGTAGAAGTAGTGTGAGAAAACAAAAACAGTGGTATAGTTTTAGACTATAATACTCGTAGTACGATAGATACGGGTAGCGCTTTGGACTCCAACGGTTCGGAATGATGGTCGTGGTTAACTACTCAACGGAGGGGAACTACCCATTTCCGCTGGACCCCCTGTTTGGTTTTGCCATATGTTTCGCTGTGGCCTAGCTGCACCATCTACGCCATTGGATTGCTCATCGGGTCACACCTAGAGTCTTAAAAGCCCTAGAGTACGGCCAACGGCAACAACACAACAAAACAACCCGTTTTTCGTTTCTGGAGTTACACAAGATTCAAGTTGCATGTTTTTGAGAGGTACTCCGGGGATGCCACAGTCACCTGTCACAGGGGGGCTGTCATCTGTCTTCTGTCATGTAGTGTCCACACGCACGTGTTGGTCCTTCGTCGCCGTCACCTGTTCGCAGCAGCAGCAGAGGCAGCAGCAGGAGCAGCAGGAGCAGCAGGAGATGCTCGACCTTCGCGGGGGACTGTTGACTATTGTTCTCGCCTTCTCCGCCTCACGTGAGCCCGTTGCGTTATGGGGAAGCCTGTGTGCCGTGCACGTGATCGAGGCACACTACGAGTAGTAGCATGCTCTATTCATTGCTGTGCACAGACAGCAGTACATTTACAGCGTACAGCATAGGCCTTGGTCTATAAGGCACGCTTTTAGGAGTGTTGACGGAAATGGCTAAGGCTCGCCATAAGCGAAAAAAAATGGCTTCTTTTAAGGCTCAAGCCCTAACGGCCTTAACGAGTCAGATACCAGGTAGGCACGAGCTAGCTTTGACCCAATACGATCGTAAGGTCGCTCGCTTAACTCGGGTTCCCTCGCATACTAATATTAATAATACTCGCATACGTAAGGCAAGAAAGCGCATTGCGACCGCAATTCGATCACTTTTTCGCATAGTAGGTCGCATCAATAAAGCGCGATTTTGAGCCAAAATCAGGTTGAAGTGGTGGGCAAGCACGCTGAAAACGAGGTTGAGAAACACTCACTTGGACAGCACCAAACGCAGTATAAATGGACGAATCAGATAGACTTAATGCTTTCCGGCCCCAGTTTAAGGCACAATTTCGAACAAACATGACATGTTCAGAGAAAAACGGAAAATTTGGAGCTACGAGCAAGGCTGGCATAACTCGAGCATAACCATGGAAGAAAGGGGGGGAAAGCGGAAAAAAAAGACTTAGACATGTAGATGAGGCCAAAACAGTGCGCATTTTGCTCGCATAGTGGTCAAATAAGTATGGAATACATGGTCGCTGTAAACCTCTTTGTCGCTTATGCGATCCCCAAAAAAGTCGCAGAAAAAGCCGATCTCATTCGCTTATTGGGTCAAACGCACGAGCCTCGAAAAAATCTCCTACCTGGGGTAAAAAAAGGTGTCCCGCACCAATCCCAAGTAGTTTGTCCCCAAATTGATTTTATTTATAGTAGGCACGAAGAAAGGCCTACCAAACCACCGGTGCCGCCAGCGTGACGGTTCTGAAAGGGTTGACACGCATCTCGCCCTTAAATGTCTATGATGGAGAAGGAAGTGCAGGGCTTGTGACGTACGTCATCTTACATGGCTGTCGTGGTGTACAGGCAATGCTGATTGGTATTTTTACCGCATAACTCACTAGGTGTACTTGTCGAACAATTCATATATCTGGGCACGCAGGGAAAACAATATTCAGTTACGTAGTCTATGAACTTCGCCACCATGTCTACTACTGCTGCTGTAGGTATTACGTCTTCACTCAGACTGGTGTTATGCCCCGGTAGATCTCGCTGCGGATGCGCGCACGTGCAGGGAAAAACAAGCATATTCAAGGGTTTTGGCTGCTGACGCCGCCCGCCCAATGTGAAGCGAGCCCAAGACCTTGATTTCGGCCGCCAGTGGCATAGAATAACGCAGTGAATTGCGCAGAGGATAAAATGCAGCATTGCTCAATTTTTGTCATCGATGGAGTGACCAAAAGAGCATATTGAAGCCGGCCACCCCGGTGGCGTATCAGGTTATCCTCGAGCGTGGTACAGGTCAGTTTCGTGAGTTCGAGTCCCCCCGAATGCGTACTCGTATAAATTCGTTTAGACTTGGTGGGTGCGCTTGCGCAAGTCCCTCACACGCCACCCGGCCGTTCCGGGTGGCTATCTCCACCGCACCTGGCCCCCAGGGGCCAGGTCGGGTCGACATGCTCACGCATCCTTATACAACTATAGTACTTTGTATAGCTTGCGCTGCCGGGGTAGTGACGGGGACCGCCGATAGGGACAGCTCACGCTATCGCTATCGCTATAGTGGGAACCGAAGGACACGACAGAAAACCAGCTGGATTGCGAACGACGCCAGCTAGCGCTGGATTGCGAACGTAATTTAGTGGCAGCTTACGCTACCGGGGTTGTAACGAAGACCACTGATAGGGATAGCTTACGCTATACCTACAATGGGACCCGAAGGGTGCGCCAGCTAGCGTTGGGCTGCGAAAGCAACCGAGTTAAATCGACACACGACGCGTATGAAAATACGTGGAAGTGTGGTGAGCTAAAGCTTTATTTTTCCCCATCCGCCGGAGGATAAAAAAAAAAAAAAGTAATTTACGAGTTAAATTCACACACGAGGTGTAAGAAAATAGGTGAAAGTGTGGTGAGCTTGATTCAAGTTTTTTTCCTCTCCATCCGCCGGAGGATAAATAAAATAAAGAAAAAATTGTGCAGAAATTGACTTGCGGAAATCGCAAGGGCTTTTTTTTGAGTTAGCAGCACTCGATGAAAAGTCGACGAGCAGTAGGATTGCTCAACCCGGGGGGGAGAAGGGACGACACCTGTGACCACGGCTTGTCCAGAAGCTGGCAAGTAGAAATGTGAAGAATGAAAAAAATGTGGTGTGTACTGGGTATCAAAATAGCGTACCATACGGAGACGATTTGTGGTGCTGAGTAAAGGAGCTCGACAAAGCTTTCGAAAACTGAAATGGCCGGAAGGTTATTGAAATCGTACCAGTAGTAGCATAATCGGTGGTGGTAGCATTTTTTTTTTTTTTTTTTTCTTTTTGCACACTTTTACTTTCCAGCTTCTGGACAAGCCGTGGTCACAGGTGACATCCCTTCTCCTCCCCGATTTTTGCCTTCAATTATTATCGCGCATAGGGTTCAGCAATCCCACTGCGCGTCGATTGTTCATCGAGTGTTGCTAACTCACGCTCTCGCGCTTTCCGCAAGTCAATTTGTCCACAAGAAAAAGTCCCAACGAATCTATACGAGTATGCACTCGGCGGGGCTCGAACTCACGAAACTGACTTATTATACCAGGCTCGAGGATAACCTGATACGCCACCGGGGCGACCGGTAGTACTCTGTACCAGGTACTAAATCTATTAAGTGCGTCGTCGGCCGAAAAATTGTGATGCCGCTCGCCCAACGAAGTGAGCCGAACGAAGACATTAGAGCCGAAGACACTAGCTGTAAGTAGCCGACGGTGGGCGGTGCAGGGAGGTGTGATAGTGCCCGATGTGACCACATTTAAATACCGGTACGTACGAAACCACAAAACATTGATGTCAAGACGGCGGTTCCTTCCGACGCGGTTGATAACCGCGAAGAAACAGCCTTTCGTTAATACCTTGCGTGGTATGATACGTACGCGACTCTCGGGTCTGCTCGCATGCCTCGTGCGCGCTTGTCCCTCCTGCGTGCTTGTGCCTCGTGCGCGAGCCTGATTTTTTTTTTCACGTATATACGTCTATACGCACTGTCTCTCTCGCTTTACCACACCTTCTTCGGGGCGTACGTATCATATCCTCATATCATGTGATGATACGAGTTTTTTTTCTCTTTTTTTTCTTTTTTTTTTACTCTTGCACACTTTCACTTTCCAGCTTCTGGACAAGCCGTGGCCACAGGTGCCATCCCTTCTCCTCCCCGGTTCTTGCCTTCAATTTATCGCGCATAGGGTTCAGCAGTCCCACTGCTCGTCGATTGTTCATCGAGTGTTGCTAACTCACGCTCTCGCGCTTTCCGCAATTCAATTTGTCCACAAGAAAAAAGTCCCAACGAATTTATACGAGTATGCACTCGGCGGGGCTCGAACTCACGAAACTGATCTATACCACAGGCTCGAGGATAACCTGATACGCCACCGGGGCGATCGGATATGATGATATGAGGATATGATATGATATGATATGATGATATGATTATCTTGATGATACGATGATATGAGGATAAAATTGCGGGAAACTACCGGGGGGGCTGATATACTAAGTATGCCTGCATTGGGTATATTTTAAGCGATCGTCTTCACTAGCTAACCGCGTCTTTCATTGAATGAACGCACGTACTACTGCTTTACCACACATGCCACCCGCCCCACACGCACGAGCACACCAGTACACATAACTTGCAACACGTGGGGATAAAAAAATTACGGGCTCACGCACGAGGCACAAGCACGCACGATGCACGCCAGCAGACCCGAGAGTCGCGCACGTACGACGCAAAATTTTAACGCAAGGTACCTGTTAATAGAGGATAATACGTACGCGTATGAAAATACGTGGAAATGTGGTGAGCCAAAGCTTTATTTTTCCCCATCCGCCGGAGGATGAAAAAAAAAAAAAAAATGTACGTGACAGAACCGAGACACGCACTCACGTACGTCCATGGAGTCGATAACCGACATAAAAAATAAGAAGAAATAGGACCGAGCCGTGGTATATTTTCCGCCAGAAAGCGGTATGGGTCACGTCATAAAACGGTGACGGCCGATCTGAAAAGCCGCGGTATGATGCATCGCAGGGAATTGATGTCAAAAACCTGTACGAGGCTGAGTTGACCAATCGGCGTCGCGATCGGGGTCAAAAATTCAGGTGCGTTCTGCTGTACCGCACGGTGGCGCGGAATGGTTGCAGTATACCGCTTTCTGTCGTCTGCCCAAGAAAAAAAGGGTTTGTTTGTTACCGCCGCTGAGTATACGCGTTTTTGGAAATAAAGTTGTATTTTCAGCATCCGCCCCGACGACAACTGTTTAGTACATATTTATCCCAGTGGCAAACACGCAAGAGAGTACCGGCTGCCTGCCAAGTGGTGCACTGTGTAACTGTGCGGTTCGAGGCGACAAAGGAGTTGAGCGCTTTGTCGCTCCTCTTGTCAACTGTCCAGCAAGTCAAAGTTCCCTGCCCCGCTCCGGCAGTCGATTCGGGCTGGGGCCTGCCAGGCTGGATGCCGGCTGCCACCGGTGCTTGTGCTGCTGCTGAAGCTTGCTCTGGCGCTGGAGCTGGGGTTGCAGCGGCTGCAGCAGGATGTGAGCTATCACAACCTGGACGTCCGCCCGCAGCAGATTCAGACCGATCTTGGGCAGCATCACCATTTCCTTGTTGCTGGGACGCCCTGTTGGGTAGACATTGGCCGCTCCGAAGTTGTTACGTCCGTGTCCGCGATAGCTGGTACCTGGCGAGCTGACGTGCTGGCGCCTGACGTGTCTCCGGGTGTCTCCGCAAAGCACGCACACCAAATGTATAACCCGTGTCCCCTATTTTTTAGAGTTTCAGTTCAACGGCGTTATTGCTGGGTTAAGGCCCGTAAGGCTCGAAACAGCGCTCAAGGCGCGCCCTTTTCAGGAAAGGGCGTTAACTCAAATTTTAAGGCAAGCAGGGCCTAGTACAGCAGTTGCAGTTGCGAATCTCGCCGCATATCGAACGAACGAATGCTGTTAGTGCCAGTACGTGACATGCACCGGTCATCTATACACCAAGCTGCAAGCTACAGCGGTAGTGTGCGGCACATAAGTGTAGGACACCTCTTGTTTCTGGCTAGACCGCAATTCTTAAGGCGGGAAGTGTCCGATAGCATTATTGATAGTACGCAAAGACCATGTTCTTATTCGTCTAAAAAACAGAGCCTGACATTGGTAACTGGCAAGTTGTTTCTCAAGTGCTGTCCCGTGCTGTATGCTACCAGTCCGTCGCGCGTACTATTAGTCGGGGCTACAGCACTGCTGCTGTGCTGTCAGTACTGCTCCTTCACTCGTAGACGCGTTTAGTGCGGTACTGTCGCGGAACCACAGTTCAGTGTGGTACTGTCGCGGAGCCATAGTTCAGTGGTGGTGAGTTGTGACGGCTGTGAACTTGACAGCACTGCTTCACTGCTGTGATGACTCGTGCTTTTTTTTACGGCAGAATTGCTACTGCTTACCCTCTCCGGAAATGTATTCACCGGTTTGTGCTACTATTAGTATTGGTACGGTTGTTCTATTTTCTGGTAGAGTGGTGTAGCAGCACCGGGCCTCTCACAAGAAACGTGTGTGCGGGGTAGCTCTGAGGCTAACTTGCTCGTTCTCGGCGAGCGCGAAACCACATTTTGTTGGTTGCACCTTATTTTCGGTCCCTAAGATGATCCTCCTAATAGTGTACACGCAGTTTGCGCCCGCACGGTTACCTTTTCTGCCATTACTGTACTCGGTGCATTAGAGTATTCACAGCGCCCGCCTCCACCGCAGGAAGCACCTTTTTTACATCTTCGGGTGAGTAGGCTGATATTTTTCTTAATGGTTTCAGGGGTTTTCACGGGCCAGGTTTGTGACCCGACCCGACCCGACCCGACCCGATCCAACCCGTGAGATTTCAAAGCCTCCTGACCCGACCCGACCCGACCCGACCCGCCTCGCGATAGTACAACAGCTCACGACCGGACCCGACCTGACGCGTAGGATTTTGAACACCTCCTGACCTGACCCGACCCGACCCGCCACGCTCCGCATGACCGGTGAGATGCAGGCCATGTCGCGGGTCGGCTCACCTTGACCCGCGATACTTTGTCTCCCGACCCACGGGTTCGGCCCGTGGATTCGATCCGCGGGTCAACACTGTTCAATCTGTGTCCTTGTACCCCGCAGATATACGTGTGGCCTGAATGTAATGAGTGTGGAGTTTGGACACGACTATATGCATTTGACGGCGTTTTAACGTGCGAATACGATCGAGAAGGAATATCAGCATACCACGGAGACCCTCGGGCAGGAAGCAGTAAGAAGCTGTCAAATGTGTAGGATCCGCGGGTCAGATCTACGGGTCAGATCCGCGGGTCAGATCTACGGGTCAGATCCGCGGGTCAGAAGAAAACCCCTCGCGGGTCAAAGCTGGCCAACCCGTGACGTCACCCGTATCTCGCCGGCCATGACCCAACCCGACCTGTGTGAGATATAACAACCTGCTCGACCCGACCCTACGGTTATTCAAAACCTCTTGGACCCGACCCTACCCAACCCGCAAGAGTTCGATACCTCTTGACCCGTCCCCGAGACCCGACCCGTGAGATTTCATATCGTCTTGACCCGACCCGTGAGATTTCAAAGCGTCTTGACCCGACCCGACCTGACCCGTACGGTTTTGAAAACCTCCTGGGCCGACCCGCGAGTCGGGAAATGACCATTGAAAAGCCCTGTTTTTGTATTCATTTTTTCAGGCTGGGTTTCTTGTAAATTGCTTTTTTCAGTAGCGGGCCGGTAATGTACCAGGTATCATGCTGTCAAGGGTCGATGATACGCCCAATATTTCAGTTTTTGATTGGTAATCGATATTTTGCCAAGTTTAAAGAGGGTTGATCTTGACAACTACGAGCCTCAGTTCGATGGTACAATAATCGTCCACCCGGCACAGAACCGTCACTACATCAAGGACGCTCGCTGAATTCATCCGCGTGGTAGCCCCACTGGAGTCGGTCTGATTCGTAGGCAGTTGTCGGTACCTTGGGGAGTGAAACCCACCACCAACCTGTCGCGCTACAACGCCCAACGCGACAAAAAATTCAGCTGTTCCCTCAGTGAGCCCGTTCGGTCGGCCGCCTCGGTGCGATCACTTTGTCAACTCGACGAAGGGAGCTCAAAAACTCACTGCCCTTTCTGCAGATTAGTCCACACCTGCCACTGGCATAGGGAACGACCCTGCTCAGCCTGTTGCGCTCGTCGATGGTGGCACAACTCGAGCGGTGCGGCTGCCGTATCCTCGAAACCCTTTTTCCATATTTTCTGCTTTTTGCGGAAAAAAGGCTAAAAACGCTTTGTATTTGTCCCGGCTTTTGAGCTCTCTAACATTATCGGCTTGTTTCTGAAATACCCTTGGACAAAAATGAAATTCATTGAAAAACTGAAATAAGCTCGTCATTAAGGGTCGATCTTAACGAAGATTTTATTTCAATGTTTTGCTGCCATTTCGGTCTTTCCCGCATGTTTCGGTAAAAACCCGAAAAAAGTCCAGAGAGCTGAAAAAAGCAGATTACGTTTTTCCCTTTTTTTCAGGAGAAAACAGAAAAATAGGTACAAGGGTGTATAGGATCGGTTAGCCGCACCGCTCGAGCTTTGCCAACAGTCGCGAGCGTACAAGACTGAGCACGGTCGTGCCCAAGGTCATTGGCAGGTCATGATTAATCGCAGAAGGGGCAGCGAGTTCTCTTCGTTAAGTTGGCAAAGTGACCGCACCGAGGCGGCCGACCAACTGGATGGCGGCATTAGCTGAGAATTTTGTCGCGTTGGGCGTTGTAGCGCGACGAGTTGGTGATGGATTTCACTCCCCGAGGCACTAACACCTGCCTACGAGTAAGGCCGACTCTAGTGGGACAACCACGCGGGTGACTTCCGCGAGCGTTGGTGCTGTAGTCACGGTTCTGTGCTGGTTGAACGATTATGTTGCGAGCCAACTGAGGCTCGTACTTATTATAATTCAACCCTCGTTGAATTTGGTAAAATGCCGAAATCTCGTCAAAAACTGAAATATTGTAGCGTTAAATCGACGCTAAGATCGACCTAATGCCTATGATGTGACATGACTGCTGTACTTCTGTGGCGGCTAGTGACCATGAATGACATGCCAACGCTGCTGTAATGCTGCGATAGCTCATGTCTTGGACAGGACTGCTGTTGCATCTTCTTGCGGTGATGACCCATGACTGCCGCAGTATGATACAGATGGCCGCGTACCTGTACTAACGTACAATGGCTACGCTCCGCGGGCAGCTGACGCCGCCCGCTACGCCTGCGCGAGGAAGAGTAAAACAATTTGTGAAGGGGCGGAAAGAAGAGGTCCAGCATTTACGCGACTATGGAATTGATAATGCCGAGAGCTACTTCTGCAGAGCTGATTGGCCTGTTCTGTGCTGTGCGCTTGCTAGGGATATTACGTTCTGATCGCCAGTGCGGGTGTAATTTGAAGAACAAAACAAAATGAAGAGGATCGAGCGAGGACTCTTAAAGATGAAATACGACTACTAACGTAAGTACCGGTACCTGGTACCCGGTGCTTCGCATGACATCTGTGGAACTGCTGTACTTACGAAAGAAAGAACAGCGTAGCGCGGCGAAGCGCGGCACTGCAGAGCAGGGCACGGCGCTGTGCTGCGCTGCTGAGCTATAGCTAAGCTGAACTGAACTGAAAGTGAGTGCATTTTTTCAGGGCTTTTCACTGATCATGACTCGACCCGTGGGTCGGGTCAAGGGGGTTTCAAAATCTCGCGGATCGGGTCGGGTTGGGTCGGGTCATAACATTTTAAAATCTCACGGGTCGGGACGGGTAGGGTCAACAGGCTTCAAAATCTCGCGGGTCGGGTCGGATCATGACCCGCGATATACGGGTCACTCGCGGGTCAAGCCATCATGACCCCCGAGTTGTTTTCGGCTGACCCGCGGGTCAAACCCGCGGATCTGGCCCGCGGATCCGCTTTTTTCAAACTTACAGCTGAGGGCCATTGCCATGCAGGCACCCCGCGGGTCCGACCCGCGGATCCGTAAATCATACAAAACTTACCACTTCCTGCCTCTCTCTTGCCGATGCTCCGATCATATGTCATCCCAGCGTGTAGAACGATCACCAGGCAGTATCCCTAGCTCCTCGTACCAAGGCATAGAACAGTGTGACGCGAATCCCGTGCCGGCTGAAGCCGTAACAGTATAATAATACGGTCATACCAGTACGAAATGTGACCAAACGTGAAAAGGCAAGGGCAGTCGTCGTCGAAGCAGCAGCAACAGCAGCACTGGCAGCAGCAAGCACCAGCAGCAGACCCCTGATTCTCGCGGATCGCAGCCCCTGTTGACAGATCCACCGCCCCAGTTCTAGGCTTGCTGCCGGAGGCGGCTCAGCTGAGCTGCTTGCCCGGGCCGGAGACTGCATAGATAACTAGCTCGTTCGTGGGGTCGCTTGTCGGGTCGACCCGGTGGTCTAGCGCTACGGGCGTGGCTAATTGCCCATGCGTGTGGGTTGCGGTTTTTTTATCATTTTTCGCGCGCACAGCCCAAAGTGGTGCTGCAAGCAATCCCAGTAGAAGGAAGCATAGAACACCACATCCTGGGAAGAGTACGAGGGACAATGGGCCAACCAACCGACCGAGGTATATATGCTTTGACCCGTGACTTTTCGACTTTGATCCGTGAGAAATGTCACGGGTCAAGTTAACGTGACCCGCATGAAACCCGCATCTCGTGGGTCACCCGGATTGTGTCGGGTTGGGTCGGGTCTGGTCGGGCCTGGTCGGGTCGGGTCGGGCCTGGTCGGGTCGGGTCGGGCCTGGTCGGGTCGGGTCGGGCCTGGTCGGGTCGGGTCGGGCCTGGTCGGTCGGGTCAGGAGGTTTTCAAAATCTCGCGTGTCGGGTCGGGTCGGGTCGGGTCGGGTTGGGTCAAGACGTCTCGAAATTCTCACGGGTCGGGTCGGGTCAGCTTACCCGACCCGACCCGACCCGACCCGACCCGACCCGACCCGACCCGACCCGACCCGACCCGACCCGACCCGACCCGACCCGACCCGCGAGATTCGACCCGACCCGTGAAAAGCCCTGCATTTGTTGTTGTTCAGCAATGCAGTACGTACAAACCGAGTGCATCGGTACCTGGTATCCCCAAACGCTGGTCGGTTATCAAGTTCACAAGAGTTATTTCGCCGTTGAACTGACGACGTGGTTGGTCATCGGAATAAGATGGTGGTGGCTGTGCAAGCACATTGCAATGCTTGCAAGCACCGACTAGTTGGGATGTTTGGCGGCAAAAAATTAACGTCAACTGGAACAGTACGAGTGCTGCTGCTGCTGCTGCTACTGCTGCAGCGCCGGTCATTAGGACGTGAAAACGACTACCTGGTAGGCGTTTAGTTGCACGTACGTGCAAGGTTTTCAGATGTGCACGTAAACTCAACACTGCCCCGGCCGACCTCAAGAGCAGACCTCGAGCCCCCCAAAGGGTTGAGTTGGGGTTAGCGTTAGGGTTAGGATTAGTGTTAGGGTCAGGTCTGGGGTAGGGTTGGTCTGGGCACCTTAGCCGTCGTTTTGTGCGGACCTGCACGTAGAAAGCCGACATGCATAAATCGCTATTGAATTTACGTGCAGCTTCGAATAGCCTGGCACGAACATGCAACTTCGCGGGGGCTGGGAGAAAATCCTACGACATATACTGAAAAAAACATTTCCACATCGGCATGAAGAATTCGAGGATCGATCCGGGGAAGTTTTTCCCGGTCGGCAGCTAAGGGCCCAGATTAACGAAGAGCACGGAATATCGTAGTTGTTTTTTTTTTTTCATGAAAAATACACAAAAAATTTGACAGTGCTTCTTGTCAAGGAACAACGTAGTGCGTTTTAGAATTAAAAAACCGCGAAAGGGTCAACTAACATCCGTGGGTAACAACCGAGGCGAGCGATGACTCGCGTCCTCCCCGGAACGCCGCGGCTTGCGTCAGATTGTTTTTGCCGGCAGCGATCAGCAGGCTATGGCTCTAGGCGTCTCTTGGATGGGCTGGCGCCGCCCCGCCGCCCCACACGGGCAGCAGCGACGGGGATATAGCGGTCGAACTTCTGAGCGAAGTCGTGATGTGGTAGTTGGTCGTTTAATTTTCGAGGTGCAGGGCGACGAAGAAGTGGGTTTGTGGCGGTCTCGATTGTTTTTGAGGCGTCGCAGGCGATCTAGGCTGTGCTAAGGGCCTTCGGAGACCGCGCTGGGGATGCTCCGGTGGCCCTACCTCTCGCAATGGCGGCTTTTCGCCTCTCAATCAGCCGACGTCATGACACCAATTCGCGTGGCAGCTGTGGTTACAAGGAACATGCCATGCCTAGGTGCACAAACTCCCCATATTGAATTCCGATTTTCGACTAAATCCGACCAAAATATGTCTTTTTTTACTTCTTTGTTGAGTTTGATTTTTCGTAATATTTCTGAGAATGCCTGCTTGGTGATTCATTTTCGACCAATCACATGCAAATTATTTTTCACTTCCAAAACAAGAAAACGGATTTCGATTTGGCTAAAAGTTCCTCGTTAATCTGGGCCCTAAGAGCTGAACACGGCTGAGAAACGTTAAAAAATCATTTCCGCGACGCATTCAAAGAACTCGAGGATCGATTCGGAAAATTACTTTTGCCGTCGGCAATTAAGAGCCGAGGATGGCTAAGAGGTGGGAGAATATGCCCAGGGCGACCTCCGGGGTGGAGAAAAAGCGTCAGCAAATAGTTATATAGAACATGCAAGGTATTATTTGAAGGCGAAATATATACCTGGTATATATTATATATATATATATATTTGCTCTGCCCCGTCTTGTGCTCCGGCGGATTGGGAGTAATAAAGCTCAATGGTATTCGAAATCCAGCGCTAGCTGGCGTTTCCGTCGGTTCCCGTGATGGGCGACAGCGCGGGAACTGAAGGTTGCGCCAGCTGGCGCTGAATTGCGCAGGCTGAACTCCTCCAAGACGGAAGGGGGTGCAAACGCAGATCGATGCGTACATGGAACGGTCTCGATGAGGTATCGTCTCGATCATTCGAAAGCCGCAATTTTGCTCGCGTTATTAGCCCCCTTACTCTTGAAGGAAATACAAATTTTACAGTCAGAACGTCCCGGGGGGTGGGCGTGCTATCTTGCTTGTTCCGGGCGGTGCGAACTGTGATACGGTGCGACCGCTGTCAGCACTGTGGTCCTATTCAGTCGGCGCTGTTGTCAGCACCATTACTGCTGCGGCCATCACTGCTGTTGCACTATCGTCACGACTGTGCTGCTGTCAGCACTGCTGCTTTTGTCAGCGAGTCTTCTTGGGAGCCAGGTATAACGGCCTGAAAAGCACCAGGTGTGTTTATATCACCCTTCGGGAAAGGGCGTGCAGCAGCAGTACGAGTAACATACCATCATCGTGCGCGCTTGCCATGCTTCTCCTGCCGTTGCAATCCGGACACGCCTCCCTACGCCAGCGCCCCTGGCTGCTTCGTAGGATGGATCATGAATCATGCGCCATGGATCATGGATGATGGTGCTTTGTAACCGTCAGGTTTTGTTTCCGTCTGTGTTTCTTTCCTATTTAATACCAGGTACTAAAGACGGGCCGAGGCTAATGCTTTCCAGGTATAGCACTTTACCTCCCTTTTCTCTCACCACATTTTATCGATTTCCTCATGAATAGTCGGACCTGAAGATTTTTTTTGACGCAGCGTAACCAACAACTCCGTGGCCGCGGGGCTTATCGCGAAGCCGAACAGAACAAGAGCATCAGGCAAATGTAGCCACCCGCGCGAGGGCCCCTGTCGCTTAAAGAATGGGATGTTAGTGGAGTCGCCACTGACCAAATCTCCCAACCTTACTTCCAAATAACGTGTCCCAAAAATAGTGTTGCGGTTCTTAAGGGGTTGATACAACTGGAAACCCGTTTATGGTGCCAAATGACTTGGAATAGGTATGGCGAGAGGTTTCGGGGCTCTAAACCCCCTACTGATCCGTCCGTTGTGTTCTGTGAACCGGCCATTCTGTGAACAGGCCGTTCTGTGAACAGGCCCGGCGTCAGCGTTGATGATGGTGGCTTCTGCTGCTATAGGGTCTAGATGTTCTATTTGTAGGTCGTGGTCTATTCGCTGAACTTGCAACTGTAGGATATAAATTACATGTTATTTGATGATGATCTGTCGTGATGATGAAATGTTTGAATGGGCCCAACGCTACCGTTAATGAGTGTGGCGCCTGCTGCTGCTCTAGGTTTTACATGTTCTGTTGATAGATCACGATCTGCCCAGTACTGTTTGTTTGACCAGGCCCGGCGCCAGCGGTTAAGGACGGCGGCCCCTTTTGCCATCGTTGAATCCAGATAGATCGAGATCTGTGATCTGTTCGGTACACCGGCGAATATTATATCCAGATGAGACCGTGGGCTGTTACCTGTCCGGGATGAAGACAAGCATAGAATCTAGACGATCTGTTATTTCATTACGATCTGTCCGATGTGAAATCTTTGGCCAGGCCCAGCGTCAGCGTTAAGGATGGCGGCCCCTTCTGCCCGAGCTGTCCAGAAAATTGCCAGAGATGCTGGTGAGTCGGGGAGGAGGGATGCTAATGGGGTGGGGGTGGGGGGCAGGGATGTTTGGGCAGGGGGGGGGGGGGGGGGGGCAGGGCCTGCCTGCTTGCTTTCCCGCTAACGAGTTTGCTTGCGTTTTTGCCGTCTTTCCTGCTTGCCTACTAGCTTGCTCGATTCCTCGCCTGCTTGCCTGTGTACGTGCCTGCTTGTTTTCTGACCTGGCTACTTTATTGCTTGCTTGTTTTAGTTTGCTTGCTCGCGTGCTTTCTTGCCTGCTCGCAACGCGTGCTTGGACAGAGGTGCTCTTAGCACTTTTTGAGGGAGGGTTTGTTTTTTTCTGTGATGTGCTAGTGAGATGTTTTCGCTCCTTAGCCCTAAATCGACGGAGTAAGGCCATTCTTGCGCTGCGAAATTACTTTGTTTTTGATACCTTAGGCATCTGGTTGTTTTGCATTCGGTTTACTCAAAAGGACCTTTTTGTTTGCCTGAGAGGGGTATTATATAGGGTATACTAGGGTATACTAGGGTATTATAGGGTGTACTAAGGGTATACTAGGGGAACAAATTAATAGGGTATACTAGGGTATTATAGGGTGTACTGAGGGTATATTAGGGGAACAAATTAATAAGGTATACTAGGGTATACTCGGGTGTACTACTAACAGTATACACCTCAAGCGAAGAACCTCAGAAAAACAAATGATCAAAATTTACCGCAGCGTATGCCCTAGTTTCCTACTGCCCACGTGCATGCCTGCTTTGTGGTTTCTTGCTTGCTTGCTTATTTGTCTTCCTTGGTTGCTTTGGTTTCGCTCCAACAGGCCTCCCAGGCAGAGTCGCCACCGTGTTGGGCACGATGAATATACCAAACCCGCTCGACGAAGGGGCCGCACGCCAAGCCCTCGAGTATTTTTCAGCTGCTGGATTCGACGAAATCGATACGGCCATCATGTACCAGGGGGGAAAAACGGAAACCACCCTCGGTAAGAAGAGAAAAGGGAGAAGCGAAAGGCAGTGGGAGAGATAGAGAGAGAGGGAAGGGGGGAGAGAGGGAGAGGCTGCCAGCGTTTTTTGTTGTTGGTTTGTGTGGTGCGGCGTTGTGTGGTGTGGTAAACACCCGCCCATCCGACCATTCATCACACTCTCCCCCGCTCCTCACCTTCTTCAACTCCAACCCCCGATCCTGTTTCCCCCACCCACCCCACCCCACCGTTTCTACTGGGAAACGTGGGCATGGAAGGCTTTCGAGTTGCGCCCAAGGCGAATCCTGGGTACACACACGGACTAACGGTCGATGACGCCGTGGGTGGACCGCACAAGGCCTCCCCCACCCCACCTCCCTCCCACTATGTGACATGAATAAGTCTGGCACATTACATAGTAGCGAGAAAACGAGCGCTGTACTATCAGATAGATGGTGGCCACAGACGGCCGTAGAGAAAGGAGATAATATGTGCGAAACAATGTTGTGCAATGTATGGGAGGAGCGCAGAGTCATTCTACGGTACCCCCCCCCCCAACTTTTCTATAACGAAATCGCCGGTTTCAAAACCAGCTCCCGGTCGTACCTCCTGAAACACGACGGTTTCCCTCGACACCCCAACGCCATCGATCGGTAGACTTTTGCACACAAGAAAATATATGCTGTGGGTACTTTTTTTTTCGATACGAGTATCCTCCTTTGTGTCGAGCAGCCACGAAACGTTCGTTACAGGAAATCGATGATTTTGGGGGAGGCTATCGTAGAATCAGTCTGCAGTAAACGCCGAAATGTTGGAACTGCTGCCTCTGTTAGGAGTGGGAACGGTGCTCAGTCTCAAAAGAGACGCGTGGTCAATTTTGATTTTGAAAAAAAATGCCTAAGGCAAGCATCAAATTGTGTATGCCCCCTCACCCACCCTCCCTTGCGAAACAGGACGGGCCCTAGCGAAGCAGGGCGGGGATAGGATGAGCAAACAGCTTCTCTGTAATATATGGAAGAAGCGTAGTGAGCGCCCAGATGTTGAAATGTTGGAGGTGTCTCTATGAGGAGTAGGGGCGGTCTCGAAAGGGTCGCGTGGTCAGTTTTCAAATGGATAAGGCAAGCAACAAAATAAGAATCCGTTCCCCCCCCCCCGGTTCCCCCCACTGCCCCTCGCCCCGCCCCCCCCCCCCATGTACAAGGCGACGTGGGCACGGGAAAATTTCGAGTCGCGACTAAGGCGAACCCTTGGTACAAGGATGGAAAATCGTTCGACGATCCTGTGGGTGGACTCAATGCCGATTCGGTGAAAGAGCAGCTCAGAGCATCTTTGGCGAGTCTCAGGTGGGTCTATCTACCTTCGCGTTGGGAAGGAGGGTACGGTAAGGTAGGTAGGGGTGGGGGGTACGGTGGCGTAGGGCGTGGGGGAGAGCGGAGGCGTGGGGGGGTAGCGGAGGAGGTGGGGGGTAGCGGAGGGAGACAGAGGGGTTGGTGGGTAGGGTTTGGGGGGGTGATGGGTAGGATTTGGAGGGGGCAGGTTTGATGGGTGGGGTTTGGATGTTGGATGATGGGGGGCGGCGGGTAGGCTGTTGGGTGGGGGGTTGGGGGTGTGGCCATTCTCATGCATGGTCGTAGTCTTGATAAAATCGGACCAGACACCGTTGCTTCCCCACAATTATAGGTCGCAGCATGCCGGTGCTGGGCGGGTTGCGGGGGGGGGGTAGGGTAATTCGGTGAGGGAGGGGGACTGGGGTAAGGGGCGGATAGCAAGGATGGGAGAGGCTGGGTCGGGAGGGGTAGAGTGAAAGGGGGGTGGGACGAGGGGACTTTCAACCTCAATTTCGCCTTTCAAATGCAAACTCCAACTTGCAGCTTGACGTCAACTCGACCTTGAACAGGTGCAGTTCGATAGATCTGTTCTACCTGCATGCCCCTGACCACGACACACCGATCGAGGAGACGCTGAAGGCAGTGCACGAGCTCAGGTCTGAGGGGCTGTTCCTCGAGTGGGGCCTGTCTAACTACGCCGCTTGGCAAGCCGTCGACATCTGGCACATTTGCAAGTGAGTTCCTTATAATATAGAAACGATGCGTTTTGGTGGGATATACAAGGCCCCCCTCCGGATTTGGGGTTTCCTTGATATGCCGGGGGCATCGCAAGTCCCAAAGGGAGACCACAGACGTTCCAACGACATGTATCACATTAGCTACTGCTTTTGCTTCTGCTGTATGCTTTGTACATCTGGTACGTGTATGAGGCCCGACGGTGTGTGTTCGACTGTTGCATTAGACGTGAAATAGGTGTGGTGATTCCATCTCCTGCTGTGGACCAACCACCCGGGCATTCATCGTGACTGCCTGGCACAAACGCAAAAGTTGAAGCACAGATGCCGTTGTACCGCTGCTGCTCTACTGGTAGTGTATGAGTACTGATTGTATGGCTGTGAGGCTGAGCGACTGAGCGGCTGCTGTTGAAAAACAAATGCACCGCTCGTCCTCATCGTGCTGTGTGCCTATGACAGCACACACTCTACTCATGTACAGAAGCGCACACACATACTCACACACAGAAGCACCATCCGCGGCCGCCACAAAGGAGGGAGCTCACATCGCGGCTGCCGTTGTAGCTTGACTGCCACAAGCACAAAGCCTGCACGGCCCATGGGTGATTCAGCAACAGAGCGGCAGATCAAGAAAAAAACAGAAAGTGTTGGTTTCTATGTACCCTGCGCCGCTCGGCAAAGCGGTATTCGACCCCTCGAAAAATGACCTGTTCGAGCGACTTGAACGCCCGGGGCACGTGGCACGAACCTCGGCCTGGATTCACACGTGTATCGTGATGTACCGACGGCCCTCCTGTGTGCCCCGTAGCCGAAAGATGGAGATGGCGGGAAAGACAATAAAAACATGCAAAAAAAAGTGCGTTTTGTACCCGCTAGTAGTACTATGTGTGCTGCGGGGCACCTGGGTACCACACGTGGCTATTTGGGTCATACTCGGGTAGGTATACACCAGGGTACCACACGTGACCACTTTGGTGGAAGCGGGGCCTATTGAAGGCGGTATTGTGCCAAGACCTCGAATTGGTTACGTCGTACTGCACTGCTTGGCAAGCCGTCGGCATCAGAGTCGGGGGCGGTCAACCAAGGGTTAAAAGCCCCGGTCTCCCGTCTTCTTGGGGCGCATCAAGACTTATTTGTCCTTATCATGCTGGTTTTAGTGTAGGGGACGGGTCAAACTGCGGTCTCCTGTATTTTGGGCACGTATTTGCATGTCAGCGACTGACCTGTGTTGCTGTACACCGCGCGAGATGATAGACCACCTATCCTACGACTATTTTCTCAAGAGGTTTTCTTCCAAGGCAAAAGGGAGCACGCACGACGAAAACACAGTCTTTGGGAGTATCTCGTCGAGACTTTCCCGTGGATACATGGCTAGATGTTTAGGTTTTCCGTAGCGCCACATGCTAGTAGCAGTACTACTGTGATAGTACTACTGTGATAGTACTACTGTGATAGTACTACTGTAATAGTACTACTGTAACAGTACTACTGTAATAGTACTACTGTAATAGTACTATTGTAATAGTACTACTGTGATAGTGCCACTGTACTAGTACTACCGTAATCGAACTACAATGTAATAGTACTACTGTAATACTACTGTGGTAGTACTACTGTAATAGTACTACACAGTATTAGTACTATTAATACTGTAATGTACTACTGTAATAGTATTACTGTGATAGTACTACTGTAATAGTGCTAGTACTACTGTAATAGTACTAGTAAAACTGTATTAGTACTACTGTAATGGTACCACTGTAATGTAGTGCTGTAATAGTAGTATTGGAAAGCCTGCAATAGTAGTATTGGAAAGGGGCACCCCCTTTTTTTTTTGGCTCGTAACATCATACAAGTAAGGAGCTCTACTGTAGTATACATACCTCGCCCACAAAACCATGCTTGGGGTAAATCTGAAAGTGTAACTCGATCAACAAACTCATCGCCGACAAGAACGTTAATGTTGTCCATCAAGAATGACGTACTGTACAGTTGTACCTCTATTCCGAGGGCTTTGGTTTAAGGAGCCCCGTCATTAAGAAACCATTTTCGCCAAAAATCGATATACCTTGATACCTCAATCGCGTCTCCTCAGTCTTGTCCTCAGTCGACAAAACTCGGAAACTCGTCCTTGGGGGCGTGTTATCGTGCGTTATACATGCTGTGTGGACTCTTTCGGGAGATAGGAGTGTGGCTCATTTCGCATGCGAGTGATTGGCTTGTTAACCCTTGGCGCCTGCTATCATACAATATAGAGGTACAGGCTGGTTCACGCAAAAAGAAAAACGATTTTTGTTCCCCGGCGAATGTCCGCGCCGTTTTTTTTCGATTCAGACCGTGAGTTTTTGAACACTTCTACTATGTGCGCCCTTGCGAAGACCTCACCCGATGTTTTTTTCTTTTTTTTTCTTGCCTGATGTTTCGTCAGTTAAGATTTTTCGGAAAATGTGGCCCACCTTGGCCCAATTATTTTCTGAAAAAAAAAATGAAGAAACAAGAAACTCCCGCGGGTCAGGCCTCCGAATGGGCATGTAGAACACGTGTGCAAAAACTCCGGACCTATCTCTCTAAAACGGCGTGGACAATTCGACATTTGTGCGAAAAACATGAAGTGAAATACTTTATTTCCTTCAATTTTTCGCCCCCACAGGGAGAACGCCTGAATATTGTTGAAAACATTGAAGGCCTGTCATTGGTCGATACGAGTTTCGCTTTTATTAATAGAGACAGCCCGAGGACGGGGATTTTTTTTTCGGCCATGTCACCCTCTCCCTATTACACTGATGATGGGGGTCAGTATGATAGCAAGCCATACCAAACATTCACCCTTTGAACAGATATTGCGAGCGGTATTCGTGGGGGAGAGATTTTTTTTTCTTTTACTTGAACCAGCCTGTAGCATTTCTGGCATTGATTTCCCCCTGAATTTCAGGACCCAATACCGCTGCAAACGTTTTTTTTTTTTCGCATTCTTTTTTTCGCCTTGTTGCACTTTAACTTTTCTCTTTTTTTTTTTTTTTTTTTTTTTTTTGCTTCAGAGGGGTGTAGACTACTATAATAGGTACAATTCGATACAATTCGGTACAAATCGATGAGGGAAGAAAATGATGAATTCTTCTCGCGATAAAAATGAAAGCACGTAATGTAGTGGGGAGGGGGGAGGAGGGCCCGCTATGTGACCCCGGATCTGAGTTACTACTTAGAGGGAGAGGGCGAGAGTAGTTCGAGGATAATATACAGGATGAAGAAGAAGAAAAGAAGGAAAAAAAATGAGATCTTCAAGTTAGGGGGCCTAAAAAATAACGAAAAAACGGTGCACCTCTACTGTCGCGTGCGTCGTGTCTGAGACCCGTGCATGGCGACCACACCCAATTATCAGCCCGGTATTTTACAAGACAGTGTGGGCGTGCAGCGTACGATCGTTCATCGTTCATGTTGCACGCGTATCGCACAACTCGTGGCATCGCTATGGTGGCGTCCCTCACTTGCAATCGCCGCTTTATGCCATAGGCGTACCGAGCCAGTACTCCTGTCGGGAGCCAGGGAATGCCCCCCCCCCCCCGCCCCTTTTGCCACTCAACCACCCCCCCCCTCCCCCATCCCTCCCTTCTTCCCCCTTTCTTGCCTCCACCCCTCGCCACTCCCCACCCCCGCCTGCTTCCCCTTCCCACCCCCGCCCTTCAAATGCGTCAGGGCGAACGGATGGCAAACTCCATCGGTGTACCAGGGCATGTACAATGCTGTTACGAGGGAGGTTGAGGCAGAACTGCTTCCTGCCCTCAAGAAGCTAGGGATGCGCTTCTATGCGTACAACCCTTTGGTGAGGACCTAAGTCGGGCATTCACCCTTTTCCGCCGAAAATGCCTCTTCGTGGTTGTCGTTGTCGTTGTCGTTGTTGTTGTTGTTGTTGTTGTTGTTGTTGTTGTTGTTGTTGTTAATGCTGTTGTTGTTAGACCATAGACCCTCGCACCCGTATAATGCCGACACGGAGCACGTCGGGTTGTGACCGACCAGGCAGACATTGCGTGCACCAACCCCGCAGCGCCGCGAGGTGTTCGGTGAGGCGCACGAAGGATGAGCTGCATGCTACTGAGAACCACTTGTGAGACGGACATCGGCATCTTGTGCGTACTCGCGTATGGATGCCAGCGTCGAATTGCATTAATTTGTTTTTCTGGTGTGGCTACTTCCGGAGATAGCAGGCGGGAGGCGTTTTTGACGAAAACACCTCAGCGTTGACAATGATTTTTTTTTCCCCATGGAGGCTAGCGTAGACCCCGGGGAAGTTTTTCACTACTCCCCGGTGTTCGATATTCCTACGGTAAACTGACGCCAGTGTTTATTCGAAGCAGTCAGTCTCAAAACCCATGTGTTGTTTTGATCGTGGTTTTGTATCCATAACTTGGCGTTATGCTCCATGCCGTTGTGTTGAAAGTCGTTTTTTGGGGGTTTTCTGAAGAAACAGGCCGAAGGAATCGTACGGGAAAGTACACAGTCGACAGCGAATTCGCGAGTTTTTACGTAGGCGTTCATAGACCCCGGGGGTGGTTTTTGTTGCAATGTAATTTGGTTGTCATGATTGTGTGTATGTTTCCGGACGAGCAGGCCGGAGGAATTTCTGCGAGAAGCACAGCAGTTTCGACACAATATTTATCACGGAGGTTGGCACAGACCCTTGAAGAAGATAATTTTAATTCCACTCACCGGGCATTGCTTTCCCTCCCCCCCCCGCCCGTTACTTTGTTGTTTTCCTTCTATATAATGAAGTTTTCCCGTAAATATGTGTGCAGTTGTGCATGGTTTAACTATTACCAGGTACTATCTTTGTACTCGTTTTTTTTTCGTTCGTCCCATCTGCTGTTGTTGTTTTTGTCTATACTGTATGTACTCGCACTTTTCTCTCCCCCTCCCTCTGCATTAACATAAAACGTAACGCAGATCCCAGGTCACTCAGCAGCCTCTTCTCCCTCTTCCCCTCTGCGCCAAGCGCCTTCGTTTTTGTCGCCCAGATATTTCAGCCCTTCTTGCCTCGATGAATCGCTGTTTTCTGTTGTTTGTTGTTGATGTTTGTTGTTCTGGACGAGCAGGCTGGAGGTATTTTGACGGGCAAGCACAAGTTCGACAGTAATCCGCAGGGGGGAAGGTTCAGCAGCGACACCGTCTGGGGCGGACGTTACAGGCAAGCCAGCCAATCCTTGCCACGTGTAAGGGCATGTGGCCCTCGTACATTGTTTTCCCCTTTGCCCTGTGTGGCATGACTCTTTTTGACAGTTTTCTCTAACTATCGTCGCTTTCGCTTTAAAGCTCGGCTGGGGGGGCGTGCTTGGCGAAACCAAGCCTTTGTGAGGGAACCTCTACGCCAGTGGTATGCCTGTTTTTTTTTGGAAACCCCACACAAACGACGCGTGCTATGCGCAGTAGGGGTGACGGCTAATTTTTCTTAGGGGTCCTCACTCGAGAGGCTTTACCAACGATATTTTTGCAGTACTAACTCGTGACGTAAACCTTTACCGATACCCACCAATCGACTTTCGACGAGAAATATAAACTCAGCCGGAAGCGGAATCTCATGGACTCTGCGGGCATGCAAGGAGTACTAATATCAGTGCAATACAATTACGTGAGCGTGTACCCAACAATGGGCTTCGAGGGGAAATGCAAGCTCAGCGGGAAACAGAAGCTCATGGGCTGCGTGGACATGCAAGGAGTAGTATTATCAGCGTTATACTAGTTATACACTAGTTATACACTAGTTATACACTAAGTATACACTAGTTATGCACTAGTTATAGTTATACACTAGGTATACACTAGTTATACACTAGTTATACACTAGTTATACACTAGTTATACACTAGCTTACACTAGTTATACACTAGTTATGCACTAGTTATACACTAGTTATACTTTGTCAACAGGGGTCATTTAATGTCTATGGGGTCATAACGCTGTCAATGCTTCGTCGTATACGGTAAACGATAGCTTGGATTGTTCGCATAGGCCTCACGGTCACGGCGCAAAAATAAAAAATAAAAAATATGATGATCTGGCCGAGATATTGCGAAATTATAAGAATTTCCCGGTGAAATTTTGCAACATGATAAGGCATTCACCCCTGTGTGGACATGCAAGGAGTAGTATTATCAGTGTTGTACTAGTTATTTACTAGTTATACACTAGTTATACACTAGACTAGTTATACCCTAGTTATACACTAGTTATACACTAGTTCTACACTATTTCTATACTATTTCTATATTAGTAGTTACGTGGGACTGTGGGGAGTAATGTTATCGATGTTATGTGCTAAGTGGACGTGTGAGGAGTAGTACTGTCCACTGTGATGTGATGTGATGTGATGTGATGTGATGTGATGTGATGTGATGTGATGTGATGTGATGTGATGTGATGCGATGTGATGTGGTGTGGTGTGGTGTGGTGTGATGTGATGTGATGTGATGTGATGTGATGTGATGTGATGTGATGTGATGTGATGTGATGCGATGTCGTTTGTCCTCGGGTAACGCGGCGTAGATGCGTTTGATCCAAATAGAAATAGGAATAGAAATTGAAATTGAAATCGAAATCGAAATCGAAATCGAATGTCCTTCCGCATGGCAGTCGTTACTGTTGAAAAACACGCCGGACCCCGAAGATATTGTGTCCGGACATCTGTTCGCCTTTGTATGTTTGGTCGAAGATGGCCAGTTATTGGCTGAAGAACGAAGGGGCCATTTTCTCGAATCCGCCTCCACCCAGCCTCATGGGTTGGGTTGGGTTGGGTTGGGTTGGGTTGGGTTGGGTTGGGTTGTGAGTTGGGTTGGGATGGGTTGGGTTGAGTCGGATTGGGTCAGGTTGGGTTGGCGGGCAATAGGACATAGGTGGATCGATTGGGTTGAGTAGGGGTTGGGTCCACTACCCCTTGAATTCGGTGCTTGTTACTGGGGTTCCCGTTAAAATCGCACCCACATTTTGCGATGCGTTGAAATATGTTATTTTCCTGGGATTTGTTTTCCACGACAATTGTCTTGTGCTGATGTTTGTCTTTTTATGTTGCAGTTTACCAAGTATATTACTTGACCTCCACCACTCGCACGTTTTGTTTTTTGCAGGAATCGTTTCTGGCACAAGCCTACCTTTGATGCGCTGGAAGACTTGAAAAAGCTGTGCGAGAAACACGATACCACGCTAGTGTCCGCGTCGTTGCGCTGGCTGTATCATCACTCCGTCTTGAGTGGTGAGCCTATGCATTCAATATTGTAGCAAGGTATTTTTTACTGTATTCTAAATAAGTGTGCGAACCTCGGAGATGTTGGGGAGTGGATTTTTTTAATCATCACTTTTTGCTTTCCAGCTTCACTCGTAATAGAGACTTTTACCCTCAGTGACCTTTTGAACAAACCATAGGCACAGGTGTCTTCCCTTCTCCCCCCGGCTCATGTTCTTTTTTAACGCGTATAGGGTTCAGCATTCCCACTTTTCAGCTTTTTTATGCTCATCGATGTTAACCGAATTTTCGCAATCTAACGCTCTCGCGCTTTCTGCTAGTCATTTTTTCGCGCAAGAAAAGTCCGTATGTACGAGTATGCATTCGGGAGGATTCGAACCGGCATACCTGACTTTGGTAAGGACACTATGGTAGGGACGAGATTCGCCTACTGCTCCACAGTGGACGCCTGGTATATTCTTGCGCGGGTCTGCGCCCACCCGGGCATACCCGGTACCCGGGTGAATACCCGAGTAGTCTGAGAGGCCAGAGAACTGCCGAGGGCGGCCTCCGAAGGCATGGACTTGTGAGTGAGTTTTTCGGGCCGTGAGTTGGCTGGAGTTCCCGCCTAGTTGTCTAACTGACTTTAGTCGACTAGCTGGCAGGCGTGACTGAAGTCAGGCGAGCGAAGCGAGCCAATAATTACCCCCCCCCCCTCCCCCCCCAGAAGAGAAAACCCCGCTGGAGGCGTCCGCGGAGGGCCCGCCGGAGGCAAAACATACGCGATTAGGCTTTCATTTTACACTCGAAAGGCATGGTAAATCGGCCAACTTTAGCTCTGGGTTTGATCACCAACCAGGCACTTTCAATTATTGGTGTCATTTTTTCAGCAGCGATACGTCGGCAGGTGTAATCCAAGCTCTTGTCTTTGTGCCAGTTGTCGCAATATAAGTGTGTGGCCGGTGCATAGCAGCAGGGAGTCGAACCACGACAACCGTAACACGCCCGTTGCAACAGTAGTACAACACACACCCTATCGTACGCCGACGCGCTTGCCATGACAGCTTCCGAGAGCATAGAGGCGATCGTGCGCAAACGGAGGATATTGTTTGCGGGATTCGTAGCACGTATGGGGGAGGAGCGTCTACCACAGAGGGTGATGTTTGGGGAGCTTGTTGGGGGTAAGGGCTTCTCAGGGGGGCAAGAGAAGGACTGGATGGTGCACCTGAAGGAGGATATGTTGGTCTTTGGAATGAAGTTCGAAGGGTGGCGAAGTAATGCACGGAAGGCCGGCAGATGGTTTCGACGGTAGAGGAGGGAGCAGAGGCATTCATGCGGAATTGGCATGACGCGGAAGAGATGCAAAGCTGCAGAGCGACACACCAAGGTCGCTGCAGCGGCATCCGCCGTCGGTATCTAAAAGCGGCCGGGGGGATGGGGGAGGGGGGAAGGAGGGGTGTCCTGCCCATGATACTGAAGTCTGGATCTGGCCATCATCGTCGTGAAGCTTGTGGGCCTTCCAATGGCCGTCACAAGTGATCGCAACGCCGCCCTGACTTCTTCGTCTTGTTGCGTTCTCCCCTCAGTGCCGTGGATGCACTTGATACCCTCTATGAGCCCAATGCCGTATTTAGCCAGTTCCTAGGATCTGCTATGATAGTATCGTGTTTTGTTTATTTTTCTTTCATCTCCTTGCTTCCTCTTCTTGTCTTGTCTTTTCTTTTCTTTTTCTTTCCCGTTTTGCTTTCTTTACTTATATTTTCTCATCTTTTCTGTCTTTTCTGTCTTTTCTTTTCTTTTCTTTTTTCCAATTGACTTGAGTCTGACGTGCGTATGCGTAGTGATAAGTACCATGTGCAATATTTTGTTTTTTCATAATGTGTACGTGGTCGTCATTTCTGGGTGGCAAGCGGTGTAGTCGGTCTTTTTCAGGCGCGAGTAGTGAGACGTATGTACCAGTAGTATGAACCTGGCACGTCGTAGGCTGGCTCCCGATTTCATTTTTCATATTTTTCTGGCGGAGGCATGAAATGTGTCAGCTATGATATATGCGCGAACCACTTTTGGTTTGTTCGTCTTTTTTTTCCCTGGGGTGTTCCTCAGCACCAGAGTGACTGGAGCCTGTCCTGCGACCACGGACTTGACTATGCGAGTTAATGTGAGAACAACAACAACACATCGTAGGATTTCATACGACGTAAACAAAGCATACAGCCGCAGCAAAAGCAGTACTATGTAGCCCATACCTCTGCATATCGTTGAGACGTGTTCCCTCCCTTTAGACTTACGACGCACCCGGGACATGAAGTCAACCCTATCCCGAAGGGGAAGGTGGTAGTGGTATATATACTCTGGGGTACCCCGGAACACGAACTATGGCTGAGTGTGACCTAAACATCCATGTGTGGTGCCCGGGTTTCTCAGAGTATTTACGCTGCTTGATACGTCCTTGGTGACTTGTTGGTGGTAGGTGGTGTTGGTGGTGCTGATGTTGGTGGTGTTGGCGTTGTTGGTGTTGGTGTTGGAGTTGGTGTTGGTGTTGCTATTGGTGATGGTGCTGGTGTTGGCGTTGTTGGTGTTGGTGTTGGTGGTGCTGGTGTTGGCGTTGTTGGTGTTGGTGTTGGTGTTGCTGGTGCTGGTGCTGGTGCTGGTGTTGGCGTTGTTGGTGTTGGTGTTGGTATTGGTGTTTGTGTTGGTATTGGTGTTGGTGTTGGTGTTGGTATTGGTGTTGGTGTTGGCGTTGTTGTTGGAGTTGGTGTTGGCGTTGGTGTTGCCGCGATTCGTTGTTGTCGGTGTTCGGTTCATTAACTGCCTTCCGGCGATCGCCCAATCCGCGGTCAACAGACCCGCTGTTGCACCTACCCTGGAAACCCTAGTATAACCCCAAATTTCTAGCCGTTTAACTTTAACTTTAGCCTTAACTTGGGCTTCAAATTTAACTTCGCGCTCAACTTCAAACTCAACCTCAACTTCACCTTCAACCTGGAATTCATGTTACAATTTAACTTCAAATTCACATTCAACTCAACTTCAAATTCAACTTCAACTTCCACTTCAAATTCAACTTCAATGCCAACTTCATACATCAACAACGGTTTGTATGTTTTTCCGTGTGGGACAGGTGACGACGGCGACGCTGTGATAGTATTCGGGGCAAGATTTAGCAGCAAGCGTTATCTTCAACTTTACCCTCAACTTTGATTTGAACATTAACTTTTTCAAGTTCGAGTTCAACTTCAGCGTCAACTTCAACTTCAACTTTGGATCAAACTTCCTAATCTCCTTTATATTTACCTGTAACACAAACAACAAAAACAGGTGCTGACGGGGACGCTGTGATTGCGGGCGGTTCTAGCTTGGAACAAATTAAGGCGAACGTGGACGCCTGCACGGATGACACTCCGTTACCCGAGGTGGGACGGAAGGGGGCGGGGGCGGGGGCGGGGATGGACGTGTCACGGGTATACTGCAATGTAAAATATGTTATGTGTATGTTGTCAATGATTCTGTGAAAATACTTTATGCACGCTCCATGAACACGCAATGAATGCTGTATGAGCAATGTGTGACTGCATTTTCGAGTGGCGCATGGATACTCTATTTACGGTGTATGCACATGCTGCATGTAAACTGTATGAAGGCTTCATGCGTGTTGTGTGAAGGCTGTATGAAGACTTTATGTAGACTGTACAAGGGGCTACGCCGGCGGCCTGGACGGCCGCCGGTCGCAGCGCAGGATAGTAAATATTAAGAGGGTAAGAAGTAATGCCAAGAGTTAGACGAAGTTTGTTAATTCATATATATGGGAGATACTGGAAAGGGAAAATGCCAACAAATTTTTCCTGATTTCCCGTGTGCGGCGGAACAATGCGAGAAGGCAGCCTGGAAATTATGGGAGAGCATGGCGGTTCACCCCAGCTGGGTGACGCTCTGCGTTGCTACGCAGAAAGGCGCGGCCACAGCTGCTGCTGTGCATATACCATTTGTAGCTTCGTGATGCTGCTGTGCATATACCATTTGTAGCTTCGTCATGCTGCAGGCTCATCATAGCTTCAGCTACTGCTGTACATCATGTACATGTACGTGCTGCTGTATAGACTACCGGGGGTTCAAAAATATTGAGAGTTCGCAGTTCTCCACGACGCCTAGCTGCTGCTGTGCATACACCATTTGTAGCTTCGTGATTCTGCTGTGCATATATATACCATTTGTAGCTTCGTGATGCTACTGTGCATATACCATTTGTAGCTTCGTGATGCTGCAGGCTCATCATAGCTTCAGCTACTGCTGTACATCATGTACATGTATACGTGCTGCTGCTGTGCATATACCATTTGTAGCTTCGTGATGCTGCTGTGCATATACCATTTGTAGCTTTGTCATGCTGCAGGCTCATCATAGCTTCAGCTACTGCTGTACATCATGTACATGTACGTGCTGCTGTAGACTACCGGGGGTTCAAAAATATTGAGAGTTCGCAGTTCTCCACGACGCCTAGCTGCTGCTGTGCATATACCATTTGTAGCTTCGTGATTCTGCTGTGCATATACCATTTGTAGCTTCGTGATGCTGCTGTGCATATACCATTTGTAGCTTCGTGATGCTGCAGGCTCATCATAGCTTCAGCTACTGCTGTTCATCATGTACATGTATACGTGCTGCTGTAGACTACCGGGGGTTCAAAAATATTGAGAGTTCGCAGTTCTCCACTACGCCTGAGTTGCATGTGTTCTCGGGGACTACGAACTTTTCTTCCTCAGATCCTAGCACAAACCTCGCTTAGTGGCCTTTACAATGGCAACGCCGGCCAGGTAATCGACCCCCCCCCGTGTGTCGGAGGTCAGAGAACACGTACCGAAGAAATAACGCGAAGACATTAGCCCTGTGTGCAGACTACGCACCAAACGTCTCACAGGGCACGATTTTTCGGAGATCTCGTCGTAGATCTCGACGTCGAGGCCTCGCGCGCGCGCTACGGCGCCGAGCGGGCGGATCAGCTGAGCCGGTGGTTGCAGGCGAGGCGGGGGCACGCCTCAGCGAAGAAACCGCGCGGAAAGGCGGTCAGAGGCGGGAGATATCCGCAGACGTAAGGATGTGCATATGTGATAAGCGAACTAAGATATATAGATTTATGTGCACCTTAGAATTCCTTATTTACAGAACGCAGTATGAACACAGTATGAAGACGCTATTGGCACTGTATGAACGTGAACATTGCATGAACACTGCACTGAAGGCCGTGTGAACACTGTATGAACACGATGCGTTTTGGTCTCTGCGCTTGTGATTCTGTATGTGTGTTCTGTGCAATATGTTTTTGTTTTTGCAGGAACTTGTCGGCGCCTTCGAGCTAGCGTGGGAAGCGTCCAAGTCGCGCTGCCCCCGGTATTTCCGCTGATATTCATTCGATTGAAGCGTACGCAGGGGGGCGCGAGGTAGCGTGTTCTCCTATCCAGAGGGGGGGGGGGGGGGGGGGGGGGGGGGGGGGAGCTTGTTCGCTGCCGGGACAAAAAGAGCACTCGTTTCCCAACGGCTCTAGTTCGTGGTTTGTTCCTGCAGCTTGTGTGGTGCATCCGATTTTGTCGGATTTTATCAGATGTTGTCGGAAACGTTTAAGCCTTACTCTCCTCAGTATGCCCATTGAAACCATAGGCGGACGCACAGGGGATCACGGGGCAGCGTCAACACGCGTCTAAGTTGTTCTGCCCCCAGTACTTCCGCTCTGACATGAAAGCACATGCGGGGGGGGGGGCGAGGCAGCGCGGGCTGTGAGTAGCGCAGGAATCGTCCGAGCATTGCTGCCCCCAGTATTGCCACTAACATGGGATACGTAGGAAACAGGCTTAGCTCCTTCGCCGTAATGTACCTAAACCTGAAAATGACTGAGTACTCGGGAATACCTCGAGTACCTAAATTTCAAAAATGGCTGAAGTGTACCTACCTGGAACACTTCAAAGCTGAAAATGACTGAGTACGTGAGTACCTGGAGAATTAAAAAGGCTGGGAAGGACTTGAGTACCTGCCATACTGTGGCTGTAACTTGGATTTTGAGTGTTTTTACGAACCTGGCTGGACAGCGATCTAGGGCATCGCGAGCATCAGAGACAGCGGCATTCGCTTGGATTCATTGTCATCATCTGCCATGACCCTTGTCCGGACGAACGAAAGACCATGGCCGGGACGGTCGATGCCCTCATTGCTGATGTATTCTGATGTATTCGACATCCAACACCAATGAAAACCCTCGTACTGTAGAACTATTTGTTGTCTCACATTAACTCTTGTCAAACATCCAGAGTCCGTGGTCACACCAAGGTGCTGGAGCCCTAGGAAGATCCGAAAAACCAAATTAAATCAAAATTCGTCCGGGAAGACGCTTTCCCGCCTAAAGACGCACGATACGAAGAAGGCGCACACGTGAAATGATCCAATGTGCAAACTGAACTCACATGGCCGCGGGTATCCACTCAACTACGGCATAGTCTAGAGTTCCCCCGTTCCCACAACTAACCAACTCGCGGCTACAAACTACAAGCTGGGCCGGCCAAGAAACCCATAATCCGTCAGTCGGGCATATCTTTTGAGCGACAGTGACCCACTGCAAACTGAGCATATCCTCGTAGTCGGCTAGATACGGTGGTCATTTTAAGCCCTCCAGCTTGAGAATCTGCCAGGTTGGTGCCGAAAAAAGTGTTCGCCACTCACGTCTCCTAGTTTGAGCATTTTTTTTTCATGATTTGTTTGTGTTTCTATTTGTAAAATTTCTCGCAATACACCGTGGATGGAATTGGCTGAAATTCTCCTGGGCATGTACATATTCAGACGAGGAGTAGGGAGAAACGCGTTTCAGTCCATGGGTCATTTCGTTCAAAAGTTATGGATGGATCCCTGAAGTATATGTAAATTTGTATGCTGCGAGGCACTTCGGTGAAAAACTTGGCGACGCGTCTCTCAGGTTTTGGAGTTAGGACCTGAAAGTTTGAGACGTGTTAAAAATTGTGGACGTACCTCTTCGATACGACCACGAAAGATCACAAAAAACAATTTTTTTTCTGCCGACTTTACTGCGACTTATGATACGATCCGCGAAAATCTTTAGTGTGGCCAAAATATGTGAAGAAAAAAAACTCAAAACCGTTGAGATCTTTCGTCGTTGTCTCGATGAGTTACGTCTAGAACACGCCTCGAAAATTTGATGTCCCAACTCGAAAAATTAATTGCGTGGCGCGCGACGATGTTGCCGTTTGACGGGCTTCTTGGCCGGCCCAGCTTGTACAGCGGTTGGGCTGCCTGCACCGTACGAACCGCACGGTAATCGTGAGCACAAACGAACGCGCCTGCTGTCTGGAGTGTTGTCAGAGTGACGACACGCGGGCATGCAGTAAAAAAAGAGCAATCGAACCAAAAACCACCATAATATAGAAATGTCCATGATCGCCCGTCTTCCCGGGTTATCTGACAGGTTGCAGCGCAGCTACGACGCCCGTGCCTGAAAATTGACAATTGCGGGAGGTCGTTCCCCATAAAGGGTATAGTCTACAACTCTACCAACTCTACAAAAATCTGTGACGTAAGTAACATGTTGTACTACTGCCTCGTGAAATGCCCTGAAAAATGACGATCGCTGCTCTCGCGATGATGGTGTGCGTGCGGGTCGTGGGTCTCCGTGTGCCATCCTGCTGCTGTGTTTCTCCATGGCCACCTCATCGCCGTAGCTCACGCGGCCCGCTCGTTCGCACTTGCTCTCGTTGACGCTCAGGTCCAATCGGTTCCCCTTCTCCCCCGTCCCAAAAAACAAAATGCTCTTCGCAGCCTGCGGTGCTGATCTGAAAAACAAAAGTTCTCGTTCAGGGAGATTTCAATCCGTCTCTTCCCCGCCCGTCGACGCTCAGTCGCACTCTTCCTCCGTCGTCGAATCCAGCCTCCAGCCGGCGCAGTTCCCTCCATGCAAACCAAGACTGCGCCGTAGTGTGGCTCGTGGTGGCGCCTGCCTCCGCGCACGCGCATCCCGATTAAGCGTTGCTGCTCCGCCGCTGCTGCCTAAAAAGACGCGCGAATCGTAGGTGACCATGCCTAATGCACCACATACAACCCAACTCGACCGCCACGCCTAAGCCTCGCGGCCACACGCAGCAGCAAGAAGAAGGTATCACTCCTTGAGGGTGAGTCCGGCCTCACACCCGCCAGAAAGACCCCCCCCAATCGCTGCAAGCCTGCTAGGGCATGCCTTGCAACATGCCTTACCGCCAGGGGCGGCAAGGGGAACGGAGGAACGAGTGCCTGGTGTCGATTTCGTGAGCGGCCTCCGTTTTTTTCGCCCACACTCTATCTTCGAGACAATCTCCTCTCCGGGCGGCTGAGCGCGCTCGGATGCCTGAAACAGCGCTTCTCAGCGCTTCTCAGGCCGTTTCCACCCTTTTTTTTTCGAGTATCAATCCTTTTTTTTTAGCTCGTATTATTTCATGTTTTTTCCGATGATACTGGCATTCGAAACCACGCACACCACGCTCAGAAGTGGACAAGACAGTCTATCCGGATCCACTAGACCACAAAGTCACAGTGACTCTTTGTTATCTACGAGGGTGGATAGTCCTATATATTTTTTTTTCGACAAAACATTCGATCTCACAGCTGGAGTGTATTTTTTTTTTATATATATATTTATTCCCCTCTCGATGAAGCCGGGATTCGAACCCACGCACAACAGGCTCAGAAGCGCGGGCAATCTATTATGATTAATAATGGATATTCCTATATACCAGGTACCAGTATGTATTTTTTCCCCGATGATACGGGGATCCGAACTCACACACATCAGGCTCAAAAGCGGCCATTCTATCAACTAGAGCACAAAGTCACAGCTTGAGTATGGTCTAGTCGATAGTCCAATAGACCTACTCACGAACAAATATCTATTTCTGAGCGGCCTCCATTTTTTTTTGCGTGCCACACTAACTTAGATATAATATCTCCCCCGGACGGCTGAGCGGACGTTTGTACATACCAGGTGCTACGTTGTTGAATCAAAATGCACGCCCAACTCAGCTCAGCCCAGTTATATTAGATATATACCCCCCCCCCTTCCCCCCTCCCCCCCCCGCCCTCCCCCTCCCCCTCCCTCCCCCCCCCCCCCCCCCCCCCTCCCCCCCTCCTCCCCCCCCTCCCCCTCCCCCCCCCCCTCCCCCCCCCCCCCTCCCCCCTCCCTCCCCCCCCCCTCCCCCCCCCCCTCCCCCCCGCCCCCCCCTCCAACCCCGCTCCCTTTTGATCAAAACCGGGCCCACACGTCCTTCAAATCTCCGCCCTCCCCTCACCGGTTATTCGACTTACAGGATTCAATTGATAAGCGGATGCATTTCCTTCCACAGCTGTCGGATTTTGTCCCCCTCAGTAACAGGTTTTATAGTTTCCGCGCCCAGACTGACTAACATCACCCCGTTGACCCTGATAGCTACACTGTAGTTGTAAGGGGAGTCAGCGACCTATATCCTTAATGAGGACACACGACCCGTAATACGCGCGATTGGAGTATCACACACAGCTTGCAAAGATGAGTTTCGACAAAATATTCTATCTCACAGCTGGATTGCATTTTCATTTTATATAATATATTTATAGCTCAGCAGCGCAGCGCAGGGCCGCGCAGTGCCGTGCGGTGCCGTGCCGTGCCTTGCCCTGCGCTGTGGTGCTGTATCGCGCTGCAGTGCGCTGTATCGTGCTGCGCTGTGCTGTCATTCGAACATACAGCAGTACCAGGTATGAAACGAAGTAGTACCGGGTACCTTTCATAAGTTCGTGCTGTCTGTGTAGTCTACTCGTTTGCTTTTTTTTTCTTCAATTTGATCTCTCTCGGTCCCCATGTTTTTCCTTCCACGCAAGTTACACACGTACTGCCAATCAGAACGCGGCACCGCCAACAAGAACACAACAAACCACAGGTCAATTAGCTCTGCACAAGCAGCTCTTGGTATTATCAATTCGCTGTTCGTAACAAATCATCATCTGGGCCTATTATTTCTGCCCCCTTAGCATTTTTTAGATTCATTCTTCCTTGCGCGAGCGTAGCGGGCGGCGTCAGCCGCCCGAGGAGCGAAGCCTTCCCTGCCACACTGAAACGACGACCCGTCGACATAATCTTGACCCCCGTCATGACGTCCCCGTTTCCTTTTAATCCCTACAAAACCGTACGAAACCCCAGCAAGATTAAGTAACAGGCTAACCCGCCGCTTGTGCCCCGCCTTTTTGCCTGCGGGGCTACGCAACATGTCACACCACACCTCTTCTACTACGTGCCTGAGCGTACGACAACGGAATAGTCTCAACCGACTTGTTGCAACCTAGCCCCCCCCCTGAGCGACAGGACTGGCGGGTGGTAAAATCGATCAATCAGACTACTAGTAGTGTCGCTGTCATCTTCCACGCAGGACAAGTTTCACTACCTGCCAACAAACCAGTTACGACTGAACAATCAGCTCTTCCCTTCGGCTGCTCCTACGTACTCGAACTCGATACCTCCTCTCCCCTATGCCGAGAGTGGAGGCTGGCCGCGTGCGACGTGCTCGCTCCTCGGCCTGGTACAAATGCCATTCCAGTACTTCGAATTCAACCCGCCGCACAAAAACGCCGGTTCGGCGGAAACCTACTACAGGTATCTCCCTAGCGCCCAACTCCAATGGAAATCCCCATGGAATTGAGCCCCTCCCTTGCATCTAAAAACAATGGAAACCCTCATACAGATAAAACAATCCCTCATTGTTACTGTTGTACGTAACATCCGACTCCAACGGAAACCCTCATGTAAAATACCCTCCTTAAAAGCCTTGCCAGAGGATCCAAATCCACGGAAACGCGTGAATAAACCCGTCCCTAGCATCCACACCCAACAGAAAACCCACATACCGAGCACGTGCAAAATACCTCATTGCTATACCGCTGTAAGTGACATCCAACTCGAATGAATGCCCTCATATTAAATACCCCACCCTTCTCAGCAAGTCCAAAGGAAATCGTAAAAAACTCGTCCCTAGCATCCAAATCCAATGGACGCCCTTCCTTGCGTAAAATAACCTTCCTGGGCATCCAACTCCAATGGAAGCCGTAAATAAACCCATCCCTAGCATCGAAATCCGATGGAAACCTTCACATCCCCAGTATATAAACAATCCCTGTTGCTGTATGTAACATGTAATTCCACTGGAAACTGGAAACCCTCATTCATGCAAAACACTACACATTAGCACCGAACTCCATTAGAAACCGCCATGAAAATAGATCTCGCCTCAGCATCCAACTCCGACGGAAACCCTCACACAAAGCTTCATGGCTACGCGTACGTTATAGCTAGCGTACGCAACACCACACTCAAATCGAAGACCTCATAAAAAAAACTCCATACTAACCGAATCCAATGGACACCCTCATCATATAAAAAAAAAATTTTATACCCTCCAACTCCAACGAACGGGCACCCTCATCTGGGAAATAAATATCAAAATATCCCTCCCTTCCTTCCCTACGCAAAATCCCTTTACAACAACGGCACCCATTTTTCGAGCGGAAAAAAAATGAACTCACTGTATAGTCTACTTGTGTGAGTAACGCCTACCAAAAAGAGACAAGAAGATCATCTGTCCCCTATCGAAAGGAATTTCGTACTGCGCACTGTCTGCAGGAAGAAAAACGAAAGGAAACGTGCCATACTTGTAGAGCACAGTAAAAGGAAGGGGAAATTCTTTCCAGGTCCGTCGAGAGCAGCTCGAGAACAGTCCAAATGGCCACACACAGTCCTTGCCGTACCACGTTCAAGGAACAACTTACCCGGGCGTACTATACAAACTTAAGACGCAATCTATACAGTATACATCGGAAGCATAAGAAATAACCAGTCCTGGTTGAAGACCGATCTAGGACTACCTGTATGGTGTAAGCATGAAAGGGATAGCAAGTCGTGTTCAAGTATCGTTATATGAGGAGTACCTGTGAGGCTACTCGAACGAGTACAAAACACAAAAAAACTGGGGCTATTTGCTGTTATATCACGTCACACATCAGGCTGTCTGTGCCTGCCGCGGGGAATTACGTACAAACTAGAAACAATTCTATGAAGATCTCCACGCTAACTTGTGTCACGATCTGAGCACCCCCCCCCCCCCCCCCCGCCGCCCTCTTCCACCTCTTTCACACACCCCCACGCCCCTATCATGCCGACGCTACATAAAACTCGTCGAATTTTAACGGAAGCCCTCATGATAACTTGCCCAATCAATGACGTTCTGAATCCCCCGACCCCACCCCCTTCCTCCATCACGCACACCGCCCACTCCCCCCCTCCGCCCAGTCTGCCATCACACACACCGGTCCGTACGCCCCCTCCTAGTCGACGAAAACTCGACACTCGCCGTCCCAGTATTGCACGGATGGATGCGAGGGTCAATGGTTTTAGGACCACACATACCCCCAATCCACCCCTCGCCGCGTTAATTTTTCGGGCGAAGCTTTTCGAAAAATCAAATTGATCACTTGCCCGGTGACGCTATGAGCTATGAGAACCCTCCACCACTCCCCCACCCCCCCCCTTCCCCTCAGTCTCCGTGCTGTCGTTGTTTTGCTCGCATCAACTCGCATGATTAAGTCCATAGTCACAGGACAGGCTCCAGTCACTCTGGGTTGGAAGAACGAAGAATACCCCACAGGGAAAAAACAAACGAACCAAAAGTTGTAAACGTGTGTATCATATCGTAGCTGAAGCAAGTCGTACATCAGCCGCCAAAAATTGAAAACCGAAAGTCAGCGCACGTACGTATCCTGCCTATACTGACACAAACGGCTCGAGGCTCACAGCTAAACCGGGCACATCGCATACCACCAAGGAAACCAAACAACGCAAAAATGCGAGGAGAAAAAAGGGAAGGAAGAAAAGAAAAACGAGAAATGGGAACTATCACGCCCCCTCTCCGCCCACTTACAGCGAGTCTAAACCAGGCCACAACACTCAAGCACATGTCGCCTCAAACATCGGTGAACAGCAGAGTATTTGTTTAACACACTGCGATCCTATTGCGTTACCCGCCCCGCCCCCACCCGCACGCGCCCACGTGAAAAACTCCTCAACGACAGTGAACCCGGCATATTACGTCACACGGGAAGGTGGGCCTTGTAAACCGTATCTGCACACCTGGAGTATATGCTGGTTCTAGTGAGGACTATATTGGTCGTGGCGTGAGGGGGTACAAGGGAAGACATCCATTATCAAACCTCGGCGCTATAACTCGAACTTTGAAGCCCCTCAAAAACGCTAAACCCAATGTAATACGTAACCCGGAGAGGGGGGGGGGGCGTACTCATTTGGCGTACTCACGCTTGCCTTATTCATTTGACCATTGACCACGCATCCCTTTCGGGAAGGAGCGCCGTCGCACGGGGGGGGGCGCAAAAACGCATCTGCTTACCTATTTTGTATACTTGGTATGCTGGTTTAATTGTGGGTCATTGTTGTTTTGGAGGGAGGGATGATGTCCATCTCTAACCCTTGACCATATCCCAAAAACACTGAAACCCCTCAATCACGTTACACCCAATGTATTAAGCCATACTGGCGAGCCGGCGAAGGTATTTCTGAACACCGTTAGGTTATACATGTTGGTTTTAGTATGTACCACTAAGTTTTGGGAAGGGAGGGGTGGGGGATGGCGTCCATCTTCAATCCTTGACCGTATCCCAGACTTTAAAACCCCTCAACCACACTAAATAAACCCAATATACTATGTCACACCGGCGTGTCTGCAAATTAATATTTCTGCACATCCTAGTAAATATGCCGACTTTAGGGGGGACCACATTGTTCGTGGGGGAATGGGGATGTTCGCCTTTCTAACCCCAACTCTACCTCGATCGAGCCGTGAAACCTCTGAATCTCACTAGAACCAAGATGTCACGTTACATGCTCATACGGTGGGAGACATCCGAGGGTGTGCATATCTAGTGTTGCAGACTCAGGTTGCAACTGCCACTTGCAATAATCTCAACCTGTGACAAGTTAAATGTTCTTCGTGAAATTAGTGCGAAAAAGTATACCGTCCTTCTTCTTGTTGATCCACAGGCATCTCCACAGCTGCTGCTGCTCCTGGATCACGTGGATCCGTTCCGTGACACCTGTCCCTGCCCCTTCTCTTTTTTCCCTCTACATCACCACCACCACCACCACCACCATCCCCGCCGCCTTTGAAGGTGCTGTTGGTGTTGGTGCTGTTGCTGCTGACACCCCCACTTCCACCCCAGCCACTGTTGCCGTAATTGCTGGCGTTGGTTTTGTTGCTGTTCTTCTAGAAACCTCCGACGCTGCTGCTGCTGCTGCTGCTGTGTTGGCGCTGCTGTTGCTCCAGGTAGCCCTCCTTCTACCCCCGCCACCGCTGCTGTAATTGCCGGAGTTGGTGTTGGTGCTGTTGCTCTAGAAATATCCACCGCTGCCGCTGATGATGCCTCGGTGTTGGTACTGTTGCTCTAGAAATATCCGCCGCTGCCGCTGAAGCTGCTGCTGCTCCTGTTTTTGAATCACGCAGTCTTGTTACGTAAAAGCTGTCCCTCACGTTTCTCCGTCGCCCGACCTCTATAGCTGCCCCCCCCTCTATAACCCCACCACGGTCGCTTTTGACGATGACATTGCTGTTGAGATAGCTCCTTTACTGCCACCGCTGCTGCTGTAAGTGTTGTTGTTGCTGTTGTTGGTCCCAACATCTGCTGCTCGTGCTCCGCTACAGTAGCTTATTTCTGCTGCTGCTCTTGCTGCTGGATAACGTAGATTGGTTGGGTGAAAATTATCCCTGCCTCTTCTCTGTTATCACGCCGACATCCCCACCACCGCCACTGCCACCTCCGGTACTGATGACGATGTTGTTGTTGTTGCTGCTCATCCAGATTGATCCATTCCCATCATCACCGTTCCTTCCGTGGGTGGTGGTTTTGGTGCTGTTGTTGCTGTTGCTGCTGCTGACGATGACGATGAGTCACGTAGATCGATTGCGTGAAAACCGGCCCTGGCCCTTCTCCTTCACCCCACCTCTGTACCCGCCGACTACACCCCCACCGTCACCACCGCTGCTTTTGATGACGATGTTGCTGTTGTAATGGTTGCTGTCGGTGTTGTTGCTCATCCAGGTAGATCCGCTGTCGCCGCCATTGCTGCTGTAAGTAGTGGTGTTGTTACTTTTGCTCTTGCTCCAGACGAACGCAACGTTGTTGGGACAGGGTCCACGGATCAGCAAAGAGCGCTTCGATGAATGAAACAACTCCGGAGGTGCCGTGTTGCTGCGTAGTCCGAGGGGCATACGAGTGATGTGTCGCCGGTGCATTCTTTGCCTCGAGCCGGCCGAGTGGAGCTGGTGGTGTTGGTGTTGGTGGTGCTGTTGGTGTTGGTGTTGGTGGTTGTAGTTGGTGCTGCCGAGGCTATCTGCGGACATGAACACGTCTTCTTGTTCCAACGCTGATGATGACGATGGTGCTACGGTCGTCTCGCTGGCCTTGGGGGGAAGGTCCCTGCTGCGACGGAAATTGGCAAAAAGCGGCGGCGGAGGTAGAATATAATAATTTTATTGGTTCTTATCACATTTGCTACCCTTAAACGTGAACACAGCCGCGAGTGGTTGCTGTTCTCACATTAACTCGTACCATCAAGTGGGCGGTCACAGGGCAGACCCCCGCCACTCTTGTGTGAAACAACACCCATGGAAAAAATATACACACCCAACGTGGTGCACATATCCTTATTATATAATACGCTAAGGATGGTCGTGACGTTTTGGATCATCTTTGAAAAATATCTTGGTTAACCCCCCCCAAAAAAGCGGCGACTCCCGAGCTCCACTCGGCCTCAGGCGGCCTCGCGGTGCCGCCACGTCCCATCCGCACAGCAGCACTACGACATGCCGGCGGGAGAACGGGCGTCGGTGCCCCACCTCGGCGAAGGGGGAGCGTGGAAATCGTCCTCCCGGGGACGACTCGCTTGCCCCCCCTCGCTTTTTCTTCGTCGCTGCCTGCTTTTTTTTTTTTTCGAACTCCAACTATATTGAACTTTCGAATTGCTTTTTGGCCACTTGAGCCATGGACAAAGCCATGGACACGAGACCACAAGCGCGCCTGCGTCAACAGCAAGCACAACAACACCAGGACCAATCACAGCAGCGTCCAGCCGTCGCCGCTCGCCGTGCGCAGAATCGGCAACGCGAGCGCTTTTCGCTTGGCCTAACAATGGCGAATCCTGCCCAGCCCGAGAGCATTGTAACCAACAAATCGGCTGCTGCTCGCCTGTCAGGTGTATTGCTCTACGTACTATTGCTGCATTGCTGTACTGCTGTACTGGGTAGGTTCGTGGGTGCATGGTGGGTGGTGGGTGGGTGTTGGGTGGTGGGTGGGTGGTGGACGGCGACTCGCCCGCTCCGCGAGATGGCCGAGTATCGTCAAAAAAGGAATTCCCCCCCGTCTGTTTCCTGTTTCATACAACGTCCTCAAGAACCAACTAACTGCGCCGCGCGTATAAGGTGTACTGCTGTACGTACTGCTGCACTGCTGTCCTGCTGTATGTAGTAAAGGTTTGGTCGGTGGGTGGGTGGAGTGTACACTGCGTCGTCCGTGGTGGGTGGGTGGGCCGTTCTGTACGTGGGAGTCTTTTTGCGTCCTGTGGGGGATGAACATTTTTTTTTGTTTCTACAATACCGGCCTCTCACTGGTGCTTGGGAGTACCACCGTCCCCACTGCTGCACTCCTCTGTCCTTTACTACCGTACGTACTGCTGCACTGCCGTACTGCTGCCGTGTTATCTTTTTTTTTTTAATACTTACACACAGAGGATGATACCTTTTCTGGTACGTACGTACTGCTGCATTGCCGTACTGCTGCCCTACGATTATTTTGTTTTTTTACAGCACCAATTTGTTTTTGTCCGCCATACCGGCCGGCAACAAGCATATTTCGGGAGTACCACCAGCCCGAGAGCATTGTAACCAACAAATCGGCTGCTGCTCGCCTGTCAGGTGTATTGCTCTAGGTACTGCTGCATTGCTGCACTGCTGTACTGGATAGGTTCGTGGGTGCATGGTGGGTGGTGTTCTGCTGTGCTGTACGTACTGCTGCACTGCTGTTTTGATGTACGTACTGCTGCACTGCTGTTCTGCTGTATGTAGTAACGGTTTGGTCGGTGGGTGGGTGGAGGGTGCACTGCGTCGTCCGTGGTGGGTGGGTGGGCCGTTCTGTACGTGGGAGTTTTTTTTTTGCTGTTTCCTGTTTCATAAGAACCAACCAACTAACTGCGCCCCGCGTACCAGGTGTATAATGCTGTACGTACTGCTGCACGGCTGTTCTGATGTACGTACTGCTGCACTGCTGTTCTGCTGTGCTGTACGTACTGCTGCACTGCTGTTCTGATTACGAACTGCTGCGCTGCTGTTCTGCTGTATGTAGTAAAGGTTTGGTCGGTGGGTGAGTGGAGGGTGCACTGCGTCGTCCGATGTGGGTGGGTGGACCGTTCTGTACGTGGGAGTCTTTTTTTGCTGTTTCCTGTTTCATAAGAACCAACCAGAACCAACCAGCTAACTGCGCCCCGCGTACCAGGTGTATACTGCTGTGCGTACTGCTGCACGGCTGTCCTGATGTACGTAGTGCTGCACTGCTGTTCTGCTGTATGAAGTAAAGGTTTGGTCGGTGGGAGGGTGAAGGGTGCACTGCGTCGTCCGTGGTTGGTGGGTGGGCCGTTCTGTACGTGGGAGTCTTTTTGCGTCCTGTGGGAGATGAACCCTTTTTTTTTCTACAATACCGGCCTCCCACTGGTGCTTGGGAGTACCACCGTCCCCACTGCTGCACTCCTTTGCCCTTTACTACCGTACGTACTACTGTTGCCGTGTTATCATTTTTGTGCTGCAAAACTTACATAATCTACAGAGGATGATACCTTTACTAGCGTACGTTCGGCGACATTGTCGTACTGCCCTGTCATTATTTTGTTCTTTTAGTACTTAATACAGAGGATACAGCACCAATTTGTTTTTGTCCGCCATACCGGCCGGCAACTGGCATATTTCGGGAGTACCACTAGTATATCGTATAATAGCTGATCGTAACGCTCACCCTAGTGAGAAAAAGTAAATGACAAATAAGCGTAAACACGAAGACAGCTACAAATGTATTAGGTGCTGCTACGATCGTCTTGCCGGCACTGAGTGGGAAATTCCTGCGATACACATAATTATTAGAGGACTAGACTCTATACATCATTTCTAATTGTACTCCCGAAGTATGCCAGAACCGGCCGGGACACAGGCACGAAGACACTCACCCACGTACCACACGCCACACCCACCGACCAAGCCACCCACCCACCCACCAACCCAACTGCCGTACGAAGCTAAAGCAGCACAGCAACACGTCCAGCAGCAAAAGCCGATGGCTGGTCCCCCCTCTACCTTCGCCGAAGCAGGTCGGCATAGCGGACAAGAACAAAATTCATCGAACTCACAACTGACGTAATTATAATTGGTATTCAACAATACTTTTACCAGAAGAAAAAATAGGGCCACCGCACGCACGCGCACGCACGCACGAAAGAGCTCACCCACTTACGAGACGACCCGCCCACCCAACAAACAACCACCATCTGCAACAGCAGTGTACAGCAGTACGTACAGCAGCGGACAGATGCGTTTGATTCGTACTCGTGCTGGGATTTCCACTTGTTTGCCATTCTCCGCTGTCTTTCCGGGAAGAGAGGGAGCCGTCCCCTTTCACACGCCCCCCGCTCGCCGAGTTCGGCGTCGGCACCCGTTCTCTCCCCGGGGACACCCAGGGCTGGCGTGTGGGGCAGCCGTGGCACGGTCGTGGTGGTGCGGGTGGTCCGGTGCCGCACGATAGAGCCGACGGACGCCAAGCGGGGCGTACTGAAACCGGCATAGTCGTGAAGATCCATTTGGACATCGTCACCACTAAGCTATGGTAATACTGGTATAAAGTAAGGACTAGTAACACCTCGGACATATCACGGTCTACATCATTTAGATCACATATATCATATACAAGTAGATAATATAGATCCTATAGATCATCTACAGTACATCCCGTGCCTGCCGCCATAAGATGTTGTGCTCGGTCTGTATCTGCGGAGAACAGAACCATTCCAGGGCACACGTGCTAGATCGTGCTAGATCGTGCTAGATCATGCCGACCGTACGGCTCCTACTACTGGGGAACATGAGCTAGACGTTACAGATCTATCCTGGAATATTTGGATCATCAACAGTGGCTTGGTGATCTGTCCGGCACGTGTAATCATTCACATTTTTCAATGTGTTTGCCATCCCACAGAATGAAGGCAAATGACGAATAAACATTAACTAGAAGACCACGGCTACCACTGCTCAAACAACTAAGAAAGTAGATGTCGCGGTCGTCTCGCCGGGTTTGAGTCGCGGAGGAAACTACCGCGAGGGAAAAAAACAAAACGTAGGCGACGGCAGTGACGGTGGCGGCGACGGCGGCGGTGGAGGTAGACACCGTGTATCTACGTTGGTTCCTTTTTCCATTTATGTCTTTGGTATCCATTGGTTGTTTTTCTTCCTCCTCGGGGTACTATCCGTGCGTCATCGACGTAAAAGCTCATGGCGGACATTGTCGGATGGAAACCGTAAGAGCAATACCTTGTTGTAAAAAAAAAATCAACAGGCATAACAGCACAAAATAAGAAAAAACATAAGTGAATAGTCTAGTCTAGTCTAGTTTACTTATAATCCTTACTAACATATTCGTGAAAACAAACCAAACCAAACCAAACCAAACCAAACCAAACCACACCAAACCAAACCAAACAAAACCAAACCAAGCCAAACCAAACCAAACCAAGCCAAACCAAACCAAGCCAAACCAAACCAAGCCAAACCAAGCCAAACCAAACCAAACCAAGCCAAGCCAAGCCAAGCCAAATCAAATCAAACCAAACCAAACCAAACCAAGCCAAACCAAACCATCTAAACGAAAAAGGCAGAAAAAGCCCTGGGTCCATCCCAATCAATCTCACCTCCACTGCTCCGAAGGCGCTGCCACCGGTGGCACTTCGTCACCGTTCAGGGTAGGATCGGCTACATGCTCCGCTCCGGCAAGAAGGAGCTCTCTTACGACATAGAAGCTTCCGCTCATCGCGGCGAGCTCTAGCGGTGTTTCCCCCGTGTTAGTAGCCGCGTTGGGGTCCGCTCCCGCTTGGAGAAGCTCCCTGTAGGTTTCAATGTTACAATGAGGCAAGGTTGATGGGGGGGTTCTGGTGTTGCTAGGAAGGATGACGCGGTCGGTAGTAGTAGTGCTGGTGCTTTGAGGTTGGGCTGTCGAGATTATTATTGCTGCGTCTGGCGCTAGTTGTTATTTTGGCATGCGCTGCGCTGGAAGGGTCATTGGAGTCAGTGCCCGCTTGGAAGAGGGTGCTCCCTGGGTTTCGATTTGGTAGGGCGGTATTATGGACGAGGGGGTGGTGTTATAAGGCTTAGGTGTTGGATAGGCAATTGGGGAACCTTTCACCCAGCGGTCAATCGCAATATTACCCTGTAATACCTTGACAAATGGAGCCGTCAACAGACCACGAGGTTTTGGGTCGAGGGTTCTGATTTCACATCCCACTCAGCGATAAACTTTGTTAGTCTTGTTGCTACTCTGGAGTCAGTTTAGATAGTCTATATACTTCGAAGTACTGGACCATTCGGTGAGAACATATCATAGAAACCAGAACCAATTCTGTCACAACAGATAGGAGAAAGGGCATACAAGAGGTTGCTGTGTTTGCCATGGGCCCTTAGTACTATGGTCTCCCGTAACAGTCTCCTCTACTACCGCGTAGTTAGCTTAACCCCAATAAAAGACCGAAAACCCCTTCCAATACTAATTGCAAGTGATATGTCCTCCAAGATGGGTTTCCGCCGGTAAAGGGGCGTTGACCCCTACGGGGACTTGAGGAGGAAAAAATCTGACGAAACAAAATTGACGATTACGGCGTCGATCACACGAAGCCAAGCCATCTGCCTCCCAGGGGTGGTTTTGCTTTTTCGTTCCGATTTGGAATCCAGGGACGCGCGCAGCATGACAACACCAACGTGATACTGCTGCGCGGTTCGTGACGCTAGCGAGCTGACAAAGCTTTAAGATCTTGATTGCTTTGGTCGCGTTTTACCCTAACCTCAAAGGGCTAGTTAAGGGCATGTCTGATGAACGAGGAGGGAGCTCTAGCGTTGTTTCCGCGTCTTCGGTGGTCGCTTTTGGAGTCTGCGACCGCTTAGAGGAGCTCCCCGTGTTTCCTTAAATACTGAGGCGAGGTCGGTACAGGGGTTGGGGTGGGATCGAGATTGTTTCGCCCTTCGGGGTGCAGTTGGCTTTGAATCTCGGGGGTGTCTCAAGTTCGAAAGGCGGAACGTAGGCGTTTCCATGAGCGATGCCAGGTGCGACAACTGATAAAACGGTTTTTGACGCCTAAAGAAAAGCTAAGTATTGCTAGCTAGACACCAAGTTTATAGTTTAGTGTTATATTTCATTGTCATGCCTATCGAACAACGCGCCGTGTCGAGGTCCGCGACGGCTTTTTGAAGGAGCTCTATGGGGGTTTCATATGATAGGGAGGCAAGCTCGGTAAACGGGTCGGGGCCTTAGGAATGGTTGTTTGGCTCGTTTGGTTCGTGAAAATTTAGGCCTGTTCGACGGTAACGCCGGTTTTTCTACGTTTTCAGGGAAAACCTTCGAGTTGGAGGGCAACGCCGCATCTTTATTCCCCGAATTTTCGCGGAACGTTCTTGGAACAATCCAGAGAAACGAGAACAGTTTTGAAATGTAAACGATTCTTCATCCATTTTACAGCTTATAAACGTTTTCGACCCCAAACAAATTCCAACAAACCATGTCCCAACATTTTTCGCTAGTATTAATATCGTTGTAAAGATAATGTAGTTCAACACACGCTACGTGAGAGGTGCACCATTTTTTTTCCTGAGGCTATTTATTGGAATGATGTATGATAGACGCCACCAACGATAGAGCCGCATCGACCATTGTTGTTTTTGCTTGAAGGTTCCAAAAACCGATTTGGAGAAAAATAAAACTGCTATCATACCGGTTGAAACATCACATGGCCTAGGTACACACCGAGAGTCATCACGCCAAAAAATGGTATACCTTGATACCTCTATAATGTAGTTCAGACGATTTTGAGTTAATGGAGTCCCGTCATTCAAAACTGATACCAAAACTAACACCAAAACTAACACCAAAACTGCTACCCATAACTAATACCAAAACTAACACCAAAAGGGATACCCTAAATAGTATAATAGCATGCGTCAGGAGCTCCATACCTTGTTGACCCCCCCCTGAAAAAGGCGTTTTGAGAGTAAACTGGAAAGGAAACCCGACGAATAACCCGTGGACTACGCGCATAAAATGAAAATTATACAACCATATTACAATTATATTACAATAGTATTCAAATCATACTACAATCACATTACAATCATATTGCAATCATATTACAATCATATTACAACCATATTACAATCATATCACTATCATATTACAATCACATCTCAACCATATTGCAATCATATTACCGTCACATTACAATCACATCTCAACCATATTACAATCAATCATACATCAATCACATTACAACCATCATACAATCACATTGAAAAACAAGAGTATCGCTCCGACGATTACATTATTAATACTATTAATAGATAAACGCCTTTACGTATGGAAACCCGTTTCTGGGGACAAACTTACTTGGATTTGTTGTGGGGAGGGGATAGGGGGCTCTAAAGGGGATAGGGAGCCTCGCCTCGCCATACAAGAAAAAAAACACACACCCCAGAAAGTGCTACAACCTCTATGCGTCAACAACACTGGTTTCAAGTCATCTTCCCAGAACAACGCGGAAGTACTGCTAACGGGAGCTGATTCCTACTACGTGCACCACAAGTACTTTGGGTTATCACGTTTACTCTCCAGCTCAACACGTAAGAGGTTTACATTTACCCTCAGGGACCTCCTGGACAAGCCGTGGTCGGAGTCACAGGTGTGTTTCCCTACCCACCCCCCTTCTCCCCCCCCCCGGTACCTGCCTTCGATTTTATCGCGCATAGGGTTGGTTCAATCAGCACTCCCAATAATTTTTCAGTTTTTTTACATGCTAGTCAATTTTCGTCGCGTACTAAACTCACTTGACGACATCCGAGTTGCCTTCGTCTGCAGCGTCATGCAGCAGGGTGCGGCCTAGCTCGTCGGCGTGGTTCGGGTCTCCTCCGGCGTCCAAGAGGTGCTGTACCACAACATGGTGCCCCCCCGCACAGGCTGCTGCTAGAGCGGTCCATCCCCCCTTCTCCACGCAGGCAACGTCAGCACCTGCTGCCAGAAGCTCGCGGACGATTGCTGGGGTATGGGTCGTGAAGAAAATAAGGCGGGGGGGGGGGGGGGGGGGTTATATGGCTGTTGGCGTATTTGGGGCGGGGTGAGATACCTTGAGGGGGGGGGGGGGGGGATGAGGTGTTGGGCGGGCGGGGGGGGGGGGGGGGATAGCTTGCGGGGGGGTTGTTGGGGGGAGGGCGGGTGATATAGCTTGGGAGGGGAGGGGAGGGGTGAGATAGCTTGGGGGGGGAGGGGTGGAATAGCTTGGGGGGAAGGGAGGCAGAGGGAGGTTGGGGTATTGGAGGGGGGGCGGGGGATAGCTTGGATGGGCGGGTGGAGGGGGGCTAGAGGAAGGGGAGTTGGTGGGAAAATGATAATATGGAGGGGGACGGGGGGGTTGAGGAGGTTAGCTGCTTGAACGGTTCATCCCTCCCTTCCCCACGCAAGCAACACCTTCACCGGTTTTCACAAGCTCGCGGACGATTACTGCGAGGGTTGGGCGAGAAGGGATTTGGGGGGAGGGTTTGGTTGTTTAGCGAAGGGGATAGTTGGGGGGGGGGGTGATTCAGGGGGGTTTGGGGGGTTCGGGAGGGTGGGGTATTTGATTGGTAGCTTTTAGGGGGGAAGGGGGGTTAGTTAATACGGCTACTACGGCGGTCCTCCCCCCCGTCTCCACACAAGCAACATCGGCTCCGGCCTTGAGTAGCTCGCGGACGATTTCTGTTAGGGACGGGGAGTGGTTGGTCGGGAAGGAGGTGGTTGCTTGGGCCGAGGTAGCTGATGTGTTGATGTGGGGGGGAGGGGTTGGTGGGAGTGGGGCGTTGCCGGTGGTGGAGGGGTGAGCTTTGGGGTGTTCGAGGGGGGGGGGGGGGGGGGGGAGGGGGCGATAGCTGCTAGAGCGATCCACCCCATCCCCTTCTCCCCTGCAAGCAAAGTCTTCAACTACCTTGCGGACGATTTTTGTGACGGCTTGGTGGAGGAGAGGGGTCGTTAAGGAAAATGTGCGTGATACGAGGCTTAGTTTGCGTGGGTACTACTTGTAGTAAATTCTTAAACACCTTTTACCTGTAACGCCTTAACATTGGGCTTGGGGGTGATCGGGGGGGGGGGGGTAGTTTGTGGGCGCGGGGAAAGGTTTGCGCGACATTGGATTGAGGAGGAGGAGGGGTTGGGTGGGCGAGAGAAGGGGGGCTGGGGGGGGCGTGCTAAGACGGGGGGTGGTTTGGAGGTTCGGTGATTGACGGGGGGAGGGCATGCGTCCTTTTCCCAACGTCGTCATAGGTGTTAAGAAGACCACGCGGACAACGTCTCTAAGGTGCTGAGCGGAGGGGGGGGGGGGGTGATTGGAAGCGAAAGGGAGGGGAGGAGGGAAGGGGAAGGGGGGTTGTGGTTGAGGTGGTACCGGCCTCAAGAAACTTGCGGAAAACATTCGTGATGCGGAAGAAAGGGGTAATGGGGGACGGGGGATGGTATCGGGGATGGGGCTACTGAGGAGGGGATGGGGGGGCGGGGGGGGGCGGTTAGAGGGACGGAGCAGTACGTTTTTAGTATTTTTTTGGGGGGGGATCGACGCGCGGGGGGGGGAGGGGGGGGGAGGGTCGACGCACGGGGGGGGAAGGGGGGGTCGGGTCGGGCGGGGGGTGGTTGGGTTGGGTTGGGTGTGCGTGATTAGGGGTTTCTGGGAGGTGGAGGTGGCTGGGGAGCTGGCGGGGGAGTCGTATAAGGGGGAAAATACGGGGGGCAACATCAGCGCCGGCCCTGATTTGTTTTGTTCAGAAGTCCACCGAAGCCCCGGCCCGGAGTAGACTTAGATATAGACCAGGCCGTTTCGCGTTTTTAGGAGTTAGGAAAACGGCTATATGAGCTTATAACCATAGTTATAACGCGAGGAAGCATGAAAAAAAAACAAAAAACAAAAAACAAAGCAAGCCTTTAGTCCCATACGCTGGCAGTCGCGATAACTGTTTCACGTGTTTTGTCCGACGACAAAAACAAAATTAGCGCGAGAGAATAGTACACAAACACACAAAAATACAAGAAAACCTTTTTTTCTTACCGTCAGATCCGTTGCAGGCAGCCATGATAAGCGCAGTGCACCCTTTGGAGTTGCTTCGGTCCACCAAGGCCCCAGCGCGGAGTAAGTCAATGGCGATCTCGCTATGACCCTCCGCTGAAGCGGCCATGAGCGCCGTCCACCCCTTTTGCCCTGAAGGGTTCGGTGATGCCCCGGCCTCGAGCAGAGCGCGGACCACATCTGCACGACGCAAAACACACACAATTGACTCAACGGCGTCGGTTGATTCGATTGCCTACGTTGGTTGACAGCGTTGTGGGTCGTTTAAACGGGATCGAACTACACAAACACTCACGTGAACAGCGCGTCGCCAATTTTCTAAATTTTGGTTTGCCACGCCCTTGGTTCGCCACCCCTTGAAACTGTACAGCAGTGGTGGTGGGCGCGCGTTAGTGCCTTACCCCTTACCACCATGTACGCCAATATAAGCAACGTATGCATAATAATACCAGTACAAAACCAGTGATTACATTTCCGGACACGCGCGTCACCCTTTACTGCGGGTATCATGAATAGTATGAAAACTCTCATTGCCTTTCTCGCCTGTGTGTCCGGACTGTGAAGCCATGTGCAGGGAGTTCCATCCTTTACTGGTGGCGTCCGAATGGCGGGCCCCGGCACCGAGGAGGCGTCCGACGATCTCGGAGTGCCCCCCCAACGACGCCGCGAGCAGAGGGGTCCACCCGTTGCCGGCAATGGGGGATGGGTGCGCTCCCCCGCCCAGCAGCTGCCACACCACACCTGACGGATTATAATGGGAAAAGCCACGAGCCATGCCATGCAATGCAAGGAAAATTGTGAAATGTTTTGCCGCTATTAACAGGCATTAATAGGAAATAATAAAATATCTGAGGATAAAAAATAAAATAAAATAAAATAAAATAAAATAAAATAAAATAAAATAAAATATCTATTAATACCAGGTAGGGGCAGCAACCCTTATGGAAAAAAACAAAACAAAACAAAAAATGGCGAGGCTCCTTAACGTGGAGCTTCCATGTTCCCCTACACGAATTTCAAGTAATTTTAGTAAAAAAAACACGGGTTTCCAGTTGAAAAGCCGTTGTTGAAACCAAAGTCGTTGGTATTTCATTCATGTTTCGCAGCAGCATTCAATTTTTTGGGAGTGCCTATGGCATGGGTTTCGCATCTTCAGTTAAAACACAATGACTTTTCGGAAACACAGGGCGTTCCCAGTTGTAAGGCGTAATTTAACCCAAAATCGCGATAATTTCGGCTATTTTTTTTTGTGTGTGTGTGGGGGGGCATGCCTAGGGCAGGGGCTTCGCACTTTCAGTTAACTCACACTGACTTCAGAGTAGTTTTGTCAAGCACAAAAAATCCGAAAAAAGAGCGTGCACGTTTACTGCAGTATTGGTACTAATATTAGCACTACACTTAAGAGTACAAGTTTCGTATTAATGTTACCTACTAGTACTATTACTACAGCTACTAGCATGTGCAAAAAGATGTGTCATAATCTAGTAATAAATGGGAAGCTGTGGTATAGAGGCGTTGCCGGCCGAGGGGGATGGGTGGGCCTCGCGTCTACCTAGCAGGTGCCACATGAGATCGGTTTTTCACGACGGCGTGGGTATAACGACAAGACAAGGCGACGAAGGGTAGGCCACCACACCTTGGACAGATGGATCACCGATCTCTATCCGATGATCTAGATCGTTCAGGGAAGATCTGTATGGCCTCGGTCATGTTACCCGGTGGGAGCCGTGCGATCTGCACGCTCTAGCGCATGTTTCCTTGGTTGGCTCGATAGATGCAGTTCCAGAATATCATTTCCTAACGGCAGAAGATACCGGATGAACTAGAACTATTGTAGATGATGGAGACGATCTTCTATGATCTAGATCGTGTTATGTCTGAGGATCTTCTGCAAATCTAGGTCGTGGTGATTCTATAGGATCTACTACTGTGCATGATCTATATCGTGATCTGTCTACGCATTTCATGTAGATCTAGATCGTGATAAGTCCATCTATTACTTATTGTAGATGATCTAGGTGGGGATCTGTCCATAGGATCTACTGCAGATGATCTATATGATATTTAGCATTTGCTGCATATCTAGATCGTGATATGTCTGTAGGATCTGCCGCAGATGTAGATCGTAATATATCAATATGGTCTACTGTTGTAGATGATCTATATCGTGATCTGCCTATAGGATCAAGTGTTGTAGATGATCTGGATTGTGATATGTCCGAGGGGTGCAGCGTAAATAAAAAGTCGTGAGATTATACCGACGTTCTACGAACCTTTCCCAACGCCTGCCCTCCACCACACCACCACATCACCGTACGGCGAACCCACACCCGATTAACGCATGTGTGTGAAGTATCGCATCGCATACGCGAAGAAGAAAAAGTGGAGAAGGGGTGATAGATCGCAAGATATACTTAAAAGTATACAACAGGAAGTGTTGGTCAGACTGCAAGGTTCCACTTCTGCGCGTGGTTGGCTCGAAGCATCGGAGGTGTCGCAAGTTGAAAGCGGACACAAAACTGTAGTGAAAAAAAAAGAAGAAAAAAAAATGAGCCACACCGCGCAAGTAACCCAGCAAATATCACCGACCAACCCTAACGAGAGCGTATCTTAGTCTGTACAAAGAAAAAAAATACGCGGTGCAACTTTACGAAAGATACACTTACGAAGAGATGCACTGGCTTGCTTTCGGCTTGATCCAGCTCAGACAGATCATGGCCTGCGATAGATCATCTACAATATATATATGTGTATTAACAGTAGATCCTGGATCTTCCGAACGATCTGAGATCACGTGCGGGATCTGTACAAAAGAGAATACATATCCAACCCTCGAGACACTTGTTACAGATTGTGTAGATCGTACAGCTCCCATCGGGTAACATGAGCTGTTGCATACAGATCTTCCCTGAAATATCTACTCTAGATCATCACGTGGAGACTGATCACCTGTTAGGCGTGTGGAAGGGTTACATAACATTACATAATACGCTTGAGTCTACAAGAGTTACACAATACACTTGATCGAGTCTAAAACCCCAACCTGTAACGAAGGCCACTGATAGGGACAGCTTACGCTATACCTACGATGGGATCCGAAGGGTGCGCCAGCTAGCGTTGGGCTGCGAAAGCAACTGAGATAGATCGACACACGACGCGTATGGAGATACGTGGAAGTGTGGTGGGCTAAAGCTTTATTTTTCCCCATCTTCATCTGCCGGAGGATGAAAAAAAAAAAAAAAAAACCCTAACCCTACTTCTGCAACCCTGCAAATCTCTCGGCCAGCAGACGCCACGCGGCACCCGGAGGTATAGAGCGATAAGAAAGCAAGCGTCGACGTAGGTAACCAAACCAGGGCACTAACGGCCCCTCTATACAACCGGTACGTGCCTGTCGGATATTCCGGCGCCATATGTAGCGGGGATCAGCGCTACTCCGCATACTGCCACTAATTTTTCACAAAATATCTTCAAACACGTCAGCTGTGAGTTCGATAAATATTAGGGTCGAAACTCTTCTTTGCAAGCCGCGTCACACACCGGCCACTATTTTTCGCTGCCTGGGATAGTGCCGGTAGGTGCACGATAGAGGGATACCCCGGCACCGTAGCGGCAATGAGCGCTTTACTCCGCATACTATTTGTTCCTACTTGCGCCAAGCAATTTCACAGGCACTATAGCGGGAAATCGGCAGTACTACTAGCACTCAACATGCACTATAGAGGGACCAGTACTACCTGGTAGCGTACTAGTACATGGTGAAGAGGCATTTGCTTCTTACATCCCTGCTTCTCGACAGAAGATGCTGAAATATACTTGACCGTAAACCCCAAACCCAAGTCTATCCCAAATCCTGAAGCAGGGTGGAAGGGGTGGGATTGGGGTGTGGTTGGGGTGCGGGAGGTGGCTTCTCCCTAATCCAGAGGCGGGGATTAGGGGGGGGGATTGGGGCGGGGGAGGGAGGGTTGAGGTGTTGGGGGGGGAAGGGTTGGGGTGTGGAGGGGATGATTGGAGTGGGGGAAGGTGATTGGGGAATGGGGGGGGTGGTTAGGTGGGTGGGTGGGTTGGGGGGGGTTGTTGGGGGGGGGGGGGGGGGGTCTGGGGAGTGTCGTGGCCATCGCCTAGATCGTTCATGGACGTCTCAAGGCGATCGACGATCAGGCTCGTGCAGACCAACACCAAAAAATACACCCGCACATCGTCGGAGTGCCAACGAAAATACCAATGACAAACGGTTGCGTGCGTCCGCCTCACCTATATGCCCTTTCCAGGCGGCGAAATGAAGCGCCGTCCACCCTTTTGCATCCCCCAGCGAAACGTCCGCACCGGCCGCTAGCAGCAATTTCACCACCCCCAAGTGCCCTGCCCGCGATGCCAGCACGAGCGCCGTCTTACCGCTCCTCACGGCGGTGGCGTTGAGGTCCAGCCTGGGCGCGCTCAAGAATTCCTTGACCGGAACCACTAGCCCTTCTGTCGCCGCGCGAAGAAGGGGCGGCAGCCCTCCAGGATCTGCCGTTATCAAGGAATGCAAGCACGGACGGAGAAGGGGGTCAGGGGATATTCTATGCGTTGCGTCAGCTCTGACGTTACGTGCCACCGAGAAAGGACACGAGCAGTGGTTTTATATCGGAATGCACTAACCACTGAACTTGGCGAGAAGGCCAAATCGGAGAAATCTCTAAAGCTATCAGTGATTAAGCTATCAGTGATTAAGCTATCAGTGGTTAAGCTATAAGTGATTAAGCTATCAGTGGATAAGCTATCAGTGACTAAGCTATCAGTGATTAAGCTATCAGTGATTAAGCTATCAGTGATTAGGGTATCAGTAATTTTGTTCTACGGTGGGTCGGGGTGGGCACCCGCGAGGATGTGCTAACCAAACCCCGCAGCACACACGAGCGAGCAGGTTCAAGAAGTATTGTTACACGCAGCTGGCGAATATCGGTTTACTAAACAGCTACAAGGTCGAGTCTGGGTGCGCTCAAGACTACGTAAGCCCTTCCGTCGCGGTTGTTTTGTAGCGGGCTAAGCCATACGGAAGGGGGGGGTCACCTTTGGGGACATTTTTCGGGGTCTCTCGAGCGAGCGGCGCCAATGTTCCTTCCATACTGTTTAAACTTTCGCAAGCTGGATCCGCAATGGAGTAGTGAAGTTATCATGCTATTATACTATTATACTACTAATAACTTATGATACTATTAAAAACATATGATACTATTAATATTAGTAACTTATGATACTATTAGTAACTTATGATACTAACACCCGCGCTGCGCCAAACTAATTGCCTAAAGCATTTTTTCAACGTGAGGTGTGGAGTCACTCATGCGAGTATGATAGTATGACAGTATGATATGATAACTTAAATCCCTTGGTGAAAAAATAGGGGGTACATCATAACGTCATCATAACATCACTATAACATAACACCACAACATCACTATAACATAACTCCATCATAACATCATCATGACATCACTATAACATCATCATAAAATTATCATAACATCATCATAACATCAATCATAACATCACCATAACATCACCATAACATAACTGCATTACAACATGATCATGACATCACTATCACATCACCATAACATCACCATAACATCATCATAACATGATCATAACATGATCATAACATCCACATAATAACATAACTCCATCATAACATCATCATGACATCACCATAACTTCACCATAGCATCACCATCAAATAACACCACCATAACATTATCATAACATGATCATAACATGATCATAACACCACCATAACATGATCATAACATGACCATAACATGATCATAACATCACCATAATAACATAACTCCATCATAGCATCATCATGACATCACCATAACTTCACCATAGCATCATCACAACATTATCATAACATCACCATAACACCACCATAACATCACCATAACATAACCCCATCGTAACATAACCATGACATCGCCATAACATGATCATAACATCGTCATAACACCATCATAACATCATAACATCACCATAACATCATCATGACATCACCATAACATCATCATAACATAACTCCACCATAACATATCATAACATTATCTTAACATCGTCGTAACATCATCATAACATGATCATAACATCATCGTAACACCCCCCTCGTACTTACTAATAATACCACGCCGAAGCCTTGGTCAGCAGGGGGGGCGAGCAGCCCCCGAGGATCGACAGCGAAAACTTAATCATGTATACAAACTGTCACATCCTGCAAAAACGAAATATGTCAGATAAGAGATGTCATAAGGTGTCCCTCTCCTCAAACCTGCGATAGTTTCGCTTATTTCTGCTCGATGCAGGCGGGGGGGGGCGGGGGGGGCGGGGGGGGCGGGGGCAGTCCTTCCGAGTCTGCGAACAAAAACATTCTAATAAAATAGGGTATACGAGCTATACATATGTATATGAGCTTCCAACGAAAAAAGAAGGGAGGAGCAAGCAAGGCTGGTAAATGAGAGTTTTTTATAAAAATGCTAGAAACACGCCAGCCGTGAGTTCGATAAACTTAGGGTCGGTACTCATCTTCGCAAGCTGCGTGATACACCTACTACTACTACAGGCAACTCGTTTTCACTCACTCGGGGGGTGGTTTCTTTTTAAGGTCGACTCTAAAACGGTTCGTAAGAGAGGCGTCGCCGAGAAACAAGCGGTGTGGTTCATCGCTTAGACATGATACGACTTTCCGCGCAGGGCCGGTGTAATCTTGGCCCACGAATAAGAAAGAGCCCCCCCCAAAAAAAAGGTTCGTAACAAATTTGGAATAAGAAAATCGCGCACAACGGCGAGCGTTACACCAAATCCTATATTATACCTTCGCCGCCTTTTTTTTCGTTCTGCCCACGACGCCGTTTTGTGAGGTTACAGGGTGGTACACGGAGTATCCCTTAACAAGTCTGTCATTTAAGCAAGTCCTCGGTGCTATTTTGCTCACGTTCGCGAAGCTCAGACATCGGAGAGAAGCAGATTTATTAATCCCAGGAATCGTGGTGACATCTGAATAGGAAGGGGTCGTGCCCTCTCCGTCTCATACTTATCATCCCCGATACAAAACGCCATCCTAACAACACCAAAACCGACAAATCACCCATTATCATTGTGAGTAGGGCCTTACCCAATAAGCGTTTTTTTCTGAACATGAGTGTTTTTTTTTAGCGAGCATAGGCTTTAAAACTGGAAATAAGCTCGCGATTTATGCCAGTTTTGCACGGATAAGCTCGACTTATGCTCGCTCGTTGTTGCATCTCTAGCTTGATTTTTGTTCGATGAAAGCGTGTTTGCTCGTCTAACACTCGTTGGGCATCCCTGCTTGTCGTCGATATGCTCGCGAAACGTGGGTTCTTAGGCTCTTTGTTTTTTTTTCTACAAGCCACATGGCAGGTGCAGGTGTGTCAGTGCTGAAAAAGTAAAATATAGACTAATAATAAACGATTCGTATAGTTTGTATATAGTCTGTTGTAGTCTACGCTCCTATATACTTCGAAAGTGTATACTCGTATGTTTACGTACATCATACTACTTCTGATTGATGTTGTCGTGTGTTATTGTGTTGTGTCCATATACAGCACAGTGCGCACAGCAGTGCCTTGCTACCTTTTCCATACCACCGCCCACCATGAACTGCCCACCACGTCAATTGGAAAACTTGCTTGAACTCTCTACTCTAAACTCGACAGCAAAAACAGAGCTAGCGAGCTAGCCAAACAACAAACACAGCCGACTACCCAGTACCCCCGCACCCCGCACGACGCAATGCTACTTTCCCCGCCCCCTGTTGTACTTGAGAAGAGCGGTTGCCATCGCTGCATGATCGGAAGATCGGAAGATCGGCTGCGTCCCTTGCGCTCTCCGCATTTTTTGTGCTCGCGTGGGCGCGTGGGCGCGCGCGCGTGTGTGTGCGTGTTTAAGTGTTCTTATTATTGTGTAGAACCGTCCAATATCGCGATAAACAGAGCCGACAAAGGGGGTAATTAAGCCTCGTGAATTGCATTATTACCGTGCGGCCACCCATTTGGCGTCTCCACCGTGCTGCCAGACAACCATTCGAACATGTACGCCTGAAATGGAGGCGGGCATAACCACCTTTTATGCTCGATTTCCCTTGTTAGGCTCCCACATTAGCTATTTGGCATGGTGCCTGTGCTCGGTCGGGCATAAACTTTTCCATAAGCTCACAAAGCCAATATAAGCTAAAATATATGCTAGCTTATTCGGTAAGGCCCTAATTGTGAGGCAATTGCCGGCCTCCCAAGGCCGTACCCTAAAACAGCCGTTAACACCGCCCAAGGCTAAGGTTGGTGCCACATGGCAGGTAAGGTGTCACACATCTGTCTGGAAGATCAGGGTCTAGACAATATTCTCGTACGTTCCATATCTCTCGTCAGGGTATGTTGCCCAGGATCTGTGTCGGACACAGATCCAACCCAGGAAACCCGTTGCTATGCAGATCCTACATACCGGGGATCTGTCCCCAACAGGCCCGAACCAAACAGGTCGTGAACAGACCTACAGCGGTGCGGATTTGATTTGTGCGGTGTGTGTAAAGTTTCTTTCAAGGTTGCCAAATCTTGCTCAGATTCCGTGCGGGCTGTTAGGACCAAAGCGACGGTATGAGGGGTAATGTTTGGGGCCTTTTTTAGTTCAGTGGCTAGAGGTCACTCGCGCTGGACACCTGCAAGAAAGAAACAGGAATGCTGGCTCATGGTGGGCTGCGGGCTCGATAGAGGGTGCTTTCTGCACCAACTTCAGTATAAAACCTCGCGAAAGTCTTTTTTTCCCATAATAAGTATCACGCTGGTTTTCTTTTTACCCCTCACGTGGAGCGCGTGGAGCGCGTGGAGCACTAACAACAGTAGTACACCGAACTGCTGTGCCTGGTATTTATATTTTGATACGTAGCCAGCAGGAGCACAAGAAAGATACTGGTACTACAGCAGCAGTATCGATAGTACAGGACACCTACGAATAAGAAACAGGAAAGCTGACTAACATGTTGGATTTCTTACTTGATATAGAGGGTGCGTTTTATAAACCGCAAGCACAGCTGACGTATTTGAATTTTTATAAAACTAGAAAAAAAAATTGCAGGGTATAAAAATACCGACTTTCCAATTTTGCTAAAAATATCAGCCTGGGTTTCTTATGGCCTTGATTCTTATTACCAATAGCAATCTGTCCCATAATGTACTGCACGGTGTAGGCTTTTACAACTGTAGTAGGAGCACGAGTTCGCCGGTGCTACAGCAGTACAGTAGTAAAGGCACCGAATATGAAACTGGAATGCTGGCTCAGGCTGGATATATTTTCTGAGAAGAGGCCCGTTCTACGACTGCTGAATTTTACTCACGAATTTCTTATTTTCCTGTCAATCTTGATCTGCCCTCGTATTACTCTGTGTCTTACTCACAAAAAAGGTGTCCCGAACTATTAAACTGCTGTATCAGGGGACAGGTACCAAGCTGTAGTTGGTTATGGACAGAGGAGACATTTTTTCGTACAGCAGTATGGCCTTGTCTTGAGAAACGCGCATGCACACTTTTAAGAAATTTAGCCTCGAATAGGTCCAGCTACCCATCGGCTCGAAGAAGCTGCCTCACAGCAGCCAACCGGCGGCACCATCAATCTCCGAAAAAGCGTCCCGTATAACAAGATACCAAGCTCCTTCAACTGAAAAACGCGTATCGCATAGGTCTATTTTACAATAAAACGTCTTTAGCCGTGAGTTGTGCTGTGTAGACTACACAAATTCCAAGAAGATTTTGCCAGGTACTCGTGCGTGCCGTTGCCTTTCAGCACTGCATTCCCGTGACAGGTCAGAGGTGGGAAGCAACACTCGCAGCAAGCAGCGCACAGACGAGAAACAATACTTCAGAACTCCGGGAACAAGATTCTATGGCATGATAGCTATGCGATACTACTGCTGTCAGAGTGTTGTTGTTAGAGAGCACCACCTCCTGTAGTAAAAGTGACATACCAGTACCCACCCACAAACACCTACCTGGGTCGTTCAGGTCAGCACCTGCCCAAACGAGCTCCCTCAGTAGCTCAGCATACCCCGCGCGCAGCACCGCATCTAGCGGAGACATGCCCTCCGGGGTGCGCAGGTCGACGTTAGCTCCGGCTTGTAGGAGGGTTCTAGCCGCGCTGACGTGCCCAAAGCTGCATGCGATGAAGAGAGGGGTGCGGCCGCGGTCGTCGAGTATGTCGGGATGGTGCCTTCGGCCCAGGCAGGCTGCTATGCGGTAGGGCTTGCCGCGGAGAGCTGCTAGGTGGAGGCTGTCTCCTCGTGTAGTAGTCATGGTGGTGTGGTGTGATGGTGATGGATGATGTGTTGTTTATCGACGCGGTGAGGACGGAGAAGGTGGAAGGTACGATGTGCAGCGCCGATGCTGCTAGCTCGCGTGGGATAGTCCGAGTAGGAGCTTGAATAGGGGCGCGGGGAGAGCTTGACTGCTGGGTGGCTGGGTGGCCGGCTGGGCTCGAAGGGCTGGCTGCCTCTGTAGCTGAGGTGACCTTTCCTCACGTAGATGGTAAACACGTCTCTTCTCGCGTCTCGGGGACAAGGTTCTCGACACAGACGAATTCTATGCCATGTACTGGTAGATGCGATGAAGGCTTGGCCTCGGGGCAACAATGTCGTGACTTCGTGGCGATGCGCTTGTGCAGGATGTCAGCATTACTCGTAGGAGCAGCAGGGGAGTAGGGGCGGAGTGTGACCGCAAGCTGTTTGCGTGGCTGGCTGTGATGTACCTAGATGCTAATGTCGGCTCCTCGCTGGTCTGTCTGTAGTTCGGTGGGCCAACGATGGATAGAGCTGGCTGTTCCTGCTGGCGTCTGTAGTCTGTTGTCTGATAGGCGAGATGGACAGCAGTCCGCTCCGGCTGTGTTCCTGGCAGTCTAAATAGATATAACACCCTGAATCAACAACGCCACGAGAAGATAGCAGACAAGGCGACGATATGTGCTCGTTCAGTAAAACTCGGAGCAGGCGAATAGGGGGAGACCGTGACTGCTGGCCAGCCTCTGCCAGACTAATATACTGGCTGTGTGAGACCAGTTCTGCTCGTCTCTTCCGTTGCCCTGGCGCTATGTCATGGCCCAGGATACCACAACACACGCGCAGGTTCTCGATGGAGCTTTAGATCTGATGCCAGATGAACACGACGAAACAATCAGCGAGCAACGCGATTTGTTTTTAGGATGTGTATTTTTAACGTCTTGCATGAGCCCCCCTGCGTTTCAGAGTCACACCAGCATCAGAGCAGACAGAGCATCATGTGTCATGCATACCGCGAGATGATGATGCGCTCCTCATATCGACATAAACCAAACGCCCCCCTCCCCTGCCCTTGCAATATATCAGGTAGTGCGGTCGTTGGTGGGGGCTCGTGGAAACGGTTTTTCTAGCCAAGCCGGGGACACGCCGGTTTTCGCCCGCTGTTAAAGGGGGATGATTGATTGCCGTTTTTTTTTACGTTTTTTTACACCATGGTTGATTATTTGCGTTGCCTAAAGAATTTACAAACGGATATTGAGTGAAGTTAGCCAATCACTGCACACGTTTCATCACGGGACTGTCATTAGCAATTATCACCAATTGACAGCAAGTGAACGAACAAGTCGACAGCAGTTGAAATATTTCCAGGTTTCGTCCCGGTTGTTTCTTGCGGTAATTCATGTTTCTTCAGCTATTGGCATGCTTGCGGTATGTATGTCGTGTTTAACGAGGGTGGAAGGTGGGAACCCACGCACACAGCTGCAGCACGGTGCGGCAGCAGCAGCTGCTGCGTGCTGTGTAGCTGCTGCCGTTCTGTGTAGATACCTTCTTGTACCGCCGGGCACTGTATGCCGCTTTACGTGGTACTGCTATTATTGCATTGCATGATACTGCCGGGGGGGTAGTTTGCACCGCACCAGCAGCAGCAGCAGCAGACGCAATGCGACGGGCGAACGGTTGGCTAGTAGTGACGAAATCTCACACACGCAACAGCATAATAGTGAAACAGCATAGACTAGACTATTATAGTGATAGACAAAGTGGTGGGTGGCGGGCGGCGGGGGCGGTTGCGCGTTACGTAATTTTGAGTGTCGTTTCGTGCGAACCGAAAAACCCAATAACAGACCATCTGATAACTGTCACTTTTGCTTGTGCTTGTGCTGCCCCCTGCTTTCTGGTGCATGCTGTTGATGTTGCCTTTTCGGTACTATTGATGACTAGTCTAATACTAGACGCTGTAGGCATCTATTATCTGCCGTTCGGCGTGTGTGTACGTGGGTGCGCCTGCATGTATGTGCGCCTGCCTGCCGTCATCATTGAATGAAGGAGAAATAGATGGACACAGCTCGAGAAATGGATACTCCGTAGTAGAGATCTTGGAACCAAACGGCGAACTGGGATCAATGGACGAGATTTTAATAGTAGTGTTTGAGCCAGACACAAACCGTACCCAGCCACCGCCGTACCAGGTACCAGGTATGAAATACCATCATGCAGCTATGTCCCCTCTCACTTTTACTTTCCAGCTCCTGGACAAGCCGTGGTCACAGGTGTCATTCCTTCTCCCCCCCGGTTCTTGCCTTCAATTTTTATCGCGCATAGGGTTCAGCAATCCCACTGCTCTTCGATTTTTTATCGAGTGTTGCTAACTCACGCTCTCGCGTTTTCCGCAAGTCAATTTGTGCACAAGAAAAAGTCCCAACGAATTTATACGAGTATGCACTCGGCGGGGCTCGAACTCACGAAACTGACCTAGGCAGCTATGACACGATGCGGAGTGACTTATCGCAAAGAGGGAAAGCAAAACAGGAGGAAGCCCCATATCGCGCAGGAGGCGAACACCACAGATATGACATCATGACCAACACGGGATAAACTCAAAATTAATACGGGCGGGCGGCGGGTACGATGCATGAGGTGAGAATATGCATTGTTGTGGTGGGATATGAATGGCATCTTTTTTTGACGCTGTTTGCCGCCATAGGAATCTTCCAATTGGAATCTTCGTTGTCGAATAATGGGGGAGGGGAGGAATGGGACCTGAACACCGCGAAACAGGGACCATCCATGACCAGACAAACACGTCAACTCAGATAATCACCTAAACTAATCGGGGGCGGGTGTGTGATGAATCACGTGAAAACATGTACATACATATGTGCAGGCGGTTACTGGAGACCTCTGCAAGAATAAGAACATGTATATATTTGAGAGAATGGGAGTTTGACGTTCATTGCCGCCTTTTGCCTCTATTAACAGAGTGGCGCTTTGAGGGCGCGTCGCCCTCCTTGGGGACGCTATTGTGATAGGTTCTCGCCTTCGGTCTAGACTTTCTGCGAGGATTGCTATAGCTAGGCGTAGGGAGCGACGTCCAGCCGATACTGATGTGTTGGCAATGTCACACGAGGCACGAGGCATGAGGCGCAGCAGGGTGTGCGCTCCATAACTTCCAGCCGAAAAAGCGAAAAATAAGGTCCTGCTGCATTGCAATCGATTTCATCGAGAGATTCTGTTGTTGTTGTTGATTTCATCGAGAGATTCTGTACACACACCCGGTACGCAGTGCATGTATACGTAATGATTCGCAAGCTAAAGTACGAGCTGGGCCAGCAGAGAAGAGCACGAAGTGGTTAACTTGCCGGCGTTGTCCAACCTCAGTTTTCAAATTTTGAACTGAAAACTTGTGTGTCCCTCTAGGTTTCCTTACTTAGAGGATGCCTAGGAGAATACCCAAGGCTTATCTTTTTGTACACTTTGACCTTCGCCCCTCCCCCCCGGAAAGAAAACCCAACATACAAACACCGGAAGACGAAGGAATTAACCCCTGCCCTTCCTTCCCTATCTCCTCTCGCCCCCCCTCCCCCTCCCCCCCCTTTGTAGCCCTCCTGTTCGTGAAACAATCGGGTAGGTGGGTGGGCGTTTGCAATTGGTGTTTCCCCGTGCCGCCTCTCTACCCCTTATGCTCCTGCCGTCGATCTTCTCCCTACTGCTACTGCTGCTGCTGTCGCTGCTGCGTGGGCACTATTTTCTTCTACCTGTTTCGGTGGTCGTGTCCGATCTCGCTGCTGCTGTGCTGTTGCTGTGCTACCCTGTTGCCTCCCCTAGAAACACCCCCCCTACTATCCGGTTCTCCGATATTACCTTCCTTCCGCCAAACTCCAGACTGCTGTTCCGACGTTCTTACAGTTTGGTCTCCCTCTTCATGAAAATTTGCGAAATCTTAAAAATCATGGCGTTCTCCGCGCGGGAGGGGGGGGGGGGGGTGGAAACTGACGGCTCTCCCTCGTCCCGTTCTCCTGCCCCCCCGACCTCCCCCGTTCCCTCTCCCGGCTATTGTACGCGGCTGGCCGGCCCTCTACTATGATAGACAATCTCAACGACTAGAAGCCCATTCAGAAGCCGCGTTCTATGCCCGCGCCTACCCCATCTCGCCCCTTGCCCCGACTGTCTACTGGGCGCTCTTGTCCTCCTTACCAGAATCCTGGACACCAAAGGGGCATTCCATAGTAGACCTCACGTACCCCATAAATGCCTGCGATGTCCGCCTTCCATCTCTCTAGATCACCCACGGTTGTGATCCCACCTCCGCCAGCCTTGTCGCTCCCCCTATCCTTCCGGAGTGCAGCGCGAATTCCTCCGGGTCCAGTTCCCCCACTGTCCCCCTCTCTTGCTTCCTCCATTTTCTCCTCATTCTCTCCAGCCCGCTCCTTAAGCAAAACGTGGCTTGCCCCCTCGTTCATACCACCTTCCCCCGCTCCTGTATGCCTTCAATGGGGCGTTCTTCCCCCACGGAATCATCTTCCGATAGTAGCCGACCAGCTCCACCAACAAGTCCACTACGTTCCCTTCCAGACCCCCGCCCACCTCCCCGGTTCTCTTTGTTCTCACGGCTACCGCCCCTTTCTCCCCTGGTTTCCTTCTCCCCCTTTGAAACGGATCTCCACCGCATCCGTTGCCTTCTTCCTTCCCGGTCCCAGCTGCACCCCTTTCTCGAAAAAAGCCACGTCTCCCCTCCTCAAGCAGTAAACCTCGTGCACCTTCCCTCCTTCCTCCGCGAACAGTTCCGAGGCCCTCGACAACAGCTGATACGTCAAGGCCAGTCCGATCCATACGACCCTCCCGCCTACCTCCCACTCACCGATATTCTCCTCCATCACCCTGATAACCTTCCACGTTAGCGGCCTCCTTACCCGTGCCTGGTTCCCCGCCTCGCCTCCACATGCGCCCTCCTGATTCCTTTCATCACTGCCTAAATTCTGAAATGATGCAGCGGCAGTGACAGCCCCCGCCAGTGCTCTTGATAGACGTTAACCGCCATCAAATTCAACGCCACGGTCGCCTCCATATTCTTCCTTTCTGCGCAGCAGTATGCCATAAACTCTGTCAGCTCATCCACCAACTCCCACTTGTCCAGCTCCTTCCCCAACCTGTTTCATTTCCCCCTCATTATCATCTACCTCACACACATTCACCAACCCGGCGCAAAAGTACTTCGAGTCCACTTCGCAACCCGCCTAAGTCCGTAGCTGCGCGCAAAGTCTCCGAACACAGCCCCGCTGCTTCTGTTCCAAGTTCCTAGGCCTGCCACGGGATGGCGAGCATTCTTTGGTCAGCCTCCATTCGATTTCGCCTTCCTTCCACCACGGTATCCCGTCTGCTAACACGTTCTCCACCCCCCGCACGTGTTTTGCCTGGAAAAACATCCCCCCTATCTGCTGCAACACTCCAACTTCTCAGTATCCCTCCCGATCTCATTGCCCCCTTTCCCCCCTTGCAATTCTTCACCCACTGAACCGCCGACGAGCTTTCCCTCTTCATCAGCACCGGCTCTCCCACCCTCTCCGGCCTATCCCTCTTGGTCACTATCATCACGAACGCCGTCACCACCATCCCGAGCAGCTCTAGAACATTGATGCATAACCGGTTCACGTGCCCCCCCCTCCTACTCCTGATCACCCTCGCTCTCTCTTCCTCGTTGTACCTCCAATACACCCCCGTCTCCGGACACATCCCCCCTACCACCTCGAATGATTCGTCGCAAAACCATGCCCTTCTGTGGGACTGTTTCACAAACCGGAAGGACGGCGCCGCCAACTCCTCTCCTCTCCCCACATAGCCCTCCGCCAGGCACCATCTCGACCATTCCACGTGCGCCATGAACTCCGCTGTCAGGTCTAGCACCCTCCTTGCTTCTGCCCACTTCCTGCCCCTTCTCCAGCTTCCCCCCCCCCCCTTTTTCCTGCCCATTCAGATGCAGCTTGTTCAGTTGCAGAAGCCGCCGCACGAAATACCGCCCGGGTCTGATCACGTACGCCACGTGGTGCAGTTTGCCTGCTAAGACGAGGACTTCCCGTATTGTCGCCTTGTTCCTCTCCTCAGGCCATTCCTCGAGCATCTCACGTAGGTAAGTGATTTTCCAGCCTGGTATGGATATTGTCATTCTCTCTGCGTCTAGGTCAAAGCCCAGGACTTCCTGCCGGGGAGCTCAATCCGTCACCTTTTTACGTGACAGCAGAGGCTCCTCCCCCACCGCCCTTTCTCCCATCGCCTGGTGGTGATTCGACGCCAGTGCCTGCGACAGTGCTAGGGACCTCCCTCCGTCTGCTTCTCACTGCACCTCCTCGATACCGCATCGTCCACGAAGAAAAATACCCACGCTGGGTCCTCCTCCTCTCCCCCCTCCACCCCCTCGACTATGCAGCCCCGCGGCAGCGGCTTCACCGCTACTCCCGTATGCCCCGCGACTTGGACATGCGCTGTGGCCTCACTGCCGGCGTCTAGGATCGTCGCCGATGCCTTTGTCGTCTGCCGCTGTGCCTGCTGGTTCACGCTGGCGATCACTCCCCACCACCCTGGGTTCGCTCTCCATCCGAACTGCAGCCGCACGTAGATGAAAAATACCCTCTCGGCACGTTCCTGAATTTTGCTGCCCCGGCAGGGTTAACTTCCACCTGCCGAAAGGCGCTCTTCACGTCCCTCCTCTGTATCGGGATCCTTCTGCCTGTCCCGAATTGTCTCGGCAGCCCCCGCACCCTCTTGATAATCTCGCCCATCACTCCCGCCAGGTGGCATTCCGGAATCTGGTCCCAGTACGTCGTCTCGTTTACCTCCCCCCCCCCCCGTTGCTCCGGTTAGCTGCTGAACGTCTTATCATGAACTATCCTCCTCTTCCTTTTCTTTTCCACCACCCCCATTGGATTAATCCGCAAACCTCGCACTCTCCGCGCTACTCTCTCATCGGCATCACAATCGCTCTCCCCTTCTTGACATCTCCCAACACTGCGCTCTCCCACACCTCGGTTTCGTGTGTTCTAGCACTGCTATGGTTCCTGCATGCCAGCTGCCACTCGAGATTACCTTCGGGTCCCACATCCACCGGCACCCCTATCCTCGCCATCTGTTCTAACAGTGCAAACTGGTCGACTTTGTGTTGTTCACGGAAAAATTTCGTCACGCACTCTACGTCAATATGTGTTGCGAGCAGCTCCCCACCTAACGACCACACCACCTTTCCCATATCCGCTCCTTTCCTTAGTATCATCTCTACCCCCAACCCTGCCACGACCCCCAACAGGCGATATCTTTTGTCTGTGTCTTCTCCCGTCTTCCCCAGACACTCTAGCGCACACCTCCATCTAAGGACCGCCTCTCGTTCCTCTCTCCTAAACTCATGCGGGCGCCGTTGCCACGCTCCGTCCTCCCCCGCCCGTGCGTAGTCCCTTTTCTACGCCACACCCCTCCGGCCCCGTCGCCGAAGGCCCCCCATTTATTAGCGTGTGCGGTCCGGTTGCCGCCGCTCCCCCTTTTTTGGTTTGCGCAGCCCCGTCGCGCGTCCCCCCCCCCTGCCTAGTTGTGCACGGCCCGTTGCCGCCCACCCCTTCCCCCTTTCTTTTCACGGCCCCGTTGCCGCACCACCCCTCCCCCCTTCTTCGCGCGGCCCGGTTGCCGCGCCCCCTCCCGGCCGGGCCGTGTACTGTCTCGTTGGCGTATGCCCCCCCCCCCCCCGCCTTGCGCGGCCCCTTTGCCACTCACCCTCGTTTTGTTGAGTTCGCAGCCTGACTGCCGTCGATCTGCCCCCCTTTTTCCGTCCCGGTAATTTTTACCCGCAGCCCCTCCGCCCCAATGCCAACAGTTCCTCCTTCCTGGTCCTGTGCGGCTCATTTTCCGTACGCTCTTCTTCCCCCCTCCGTTCGCGTGCTGTCTCCCGTGTTTTTTCCTATCCTCTTTTGTAGCCTATAGTTTCCCCCTTTCCCTTCCTTAGTGCTCCCCCCTTTTTCCTGTTCTCTTCTGCCCCCCCCCCCCCCTCCCCCTCCTGGAGCCCTTATTTTTCTTCTCCTGAACTGACCGGTTTGACCGACCCTGGTGTCGGCCCCCCCGCGAGGTTATTCTCTCAGCTTTTCGGGCCCGCACGGCGACCCTCGCTGTGCTGGCACTCATCCACCGGTCCCCACTTGTCCGTGGCTGGCCCTGCGCTCCGGCAGGACCCGCGGACTCATTCGTCCTTCTTATTCTTCCTCTTCTCTTCTTTCTCCTCCCGCCGGAGCTGCGCGCTTCTTTACCCTTTCTCTTCCCCCCCGTTACTTTTCTCCCTTCTCGCCCCCGTGTTTGAACTTGCCATCCCCCCACTTCTCCATTCACGGACAGATCTTGCCGTTCTTAAAGAAGTAGCACTCTCTGCTGCCCCCCCCATCCTTCCTCTCCTCACTTTTCCGTTCTGCTACTATACTCGTGCCTCCCCGCCCCCCTTCCCCCCGCCGGGTGCCCTATTCGTACCCCCCACCCCCCTTCTCCCCCCTCCAACCCTCCATTCACCCCCCCTTCATGTATAGCGGCGCCACGTCCAGCCACGCACGCGTTGCTTTGAATTCCGGGACTGGTAGGGGCCCAGCCTCTTCCGCCGTCGGCCACGTGTTCTCCCTCCGCTTCAGCCTCAGTGATTTCGTCCGCACCTCTTCCCCCAACTCCGCTAGGTCATATTAAAACGCGTCACGAACGCGTCCTGGAAGTCATCCGACTCTACCACCCTCCTGGTCGTCACGAAAACGTGGTTTGCCCCGTCCTTTTTGCTGTGGAACGGATTCCCTCATTGATTCTCCATCCGTTCCAACGCTTCCCGTATCATGTTCGTGTGCACGTCCGTCGCGAGCTTCGCCATCTACAGAATCACACCCAATGTAGCCTCCACCCTCTCTGGCAAAGTTGTTCCCCACTCACTCGGGCGCTTCTCCGACTTCCCCGTCCTCGAATGCATGGCCATGTTCAAGTTAGAAAAACTCATCAGGCCCTCTTTTCCTTTTCTTTTTATAAAGAACCGCTCACTGCACAGCGATGACATCGTCCGTACGGGTTCCTTCACCGAACCCCATGGCGGTACTCCACCGTCCGCCTTGATGACCCGCCACATGATCATTCCCTTGTCCATCACCTGCGCCCATGATGATGTCTCCGGCTCCCAGAAGTAGCTGCTGGACCCTGTGTCCCTGTCCGTCTCCCTTCTTCCCCAGTTCCACCCTCTTCCCCCCCCAAAACTGTCTCGTCCCTTCCACTCCGGTGCGCCTTCCTTGTCTTATTATCCTCGCCCCCCCTTGGTTGTTCCCCTCGTCGTCCCCCAATAGCCGCCTTTGGCTAGTTGCTCCGTCTACGGGCCTCTACCCTTTTGCCCACTAAACCACCAGCCTTCCCCTGCTGCCCTATCCCGGTGCTGGCGTTTGCCTTTCCCTCCCTGTATCCACCCACCTTGTTCCGGCCCTCCACTCACACGTTCCTTCCCCTGGAACCATCCTTCCCTATTATCCGATTATCCGATATTACCTTTCTTATTTCCTTTCTTCTTTCCTTCCTTCCTTCCTTCCTCTTTGTTTCTTCCTTCCTTCCTTCCTTCCTTCCTTCCTAAAATCGAGCCAACTTCTAAGAGAGGTGGGAATTCAAGATTTTCGGTCCCTCATCGTTGTATCTTGTGACTTTGTATTATTGCGGATGGTGAAAACGCCAGAAAACGCCATATCCCATAACGGGCAAGGAGTTAGGCGATGGTGAGGGCATCAATGGTTTCTCGCCCCCTCAAGGTACGTCCGCACGAAGTATCAGCATCATCCGCAGCACAGAGTTTTCGGGCTTTCGTATACCCTGCGTACATTTTAGCGTCGAAATATCTCCGTGCGTGAAATTATTTAGGGCTTTCTCGACGAAAGTAACTCAGATTCCCAAAATATTTCGAAAAGCACTCGAATAATATGCAAGTTCGATGTAGAGTCAGTGAAATCAAGGCAGAATTTGAAGCTAGTTCTACTCTAGTACTTTGAAGCCATTGAGAAAACATCAACACAAGGAAAATAATATTGGCTGGCACAGCTCGTGTAGAGCTTCTTCAGCCATGAGACGTAGACCTGTACCACTTTGTTTTTGTTGTATTTTTTTCCCTGGGATATGCTTCCACTCCAGAGTGACGGGAGAATGTCTTGTGACCATCGACTTGGTTATGATGACAAACACAGTAACAGGGGGTTGTTGCTGTTGTTGTTATCACGTGTACGCGTGCAATCAAATCTGTGGTCGCGGAGCATACCGAACCCAAGCGGTTTTGGCGAGCTTTTGGCGAGCTGCTTGGAGTTGGCGTGGGATCAATTCTGCAATTCTCGCAGTCCAGGGAACGGCTTCAAAATTCTGCGCATGGGTGTTACCGACTACCTGGTATCAAGAACCAGGTTTTTTTGGAACAGATCTCTTAGAAGGGTGTGTGCAGCGCTCAATATGACACGAAGGACCCCTCCGAAGGAGCCGACACACCCTGTACTCCGCTTAAGAAAGGGTTTCTTGCATGTACGTTGCCGACCGAGCTTCGTTTACTTCTACTGTATGGTGTCTGGTCCGTTGTTTTCACGTACCCAATACAGTCGAATTGGTACTACCCGTGACACACGATCCACCACTCATGAAACTATGTCTTGGTTGACAGCGGTGTAACCTCAACACGGTTGCTCCACCACCCCCTCCTCTCTGTATTCCCCCCCTCTCCTCTGGCAACTTCTCTCCCCCCACCCACCCACCTCCGCCCCCCGCCCCCCCCTCGCCTCCGCCCCCCCTCCCAGCCTCCCCCCTTGCCCCCCCCCCCCTCCCCACCCACCTCCTCTCGCCCCTCCCCGTGCCCTTGCTTTCACCCCTAGTCCCTCCCCCTCTCCATCCCCTTTCCTTCCTATTCGCCCCTTCTCATCACCTCCTCCCTCCTCCCCCCCCTCCCTCCCCCCCCGCTCCCCCCCCCCCCCCCCGACCTTCTCCCCCTCTCATTCTCTTCCCCCGTCCTCACACCCCCCCGACCCCCCCCTTCTACATGCTTTCATCACCTTCTGGGCCTTCTGCGTGTAGAACATGTAAGCGCCTCGCAGCCGATTGCTACACAGAGAACGTTAACGCACGCTACAAGAGACAATGTGGCAGGTGACAGCCACAGCTTTAGGATCTTCCATACTTGAACCAAACATATCACCTCTACACGGTCGTCCGTCATGCATTACGTCATGCATTACGTCATGCATCACGTCATGCATTACGTCATGCATTACGTCATGCATGACGTCATGCATTACGTCATGCATTACGTCATGCATTACGTCATGCATTACGTCATGCATTACGTCATGCATTACGTCATGCATTACGTCATGCATTACGTCATGCATTACGTCATGCATTACGTCATGCATTACCTCTAAGCGTTGTCTAGACGTCGCAGGCGTAAAATTTCAGTTTACTGCGACCGCCGTCACAGCCGCAAATTGCCGTTTACTGGCATACAGTACAAGGTAGCTGTTAGAGACATGCTTGCTTCTGAAGCAATGAGTATACAAAATTTGCCGAGTTGACCAAAGACGGCAGCAAGGGCAGCAGCAGCAGAAACAGCAGCATCATCGCAGCTGCAGCAAGTAGCCACGGCAGCAAGCGGCATCAGCTGCGGTGGTGGGGGTGGTGGTGGCGGCGGTGATGACTCAGGAAGGAGGCGAGGGAGCGGAAGAAGAAGCAGCTGCAGCAGCCCATTATCGAGGAAAACAATATTCACCGCTTCCATTACCACCGCCACCACCACCACCACCACCATGTGGAGTTCGCATCTAACCCCACTCGGCAGTGATCTCTCCCCTATCCCATCTAGCTTCGGCCCACGCTCGGAGCGTGCGGGTGGGAGGCTGTGGGCAGCTGCTGTACGTCTTGCTTAGCAGTGACCTGCTTGACAAAAAGTCTTAAATAACCCGGGTAAACGAAAAGGCCAAACTTGTGTTTTCGAAAACGCCATACCTGGTACCACGCTTTGGGACCAATAGGGGCTGCCCATCTCCCAAGGTGTCCCTGGCTTTTTTCGAGCCAACGGAGAAAGTTGCGAACCCATGTTGGATCTGAATGAACAACATAGACGCCTGCTACGACCTGACGATAGCAGAGGTAGCACTTGTTGGTGAAATTTTGTTTAGTGAAGGAAGGACGGGGCTTCTCAACCCAAAATGGTCGGAATATCACCATTCGTTTTTGTCAGCATTACAGTTTTTTATACCATATGTAGGCCATGGGTTCGTATTTTATACCCTTGGCCGCGCTTTCAGTTTACTCAATATATTTTTCTCGGGGAGGTCAGGGTGCTCCGAAACAATACACTAACCATGAGTTATTATTGTTTTAGGGCTGTGCATCGGTTTGGGTACTCGGAATGTCTATTAATGAACTACTCCGGAGTATTATTAAGAGCCATGTCATTCGAAAGAATGTTTGCTGCTGGAGGCGTACTCCCGCCGCCCGTCCTTGACGCGAGAGGACCGCTCGGTGTACCCCTCGATTCCCGGAACACGCTTATTCGCCGCCGAGGCACGGCAGACCGAAGGAAGGTCACCGCCGAGCGTTCCGAGCGGCATCCATGCAGCGTCCTTTGGGTAGAGGGTAATGCTGCAGTGGTTGCACATGACATCCGGCAACTTGCAGAAGTTGTGGCATTTCATGAGGCGGGAAGCCATGGTATTGTTGGGCAGCATGTGGTATTCTTTCTCAGGTTCGACCGGCTCACCGTCATCGTCCACGCCACCGGAGAGATGGAAATCTTCGTGTGGCCACGGGAACGGGTGGCCATGAACGGGGGCGACCCCCGTAGAGGCCCCTTGAAAGATAGGGAGGTCTTTCAGGTGAGTGCCGAATTCCCTTCGAACAGCATTCCCCCTGTACTTGGTGTCCGTCGTGTATTTTGTGTAGCTGTGACCTTGTCGAACCCGGACAACAGGACGACGGGCGGGACAAGGCGTTTGGTACGTTCCACCGGCCGGGGGCTTCTTCGGGCGGTAAGTGGAGTACAGGTTGTTGACGGAGAAAAGGCGTGGGCCACCTGCCTTGGCGGCGTCAATGTTAGCCCACATCCCACCCTTGGAAGAGGGAGGCGAGAAGGTAGAGAGTGGACAGAGAAGGTAGATAGTGGACGGAGGTCATAATCTTGTACGAGTCGATATGTTGTAGGAGATGCCAGAGTAACGTCTACGTGAAAGGTGGCAGCAAGGGGTCTTCTGGTGCGGAATAGATGAGATGCTACCTGACCGTTTGCATTCACCTTGGTCGTGTCTACGGGTTTGTCCACGAGGCGAGGCTTTTTGTCGCCGTCACCAGTAGTTTATCGAGGTGCGGCGGCATCCATCACTTGTTGGAAACCAGCCTGCTTGCGTCTATTGTCCTCGTGTTACTTACGCCTACGGGCCTGCAACATGGGTGGGCAAGTGTTGCAAGCGCAAATGTAGTTGTAAGCTTGATCCTTGGCGGTGAGAATGATGAGCGTGTTGAAGGACAATGGTTTCAATCGGAAACGGTGAACAGCGCGATGAGCCTCCCTTGCGTAAACTGCAACCGCAAAGCACTAACCTCGGCATGTCTCTTGTTCCGCGCAATTCTCTGACGCTCGACGGTGGACAAGCTGACCCCGGAGGTATCTTTAGCCGGGGAACGTGGAATGGGGGAGATTTTGGCGGCACGCTTTTGAAGACCTTCTCCTTTCCGAGGGGTGACTCCGACGCCGTCAGTCGAACCAACGCCATCCGGCAGGAGCAGCTCGAAGTGGCCTGCAGACGTCGCGGCCCATGTGGTGACGTCGGTATCGCCAGGATTGGCGGAGTTGTAGAAATACAGGTGGATAGTCGTGACGGGGGCGTGGTGTGTGAAGATGGTTGCAGTGGACCCCTGTGGAGGGAAGGGCGAAGTCGGAACGTGTGATTGAGGCCGGCAAAGTTTGAGAAAGCTTAGGGGAGAGTGCAGCCGGGCGTAATCTGCATGCATGTACATACACGCGTTTACGTTGTAAGTGCGGTGCACACGTCTGAAATCCACCTGCTGGTATTGGCGGTGGACGATGAGGATGTCAGCAAGGCCTCTAACCCAGACGACGATGGTAACCTCCATGACTTGAGCAACGGCTTCCAGCATTCCCAGCGAGAGGTACCGCCGGTCTGCTGACAAACTTCTGCGAAGAAGAACCCCGAGGTCCGAGAACCGCTTGAGGCTGTGGATTCTGCCGGAAATACCGAAACCCATCGTGCGCGCCGCTGCCCCATGAATAGCCGAAGAGACGGGCTTTCACCGGGGGCTGCAAATTGCCGTTGCAAGTCCGCGACGGACAGGGCGCGGCCGGCCGTGACGGGGTGGACGATGTTGTCGGTGACTTTCGCAGCCAATGTCACCAAGGGGATGCTCGTACCTAGTCATTTGTAATGTGAAAAGTAAAATTCGGCGAGCAGGGGCGGGGGGCATGATGAGTATGAATGCACGGATGTTCGTATGGGTCACCATGTACGCAGCCGTAGGGGGCGGCTGTTGTTGAAAAACACAGTAGGCGCAGATCAACCACGCAAACACACGCGACGCACGCAACTCTGACATATGAGCACTGGAGGAAGGTGAGCTTGATATACGTTTGCAAAGGGGAGGACACACGACCATGACACGCTCAAACGCACACATGTACGCACAAAACTTACACACATCACTATTGCTACATGTGCACGACTGCTCTCTAAGAGACGTAGACGGAGACAGAACCTAGTGTTAGAGTGGTGCTGTGCGCAGTGTATGAACAGCAGTGGTGCACATACACAAATCTTACATGAACACGACGCCACTGCTGTATGTGCATGATTGCTCTCTACTACACGTGTACGGAGACTGGACCTAGTGTGAGAGTAGTGATGTGCGGGCAGTGTATGATCAGTAGTGGTGCACACACCAGCTTTAACAGTCAGCAGTTCCCGTTGAGCAGAGAGGGCCAGCTGCAGTTGCCATCTCCGCTGCACGAAATCGTTGGGGTATTCTGGCGCTGTCGGACGAGGCCGATTGGGCAGTGAAGGTGCTGGATGGCGGGTTCTTGTCCTCGCAAGCCGGAAGGATGCAGCAACGCCCCCAAACGAAGACGCTAACTGAGCCGTGTGAATGTGCTATGGAAGAGGTGGTCTCCCCAGTCATCGGGGTACCGCTCTGGAAGGACGCCCTGCCACATGCTGGGTAAAGATTCCGCCGCCGCAGCAAGAGGTGATACGTCGGAAGATTTGAACACGGTGAAGAACACGCTGCCGAAAACCTGTAGAAGTCTTGTACGACCAAACATACAACCGCTATTTGCCGACACCCATACAGCAGTCGCAAGAAACGAGCAGCGACAGCAAGGCGGCAGCAGACGCGCAAACGCCGAGGAAGACGCTACGAGGAGGGAGGTGCCTCACACGGGGGACAGGAGTAGTGTGTGTGGTGTGCGCGGTATGAGTGGGGGTTGTGCTAGTTGTTATGAGGGCGAGAAGATGAAAGTCAGCGGTTTTTGGTTTTGTAGCAATTTGAAAGTTAAGGTTTCTTGGAGAAAGCGGTTTTTCAGGAGGGGATTATTTTCGCGGCCCAGTTCACAACGCAGGGTGATATTTCTGTTTAGAACATAGCCGAAGAGTAGCAGATCACACAGCAGTCGCAAGAGAGGCGCGGCAGCAGGCAGCGTAGACAGTAGGAGGCGGAGCACAGCTCGCAACAGCAGCCGAAAGCATGATGTGTCGGAAGCATGTTTGCGCAGAGGACGCACTGTAGCAGACACACAGCGGCCAGGAGGAAGAGTGTTGGGTGCACGAGCGCCACCTCAAAGTGCGTACGGCAGTGTTTGTGAAACAGTAGGATCCACAAGGAATCTATTGGGTAAAGGTAGATGTTCATTACATAGTCAAATAAGTGTATGCAGAGTACCGGGTAAGCTGTCGAACCATGTGCTAGAAGTTGTTTACCCTGAGTATGGAAGAGGAAACATATTATACGGTACTGCGTTTCACCAAGTAATAACGTGTTGCCGGGCCACGTGCGTAGGATCGAAGTGTTGGCTAGTTCACGTGCGTAAGATCGAAATGTTTAGATTGAGCTGGGCGTCGTATGCAGTTGATACTACCATACGAGATAATTTGTTACACTGTAAGAAGGAAGAGACACCAGTGCTCGCACATCGCGTTCACTCTCCACATCTGCATCTCAATTTGGACAGTTCATAGTAGTGACATACGTTTTTGTTGGCCCAACGAGAGCCCATTTAAAGTGATCCACCATCGTCCAAAACATCATCAGTCAGGCTCGAGCTCGTCTCGCCACGACTCTGTGTTAGCGTCTGAAGACCGTCATCGGTCAGGCACCACGACAGTTCTAACAGGTTATGATCCTCGGTAGCTTGTTACACACATCGCATGAAAAATCTCCTGCGGTGGAGCACAAGACTGGTTATTTTGCTGGAACACTACGCAAGAAACTTGGAGCCAAACATGAGTCGAGTCGACGAAAGAAGAAGACGACTTCGGGTATGCCTTCGTGACGTCTGGGTGGACACCATCAGCAGAGGTTCAGGGAACTGCGCAAACAACCAAGAGAAGGGAGACTAGTGTTGACACACCCAGGATTTCTCCGAAACCCTTGACCATGCTGGTGGAAAGCTGAGCATCTGGCCATCATTTTGAAGACGAACGTCACGCGGATCCGAAAGACAAACAGCTAAAGTGTAAGGCACTCGAGAGACCCCACAAGACACTGGCCGCAGGACGACACGTTCTACCGGGAACAACGACCGGTATGATTTCGGTAAAAATCATCTGCACGGACCGCAACAAGCATCCGGTAGAACATGCAGGCTTGGTTGCACCTGGGAGACGTAATCGTTTCTAACCACTCCTACTGCTGCTGCCCAAACTTGAGGACAGGACCTGCGAAGGGGTACTCTGTGGGTACAGCTTGAACTGCAAAGCATTCCAGATATATAGAAACAAGACGGCGCGAGTGACAGAGAGCCGCAATGTCAGCTTCATCGAGACCCCAGCATCGACACTGGCTGGTATTACCGGGGGCAACACCACTGGCGACGCCGTCAGTACTCACGAAGACAGCTCGCCGGCACAAAACACGGAAAACATCAGTATTACGTACAGCGAAGAGATAGACAGCCTCCTGAAGAAAGTGTCGAAGCTCACGAGTAGGAATATGGCCATTCAACCTCAGCTGGCGTGGAGGAGCCGGCCGCTGAAGGTGCCGGCAGTGACGAGACACCCGAGACGACCCGTGGCCGACAGGCGACGAAATCGTAGGCGCAACATGTTAGGGCACACGCACAAATTGTGCCGTAACTCGGGTCTCACGCAAAGGACTATACCTTCACCAGCAGCGAGAACTGCGTAACCCGGGATTGCACATTAGCCCAATGGTAAGTGACGCAGAGCTAGCGCACGAGAAAGAGAACAACGATGGAATACGCGCTGGTAGGTGAGACAGGACACAGGTCAGATGGGGCACAAGAGCACAGGATAGAAGTATACCTTGACTACGCCGTAGATACCGGAAACCCCGTCTCTGAGCACAGTTCGGATGGGGAAGGCGTTACGATCCCGAACACATTCAAGGAGGCGATGGAATCGCCACAAGTGACCAAGTGGAAAGAAGACACAAACAAGGAGGTGGACAGCCTTCAGACTCAGTACCACCGGAGCACAAGATGATCGGGATCAAATGGGTCTTTAGGGTTAAAGCCGATCACACGCTGAAAGGCAGAGTTATGGTTCAGGGCTGGGGACAAGTATCGGGAATCGATTGTGGCTGCACATATTTACCTGTATGCCGCATCCAGAGCATCTGCATGGCACTCGCCATAGCTGCGAATGAAAACTGGGGAGTACTCCAGCTTGATGTGCAGACAGCGTTTCTAAACACCGAGGTACAGAAGAAGGTGCATGTGAGGACTCCTCCAGGCGACAAATCACTTGACGCTACAACTGGACGTCCCAAGGTGATGAAACGCAAGAAGAGTCTGTACGGACTTTGACGAAGCCCTCACAACTCGTTCAACACCATCGACGATTCACTGAGGGACATGAAATTCACAGCGACTGCGTCTGATCCATGTGTCTACATCTTCGTCTCAGACGACAACCTCAGCATTCTGACCATGTACGTAGACAACCTCTTTCTTGAAGGAGACACGCCGCTACTGAAGGACTTTAAAAGCCAGCTGATGGACCGATTGTCCATGACCGACATGGGAGACGTCTCGATGGTACTCGGCATGCGAATTGCCAGAGACAGAGAGGCTAAGACTCTGACTATTAGCCAAGAGGACTACGCCAGGTCAGTCCCGGCACGATTCGGCATGGCAAAATACTACCCAGTGCACACGACGGAGCAGGAAACGGGACTTTTTTTTTCAAGCAGCCGGACACGGCTGCTAGACTTTACGGGCATCCAACTTTACCAGGCCATCACGGGGTCTCTGATGTTCCTGAGCCAATGCACGCGCTGCGATATCACCTACGCCGTCAACTAACTTGCCCGAGCCATGAGCAGACCATCCAAACTGCACATGGCGGCAGCAAAGCATCTTCTCCGCTACCTCAATGGAGATATGAGCCTGGCAATCACGTACAAGACAGGGTGTTTCGAAATGACGGGGTATTTCGATGCGAGCTGGGAAACAACCCTGACAACGGCAAGTCAACCTCCGGCTACTTGTTCATGCTGGCTGGAGGACCACTGAGCTTCAAGACTGCGATCCAGAACGTGACGGCATGGTCGACTCTGGAGGCGGAACTCATCTCAATGGAACATGCAAGCATGGAGGCGGTGTATATTTCCAACATGGTGGCCGAGCTAGGATTTGGAAAGCTGTTTGAAAGTGTACCGCTCTTTGGGGACAAAACCGGAGCCGTACACATAGCAGGAAACAGAACCTACAGCTCTCTCACGAAACACATCGCTCTGCGCTTCTTTCATTTGAAGGAGCTAGTCAAGGACGGCAAAATCACCACCCACCGCGTGGCAACATAGAAACAACTGGCAGGCGTAGGGAATGAGTTCCTCACGAAGAACACGCATCGGCACCTGCTGAACATTATCGAGGCATACACCACAAGAAATGATATCTAAGGAGGAAAAGAGCAACCCAAGATCGACCCGAAGGAAGAGATTCCACAATGACGACACGACAATGGGTACACGTCAAAAAACGACAAAGGAAAGAGAAAAGGAAGTAATCCAAGACCGACCTGAACGGAAACCAAGTTATGACGACAACATGTGTATTTTTTACATATACAGGGATTCGACAGCTAGATGGATCGAGATCAGGAGGAGCCATTTGAACGAAGCCATACGTCATCATCACACATTACTACACATCAACAACAACTACACCATGTTCGACAACCAGGAACGCGAGGAGGCTCACACCGGGCATATTTCCGACGACAGTATAGCTACGACACAAGAACGGCGAACCCACATGTACGACAAGTTTCTTTTCTTGGAAGAAAACTATAGAGAAGAGGCAGCGGCGGAGGTCGCCGACTGGACCATCAAGCAAGGCGTCGAAGACTATTCCGATAAATCATTTGGAACGTTTGTGTGGAATCTTATAGAAAGAGGGGAATATGAGGACTTGATGGAAGCCCAGCGCTTCTTTGACTCTCTCACAGCGCATGGGCCAAAGTTGCCACCCCAAATTTAGATCAGATGATCTCAGCTCGAAAACTTCTCGATAGCATCGTGCAGGCCAAAGGGGTTGACCGCAAACGGGGGGCGTGGGAGAAGTAATATCTAGAGAAGCTCAAAGAGCAAGAAGACAAATGCGGGCGCAGTCTTAGTCGTACGAAGGCTAGACTCAAACGAGAGAATGATGCATGTCTAGTGGAGCTTACACACAAACAGTCAGCTGTAATGGATGATGTTGGAGCCAAAATATGGGAGACCTCGTCGGAAGCGACGGAGGCGACTGCCCATCTAGCCGAAGACACCATTGGCTCTATAACTTCCACCGTGACGTTTAATGTCAGAGCTGAGTTGCACAACATCGTTAGAGAGAACCTACCGGCCAACGAGGGGCGGGCGGTGAAAGGATCTTCGGAAGGTCTATAACATAGCATACGCAGGCTGGGCAGAAATAGGAGGATGCAGTCTGACACGATCTTATTTATGCAAATAACGCCTTAGACAAGGGAAGTATAGTAAAGCTGAGTAGAGAAAGATGACAGACTCTGATACGGTATTTTTTTGCCAAACTACGGTTCAAACCAGCCTACTAGAACGGTGATTATGGCCCAACATATTTGGTATGGTCATTTCATTTCAGGAGGAGTGTTCAAGAGTAGGATCCACATGGAATCCATCGGTTAAAGATAGATGTTCATGGCATAGTCAAATAAGTGTGTGTGGTAATAAGTCATAAGTCAATTGATAATTTGATAAAGAAAGTCAAAAGCTCATAACGTAAGTTGAGAATTCAGGTTCGGAATAGATCCAAGGAAGGTTAAGACACCTACATACGAGTACCTGGCGTTGGAGTTGACCTTCGCTCGTAGTTGTGGGTAGATCTTGGAGTAGGATATGGATCCATCTTGGAAGCTGGAATAATCACGGGTTTTTGGTAGGTGGAAAGGTCGTCGTTGGGTACTGCGTGGATTCCAGGAAGAAGTTGAGAAGGATATGAAAGTCGTGGTACAGAACTGATTGCCAACAAGTAGTTGTAAGGTCGGTAAGTTTTGAGAGCAGATTTCCCGGGGTTTGTCGTGGTTGCCCTTTCATGTCAGAAGCTCGCTGGGTGTCGCTTGGAGCCGTCTCGAGTCGATGCACGATATGGCAAGCCACCGGGGTCGGGTGAGACTGATGTAAGCGAGTATCAGGCGAAAGCAGTCAGTACGTGACGGATTGGTAGGCGGACAAAAGCAGTGAAGAAGGATAAATGATGCTCAATTACACACGATCCATCAATCATATTTCTTGACCAGTTCTCGAAGCCAGAACAAGCATTTATTTCGTCAGATGGAAGAACCTGCAGATATTGTATGGAATGAGTTTGGACAGCTAGCGAGCATACAGCAGTCTCGCGAGTGAGATTCACCAGACCGCGTGAGCCGAGTCCAGTTCTTATTACATTGGCGTTGTCCTGTGATGCCGTCTGTTGAGATACATGCTTGCAAAACGCTTCGAGATCTGAACTGCACTGAAAAATGAGACGATCGGATGTACGTGTCTTCGTACCCTGGTGCGTCGTACGACCGGCAATTTTTTTTCTTCGCAATCAAACTGTTCCGCTTTGCTTTTCGAGTGACCACAACGGGCGTAAATGTAAGGAACAAAAACGTGCTCATATTAAATCACTGTATGGCGCCTATGTTTCTGTCCACCGTCGTACATGTCATACCCTGCATTGCCCTCCTTGCCGCTCGACGCTGCTGCTGCTGCTGCCGTGCGAGTGCGTTCTCGGTTACATCACCTTAGCCCTTCCTCCATAGCAGTTTTCTCACTCCCACGCGCCCGTCAGTGCGTTGGTTTTACCGTATCATGACGATCTGACGGCCTTCTATTCGTCGCACCTGGTGGCCAAGGTGGTACCAGGCACATCCCCAGTTCAGCATGCACTGGGCGCTGCGAAACCATTCTTTTTTTTTCGTGGATCTAGGATTGTGTGCAACAAAACAGAGTGATGCTTTTGCAGGCAGCCAACTTGCACCAGTCATCGATAGTGTTGAGTAGCCGTAGACCGTGATTCGAGGGCCACCTGGGGCGATACATCCCGTCTTCTTCCGCCTCTCCGATCATTGTTTGTGACCGCCGATTCCTGTAGAGTAGATAATCCAAAATGTGCGGTATCGTCTTGCCCCTCGATCGGGACTTCCGATATCGTACAGAACCGTGTGACGGAATAATTCGGGTACCTTGGACCAGAGTTTTCATGGGCCCCTTAACTACAGTGTTTTGTTTTTCCGTTGTACAGCAGGAAGCCGACGAAAACAGGAGTCATGACCTCGATTCGTCATCAGCTTCACGAATTTTTGCATGGATGAGCCGTGTATCAATTCCCCAGTAGGCTGAAGAAAGAAATTCAGTAGGAGACGTGGAAAATCTCCGGTCGTTTTGATCACACGATTAAGTTAGGCGCTTTAGGCAGTGCGAACACTTGTAGCAAACGAGGTTCGCCCATTGCGTCTCCCCGTTTCCAGGGTAGGAAACCAGGTACCCGTGGCAAGGTACCTTGTTTTGGTGAGCTACAGCTAGGTGTTGGTTATGGCAGCATATCAAAATACTGTAGTGTTGCACCCCCAGAATTTTGTCGCCCATCACCAACGAGCCCAAGAGGTGATCCCGACATCCACGTACGTTTCCTCACCGGTAATGCCCGTTACAGTACCGGTATCGCCTGTGATGGCCCTTCAACAGCGTACGCAAATCTGTTCAATCGAAGATGTAGCCCCGCGCCTTCCTTACCGGTTGTTTCAGGACAAGAAGTAAGATTGCCTGTATGGGCAAGCAGTTTGTCTGGAGGATGTTAGATTCCTCGGACCAAGATCGTTGTAACCGCTTGTTTTTTTTTTTTCTGACGAAGATTGTTGTACATAGCCGATTGCATTTTTTTATTCCTCTGACCAAGATTGTTGTACGTAGCTGATTTTTTTTTTTTTCCGCATGCCATCATTTGCTTGGGGGGTGACTTCAGTAAGCCCCTCTTATTAACAACACTTACTCGTCAAAGTACACGCAGGGTCGCATGCACGACGTTCGCCCCTGGCAACTCTTTGATAAGTATGTTTTTTTTTTAGTCGACGATTGCAGACGAGGCAGTCTCGATTCAAACAATCATATAACAAACCACGTCGGCCGAGCCTGTAGCAACGACGGTATCAGCTGGCCGGTAACGCCTGTGCGGTCGCTTTAAAGCACGCATACACCCATTCTATTGGTCGTGGCGGCTCCGCGCCGCCCTTGTCGGAATTCTCAGAAAAAGCGATTTGGTTCCCTGTCTGGCAGATGTCTCATCCAGAGCATGTAGACAGCAGGTAGACCTCCCTCACTCTTAAGATAGAGGTACCTGATTTCTTATCTGAATTTCAACATTTTTCTGGGAGGAAAAGAATCAACGTCGCACTTTCCCCCCAAACAACCCATGTCCGAGTTCACGCCGGGCCTCATGCCAGACGCACATACCCCGGCATAGCTTTCATTGACACGGGTTCCCCACAGCAGTATTTTGTACAAGTATGTTCTCTCATAGTGGAGTCCGCCCGAAGAATTGACTGACGCACGTAAATGTCAATTGCTTTTTCCCCCTTTACTTTCTAACAGCAATTAGCAGTTACTACTACTCTGTTGTGCGTCTCAATACGCTGTGTTGTTTTTGGTAAAAACGTCTCTGGCTTAAAAGACGTTCTTCAGCAACGATGAGCGCAGTTCGATCATTGCGTGCCGAGTCTACTGCAATCCACAGACCCGCCTGTTGGGTAATTGGCAGCTCATCGGTTCCTGACACCACCATTCACGTCTGTCAGGTTTAGCCAAAGAAGTATGGTAGGATAAGGATTTCGGTTACCGTCACACCACTATTACAACGCTTCGATTGATGCTCGTGCAACAATGTCACCCGCGGGCATTAGTCGAACGATATTTTTGGTAGACGGGTATGTCAGCGAGAGTAAATCAGAATCGTGGATATGCCGAAGTATAGTACTGCGTAAAGCCGCGAGACGTCGCGCGCGGAAAACAACCGTTGTTATGCCGCTGAGTCCCTCCCGCTGCCATTTTAGTTGGGGGGGAGAGTATCGTTCGACTTTCCACATCCGTTGCAGGAAATAATGAACTAGCTCATGTATTATAATCGTATATGGATAACCGGGTTTGGAGTCCGAGACGAATACAACTCACTGTGAGATTGTCAGATACTCTTTAGTTTTTGGTGTGCCGAAGCTGTAACGTCGCCCATGTAGGATCCGATAACAGGTGTTCCCGAACGCACCCACGCCTTGTCGCACAGCGTGCAGAACATCGGGGGCCTAGCACTGTTTTGCTGCCTGACAGGTTACGTCCTTACCCCAGGGCATCAGAAACCGGCAAGGCACGTTTGACGAAAGGCGTGAAGAAGCTCGCACTATTTCATGGTGGATACTGGAGGACGACGGCTCGAACACGTCCCCAGCGCCTCGTTGGAAGGGGACACCAGATCACCCTACGCCGCCATCTTTTTTGTTTTGTGTTGTTTTGTTTAGGGTTGTATGGTTGTTTTTTAAGGGGCGTTGCAAGTAAATAAAGTAAATGGTAGACAGGCATGGGCGCAGCGCTGTCGTTGCGAAGATAACCAGTTATCCGGTGTTTCCTTTGGGAGAAAAATGTTCAGAGATCCATGTTTTCTTTCGATGAAAGACGGGTTTGTGCTTGGGTAGGCCGCTAGGAAGTTACCTGGATCGCGAGGATGGGATGAATCCTGGGTGGGCCGGAGGCATAGTAACGATAGTATTGAAACGGTTGCCTCCACGCCCTCCGATTTCGTTGAGGCCGCCGTTCGGGGAAGCATTGGGGATTTGGAATCGCTCGCATCAACGCCCCCAGGTTTCGTTGAGGCTGTCGTTTCGGAAAAGAGTGGGATTGAATTCCGGTTTCATCGTCGCATTGGCGAACTGACCATGTTGAAATATCGAGGAAAATTCTCAGCTTGCCACCCCACGCTACTTTGAGGGGCATGGGTGAGTAGGGCAAAGCTTGGATTATACCTTGTGCTTCGGTTAGCGCTCAGAGCGAGACTTTTCTGTCGTTCTGTCTTGATCGATTGTTCAGTCTGGGTGGTCATTCAAGTTTTTGTTCGGGTCGCGTTGAGTTCATTAAACGTCTCAGTGATGCACACGTATGATTGCCATCAAATCAACTGCGTGGGGTTACTGTGATGACTTCTTACCTTGCGGTAATTGCTTTTGAGTAGCAAACTGTTTGGGTTGCTACTAAAAAGCAGGGTGGGCCAATGTGGTAATAAGTCATAAGTCAATTGATAATTTGATAAAGAAAGTCAAAAGCTCATAACGTAAGTTGAGAATTCAGGTTCGGAATAGATCCAAGGAAGGTTAAGACACCTACATACGAGTACCTGGCGTTGGAGTTGACCTTCGCTCGTAGTTGTGGGTAGATCTTGGAGTAGGATATGGATCCATCTTGGAAGCTGGAATAATCACGGGTTTTTGGTAGGTGGAAAGGTCGTCGTTGGGTACTGCGTGGATTCCAGGAAGAAGTTGAGAAGGATATGAAAGTCGTGGTACAGAACTGATTGCCAACAAGTAGTTGTAAGGTCGGTAAGTTTTGAGAGCAGATTTCCCGGGGTTTGTCGTGGTTGCCCTTTCATGTCAGAAGCTCGCTGGGTGTCGCTTGGAGCCGTCTCGAGTCGATGCACGATATGGCAAGCCACCGGGGTCGGGTGAGACTGATGTAAGCGAGTATCAGGCGAAAGCAGTCAGTACGTGACGGATTGGTAGGCGGACAAAAGCAGTGAAGAAGGATAAATGATGCTCAATTACACACGATCCATCAATCATATTTCTTGACCAGTTCTCGAAGCCAGAACAAGCATTTATTTCGTCAGATGGAAGAACCTGCAGATATTGTATGGAATGAGTTTGGACAGCTAGCGAGCATACAGCAGTCTCGCGAGTGAGATTCACCAGACCGCGTGAGCCGAGTCCAGTTCTTATTACATGTGTGCAGAGTACTGGGTAAGCTGTCGAACCATGTGTGAGAAGTTGTTTACTTTGAGTATGGAAGAGGAAAAATACATTGTACTGCGTTCCGCCAAGTAATAACGCGTTGACGGGTCACGTGCGTAAGACCGAAGTGTTGTCTAGGTCACGTGCGTAAGATTGAAATGTTTACTACGTCACGTGCGCCAGATTGAGCTGGGTGTCGTATGTAGGGGATACTACCATATGAGATAATTTGTTACACCGTAAGAGGAAAGAGGCACGAGTGCTTCCATATCGAGTTCACTCTTCACAATTGCATCCGAACTTGGACAGTTCATAGTGACATACCAGGTACGTTTTTGTTGGCCCAACGAGAGCCCATTTAAAGTAACCCACCATCGTCATAACCATCACCAGTCAGGCTCGAGCTCGTCTCGCCACGATTCTGTGTCAGCCTCGGAAGGCCGTCATCGGCCAGGCACCACGACATTTTTAACAGTGTTGCAATAATAGGAACTCAACCTCAAAGCCGCGTACAGTTCAGTGCTGCAATAGGACCAATAAGACCAATAGGAAGGAAGGAAGGAAGGCAGAGTTCTGTACGGTGTAGTCGAGAGAAGAACCACGACAACCCCTCAATAGCAGCAGTAGTCTAGTCTATAGTATTAGGTTTGCACGGCAGCCGAACAGTGCTAGGATGCAAATGGAAGTATCGGGGGGGACTACGCGCCCCTCCCCGAAGCCGCTCCCTCGAGCCGTCGTCAGTCTGCGTTCGAAGGGTGCCGACAGCGTGCGTTGGAAGCCCCTCCGACAGTGTGCGTTCGAAAAATATGTAGACCGGTGGGTATAAAAAAAGTAAGATCCGACACCACACTCCAAATTTTATTTTTGGTTTGGAAGCCAAATATACAGGGGGGGGAAATGTCAACATTTTGAATTAGGCACCCTCCAGCGTATAGGGAGGTAGTTAGCATACAAAAAATTTACACAAACGAATCAGACGATTCACAAACCGCAGTACCCATAATATTTTCTATGTAAACCAAGTCCATACTAAAACGCATACAAATCAAGAGCAGGGGATGTTGGTGAATTGTTCGCGCATTCTCAAATGGTAGTCACGGTCCTCCAAACACTACAACACCACCCAGCGTGTCTGCTTGTGCTGAGCACCGAGAAGGAAGAGCATTGACACATGATGGGTGCCTTCGATGTTGAGGAAGCAGGCACAGCGGCGCCGTTAACAACCCCTTCAGACGAGGCGCCGGTGCGCGCTCCCGGCACCGACCTAACCGACTACGCTACACGGTTGCCAGTCGGAGCACCATTTGCAACGCTTTTCAAACTCCCTTCGCAACGCAATGAGCCCAGTACGTACGTTATTGGGGCTCTGTCGGCGACAACACCACCAAAGATGGATACCCGGGTCGGATCGGTGAGTAGACAGGTCGTGAAGGATCACCTCATGAAGCTGCTGGTGGGGGTAGATTGTTCACTTTTTGAGTGGGAGGGGCGAAAGCTGCGCACAGAGACCACCTATATCCGCCCTCTGAAGTTTGTTATGGAACTAGACCCGGACATGAGCGTGGGTGAGATGACGTACGTGTTCAGCACGGAAAAGTTAATGTCCACGCAGGAGGTACTGGTTGGGACCGTGGGGCTCGTGGAGAGGTTTAAAGAAACTCTCCTTTCATGCGAACAGTTCCCTCTGTTCCTCTATACGCCGACTTAATCTACACTTCGGATGCGGCTCGGACATCAGAGGAAGCACCCGCATCATCTGCTGCTGGGACGGTGGGGTGTTCGGTCTGAAAAATGGAGGTGGTTGTGCGGGAACTGCGGCAACACGTTGGGGGGCAGGTCCAAGAGACCAAGGGACGCCCCGTCTGCCTTCTTCGTACAAGTATGTTCCCGCGCAAACCCATACGTAGTGCTTTGTTGGGTGAGGCGAATTTCCTTGCCTCGAAAACTCTAGCGATGACAAGTTTGCTTGTTCGTGTTATGACTTGATTTCCGCTTTCATTCCGTCGTTCGTGCATGTACATAATCGGCGTGTGCGCAGCAGGCCTTGCAGGAGAACGACACATGCGGCTTCTGTGGTGTGGTGGGTGTGAGGGCCTGCACGATATGGGTACATGTGCACCCGAAGGGGAAACAATGGACCAATCGTGTTCTCCAGCCGAATTTTCGCTGCACGGGGGGACGAGCGAATTGCCTTCTTCACGCTCAGCCTGAAAACGGCGTCAAAAGGCAGCAAGCCTTCGCAGTGCACTAACGTGCTCCTCAAGTGCCGTTTTAGTAAACATGCCCCTGAGTATGCAAGTACTATATAGCCCACCACGTGCGGACTGAACACGCTGTGGCCGTCGCCGTGAAGTCCAACGATCTCGTGTCTTTGGCAGTTCGGGCCATGTACGACGTGGACGAGTCAGAGAAAGTAGCCGTGTAGGAGGGGGGGGGACGTGCAATACGTCACGAAAGCGTCCCAAGAAAGGAAACAGCGTGAAGATTCGACCACGCAAGCGATCACGTGGAAGAGGAAACCGACAGCAACCAAGCGGCGTTCTCATCGATATCGGTGGGTCTAACGAAAAGAAGTAGGAGGAGGAGGCGGAGGAGGAAGACGAGGGGGGCGGCGAGGAGGAGGACGTGGACGACGAGGAAGAAGAGGACCACGAAGGGGTGGATGAGGACGAGGACAAACAGATAGAGAGGAACGAGGAAAACGAAGCAAATACATAGAAACAGAGAAGGAGGAGGTGGAGGAGCAAGAGGCGGAAGAGAAGGAGGAGAAAACAATCGAAGAGGACGCGCGAAGAGTTAATGGGGTAGGGAAGAAGGATGGTGGGTGTGGGCGTATGAGCAGCAATGCTTTACGCTGTTATCAGAACCGGGCGGCACTGTACGTCGAAGAGGCAGTGGAGTCAGTTGGGTTGATTTTGGTACGTCTATTTGGAGTTCTGATAAGATTTTTAGCCCATGGTTTTTTCGCCTTGCATTCCGAAACATACACTCCGGCATATATGTATACATTAAACAAACCAAAACGTTGAACGCCAAGCAGTAGTGGACGCCATATACGCGCGCACAGAGCAGTGTCTGCGGGAGTGTTTAAGACAAAGACCGCACGAAACCCAAAACTTTCTTCGGCCCTCCAATATGGGAGGGGGGGGGGGGGGGGAGGTAATTTTGTGTCCGGGATTCAGATCCGCGTGCACCCTCGGTGACGTATATAATTCCTGTAATGAAGGGCCTCTGAAGTTAATTGCTGCACCTGTACCGTAGTCGCACGGTTTTTCCTCCTAGGCGGTAGCGGGCGTGGGGGAGAAAACGGACAACGAAAAGATGGCCATGGGCTTGCGCCGCCAGCGGAACTGCGCAGTGACTTGGCGAACGCGAACAGTTATTAACGAGATCATGCTCACTGGGGAGAGCTGGTTGATGCGATGTACGCCTACCTACAAATGTCGTCTCTTCGAAGCCGCTGATAGTCAACACAACTTTCCTTTCAGGACGTTCCCCGCTACCGGCTCTTGCGGAGCTTAAAGCTCATCATGCAGCCAGTCGGCGGCTGACCCCGGCTACTGGTAACGTGCTTGCTTTTTGTACTCGGTAGCGCTTGAAGCTCACGCAACCAGCCAATCGACTCCGATTCAAGGGGCTTGACTCTCATGTTTGGTGCGACTTGAAGCTCATACAACGAGCCGGCTACCTCCGACTAGAAGCTTGCTGCGGTTTAGTACACGACCAAAGCTACGGTAGAAGTACTGGGGGAACTCATTCTGTCACTTCAGGATTTGAGCAACTCGACACTCCAAAGAGTGACTCTTTACGTCGCTTCTGACTCAATTACTTTAGCTGAGTTTTTCGGCGGACTCGTATCGCTAAACTTAAACAGCAGGGAAGCTCAACACCGGAGCCGTTCTACGGTAACCCCCCCACTTTGTTTTGAACTAAATCGATGGTATTTAAACCAGCTCCCGGCGGCATCTCCTTAATCACGGTGCCCCCCTTGCCACCCCGACGTCATCGTTCGATATGATATGATAGTAATACTAGTCTTTCCCTTGCAAACGAAAACATGAAGACTATTGTATATAGCATCTTTCCTCCTGTCGAGAGCAGCCATGAAACGTCCGTTAAAGAATATCGCCGGTTTTGGGGGGTGTACTATAGCAGAATCAGTCACCGCAAACAAAATGGTCGGTCACTCGCGCGAGTGACCCCGCGTGTGACCCCGAGCCACTGCAACAAAAGCCCCCTACTAACAACAACAACAGCAGCAACAACAACAACAACAACAACAACAACAACAACAACAACAACAACAACAACAAAATAACACCCCTACCGCACGTAGCCTTGGTCATTCAATGGTATAACTCAGCCGATCCATATCAAGTCTCGTTTATATATTGTAAAAATTAAAATACACTCCAGCTGTGAGATCGAATATTTTGTCAAAACTCAGCTTTGCAAGCTGTGTGTGATACTCCGATCGCGCGTATTACGGGTTGTGTGTCCTCATTAAGGATATAGGTCGGCGACTCCCCTTGCAACTACAGCGTAGCTATCAGGGTCAACAGGGTGATGTTAGGCAGTCTGTGCGCGGAAACTATAAAACCCGTTTCTGAGGGGGACAAAATCTGACGGCTGTGGAAGGAAATGCATCAGTTTATCAAGTGAATCCTGAAAGTCGAATATCCGGTGAGGGAGGGCGGAGTTTTTAAGGACGTGGGGGCCTGATTTTGATCAAAAGGGGGGGAGGGGGGGGAGGAGACGGGTGGGGCAGGTCAATTTGTGCGTGGAAACTATAAATCCTTCTTGTGGGGGAGGGGGGGGGGATGTGGCGGGCGAGGCGGGGGGCGGGAGGGGAGGGCTTTAGGTCGCATAGATGTAGGGGTTTGCTATACGCGTGGTGCTAGGTCTCGGCGATGGTGCGGGTGGTGGGGAAGGAGGGGGCGTTGGGAGTGGGGGTGGGTGGGAATTGCAGCAGCGGCATGGACGGCTCTAAAACGATATCGAAGCGATATCGAAGACGTGGCAAGTGTTTATGGCGGATTTCAATATTAGGTGGGGCGTTTAAGCGAGAGGAAGTGAGGAAAAAAAAGAAAGATATACCGGTATGTTATGATATAAATGCTCAACGAAGAGAGTGTGGCAAAGCAACAAGATGATCAACATGCTTTGCGCGCGTTGCGCGTCTCCGGCCGCTGCCATATCTCGGACACATGCCCCCTACCCCATTACTACCTCAGTACCATCCAGCTGCACTACCCCAGTACTACCCCACTACACATCCCCGGTACTACCCCAGTACTACCCCAGTAACCGAGGCTGGTGCGTCTGCTAATGCTGTAGACTAATCATCATGGCTTCGACAGTTTCCCCTCTCTCAAGTCCCAAAAGGGTGCGTCGTGTCGGGAAGCTGGGGTCGGATGAAGTGCGGCCAAGGTGGAGGCCGGGGCGGACACAGCCAGATGACTATCGCTCGCTGTTCCCCTATAGCCGTAAGGGTTTGGCCACCCAAATGCCTACTACGGGTGATGCCTACGACGCCAGGGATACTGTACTACATATCGCTGTTGCTGGTGAGAGATACACATTTAAACACGCGCAAGTACGTGTTTGACTGCAGTGACAGGCATCTACCTCATGTGACGGTGTCGTGCCCACGTAGAAGGTATCCACCAACTGTATATGAATGACGGGTACAGTCCAACAAAGGCTAGCCTCTAGCGCTTTCAAATCTCGTTGTTATTAACTGCTATGGTATCAAATGTGACTGATAGTCCATAACATTAGCCCACCCTGAACAATCGAATGTTTCGCGACAAAATAGGCATTCGATGAGATGCGTCTACGACAACTGACGGTGTGGTGTCCACTTAGCAATTATTATGACTATCCGTCGACGTTGATTAAGACGGACATCCTCTAACGATGGATACCACTGCTAACGCCTCGTGACATGGTCGAGCGTGCAACGAAAAATTTGCTCCATACCAACAGTTCACTCTGAATAGTGGCAGATTGAAGATCACTCGACGGTAGAAGGGTGACTACTACCAAAAAACATCGAACAATCAGAATAGTATCGACACTACGGCTACTGCTTCTCCATAAACATTTTTCGTCCTGAATAGTCGCAGACGCACATCACACCACGATGGAAAGATGGTTAGCCCAAAACGACTCGTAGGTCGGGGAGAGTACATCGGCAGTACGAGTGTGTGACACAAAGGCTACAACATGAGTGTAAACTATAGACCTATCGCCATACCTAAATCAGGCAATTTTTAGAACATCTCTGGTTCGAGTTACTCCTTTGGTACACACTGGAGGGGAAGCTGGGGGGAAGCGGGCGTTCCTACAAAATCGAAACAGAGTGAAGAAAAGTCGGAAAGGAGGAAAAATGAACCTGAAGACGTAGCACGTTCCCAAACAAAGATTTGTCGGGAGGTGACCCATTAGAGGTGACCCATAAGAGGTGACCCATGCTACGACAGAGGTAGCACATATTTCTGAAACGGTTTCTGAAGGGTGGCACTCCTTAAGCCAAAACTGTCCGAAGCAGGCAATTTTTCTTCATGAATTTCGTTGTATACCTAGGCCATGAGACGTTTCATCCGATGTCCATATTATTTTTAACCAAATCAGTTTTTGAGAGAAGTCTTGAGCTCTTCCCAAATAGAGGAGTAGTATTAGAAAAAAAGTGGTGCACCTTTATCGTAGCACGCGTCGGGTCGCCAACTGAAGACCCAAAGGGACAAGCGTGACGCTCTTGAGGTTGAGCGGAGAAGCGACGTGTAAATGCTACGGTATGATAAAAGTTGACCCATTGTTTATGAAGCCCCTCTCACCTGAGTATCTCTGTACCCATCCAACAACTAATATGGACAAAAAGATAGAGTGCTATTGCACACCAGGTACCCGAAGAACAGTCTCATGTTCAAGGCATGCACCTAAACATTCTGGTTGGAAAAACGGTGAAGAACGGCATTTCGGCCGTTTCGGGTTATCGAGCCCCGTCGTTCAGAACAAAAGAGAACAAAAAAAATTAGGTTCTACCTCAATCCTAGCACGCGTGGAGTACAACTACACGTTAAACACTACCGCGGTACGGTACAACGGCACGGTACAAAGGCCAATGCGCGCACGGTAGGGGGGGTGCCCCGTTTTCCCTACCGGGTTTGAGCTATCATATCATATCATGTCATATCATATCATATCATATCATATCATATCATATCATATCATATCATATCATATCATATCATAACATATCATATCATATTATCATGCTCGGGCGAGTGACTCTGTACGTCGCTAACAAAAACTACATGGGCGCTTTTTCGTGGCGCAGCATATAGCTAAACGTTTGCATTCAACGTTCATGTGCGCTAAATTTAAACAGCACCAGAGCTTAAGATCACCAAGGAACGTGGGGAGTTATTTGCGCGAGTGACCCCGTTCAACTGAAAAACATGCCCCCAAAAGTGACAAGCTTACCGCAGCTTTGGTCCAAACCAGAGTTTCATCCCGCAACAAACGGTAGCGTTTTTACTGCAGGATACTTGTTGCGCCCGTGCTGACCGCCTCAAGCCCGACCATGCGCGCCGTTATATCTGCGCGTCTTGCCGAGTACGACTGCTTCAAAGCTAACTCTATGCACCAGCATAACTTCGCACCAAGCTCCCATTTGCTTCGCCTGTGTCGAACCTTCTCCGTCTCACATGTCTCTGGCTACGGGGGAAGCTTGAGGTTAGCGCTTACCTGGATTCAAACAACTCAATGGCATATTATTGTTTAGAGATATCGTACCTTCCCTTTCTTCCCCATGGAGCGTCCTGTCCATTACATAACGCATACCCCATTCCATGGAAAACATTAGCCTCAAGCCCAAATCTTTTCCATAGGAAGATATCATTTTTGCTCTTCACTTCTTCCAATTATACTTCTTATACGCTTTGAATACCTGGAGGTTTACAAACACGGAAAAGTCCTCGGTTGCCTTGTGTGCCATGTTCGTCTCACCCCCCATCATCCCTCTCTCCCCACTCAGGTGAAAACTCTTTACGGGCATTCAAGTGTGAACGCCACATGTATCGAGCTTGCAAGAGGACTTACTATTTTCCCATGCAGCCTGCTTGTGCAATTCCAACCCACGAAGCCCCCCGCCAAGCGCCGACGTACCCACGTAAGCAACAATTGAACGTTCGGCATCACCCCCAGCCGAAAGACAACGACTTTCCACTGACTGCCACAATAGAAGACTTGACCGGTCCCGGCTTTCGTACAAAAAACTCAACCGACGGGGTTCCGAGTGGGCGAACTATACGCGCTCCGGGCACTCGCTTTGTTACTTGTGCTCTTTAAAAGCATCGACATAGCGTAGATGCGGATTCTATCCTGCCCAGCTAAGGTCCAGAACTTCTATTCGCCGTCTTGGTGTTTTGCGTTGCCCCGTGTCACCCTCTACACAGGGCAGCATCACAATCTAGATATGGGTTCTCGGGGGCGTTACAGTTCTTGGTTTGCATACGCAGTATTAGCACGCAGACGCGTGCCGCGATGAAGGTGACCCTTTTCGGGTTACCAAAATTTCTGAATGACGAGGCGCCCGCCACTACCCGAAATCGTCGGAATGTCGTTACATTTTCGCCTGTCCCTTAAGAGTATGAATTTTATAAAAAATGAAAATACACTCCAGCTGTGAGATCGAAGATTTCGTCGAAACTCATCTTTGCAAGCTGTGTGTGATACTCCGATCGCGCGCATTACGACTTGTGTGTCCTCATTAAGGATATAGGTTGGCGACTCCCCTTATAACCACAGTGTAGCTATCACGGTCAACAGGGTGATTTTAGTCAGTCTGTGCGCGGAAACTATAAAACCCGTGACCAAGGCCGTGGGATTAATTTTGTGTGATCAGTCTAATGGTCAGGTGGCACTTTCGGTTTACTCAAAGTCAATATCTTGTTTGGTTGGGCATAGTCTTACATGTTTAGACGGCACGTGTACGCTTGCCTGCGTAGGCTCGCTTTCAGACGCCCCCGCGACACACAGCCTGTATAGTTTGAGAGGCTACACGCTGGTCAAGGTTAGGCAGGCGTGTAGAATTGAAGAGCTTCAAATATAAGAAAACAAGAAGATGGTTGGCGATTCCAAGCCGATGTTGGTTGGTTGATTTGCTCAGCAGATGAATGCCGATGGGGAGCGAAGCTGGAGATTTGGAGTTAGTTACCGTGTGAGGGCGGTGCACGTGTCCGCCGCTCGTAGCTAACAAAACTAGAAGATTCTTTGAATCCGGCACGCACAAAAAGGAAGGACCATTGCAACGGACCCTTGACAAGCGGCATCGACCGATATGATTCCAAGGTACGAACACATGACCGTATGAGGAACGTTTAGTGACACCTAATGGACTTACGACCCTATGGTACCCGCTTCAGAGGGATATTGAAGGCTTTCCCCTCCCAATGTACCAGTAAGTACAGCATGCACCAGGTACTGGATATTATTTAGCCTGTAAACTGCTATGTATAATACGTCCAAGATATTGCTGATGAGTCTCCCGCTTGCCAACTACTGCATCGGTGAACGACAACTGACAGACATAGAACTAGACTAATATTATCTGTTAATGGTGGTTCTTGTTAAATCTCCATGTATACGTACCAGATGACGTAGTGTTATCACGCGACGACAATTATGGCTACTGACAGGTACCATGTTTAGCGCCTAGGACTCCTAAAGCGTTAACTCAATGGATAACATTTCTGAACCTGCCTATCTATGCCATAGGCATGTTGACACTACACGCACGGCACAAGTTCGAGTTGTATCCCAAGTTAGTCTGCTTCCTTGCAAAGCTGCGGCAGCTCAATTGCATAAACTACCGGTTCCTTCCGCAACAAATACTTGCGCAACAAATACTTCCGCGAAATCTTCAGATGTATTCCAGCTAATAATACTATTAATATTGTACAGGGGCTCCAAAACGGCTGAGCGAACAAATATCGCTCCATGTTGTTTGGCTTGTTGGTGTTCCTATTCCGCCCCATGCACGCGGCGATCAGGCCCATCGTTACCACGATATCATCAGCAGATCAAACCCAAAGTGGCTGAGTGGTAGTTCATTGCTTAAGGGCTATCTCTGACAAACGGCCACTCTAGTGCTTGCTTTTTATAATAATATAAATACACTCCAGCTGTGAGTTCGAAGATTTTGTCGAAACTCATCTTTGCACGTAGCTGTGTGTGATTCTCCGATCGCGCGTATTAAAAGTTGAGTCTCCTCATTAGACTAAGGATATAGGTCGGCGACTCCCCTTTACTACAGTGTAGCTATCAGGGTCAACAGGGTGATGATAGTCAGTCTGTACGCGGAAATTATAAAACCCGTTTTTTAGGGGGACATAATCTGACAGCTGTGGATGGAAATGTATCCTCTTATCAAGTGAATCCTGTAAGTCGAATAACCGGTGAGGGGAGGGCGGAGTTTTTAAGAACGTGGGGGCCTGGGTTTGACCAAGAGGGAGCGGGGGGGCGGGGGACGGGGGGCGGGACGGGGGGGCAGCTCAATATGTGCGTGGTGGAAACAATTAGTTCTATCCTGTAAGTCGTACAACCAGTGAGGAGAGGGCGGAGCGTTCGAGGGTGTGGGGGTGGGGGTAGGGGTGGGAGGGGGCGGGCGGGGGACGGGGGCGAGGGGTTTCTCCTTGTACGAAGGCTTACCTTTAGCTGTATCGCTCCAGGTGTCCTTTGTCCCTTACCCTAACCCAACCCAAGCAAGACGCGATTTACCCCTCATCAAGCCAGTCAGGCCAAATACACGGTGGTGCTTGAACGGGACGCCACGGTACCGTTGACGGATTAGACTATTCCTATTTAACAGTCTCTTGAGAGTGTCGAAAATCGTCCTAAGCGTAAGCGAGATTACTCTGTGTTGCCATTGCCCGGAATCCTGCTCCATCCCATGCAAGCAGCAAGCAGCAAGCAGCCTAACCCTAAGACCAAGGCTAAGGTAGGGGGTACCCCCCCGTTTTTACTACCTGCTCTGAGCTACTCGCACGAGTAACTCTGGACCTCACTATTCACAAATAGAACACGCGTTAGGTGCTTAGTTTGGCGCACCATAGCTGACCATCCCGTCAAGGATTCGTATCGAAGAACAAAAACAGCACCAAAGCCTATGATCGCAAGGAAAAGGGGCGTCACTGGCGCTAGTGACCCCCAGCCACGCCCAAAACAAGTTAACAAAAATAACCCTTATAATGGTACCGTAGCTCTGGTGCTGATCAAACCAAGCAGGCCAAGGACGACGGGGTGGTTGGACGGGAAGACACCGCCATGATCGCACTGCTTCAAGCTCTTCAAATAGGATCTCAAAAGTAATGACCTCGGCGTTGAGTCGCCTTTACCGTACTTCTGGACTATGGTCAAGAAGAAAAATATGGAAATCGGGAATGCTGGTTTGGCCCAAGTGTGCTTTCCGTAATGTGAGGTAATATGAGATATAATTCGGACAATTGCTCCAAACACTACTCCCTAACCCTAACCCTAACCCGAAGATTTAACCCGATCCTACCCATAGGACGTTCTCCGCAAAAAATCCGACGCGCTTTTTTGTTGTTAAAAAATTGTGGTCGACCGCAACAAAACTAACACAAACAGCAAAATATTCCCGGAATACTAAAAACGATCCTAGATAACAACTCAGACGTCTGGGGTAGAGGCTACTCTCGGTGTTGTTGGGGTCGGCGTTCTTTCGTCAAGTCCCGAAAGAGGTAAGCGGGTTTGAGCTACACTACTGTTAATCTGCGCTGCCAAACGACCGTTGTCCACTTCCAACACATGCAAGCCGCGATGAGCCCCATGGACCCAAGGAGGTCGAACAGCAGGTAGTTTAACCGGAAAGGCATGGCTACCGTTGATGGAGCAGGCGAACGAACTTCCGGAAGCAGTGGAAGAAGCGGCTTGGTCCACCACAAGCCTGCCCTAAACGTTTGTCCTTCCATGCTAACCTTGCACGTTATTCTATCTTCATGCTTTGCAAGCGGCCAGCAGTCTCATCGAACCCAGAGAGTAAAAACACAATACGCTATTCGACCCGGAAGACATGGCTACCGTTGATGGAGTAGGCCAACAAAGACAAGGATATGATAGTGTCGCGGCCTCCAGACCGCTCGATCTACCAAAATGGGCTATGATATTGTCACTCCATGTCTACATCATCCGGTATTCTGTTCCACCCCATAAGAGCGGCTATGAACCCCAGCGATCCCAACAGGCCGAAGGCGAGGTGATGGTGATGGTGATGGTTGAAAGGGAAGCGGTGGTTTGCCGTTGTTAGAGTAGGCGAACAAACACCCGAACGTAATCGGAGCAGCGGCCCTGGCGATGGAAATAAATGCTCGTCGTAGAAATCTCGTTGATCTCGCACCGTCGGCCGCGGTTTGCGGTGATGATAGCCAGCCAGTGGAACGTCCACAAAATACTGAATTGCGACAGCAACTGAAAACGAGAAGGAGGGGCAGGGGTAAGGACGGCGAATGGCGGGATTAGGAAATACAACGGTCATGTTCGCTGTATTCCCGGTGGAGGGAGTCCGTAGAGACAACACTACGTTGTTAAGTAGTAGGATTCGCAAGGGATCCATCGTATAGTCTATAGGTAGATGTTCATTACATGGACTAGTCAAATAAATGTATGCAAAGTACTGGGTAAGCTGTCGAACCATGTGATAGAAGTTGTTTTCGTTAGTATGGAAGAGGACATATAGTCTATATATGGTACTACGTTCCGCCAAGTAATAACGCGTTGACGGGTCACGTGCGCGTAAGATCAAAGCGCCGACCAGGTCACGTGCGTAAGATCGAAGTGTTTACCACGTCACGTGCGCAAGATTGACCTGGGTGTCGTATGTAGTGGTTACCATCATATGAGTTGATTTGTTAGAGTAAAAAGGAAGAGACACGAGTGCTTGCACATCGGGTTCACTCTTCACATCTGCATCTGAACTTGGACAGTCCATACGAGTGACGTAATGTTTTGTCTGCCCAACGAGAGCCCATTCATTTTAAAGTGATCCACCATCGTCTAAACCATCATCGGTCAGGCTCGAGCTCGTCTTGCCACGACTCTGTGTTTGCCTCTAAAGACCGTCATCGGTCAGGCACCACCACATTTGTAACATACGTAGCTTAGATACGCACGGGGGATCTGATCCTCGGACTAAAACAATCCGCGTCGGTCTGGCGTCGTGATTTTAACAACTAGAGAAATAAACCGCAAAGAACTGCTCGACACGAAACCCTAACCGATCCCCGATATGAGAAGGGAAGAGGACGCCGCAAGGAACACGGGCGAGGGAGCAGGAAATGAGACGGTCTTATTTGATGTTGGGGTTTGGATAGAGACACTGTGTACAACATCGCCTGGTGTCTATACTCGTCCAGCACCGTCGTCAGCTTAATCGAGGAAAGCCAAGAATTCGGCCACAACATATTAAAAAATAGACGTCTGATGATCTATAGCATCTATTTCGGCGAAGGAGGGGAAAGGGGCGTAAGGAAGGCGGATGCTCTTAATTTCCAGGCTGTGCGGATTTCGTAGACATCTCAATGCACAGCCGGGGGTCAGGTCTCTGCCCGACGCCCAAAACAAGCCGAGTCGGTATGGAGTCGTGGTGTTGATAGCCCGTGAAATTTCTACGACGAAGACCGATTCGGGGCTATCAAAGACGATCTACTTCGGAGGAGGGGCGGGGGGGCAAGTAAAAGTAGTGGCAACAGGAAGGGCGACGGGAATATTCACTATTCAGATCGCAGGGAGTTCATGGAGAATATAGAAGCTACGTATGTTAATATTTAGGTTTTTGTCGCCGACGGTAACGACCCGCGTCGGCCTGGCGTCGCGATATCGGTAGCAAGCGAGATGCCCACCAAACGCTGCTCAGTGACCAAAATAGAAGACGGGCTTGCTTGAAGGTTTCAGGTTACAGGGAGTTTGTAGAGGGAAAATTCTGCATTGCTCAGGGCTGGTGTTTTGCTCACGGTGGATTTTCCTAGCTCTCAGGGTAGGAGGGTGTTCGTAAAGACATTAGGTGGCATATCCTAATACATAGGGGCTTTGTTTAGCGCATCGTAGCTAACTATCCCATTCGGGATTCATATCGAAAAATTTATACATCAGGAAAGCCTATGACCGCACGGAACAAATAGATCAATCGCGCCAGTGACCCCTAGGCACTGTAAGAAAAGTCACAAAACAGGACCCCCTGTTCGTAGAATTGGACTAAAAAAGCTAGGTTTCTGTTCGGCGGACAGAACGATTCTGGCGTCGATCAAGGCTCTAAGCCACTCGCACGAGTGACACTCTGTTCTTCACTGACAAACACGCGTTACGCGAGCATGATTCTACGATATCCCCCTCCTCCTAAATCAGCGATGCCGTTTAGCGAACGTTTGATGGCTACTCGGCACAAGGAATTATACTATTGAAAGAGACATATCCATATATTCTCTCGTGTGCCAAGGTCTATTGATCGACGCCGTCGGGGTGTCGTTGTCGAGGGACACACACCGTATTTCAGGAGATACGATCGGGAGTTGGTTTCGAAACCGACGATTTCGTCAAAGAAACGTTGGAGGGGCTACTGTAGAACGGCTCGCGATGTGTTTGGCACAGCGTAGCTAACCATCCCAATTGGGGATTCATACAGAAAAATCAAAACATCACGAAAGCCCATGGCCGCAGCGAACAGCGCGATCCCTCGAGCGAGGGGCCCTGAGCCGCTGCAAAGACAAGGCCCCCAAAAACATACCTAACCCTTATGGTGCCGTAGCTTTGGCCCGTCGCGATGTGTATGGCCAGCGAGATGCCCACGAAATGTTGCTGGGTGGTACAGAAACGGTTAAAAGGCGACCTACGCATGGCCAGGGGCAAGGCTAGCAAAACAAATTCTCCATGACTTTGATGCTGGAGAGAGGGCTTCTTAAAGATAAGCCTGCGTGGCACAGGGTTAGGCTCTATTGCTGTATTCCTCTGTATTCCGTCACTCGGGGACGCGAGCCACGTCAAAAAAACATTTTTGTTGTTGGTCAGAACATTACCGCGAGTGAGGAGGCTCCTTAGACGAAAGACGATTAACACAATTGTCAAACGTCATATTCTTGTAAAACGATTTTCTTCTAGTCTATACCTAAGCCCACTGGTTCGCACATCACGAAAGATCTCTCAGTTTGCTCAAAATTAGCTTTTGGGCGGTGAGGCATAGAGCTCATCACTCAATGTGAGAACACTAGGTAAATATCTCTACCGCAGCATCAGCGGCACCAACTCACGGGGTTGATGCAGACGTAGCACGCAACGAGGAGGATGAGCGTGGACAGCCGCTCCCGGACAAGGCTACGGTAGGGGGGGTACCCTAGTTTTCACTGGTGTGTTTGAGCCAGTCGCACGAGTGACTCTGTACCTCACAGATGCAAATGGTTTAGGCACTTGTTTTGGTGCAGCTTAGATTACCTTTGCATGGCGGATTGATTTCGTCAATATAAAAAATGAAGAAAACGTCATATCGCAAAATAACAAAGGGGTTACTCGCGCGAGTGACCCCTAGCGACTGAAATACAAGGCCCAAAAAGGGACCCCCCTACCGTAGCCTGGGTAAGCGGTGCCGGTGCGTCACCGTCGCCAACGAGAGGACTAACCGGGTACCAAGAAATACACGAAGTATCAATTTTGTACGACCCTTCCCCCCGTCCCGCTATCGTGTTCTTCCCTACGACCGGGGTGTGATCGTGCTTCGGAGATTTCTTGTACTTGGTGGTCCCTGACACTTACTTAGCCATTGGGATTGGTGATCGGATTTCGTGCGCATGTTTTCTATAAATCTGGTGGGTTTGAATTCAAGGTTCTTGGAAACGTTACTCGGAACGGTCACACCCTTTTTTATCGTTCTATTTTCCGTAGCATGGGGATCATCCCTAATGCAGTACTACTACAACGTTCAAAACAACTGCGTGCTGTTAGACGCGTGCTACGTTACAGGTGTTAAGGGTATACCACTTTGAAGCCAAAATCCGTTCTGAATGGCAGAGGTCCTTAATATATTCATAAAATCGTCGGAATGCCAACATTTTCACGGAATGTTAATGTTTTCGGTACCTACCTGTGGAACCTTGAGTTTGTTCATCACGTTGGACTTTCAGCCATTAAGTGAGAATCAACAGAAAAACGTAGGTGCGCGCCTATCGTTGCGTGCGTCGTTAGTACGATTGAGGCAGAAGTTTTGACCAATTTTTTAGTTTCCCAACTTCTTTCTCTCTGAATGATGACGGGCTCTCCTTAACTCCGAAGTGTCTGAATGCTACCATCATGAGGGCCATTCTTCTCGAAAGCTAACTTTTTGCGTTTGTATACATGTTACAATAATGGGCCGTGTTTTTTTTGTTGATTTTTGTAAGAAATGATTTGGGTGAGGTCGTGTAAAAGGAGACTCCTCAAATATATATGATGCACCTGTACCGTCGCCTCTGTCCCCAACATCCCCCACATATCAAGCCGCTGGTCCCCGATAGCGTGGAGGCAATTATTCTACAGTTCTACGAGGTTTGAACGCTCAATCAAGGACTTTTCGTTTTGACCAGACGTCCCACGCCAGAGGTGCAGCAGATTCTAACAATTTTCTGAGGTCCTACCTTGAAGACTTCAATATCGTCATCATCATCAGCATCATCAACATCAATATCCATCATCATCATCATCATCATCATCAGCATCATCAACATCATCATCATCCATCATCATCAACATCATCAACATCATCAACATCAATATCCATCATCATCAGCATCATCAACATCAATATCCATCTTCATCAACATCAATATCCATCATCAACATTATCAACATCAATATCCATCATCATCAACATCATCATCATCATCATCATCATCATCATCATCATCATCATTATCATCATCATCAACATCATCATCATCATCATCCATTACCACCTGAAACATGATTTCGAAGAAGTTCGTTCGCGCAATCCGACCAACAAACATTCCCGTATGAACTTATTGTTGTGCGGTAGCCCCAGCAACTTTTCTTCAACGTAGTCGCCGGTTTAGAAACGAGCTCTGGGTATATCTCCTGACATACGGCGCTCCCATCCACCCCGACCTTCGATAGTCCTTTGCGAAATAATGCTTCCTCGTTGTCGAGCAGCCACGAAACGTTCGTGAAAGGAAAACACCGATTTTGGGGTGATGTTATCGATTAACCTGAAAATTACTAGGTTTATAAGGCCTATTAGGCTTTCTAGGGTTATTAGGCTGACCGATAGTTTGTCACTTGAGAAAGTCAAGCGCAACACTTACATTAACATTAACATTAACATTAACATTGACATTAGCATTACCATTAACGTTAACATTGACATTGACATTAACATTAACTTTAACATTAACATTAACATTGACGTTAACATTAACATTGACATTAACACTATCTCTAGCATTAACATTAACATTAACATTACCAGTAACATTAACATTACCATTAAATTAATATTAACATTGACATTGACATTAGCATTAACACTAACATTAACGTTAACATTGAAATTAACATTAACATTAACATTAACATTAACATTGACATTAACATTACCATCAACATTACCAGTAACATTAATATTAACCAACGTTAACATTACCATTAACATTAACACTAACACTAGCATTTACATTAACGTTAGCATTAGCATTAACACTAACACTAACATTAACATGAACATGAACATGAACATGAACATGAACATTAACATGAACATTACCATTACCATTACCATTGACATCAACATTAACATTAACATCAACATGAACATTATCCTTTACATTAACATGACATTAACATTAACATTGACATTAACATTAACACTAACATGAACATTAACATGAACATTACCAGTATCATTAACATTAACTAACGTTAACATAAGCATTAACATTAACATTAACACTAACACTAACATATTCATTAACATTAGCATTAGCATCAACATTAACACTAACATTAACATGAACATGAACATGAACATGAACATGAACATGAACATGAACATGAACATGAACATGAACATGAACATTAACATTAACATTAACATTAACATTACAATGAACATGAACATTAACATCAACATCAACGTTAACATTAACATTAACATTAACGTTGACGTTAACATTAACATGAACGTTAACATCAACATTACCAGTAACATTAACATTAGCATTATAAGCATTGACATTACGATTGCTGCAAACAACCCCTACGGTGGTATGACTGAGGGGTTGACCTCGCTCTCGGAAATTGGTGCAAGCGCGGCACACGAAAAGGACAACGCGCACGGAGAGTGTCACCGGTATCTCGCCGCCGCCAGATAGGAGAGAAAAAGTGTCAACGTAATAAATGTACTATCGGATGCCCCGGGCAAGGGACATGGTCGAATTTCGCACACACCTTTCGTCTGATCAAATACCATCATATTGCTTTGGGCGAGGCGGGGAGGTCCTCATCGCAATTGCTCGAGCCCTCCCTTCCCTACGCGGTGCTGCGTCTTGAAAGGGATGCGTGGACAATGGTCAAATGAGTAAGGCCACCAACTAATGAATATCTCCCTCTCGAGCAAGGCTACGGTATTGTCGTATCATATTCCCCCCTTTTTCACGACCTGGTTTGAGCTACTATATCACAATACTATCATACTATCATACTATCACACTATCACACTATCATACTATCATACTATCATACTATCATACTATCATACTATCATACTATCATACGATCATACTATCATACTATCATACTATCATTCTATCATACTATCATACTATCATACTATCATTATATCATACTATCAAACTATCATACTATTTCATACTGTATCATACTATATCATACTATCGTACTATCATACTATCATACTACCATACTATCATACTATAATACTATCATAGTCGCACGAGTGACTCTGTACCTCGCTGACCGAACCACGTTAGGTGTTTACGTTTGCACAACGTAGCTAACCATCCCACTGAGGATTCAGCACGAAAGCCTACACCGCAAGGAACAGTCACTTAGGATCACTCGCGCGAATGATCCCGAGCCACTGCATAAAAAACTTGAAAAAAACAGCAACATAAGCCCCCTACCGTATTATGTCTCTCTAGCACCCTACAACGGAGTTGGAGCGCAGACGTAGCACGCGAGAAGGAGGATGAGGTCGAGTTTAGCATCATCGCCAAGTCAACATTGCCAATACGAGCTATACGCGGGATCTAGAACTAGACGGGCACCTCGAAACACGAAACTAAAAGCCCCCCCCGGAAAAATCATGTTGGAGACAAAATGAAGCTCCTCATGAGTATAATCCGGGCTACAATCGTTGAGCACTGCCTTACCCTTGCATCAAAACGGATCCAGCGACTCACGGAGTTGGTCCAGACGTAACACGTCAAGAGGAGAATGAGCGCGGTGAGTGTCACCGTCAACTCGCCGCCACCAATACGGGGAATAAACGGGAGCAAGAAGCAGATGAGAACCTCAAACACCAGTCCCAATGTTTGGGACAACCGGACACTCAACTACGGCGTGAGATAGGGCTCAGCCAATAGCTCAAACACCGGAACCATTATCCCACAGACGAGCAAGACCTGTCCAACGGGGTATGCGAAGGGGGGGGAGGGAGGGAGGGGGAGATAGAGAGGAGGTGAGAAATACGTACCATGTCTTAAAAACTATTCACCAGAGCCATCTCAATCTGTGGGTGAAGCAGAAAGTTTCTTCAAAGCTCCCAACATGAGGAGCCCAGTGCGTCAACATCTTATCCAAACCATGACTTCGAAGGCGTTGAGTCCCGCAACCCGATCAACGTTTCTACGCGATGGTCCTCAAAAAAGACATTAAAAAGATCATGGCACTTACCGAAACTTCTTCCCCTGAGTGGCGCAATTGGTGAGGAACATTAGCTAGCCCATCGACAGCACCCACCCCCTACCGTGGGATGATTCGCCAGTCAAAAATGATATTGATTAATTAAATCACTAATGCGCCGTACTTAGTTTTCGACTCGTTCGCGCTCTCCCACGCTACCACCAAGGCGTGAGGGGCGGTACAACAAACAGCCCCTGGAGTATACGACCTTAACGCCTCAGAAGAAGAACTTTTGTCCGGATGGGGGAGGTGAATGAGATGGAAGCTGGACGAAAGCAACGGCGTAGCATTGGCTGTCGAGACAGGACGTGGGACAGGTGGAGGGGGCGGGGCGGAGGCGGGGGCGAGAGCAACGAGACAGAGCATCGAACAGCTGTCGCAAAAGGAGCTGGGCACGTGCCACTAAGGTACAGGCGCATGGTTGGTTTTGTTCTAAGGCTCCTCGCTCGAGTGGCTCACTCAAAACGTACTGCGGAGCACCGTGTTTTTTTGTGAGTCTACTCGATGTATTAGCTCACTCAAAAACTAGTTCGAACCGTTTTTTTCCCCGAGGCTCCTCGCTCGAGTTCCCGTCTCAAATACTACTTCGGACCGTTTTCTTTTCTGCGGCTTCTCGGTCGAGTTGCCCACTCAAAATAATACTTCGCAGCCCCGTGTTTTTTTCTGAGGCTCCTTGCTCGAGTAGCCCACTCAAAAAACACCTTCGAACCGTTTTTTTTTCTGGGACTCCTCGCTCGAGTAGCCCACTATAAAACCTACTTCGCAGCACCGTGTTTTTTTCTGAGGCCCCTGGCTCGAGTAGCCCACTCAAGAAACTACTTCGCACCGTTTTTTTTTTCTGAGGCTCCTGACTCGAGTAGCCCACCCAAATCCTAGTCTCGGCACCGTTGTTCTCAGAGGCTCCTCGCTCAAGTAGCCCATCTACAACCTAATCCCGAGTAACCTGAAAGCGCAACCCGATAAACAAAACCCTTAGTCTATAGCCTAGGTACACCCAAATACAAGATGCGGAGTATTAGACTATATTGCATAAAACAGGAAAAAATATTTCGTATGTAACGATTTTGGGTTAGGGAGGCTCGTCTCCATTTCGGGAAAGGGTTTGCTAAAAAGAGGCATACCTCAATACTTCCATCGTAGCGCGCCTTGGAGGGAGGGCTGCGGGAAACAAGGTGGACCAATGCTAGGGCGCTAGGGTAAGGGAGATATCTTCATAATATTCACCACCGCCGGCTATTGACGGTTCACACGACTGACGCTTTTGGAAACCACAGTAACAGATCGAAATTAGGCGAATTGTTTGTCGCAGCGTAGCCTCTGCTTTGGGAAGCTCTCAGGCTTGACGTTCTCTTCCTCGCGGCGCAATCTCTCCGCAGCATCGTCATCGCCACTGGACTCATTGCTTCCAGCGGTGTTGGTGTTGACGGCAGTGGTGGTGAGGAGGGCGGGAATGACCGCAGCTTGAATCCAGGAAGGCTTGCGAATGCCATAAGCTTCAATCTCCACCAAGCCATCGTTGTCAACGTTGTTGTCGAAAGTGACAAGTTGTCTTTCGCTCCAACACAGCGACCGTTGTTGTTGTTGTGGTTGTTGTTGTTGTGGTTGTTGTTGTTGTGGTTGTGATTGTGGTTGTGGTTGTGGTTGTGATGGTGGTCGTGGTCGTGGTAGTGGTTGTGGTTGTGGCTGTGGTTGCGATGGTGGTCGTGGTCGTGGTCGTGTTCGTGGTCGTGGTCGTGTTCGTGTTCGTGTTCGTGTTTGTGGTCGTGGTTGCGGTTGCGGTTGCGGTTGTCGTTGTCGTTGTCGTTGTCGTTGTCGTTGTCGTTGTCGTTGTCGTTGTCGTTGTCGTTGTTGTTGTTGTTGTTGCGGCTGCTTCCGCGGCAGAACCGATACAAAACGGAGAAATACGGCTCCTTCTTTTCCCTGTTAATGGGGGCGGGGGCGGGCGGTGTAACGTAGCGGAGGTTAAACTTGTTAAGGCTGTGAGGACAAGCCAAAAATCCTATTGAAAACGTCACGAAACGTAGGTTAGAATGAAGTTGAGGAAGATAGAAAATTTATGCCACAACAAGAAATATTTGAAATCAACAACAGGCATAAGACCATGTCTCCGTGTCCGTTTCGTGGGGAGGGTGGGTTACGGTAGGGTAGGTTAGGGTAGGGTAGGGTAGGGTAGGGTAGGGTAGGGTAGGGTAGGGTAGGGTAGGGTAGGGTAGGGTAGGGTAGAATAGAGTAAGGTAATGTAGGGTAGGGCAGGGTAGGGTATGGTAGAGGGCGATTCAGGGTTGGGGAGAGGAGGGAATCGGATGGGAGGGGAGAGGAGCGGGGTAGGGAAGGAAGGGGAAGACAGAAGAGGGAGGGCAGGACCGGGGAAGGAAGGGAAATATATGAGAGGGGCGAGAGGACGAAAGATGAGGGGAGTCGGGAAAAACGCCGGAGTGCTAGTGGCAGAGGCATCGTGAACGGACTCATGGCCATACTCCAGTTTGTGTTGGCACCGCATGTTCTAAGACCGAGTTGATCATGACACGCGGCAAATACGCGGCAGCGTTCGCTGTGCGAGTTCGAGCTTCATATTCACCCGCCCGAGGACGATATCTATATCTTGTAGAAGGTTTGAAGACGTCGGTATCGATAGGCGATAGAGGTCGCATGATATAGACGATATAGGCAGAATTTTGTGACAAAGTAACTTAGTGAATAACGGGGCTGTTTAACCTGTTCAAAATATCGCCAGAGAGGAACCATCTCACGGTACGGGTTGCGTCAGAAAGTCCCTGAGCTCTTCACATGAAGAACTCAGTATATCACTAAAAAAAAAACCTCGGAGGCATTCGTTCGCACAACCCGACCAAGCTTCAATGCCCCTTAGTTTTGTAAAAATATGTACTCGTGAGATTACTTCAATAACCTCCTGTTCCTCACACGAGGAGCTCAATCACCCAGGGTAATCTTTTGCCCAATCCTACAACTGCAACCCCTACCGTGGGATGACTCCCAACGCCGTTTTGGTTTGGCCGCCGGGTTGAACGTTCAGGAGTGTACTATAAACAACTCATTGGGTGAGGCATAGGAGCTCCTCCAACGAACCAAATGGAAAGCATGGTGCAGGTTTACCATACTATTAGTGTTAGTAGCATGCGTCTATTCAACGGGTGGAGGATTCACATCAGTATCAGGAAGTGCCTCCCGTATCATGACACGCGTGAGTTGGACAGTTTCAGGAGACGGTTCACTTACGGTGGGTTGACGCGCCCAACACTCTTGGTGTCCTTGAGGAAGGGAATGACAAGGGGTTGCGCAACAAGCGATAAGCCAGCCCCGACCTCGTTGGACAGAAGATAGGGTATGGGATTCCTGCACGTGTCATCATCAAGTATCATTGGCAATCACTCACACGTCCGGTGCAGGTCAGCCGTGGATTCCTGTAGTGTACACGCTGTGGACAGTACACATTTTTGTGTAGTGTAACAAGGAAATAAAAACTATCATTCCAAACGGCATCGTAACATTCAAGGGTGCTGCTGCTGATAAATGCACAGTGAGACAACGCAGAAGAGATACATGGGTCAGGGGCAGCGAAACAAACGCCAATGTCAGCGGGACATCATCCAAGATGTTGATTGTCCTATTTAGAGCCCCAAAAACTCTCCATAATACTACTTCCAAGTAATGCGTCCCCGACAACGGGTTTCCTATAGACTTAGAGGGATTAGCCTACGGTTAAGACAACGTTCGAAATCAGATAAGAAGTGTTCCAGCGGCACATATATATAGCCATGTTATATACATGTCTTCATGATCGCCTCCCAACGTTTGCCAAACGAAGCATGTCTGACAAAGTGACGTAAGTGAGCGCGGGTACACCAAGAGTTCCTTTCAAAACACTGACGATTTGCACTTTTCCCCCTCGTGCTCAGTGGCGGTGACATTGTATAACCACATAACCTCGCTTGTTTTATTTTGCAATGTGTGTCTCTTTGTTTACAAGGCGACCTGACGCTGGGGAGTGTTTTTCTCACAAAACTGAAGTTTTCACCGCCTGCATTAATATAATAGTAGTGCAATGTACGACATTATTATAAAAAATGAAAATGCACTCCAGCTGTGAGATCGAAGATTTCGTCGAAACTCATCTTTGCAAGCTGTGTGTGATACTCCGATCGCGCGCATTACGAGTTGTGTGTCCTCATTAAGGATATAGGTCGGCGACTCCCCTTACAACTACAGTGTAGCTATCAGGGTCAACAGGATGATTTTAGTCAGTCTGTGCGCGGAAACTATAAAACCCGTTTCTGAGGGGAACAAAATCTGACAGCTGTGGAGGGAAATGTATCCCTTTATCAAGTGAATCTTGTAAGTCGAATAACCGGTGAGGGGGTGGGGCGGAGTTTTGAAGGACGTGGGGGCCTGGTTTTGATCAAAAGCGAGCGGGTTTGAGGGGGGGGGGGGGGGGGGGGGGGGGGGGGGGGGGGGGGGGGGGGGGGGGGGGGGGGGGGGGGGGGGGGGGGGGGGGGGGGGGGGAAGGGGCAATTTGTGCATGTAAGCTATAAATCTATTCGAGGGGATAAATCTGACGGTTTTGGCACCAGTTTATTATGGGGGGGCGGGGGGGGGGGGGGGGGGGGGGGGGGGGGCGGGGGGGGCAGCTCAATATGTGCGTGGAAACTATACATTATTTTGAGCGGATAAATGTGACGGTTTTGGAAATAATGCATCAGTTTATCATGTATATCCTGGGGTAAGTCGTACAATCAGTGAGTAAAGAGAGGGTGGAGTGTTCGAGGGGGTGGGGTTGGGATGGGTTGGGGGGGGGGCGGGGCGGGGGGGGGGAGGAAGGGCTGTAGGTGAGGGTTTGCTATACGTGTGGTGGCTAGGTCTGGGCGATGGTGCGGGTGATGGGGAAGAAGAGGGCGTTCGAGGTGGATGGGGGGGGGGGGACACAGCGGCATGGATGGCTCTCGAAAGATAATGAGGTGATATCCTGTGCGTGAAGTGTTTATTAATGTGGCGGGTTTCGATATTTGGTGGGGCGTTTGAGTAAGGGAGAGCAAGAGAGGGGGGGGGGGGGGGGGGGGTGGGGGGGGGGGGTTTAGGAGGTTTAGGTCACAAATAATATTCAAATACACTTCGGCTGTGAGATCAAAGATATGTAGCGGCTTGTTGTACGCGTGGTGCTAGATCTAGGCGATCGTGCAGGTGGTTGGAAAAGAGGGGGCGTTGGAGGGGGGGGGGGGGGGGGGGGGGGGGGGTGGGGGGGGGGGGGGGGGGGGGGGGGGGGGGGGGGGGGGGAGGGGGAAAGAATTGAAAACTACGTCATGGATGGTCAGAAAGATTTTGACGTGATATCAACTGCGTATAGGTGTTTATTACTCAGGCCGATTTTGATTGTGAGTGGGGCGTTTGGACAAACTAGGCGGAAGGGGGGGGGGGAATCGGGGGACGGGGGGGGGGGGCGGGGGGGGGAAGGGTTGGGGCTTTTCATGAACACGAGGGGTCAGTGGAGGGGGAGGGTAGGGGGGGCGGGGGGCGGGACATTTCAATATGTGCGCGGAAACTAAAAATTCTTAAAGGGGACAAACCTGACGATTGAAGCAATAAGACATCCCTTTATATCACGACATTATAGGTTATCAATCTACTTTACTGCGCAATGCGGGATGATTCGATTGTGTTCCACCCCCCCCCCCTCCCCCCCCTCAATTCCCCGTCCTTCTCATACGGATGTGAGCATCGTGAAATAATGTGCGGGATCTGCATGACGTACAAAATATAACGAGCAGGGGAGAAGGGTGGGTGGATATGAAATCATACCTGGTACCAGGTACTCGTATTACCCACGGGTTCTCACAGATTAGACTCTGATAAGATATTGTAGCTGTCGCTAAAAAGAGCGACAGCTGATATATGTAAATCGACACACGACGCGTATGAAAATACGTGGAAGTGTGGTGAGCTAAAGCTTTGTTTTTCCCCATCCGCCGGAGGATAAAAAAAAAAAAAAAATGAAACTGTCGTCAGACAGACGTGTGCGTCCACGGGCCAGTGCAGTTTTTTTTTTTTTTTCGTGTGGTTCTCCACCACAGCACTCATTTTTGTAGTGACCTAGTCTAAATTCAAGTTAAATAAAGCGTACAAACACACGAACATTTTTGTTTCGAGTAGAGCGCTGTTACGGGGGGGACCGTAGGTGGGAATTAGAAACTCGCTTCGCTCGAATAAAACTAAAAATACACTCCGGCTGTGAGATCAAATATTTTGTCGAAACTCATCTTCTATCTTTGCAAGCTGTCTAAATGTGTGTGATACTCCGATCTCACGTATTACGGGTTGTGTGTCCTCATTTTAGGATATAGATCGGCGACTCCGCTTGCAACTGCAGTGTAGCTATCAGGGTCAACAGGTTGATGTTCTCGCAGATCATGTACGAATGTATATAGTATATAGTATGCGATCATTTATTTGGAGTTAAGACGAAAATGAGCAACATTCCACATGGTACTTCAAGTAAATGCATTAGTTGGTTTATGGCTCGTTGGATACTGAATTAAGCGATTTTTCGCCTTAAAATTCCCTATTATAAGGAACTTTGCCTGTGGATTAAAACTATAGTGCATAGAGGTAAAGTATTGGTTGTTTTTACTTTTGGGATGCTGAAATCTAGCGATTTTTCCCCGTTAATTCACCTATTTGTGGCATTTTGCCCACGGGTTTAAAGAATAGCACTTACTTGGAGGTTGTTTTTTTGAGCATTTCATGACGAAATTGGGCCTTTTTCGCTTTGAGTGTCGTCACTATTATTGAACATTGCTCGACCGTAGATTTGAGTTTATTACTTGGATAAAGAGTCTTTCTACGGTAGCCCCCCCAACTTTTTTCCAATGAAATTGCCGGTTTAAAAACCAGCTCCCGGTCGTATCTCCTCAAGTACGGTGTCCCTCGACACTCCGACGTCAGCGATCGATAGGCCTTTGCACACAAGAAAATATATTATTATAAAAAATGAAAATACACTCCAGCTGTGAGATCGAAGATTTCGTCGAAACTCATCTTTGCAAGCTGTGTGTGATACTCCGATCGCGCGCATTACGAGTTGTGTGTCCTCATTAAGGATATAGATCGGCGACTCCCCTTACAACTACAGTGTAGCTATCAGGGTCAACAGGATGATTTTAGTCAGTCTGTGCGCGGAAACTATAAACCCCGTTTCTGAGGGGGACAGAATCTGACAGCTGTGAATGGAAATGTATCCCTTTATCAAGTGAATCTTGTAAGTCGAATAACCGGTGAGAGGGTGGGGCGGAGTTTTGAAGGACGTGGGGGCCTGGTTTTGATCAAAAGCGAGCGGGTATGGAGGGGGGGGGGGGGGGGGGGGGAAGGGGGAGGCAATTTGCGCATGTAAGATATAATCCTTTCAAGGGGATAAATCTGACGGTTTTGGAACCAGTTTATTATTGGGGGGGGGGGGGGGTTGGGGCGGGGGTGGGGCGTGTGGGGCAGCTCAATATGTGCGTGGAAACTATACATTTCTTGAGGGGATAAATGTGACGGTTTTGGAAATTATGCATCAGTTTATCATGTATATCCTGGGGTAAGTCGTACAATCAGTGAGTAGAGAGAGGGTGGAGTGTTCGAGGGGGTGGGGTTTGGATGGGTTGGGGGGGGGGAAGGTCGGGGGTGGGGGCGGGGGGGGGGGCGGGGGAGCGGGGGGGGGGGGGAAGGGAGGGTTTTAGGTGAGGGGTTTGAGATAAGTGTGGTGCTAGGTCTAGGCAATGGTGTGGGTGATGGGGAAGAAGGGGGCATTCGGGGCGGGGGGGGGGGGAGGGAAGCAGCGGCATGGATGGCTCTCGAAAGATAATGAGGTGATGTCCTGTGCGTAAAGTGTTTATTAATCTGGCGGATTTCGATATTTGGTGGGGCGTTTGAGTAAGGAGAGCAAAGGGGGGGGGGGGGGGGGGGGGGGGGATTTTTAGCAGGTTTAGGTCACAAATAATATTCAAATACACTTCGGCTGTGAGATCAAAGATTTGTAGGGGCTTGTTGTACGCGTGGTGCTAGGTCTAGGCGACCGTGCGGGTGGTTGGAAAAGAGGGGGCGTTGAAGGGGGGGGGGTCGGGGGGAAATAATTAAAGACTATGTCATGTATGGGCAGAAAGATAATGACGTGATACCAACTGCGTATAGGTGTTTATTACTCTGGCCGATTTCGATTGTGAGTGGGGCGTTTGGACAAACTAGGCGGACGAAAATATTTAGGACATTTTGTTTTTAATTGTTGTTGCTGTTGTTCTCACATTAATCACTCGCATAATCAAATCCGTGGTCACAGGACAGGCTCCAGTCACTCTGGAGCCGAGGAATACCCGAGGGAAAAACACAAACAACCCAACGTGGTACACGCATATATCACAGCTGACGCAATTCATGCCTCCACCAGAAGCATATAAAAATGAAATCGGGAGTCAGTCCACGATGTGCCAGGTCCATACCGGTGCATACGTATCATTGCTCACGCCTGGAGAAACCGGCTATACCCCTGGCCACCCAAGGAAGACTGCCACGTATATGCTACACGTAGTACTTATTATCACTACGCATGCGCAGGACAGACGCGAGTCAATTGGAGAAAATAAACAAAGAAAATAAAGAAGATTAAGGAAAAAAGAACAGAAAAGAGAAGAAAGCGAAACAAAAAAATACGAAAAAGGAATGGGAAGAAAAGACAAGACAAGAAGAAGAGGAACCAAGGAAAGTAAAAGAGAAGAAGAAAAAATATCATACTAGCAGACCCTAGGAACTGGCTAAAGACGGCATTGGGCTCATAGAGGGTGTCAAGTGCATCAATGGCACTGGGGAGAGAACGCAACATGGCGAATAAGTCAGGGCGGTCTTTCGCTGTCTTGTGACGGCCATTGGAAGGTCCATAACTGTCAAGGCGATGATGGCAAAACCCAGACTCCATTCAGTCTCTTGGGCATGACGACCCCCGCTTCCCCCTCCCCCCTCCTTTCCCCCTTCTTCCCCCCTCCCCTCCCCCTCTCCCCCCCTCCCCCCCCCTGCCCCCTCCCCCCTCCTTCCTTCCCACTCCCCCCGGCCGTTTAAAGATTTTGACGGTGGATGGCTCTGCCGCAGCCTTTGCGCGTATCATTCCTTGTGTGGAGCAGCTTCCGTGAAACCTTCGATAAAGAAAATCGCTGGTCTTGGGGATGGGCTATCGTAAAATCACTCTAAAACATACGAGGTATGTTGTTTTTGGGAAGATTTAATATCGAAATATATATGCGATTTTTTGTTTTGAATATCATTGTATTGAATATTGCTCGACCGTGGGTTTGAGAATATTTCCTTGAGATTCGTATGATACGGTTTTTTTATTTGGGAGCATTTGATAATGCTATATGATATTTTTGAATTTCTAATTCAGTGTTGAATCCCTGATGATCGACAACGTGGCGTGCATCATGAATTAGGAGGAAATGTGGCATCTTGTAGCTTTGGGGGCATTTGATGGCTCAATTTGCAGAAGGCTAACGACGCTTTTTCTTAGTCAGTCCTACTGGTAAATACCACTGTGCGGGTATGCATTATTTCAATATTGAATTTTCTCTTGTATGCTGGAGAATTATGGGATTTGGGAGCGGTAACGTTGTGTTGTGGTGAACTACCCAGGATCAGCCCTGCATAATAACAAGTCTATATGATGGCCGTCTCGGAACAACCCAATAGTGAGAACCAGCTCAGTCAGGCAAATCGTTTAGTTTATATCCTACAAGCTAGGTCGGTGCGCTCGATCGACCCTAATCTATTCGACGATTCAGTAGTAACCTTTCTTTGCGATGCTCTCACCCCACGAATCATATCAGATTAAGTACCAATATATACATTTTGATGTATGTGTCAAGTCGTTGGTCCGCACATTTTTCGTAAGTTTTTCCAAAAATGACGCGCGGCTAAGCCGCGCCCGGATCGGAGCCTTAGCCTTAGCCTGGGTTAGGGTTAGGGTTAGGGTTAGGGTTAGGGTTAGGGTTAGGGTTAGGGTTAGGGTTAGGGTTAGGGTTAGGGTTGGGGTTAGGGTTAGGGTTGGGGTTAGGGTGGGTCGACTCCCTCTCGCGACTTGACCAAAAAAAAAGCACAGGAACACAAAAACAACTCAATATTGATCTCTATAAAAGTGAAAAATATTTTCATACCTTATCTGGTACGATTTCTGGGGCAAAGCCGGTAAAGGCGCCTCCACGCGATTCCTGTTTGATTAGCTTGCGTGGTCGACACGTCTTTAGCTACGATGCTGAGGGCCAGGTATTGATTAATGAAATGACTTTAGAGCACAAGCCAGTATTATTTAATAAATTAGATGATTGTGCTTGATTACGACACTGACGCTTGCGCTATGCTATTTCGTTTCAAGAGCCGTGGTGAGCTAAAGCTTTATTTTTCCCCATCCGGCGGAGGATAACAAAAAAAAAAGGTTCAAGAGCCCATGACGGTTGTTACGTTGTTGTTGTTGTTCTCACATTAACTCGCATAATCTTACAAGATTCACTTAATAAAAGGATACATTTCCCTCCACAGCTGTCATATGTTGTCCCCCTCAGAAACGGATTTTATAGTTTCCGCGCACAGACTGACTAAAATCACCCTGTTGACCCTGATAGCTACACTGTAGTTGTAAGGGGGGAGTCGCCGAACTATATCCTTAATGAGGACACACAACTCGTAATGCGCGCGATCGGAGTATCACACACAGCTTGCAAAGATGAGTTTCGACGAAATCTTCGATCTCACAGCTGGAGTGTATTTTCATTTTTTATAATAATCAAGTCCGTGGTCACAGGACAGGCTCCAATCACTCTGGAGCTGAGGAATACCCCAGGGTAAAACACACACAACCCAAGGTGGTACACGCATATATCACAGCTGACGCAATTCATGCCTCCACCATAAACATATAAAAGTGAAATCGGGAGTCAGTCTACGATGTGCCAGATCCAGGCCGGTGCATACGTCTCACTACTCACGCCTGGAGAAACCAAATATTATCCCGATTGCCACCCAAGGAAGACTACCACGTATATATTTCACGTAGTATCTATCATTACGCATACGCACGACAGGCATAAGTCAAATAGAGAAAAATAGACAAAGAAAAGAAAAGAAGATAAAGGAAAGGAAAGAAAAGAGAAGAAAAACGAAACAAGACGAAAAAGGCAGGCAAAGAGAAGAAAAAGACAAGAAAAGCAAGAAAAGACAAGACAAGAAAGCAAGGAAGGACGGAGAGAAAAAAAGAAAAAAAAAATAGAAAAAGAAAAGAAAGAAAAAATGTCATACTAGCAGACCCTAGGAACTGGCTAAGGATGGCATTGGGCTAACAGAGGGTATCACGTCCATCATCAATGGCACCTGGGAGAGAACGCAACATGGCGAAGAAGTCAGGGCGGTCTTATGCTATCTTGTGACGGCCATTAGAAGGCCCACAACTTTCAATACGATGATGGCCAAACCCAGACTTCAGTCTCTTGGGCATCACGCTCCCCCTTCCGCCCCCCCCCCCCCCTTCCTCCCTTTCCCCCTCCCCCAGTCCCCTCCCGCCCCCCCCCCCCTTCCCCCTCCCCCCAGCCGCTTAGAGATGCCAACGGTGGATGACGCTGCCGCAGCCTTTGCGCGTCGCTCTGCAGCTTTGCGTCTCTCCGTTTCATGCCAATTCCGCATGAACAACTCGGCTCCCTCCTCTACCCTTCGAAACCATCTGCCAGCCTTCTGAGCAGCCTTTCGCCATCCTTCGAATTTCATTCCGAAGACCGACATATCCTCCTTCAGATGATCCATCCAGTCTTTCTCTTGCCCCCCCTGAGTAGCCCTTACCCCCAACATATAGAAAGGCTGAGTGTTGGTTGCCCGGATGACGTTGAAGGCGATACCCTTAACAAATTTGAGTAATCTACTTTTGAGCTTTCATTACTCTAGGATGGAATGAGCATTGTCATGAAAGTTGTCACGAGCAGGTGGGGGGATGCAGGATAGACTACTTGCTCGTTGTTGTTGCTGTTGTTGTCGTCGTTGTTGTTGTTCTCACACCAACTCGCACAATCAAGTCCGTGGTCACAGGACAGGCTCCAGTCACTCTGTTACCCAACAGAATACCGCTGTTGTTGTTCTCATATTAACCCTTGCGAAAAATCTAGAGTTGGTGGTCACACGAACGTGCCGGAGCCAAAGGAAGTTCCAAAAATCAAATGAATCAAAATTTTGTCAGAGAAATACTACGCTTTTTTGCACCATACGAAGAATGACGCACAAAAGTTTGAAAAAGTGCAATGTGCCAACTGACCTCACGTGGCCGCGGGTATCCACTCAACTACAGCATTGTTGTTGTTGTTGTTGTTCTCACATTTACTCGCATAATCAAGTCCGTGGTCACAGGACAGGCTCCAGTCACTCTGGAGCTGAGGAATACCCCAGGGAAAAACACAAGCAACCCAAGGTGGTACACGCATATATCACAACGGACGCTTTTGATGCCTCTAGCAGAAACATATAAAAGTGAAATAGGGAGTCAGTCTACGATGTGCCAGGTCCATACCGGTGCATACGTCTCATTTCTCGCGCCTGGAGAAACCGACTGTACCGCTTGCCACCCAAGAAAGACCACCACGTAGTCTATATATTACACGTAGTATCTATCACTACGCATACGCACGACAGGCGTAAGTCAATTGGAGAAAAGAAACAGAGAACAGAAGACAAAGGAAAGAAGAGAAAAGAGAAGAAAGCGAAACAAAACGAAAAAAGAAGGAAAAGAAAAGAAAAAGACAAGAAAAGCAAAAAAATGGCAAGACAAGAAGAGGGAGCGAGGCAAGGACAAAAGAAGAGGAAAAAGAGAATAAAAATAGGAAAAAAACGGCACAGAGTTCCCCCGTTCCCACGATCATCCAACTCAACCAGTATTCATTTTGCGTTTTCATAAGAATGGGTGGTATGGTTCCAGTCGCTTCACGTGCGTCACGATTTTTAGAAATCAGGAATTTTGCGAGGGGTGCAATGCAGGTGTCCGCAGCAATGCCGCTCAGCGTCAGTAGCAACATCACGAAGCACAGAGACTCATTACTACTACGACGTACTACTGCTGCTGTAGTGACGGGAGCCCTTTTTTGCCACGTCCACGACCACCACGACCACCACGACCACCACGACCACCACCACCACCACTACGACCATCACGAGCACCACCACCACATCCAACCCAAGATTCTACATAATTTTCTAGGTGAGAGTGAGTAAATGGGTAAGTCAAAATGACCAAGTGACGCAACTCGATGCCAAATAATTTACATGCTCACGGCGGCATATTGGTGTTTTGATGCCAATCGACGAGCATAGAGGTTGCAGAAAAATGGGAGTTCGCAAATGGAGCCTACAAGCCATAAACACGGATTCATGTGCCGGGGAGGGGGGATGGAAGGCATCTATCTGTGGCCACGGATAAATGTTGTTGTCGTGAAGATCGTCGAGGGTAAACCCTCTTTTTGCGTACTATCTTTTAAGGGAGAGAAAACGCGATGCGATGGAATCAAGCAAGAGCACCAAACGATACAACGACAAACACCTAATGGAACTACTGTTGTCACAGCAGAGATGCACGTTGTTACTCTTTTTGATAATACTGCGTTTTCCCAACCATTTCACCCCAGTGAAAAAATTGAAACACAAACAAACCAAACGTACGAGTACGTCCGCCTGGCACGAGACTGACGACACAAAAGCGCCTACGGCAGAGCTATGAAGGCTCGCAACGCCATGGTACGCACAAAAAACATACAGATAGTAGTAACCTAATTAGTAGTAAGCAGACGTTGTTGCTGTTGTTGTTCTCACATTAACTCGCATAATCAAGTCCGTGGTCACAGACGTAACATGCCTCAACGGGCTCGGGCTAGGGTATTATAGACCTATCCGGTCGCCCGGGTGGCGTATCAGGCTATTTATCCTCGAGCCTGGTGTAGGTCATGTTCGTCAGTTCGAGACCCACCGAGTGCATACTCTTATACAATCGTTGGGACGACACCTGTGACCACGGCCTGTCCAGAAGCTGAAAAGTACAAGTGTGAAAAAAAAAGGACCTCCGCGCCCTTTGCCTACTCTGTTAAGGCATGCTGCGAGGCATGCTTTGATAAGCTTGTAGCGAGGGGGGTGGGGTCTCTCTGTGGTGGGTGTGAGGTAATGGTCGCCCTCAAGGACGGACACCAATTGACTTATGCCTGTCGAGCGTATGCGGAGTAATGGATACTACGTGTTATATACACGTGGTAATCTTTCTTGGGTGGCAATCGGAAAATTTGGTTTCTCCAGGCGTAAGTAGTGAGACGTATGCACCGGCCTGGACCTGGCACATCGTAGACTGACTCCCGATTTCACTTTTATATGTTTATGGTGGAGGTATGAAGTGCGTCAGATGTGATATATGCGTTTTTTTTTTTTTTTCTTCTTTTTGATCCTCCTGGGGATCCGGGTAGAAAAAGCATAAGCTCCATCATACACTTTCGTTTGTGTACCAGTTTTCGTCCATCTGCAGAACGCAGACTTTGTGTGATATATGCGTTGTTGTTGTTGTTGTTGTTGTTGTTGTTGTTGTTGTTGCTGTTGTTGTTGTTGTTGTTGTTGTTGCTGTTCTCACATTAACTCGCATAATCAAGTCCATGGTCACAGGACAGGCTCCGTGTACCACCTTGGGTTGTGTGTGTTTCTTCCTGGGGCATTCATCAGCTCCAGAGTGACTCGAGCCTGCCCTGTGACCACGGACTTGATTATGCGAGTTAATGTGAGAACAACAACAACAACAACCTTTCTTGCTGCTGCGTGTGGCTGCGAAGCTTTGGCGTGGCGGGGAACAGTGACCTAGTGTCGACGGGCGTGGAAGAGACGGATTGGACTCTCCCTGAACGGTATTTTTTTGTTTAGATATGCACTGCAAGCTGGGGAGAGCACATTTTTTTTTTTATTGGAATTGAGGAGGAGGGGACCCGAATGGAATCGAGTGTCAGCGACAGCGCGTGCGAAGGAGCGGGCCAAGCGAGCTAAGGCGATGAGGCGGCCATGGAGAACCGCAGCAGGTGGATGCCACACGGAGACCCACGACCCGCACACACACCATCATCCCGAGACTCTAGAGGAACGATCGTCTTTTTTATAGCTTTTTACCAGGCGGGAGTACATGTTACTTACGTCACTGATTGTTGCAGAGTTGGTAGAGTTGTGTACACTTCATGGGGAAAGATCCCCCGCATTTTTCAGGCTCGAGCGTCGTAGCGGCGCTGCCACCTGTTCGGATAGTTCAGGAGGACGTCACAGCCATTAATATTTGTACCACAGGTGTGGTTCTTTTTCGATTGCTCAGTTTTACCGTTTGGGGGTCTTCACGCTCACGGACACCAGACAGCAGGCACGTTCGTCTGTGCTCACGATTACCGTGCGGTTCGTACGGTGCAGACAGCTCTCCTCTGGGACAACAACTGCTGTAATATTTAGCCGCGAGTTGGTTGGTGGCGAGAACGGGGGAACCCTATCTACGCTGTATAATGGATGCTGCAGTTGAGTGTGGATATCCGTGGCAGTCTGAGTTTAGGTTGCACGTTGGATCGTTTCACTTGTGCGCCTTCTTCGTATCGTGTGAAAGCGTAGTATTTGCCGGACAGAATATTATTGCATTTGGTCTTCGGGTCTTCCTATCGATAGGGCTGAAGCACCTTTTTCTTCAGTAAGTAGCCTTTCTTTGCGCTGTTCTATCACCCCACCAATCCCACCATATGAAGTACAATATACATTTGCATGTTTGAGGTGGTCCGCACATTTTTGGTCAGTTTCTCGAAAACGCGCGGCAAAGCCGCTGTGGGGTCGGAGCCCTTGTCCGGGGTACGCCGCGGAAAGCGCGGCGCTCGTATCGATCAGAGAAGAGAGGACCAGACCCACGTGAGCAAGCACCAAAGTCGGGAAGGATATGGACGTGGCGTGTCGGGACTGCTGTTTTCCCCTTCACGTTGGCACTCGGGCAAAAACCGGGCTAGGAGAAGGGAGACGAACGAGGAAAAACACTCTGTCTGAGAAAAAATAAGGGTGGAAGGGAGGAAATCGGATGCTCGGAAGAAGGGGAGGAGACGCAGGAGGCTGCTCATGAAATTTGGACCTGGCACATCGAAGGCTGACTGCCGATTTCACCTTTTTATGTTTCTGGTGGAGGCAGAAATCGCGTCAGCTGTGATTTTGTTGTTGTTGTTGTTCTGACATGAACTCGCATAATCAAGTCCGTGGTCGCAGGGCAGGCTCCAGTGCTCTGGAGCTGAGAGCATACCATCAAGGAAAAATCACAAAAAAATACAAAAGTGGTACACGCGTATATCACAGCTTACGCAATTCATGCCTCCAACAGAAACATATAAAAGTGAAATCGGGAGTCAGCCTACGATGTGCCAGGTCCGTACTGGTCTATTGTCGCGCATGAAAAAACGGAAAAAACCGACTATACCGATTGCCACCCAAGAAAGACTACCACGTATATATTGCACGTAGTACCTAGCACTACGCATACGTATATGCGTGTACCATCTTTGGTTTGTGTTTTCCCTGGGGTATACCCAACCTCCAGAGCGACTGGAGCCTGTCCTGTGACCACGGACTTGATTATGCGAGTTTATGTGAGAACAATAACAAGTTGAGGTTGATGTTTGGGGTTGATGTTTGGGGTTAGGGTTAGGACGGGTCGACGCCCTCTCGCGATTTGACAAAAAAAAAACACGAGAACACAAAAAACACCTGTTTTTAAAAACCCTTCGGCCCTTCCCCCCCCCCCCGCCCCAACCCCTTCGAACGCTCCGCCCTCTCCTTAGTGGTTGCACAACTTACAGGATAGGATTGATAGTTTCCACTCACAGATTGAACTACCCCGCCCGTCCCGCTCCCCCCCGACCCCTCCCCCCGCTCCCTCTTGATCAAACCCAGGTCCCCACGTCCTTCAAAACTCCGCCCTCCCCGCACCGGTTATTCCCCTTACTACAGCAGTAATCACTTAATAAACTGAGGCATTTCCTTCCACAGAGTCAGATTTTGTCCCTCTCAAGAACGTGCTTTATAGTTTCCGCGCGCAGACGGACTAACACCACCCTTTTGACCCTGATAGCTACACTGCAGTTGCAAGGGGAGTCTCCGACCTATATCCTAAATGAGGACGCATAACCCGTAATACGCGCGATCAGAGTATCGAGCTTTGTAGAGCACCGCGAATAGCCCCTGAGCATATTTTTCGTTTCATACTTCCAATCTAAAAATTCTGGAAGCAAGCCTTGACCATGAGCATTCGCCCTCGCTGTGCTTTCCATTTTTTTCGTCGACTCTCTAATATTTCTCGACCTGTCTTGACGGCGACCTTCTCGTTGAACACGCAGCAGTTTTCCATTTCAGCGCCATCGCACATGCCATCCACAAGTGCAGCAGCACAATGTTTTGAGCTTCCTCTGACATGAGTGAGGAGCTCGACATCACGCCCAAGAATGCCTCTAGAGACATTTGTTCGCGCAAACTATGCGCTGTTGGTAGTCCTAAAGTTTGTAGTAGCTGCATTATCATTGTTCATCGTTCACATTTTTTTTTTTCTGCAGCAGCTGGGGGCATGCATTGCTTCAGCTACGATATATGCGCATACCACTTTTGATTTGCTAGTGTTTTTTTCCCTGGGGTATTCGTCCAATCCCCAGAGTGATTAGAGCCTGGAGCCTGTCCTGTGACCACGGACTTGATTTTCGAGGTAATACATGTGAGAACAACAAGCACGACTATTAGGAGATGAAGACAGCTTGCAAAGAAGAGTTTCAGACAAAATATTCGATCTCACAGCTGGAGTGTAATTTTCACTAGCACTTCTACTTTTGATTGAGAATCTCAATCGGGTTGAAACGTATGGCCAGAGAAATGCATACGACCTAGCTTGTTGAACGACTTTCATTTTCTTGGAATTCGGAATATTTCCTCCTATTTTTATAAAAAATGAAAATACACTTCAGCTGTGAGATTAAATATTTTGTCGAAACTCATCTTTGCAAGCTGTGTGTGATACTCCGATCGCGCCCATTACGGTTCTTATTATGGTGGTGGGAAAAAAATTCGAGTAGCATACCGATGTTCATTTGCTGTCATTTATCCAATACGACTGGTGGTCGCTTCATTCATCCGTCGTCGTAACAGTAGTTCCGGTACTGCTGTAATTGTTTTAGAGTTGACTGGTTGTTTCGACGTGGTCCTCTCATGTTTCTTTTTTTGTTCATTGTTTGAAGTTCTGTTCCACTTTTTAACGGTTGTTGTTTGATCTAAGCCCATCAAGTCCGTGATCACAGAACACACCCCACCCCTTTTATCTTCGCACTTTGTTACGTCCAAAGAGAGTTATCAAAAACCGGCGAGCTATTAATCCATCAAGATTAATGGCGGACCCGCATCTCCGGATGACTTTGCAAAACGCGGTAGCAGCCAAGCTTGCCTCTCCGACACCCGGTACGAATACCGGAAACGTTGATGACATAGCCTCATTACTAACCGAGACGATACCGTCAAATGCCGCCGACATAGCGCCCCCTTTTCGGCGCAAACAAGTGCCGAGGGGCTGGTGTGCGACCGAGGCGACGAAGGCGGATTTGAACGCACGATGGCAATATAGGGAAGACGGGAGTAAACGGATCCGTTTTGCTCCAAACGATCGTGGTCTACGGCAAGCCTCGAAGGCGACCACCAAACAGGTGAAATGCACGGGCGGAAGCTGTTCAGAGGTTCTTCCAAGATTGCGTAAACGGATCCGTTTTGCTCCAAACGATCGTGGTCTACGGCAAGCCTCGAAGGCGACCATCAAACAGCTGAAATGCACGCGGGCGGAAGCTGTTCAGAGGTTCTTCCAAGATTGCGTTAGCCAACTCGAAGGGCGTATCCGAGAAGGTGATCAATTTTTCTTCTATAAACACCTCAAAGGGGATGGATGTGGAAGGAAAGAGGACGTTTAACTCGCAGTACATCAATAACGAGGAAGGTCGATTGCTGCGGGATAATGCCTTCATCCGCGAGCGGTGGGTGAGGTGGTTTCACAAACTGCTTAACGCCAAGTCGCCGACCCTTGATCCGAGCATTGTGGACGAGCTTAAGCAGTGGCTGCCGTGCAGACCACTGGGCGATGTCTCGTCTAAAAACGAAGTAGAGGAGGCGATCCGGGCGCTGGCGAACCGAAAAGCGGTAGGGCCCGATGGTCTCCCGGCCGAGCTCTTGAAGGTTTTGGCCGACGAAGAATTGAACACCCTCGGAAAGTTCCATGATATCATTGTCGCTGTGATGAGGGGAGGTGGGCTACCGCAACATTAGAAAGATGCAACGATGAAGGTGCTTCACAAGAAGAAATATCGGACTGAGTGTGGCAATTATCTTGGCACTTTCCTCGTGGCTCACGCCGGCAAAGTACTCCTTAAAGCCATCGCGGGTAGCCTGAGTGACTAATGCGAACGCGAGAACATTCTGCCGGAGGAACAGTGTGGGTTCAGACCCCGACGATCGACGGTTGACATGATGTTCGTAGTACGACGACGGCAGGTACTGGCGCGGAAGAAGGACGCCCCCTTGCACATGTGCTTTATCGACCTCACCAAAGAATATGACTCCGTCGACCGAACCCTTCTGTGGGATGTCCTTGCTCGTTTTGGTGTGCCACCGAGAATGCTCGCCGTCATCCGCCAATTCCACGACGGTATGCAAGTATGCGTGCGGCTGGATGACGGAGAGTGCTCGGATAAGTTCGACGTGGGGCAAGGTCTCAGGCCTGGATGCGTGCTCGCGCCACTGTTGTTCAACACATTTTTCACGGCGGTACTGCGTTTGGCCGAGAAGAGCTCCCTCGCTGATGCAACCATTACGGCCAACACGGTGCAGCTCCAAATAAAGGAGGAAGACGAGAAAAAGGGCACTTCACGTACAGGCAAATCCGCCGGAGGATAAAAAAAAAGCAAAGTTCAACGGGCGGATGCGGAAGGAGGGGGATGAGGTGCAGAGATTGTGGGGTATGCTGTACGCGGACGATGCGGGCGTATCACGATCATCAGAAGGGCTGGAGAGGATGATGACGGTGATCGTGACTGCATGCTCGTCGTTCGGGCTTACGGTGTCCGGGGCAAAAACAGAGAAAATGTGCCTGGAAACCAAAGGCGGGGGGAAGGTGTCCTTCACAATCAATGCAGCCGGCCAAGTATACAAACAAACAATCGAGTTTGTGTACTTAGGCGGGGTCATCACTGCAGACAGATACCTTAGCATTGAAATAATGCGGCATCTTCAGAGGGCCTGGGCGTGCTTCCAGCGGTACAAGATGAAAATCTCTATGATCGCCCGGGTGTGCGCTTACGGTTGAAGGTGCGGTTGCTGAAAGCTGATGTTGTCGAGGCACTTCTTTACGGTTGCATGAGGTGGAGCCTGAATAAGCCTGACTATGACAGGCTACGACGAGTTCACCACTCTATGCTCCTCCGATGCCTTGGATGCCTATACGGAAGCGCGACGACCACACCCTATCGTACACCGACGTGCTTGCCAAGACAGCTTCCGAGAGCATAGAGGCGATAGTACTCAAATAAATGGAGGATATTGTTTGCGGGATTCGCAGCACGTATGGGGGAGGAGCGTTTGCCACAGAGGGTGAGGTTTGGGGAGCTTATTGCAGGTGAGGGGGCAAGAAAAATACTGGATGGCTCATCTGAAAGAGGATATGTCGGTCATTTGAATGAAATTGGAAGGGTGGCGAAAGGCTGCTCGGAAGGCTGGCAGATGGTTTCGACGAGGAGAGGAGGGAGGCGAGTTGTTCATGCGGAATTGGCATGAAATGGAGAGACGCAAAGCTGCATAGCGACGCGCAAAGGCTACGGTAGCGCCATCCGCCATCGGCATCTATAAGCGGCCGGGGGAAGGGGGGAGGGAGCGGGGGGGGGGGCAGGAGAGGAGGGGGGACGGGGGGAGGGAGGGGAGAGGGAAGGGGGGGCGTCATGCCCAAGATACTGAAGTCTGGGTGTGACCATCATCGTCTTGAAAGTTGTGGGCATCCCAATGGCCGTCACAAGAGAGCAAAAGACCGCCCTGCCTTCTTCGCCATGTTGCGTTCTCTCCCCAGTGCCATTGATGATGCACTTGATATGCCCCATGAGCCCAATGCCGTTTTTAGCTATTATTAGTTCCTCGGGACTGCGAGTATGACACTTGGTTTTCTCTTTTCCTCTCCTTGCTTCATCTTCTTGTCCTTTTCTTCTTTCTTTTCTTGTCTTTTCTTTTCTTTCCTTTCCTTTTTCGTTCATGTATTCGTTTATATTTTGTACGATTTCTTCTCTTTTCTTTTCTTTCCTTTATCTTCTTTGTTTTTCTTTTGTTGCTTTTACTTGCGTCTGTCGTGCGTATGAGCAGCGGTAGATACTACGTGTAGTATATTCGTGTTAGTCTTTTTTGGTTGGCAAGCAGAATAGTCGGGTTTTCCACGCGCGAGTAGTGAGACGAATGCCCCGGGATGGACCTGGATATATTATAAAAATTAAAATACACTCCAGCTGTGAGATCGAAGATTTCGTCGAAACTCATCTTTGCAAGCTGTGTGTGATACTCCAATCGCGCGCATTACGAGTTGTGTGTCCTCATTAAGGATATAGGTCGGCGACTCCCCTTGCAACTACAGTGTAGCTATCAGGGTCAACAGGATGATTTTAGTCAGTCTGTGCGCGGAAACTATAAAACCCGTTTCTGAGGGGGACAAAATCTGACAGCTGTGAAGGGAAAGGGGGGGCCTGGTTTAGATCAAAAGCGAGCGGGTTTGGAGGGGGGCGGGGGGGGGGGGGGGGGGGGGAAAGGGGCAATTTGTGCATGTAAGCTATAAATCCTTTCGAGGGGATAAATCTGACGGTTTTGGCACCAGTATATTATTGAGGTCGGGGGGGGGGGGGGGGGCGGGGGGGGGGGGGCAGCTCGATATGTGCCTGGAAACTATACATTATTTCGAGGGGATAAATGTGACATTTTTGGAAATAATACATCAGTTTATCGTGTATATCCTGGGGTAAGTCGTACAATCAGTGAGTAAAGAGAGGGTGGAGTGTTCGAGGGGGTGGGGTTGGGATGGGTTAGCCGGGGAGGGTGGGGGGTGGGGGCGGGGGCGGGGGGCGGGGGGGGGGGGGGGGAAGGCTTTAGGTGAGGGGTTTGTTATACGTGTGGTGCTAGGTCTAGGCGAAGGTGCGGGTGATGGGGAAGAAAGGGGCGTTCGAGGCGGGGGGGGGGGGGGGGGGGGGGGGGGGGGGAACACAGCGGCATGGATGGCTCTCGAAAGATAATGAGGTGATATCCTGTGCGTGAAGTGTTTATTAATGTGGCGGATGTCGATATTTGGTGGGGCGTTTGAGTAAGGGAGAGCAAGAGGGGGAGGGGAGGGGGAAGATTTTTTAGGAGGTTAAGGTCACAAATAATATTCAAATACACTTCGGCTGTGAGATCAAAGATATGTATCAGCTTGTTATACGCGTGGTGCTAGGTCTAGGCGATCGTGTAGGTGGTCGGAAAAGAGGGGGCGTTGGAGGGGGGGGGGGGGGGGGGGGGGTATAATTGAAACCTTCGTCATGGATGGTCAGAAAGATAATGACGTGGTATCAACTGCATATAGGTGTTTATTACTCAGGCCGATTTTGATTGTGAGTGGGGCGTTTGGACAGACTAGGCGGAAGGGGGGGGGGGATCGGGGGACGGAGGGGCGGGGGGGGGTAAAGGGTTGGGGTTTGTTATGAAAAAGAGGTCAGTGGAGGGGGAGGGGAGGGGGGGGGGGGGGGGGCGGGGGGCGGGACATTCCAATATGTGCGCGGAAACTATAAATTCTCAACGGGGACAAACCTGACGATTGAAGCAATAAGACATTCCTTTATATCATCTGGCTTGTAATGTTTACTATTCTAGAAGGTTTGATGTTAGATGCAGCATGCAACCCAGTGTTTAAGTGTAGTGAATAAGGTGTTAAATCTTCATAGTTTGTTGTTGTATGATACATCGATCGAAAGCTAGAATATTTTATAGAATATTTGTAGGTACCATTATTTTCTGACATCGCTAATTATAAGAAAGAGATACGTATTGTCAAATGCAACAGGCGAGGTGATGTGGTCATGCACTGTGTTTGTCACCATCATCATACAGTCACCATTATTATCGACATCGCTAATTATACGCAAGAGATACGTATTGCCAAATACAGCATGCGAGGTGATGTATGTGGCCATGTGCTGTCTCCGTCATTGATCATTAGAGGGAGGGATGCGAATCGACGCTTGGTATACATGCATATATATCGTAGACTGACTCCTGATTTCACCCTATTATATATTTTTCTCTCAGCTGTCAGATTTTGTCCCCCTCAGAAACGAGTTTTATAGTTTCCGCGCACAGACTGCCTAACATCACCCTGTTGACCCTGATAGCTACACTGTAGTTGCAAGGGGAGTCGCCGACCTATATCCTTAATGAGGACACACAACTCGTAATGCGCGCGATCGGAGTATCACACACAGCTTGCGAAGATGAGTTTCGACAAAATATTCGATCTCACAGCTGGAGTGTATTTTAATTTTTATAATATTTTAATTTTTATAATATATTATAAAAATTAAAATACACTCCAGCTGTGAGATCGAATATATATATTATAAAAATTAAAATACACTCCAGCTGTGAGATCGAATATTTTGTCGAAACTCATCTTCGCAAGCTGTGTGTGATACTCCGATCGCGCGCATTACGAGTTGTGTGTCATTATTATTATAAAAATGAAAATACACTCCAGCTGTGAGATCGAATATTTTGTCGAAACTCATCTTTGCAAGCTGTGTGTGATACTCCGATCGCGCGCATTACGAGTTGTGTGTCCTCATTAAGGATATTATTATTATAAAAATTAAAATACACTCCAGCTGTGAGATCGAATATTTTGTCGAAACTCATCTTTGCAAGCTGTGTGTGATACTCCGATCGCGCGCATTACGAGTTGTGTGTCCTCATTAAGGATATAGGTCGGCGACTCCCCTTACAACTATATTTTATATTTTTCCTTTGGAGGCATGAATTGCGCCAGCTGCGATATATGCATGTACCACCTTTGGTTTGTGTTTTTCCCTGGGATATTCCTCAGCTCCAGAGTGACTGGAGCCTGTCCTGTGACCACGGACTTGATTGTGCTAGTTAATGTGAGAACAACAACGACAACACTAATGGTTGTTGTTCTAATAAAATATTATGTATAATATTAAATAAAATTACACTCCAGCTGTGAGATCGAAGATTTTGTCAAAACTCATGTTTTCAAACTGTGTGTGATACCTCGTTCGTGCGTATAACGGGTTGTGTGTCCTCATAAAGGATATAGGTCGCCGACTCCCCTTGGAACTACAGAGTAGCTATTTGGGCCAACAGAGGGTGATGTTAGTCAGTCTGTACGCGGAAACTATCAAACCCGTTCTGAAGAGGAATAAATTCTGACAGCTGGGGAAGGAAATGCGTCAGTTTATTAAGTGTATCCTGTAAGTCGTATAACCGGTGAGGGGAGGGCTGAGGTTTTAGGACGTGGGGGCCTGGGTTTGAGCAAGAGGGAGCGGGGGGGGGGGGGGGGAGGGCGGGCCAACTCATTCTATGCGTGGAAACAATTTTTCTTTCCAAGGGATAAATCTGTCGGGTTTGAAAGGAATGCACCAGTTTCTCATGTATATTTCTGTAAGTCGTACCACCAAGGAGAAGAGGGCGGAGTGTTTGAGGGGCGAGGGGGGGGGGGCGAAAAGGGTTTTTAACAGGTTTAGGTCGCGGTTTGCTATACGCGTGCTCCTAGGTCTAGGTGATGGTTGGGAAGGATGGGGCGCTGGGGGGGGCGGGGGCGGATGAATCGAAGCAACGTCATGGATGGCTCTAGAAAGTTATTGAGGTGATATCAAGTGCGTGGAAGTGTTTCATTGCTTTGGTAGATTTCGATGTTAGGTGGGGCGTTCGAGCAAGAGACAGCGGCAAAACAAAAAGGGAGGGGAGGAAAGAAAAGTTAAAAAGGGGGGGGAGGGGTTTTAGCAGGTTTAGGTCACATATACGAAGGGGTTTTATTTTATGGCTGTTAGTATGCCGGGACATGGCGAGAGTCCGCTCTTCTCATGTCCCGAATGACTTTATCGTGACGCTCTGGGCACCACCTACTGTATAGATTCATCCCGAGGTCGAGCGTTTGGTACGAATTGCGGTCGCATGGCAATTTTTTGCCCTACACGAGTAATATGCAAGAAAACCCGCGAAAATATTCGCGAGCTTAGGTCGCTTACGCAACAAGCAAAGGTTGAGTTATGTAGGGTATGCCCAAATTATACCCCGGGTATTACCATACAAATTACTCTGCAAAGAACTTCTGTGAGTTCTGCAGGACATTCGTACCCGTACCCGGAACTTCTGGAAGTTTTGTACGCCAGTGCCACCATACCCGGAACTTCTGTGAGTTCTGTAACACTTCTGTACCGTACCCGGGATTTCTGTAAGTTCTGTAAGATCTCCATAGCATAACCCGGAATTTCTTTTACTTCTGTAAGACTGTGGCACAAGCAATAATACCCGGGGAACGGGGTATACCTTGTTACAATACCTAGGGAGCCCAAATGCAATGATTCAGGTTTATATTAACCCAAAGAAGAGTGTATTATGCATTATATATTGTGATGTCACATATTGTCGTTAGTGAAACCAACCGAACACCGGACGTACAGCAGTAGCAGTACGTATCATATATGATAATAACACCTACTACTGTACGTCCTGTCCATGTTTCTCTCGCTTCTCACGAGTGGGCAAGTGTCATATTAACGAAGGAGACTTTTGAAAAAAAAAACATTTTTTATTTATTAAATTTAATTTAATTCGACTGGTGAAAGCATACGATCGTACCTGGTACAAATCTGACGCCTATCGGGACACCACGTATTGCGTACTGTCAATTGTTTTTTGTCTTCTTTTTTTTTTTTGTTCATCCTCCGGCGGATGGGGAAAAAATAAAGCTTTAGCTCACCACACTTCCACGTATTTTCATACGCGTCGTGTGTCGATTTAACTCAGCTGCTTTCGCAGCCCAACGCTAGCTGGGGAACCCTTCGGGTCCCATTGTAGGTATATTATAGCGTATGCTGTCCCTATCAGTGGTCTTCGTTACAACCCCGGCAGCGCAAGCTGTACTGTCAATGTTTTTTTTATTATTAACAGAATAATACATAGGTCTGCCGTGACGGCGTTGCAGCAATCGACGTCCAGAAGTATCTTCTGTGCTTTCCGCAGTTTTGCTTCTTCTTTGTCGAGGGACTTGGCTTATCGAGCTGTGGTGGAAAATATGGGCTTGCGACCGCCACTATTTGGTTTGAAGCGCCACAGCCGGGGTACGCTGTGGTATGATCGTAGCGCAATAAAGCCATGAGCGGTCGTCACTCATTGAGGTTCACAAGTTATCGCCTCTCTCGGTGGTGGCTTCCGTCGAAAATTATATTATCCGTTGAATGACGCAGATTACCTCGGGCGCATTTGCCCAGTCAGTCAGAACATACCATCCACGCAAGTTGTCTTCAATCCTCCACTTCAAGTCGAACTCCACTTCGAGGGGGTGTGCTTTTTCCCGGGTATTACCCGTACCCGGAACTTTTGTAAGTTCTGTCGAGCATTCATACCCGTACCCGGAACTTTCGTAAGTTGTGTGCGCCCGTGCCACAATACCCGGAACTTCTGGAAGTTTTGTAAGACTTTCATACCCGTATCCGAGCTTCTCATAGCTCTGTAGGACATGCATACCCGTTCCGGGAACTTCTGTGAGATCTGTACACCCCGTGCCACAATACCCGGGGTACGGGTACAACACGTTTCGTACCCGCTCGGAACTTCTGTGAGTTCGGTACGCCCGTGCCACAATCTCCGGAACTTCTGGAAATTCTGTAACACTTTTATACCCGTACCCGAAACTTCTGGAAGTTCTGTTTAAGACTCCCATACCCTTACCCGGAATCACAAACCCTACAGAACACAACATTTTCAGCGTTTTTCTTTGTGTTTTATAAGGGTGGGTCAATAAGGTGATTATGAACTTTCGACTTTTCCACGAAACAGTGGGAAAACCGTCATCAATCATGCAGAACCGTGACCTTGTAGCGCCGTTCCGCGGCCGATAGAACCGCGGGTTTTCTACGGTTTCAAGTTGACCGCACCATTAAATAACCGGTCGAACGGCGTCTGGCTTGATGCATACGGCGCGGTACGGTATCGATGTCGTTAACGGTGCAGTTCGATGGGGTTTCAAGAAATTGGGAATATTACGGTGGGGTTGGGTGCGTTGTTCGGATGTTGTAAATCCTACGGTGCTGTTTGCTGCTGTGATGTGTCCTACGGTGCGGTTCGGTGCGGTTTGGAGAATATAAAAAAACTACGGTGTGGTTCGGTGCGGTTTTCAAAACTCGTAAATGATACGGTGCGGTTCAGCATTTTCATGTATTGTACGGTGCCGTTCGGTGCGGTTTTTGAAAATGGCAAAAATCCCTCGGTGCGCTTCCATGCGGTTAAACGCGCCGAACCGCACCGAACCGATAGGAAAGACCGCGTTGTAAAGAACCCTGGAAATACAGCAGTTCTCGCTAGGAATCGCAACACGAAACAGTACAAATCGCTATATTTGTCAGTTGTTTTGATTTCTAAATGTTTTGAATTACCGTTAACACTTTGATGTCGGGACCACTTACGAAAAAACGTACGGCACATGTCCTTTTTTTCCTAAACATGACCTGTCAGCACTACTGCACGATTTCAGAAATCATCGTCATTGTTGTTCACGGGAATGCCATTTTTTTCGTTGGTTTAGGAAAACAAGTTCGTTTAGGAACACACGCTCCGAGCACCCACACGGTGATACACCCTCTTTGACGAAAATTTGGAGTCCTTTGACTCCAAAATGAGGAAGGCACTCGCAACGATAGCGCCGCAGCGGTGAGTGAAAACTCGCCGAGGTTCAGGACGGTGCACGGGATTTCTTCTTCTCTGTTCCGTTCGCCGCTCGACGAACGGGCTACGAAGAGGCGTGAAGCCACCCACTCCCCTCTTCCTACCGCCCTTATTACACTCCTGTGCAAGCCACGTCCTGTGTAGGTTACGCGCTTGCTTAAAATCACGGCGCGAAGTCGGGCGCCCCAGCTAGAGGCCTGGCCTTTGGCGCCCTGTCTACTCCCAAAAACAAGTGAAAGCGATACCATGCCGATAAGCTCGGATCTAACGGTGGCCGTGGTGTTGCTGGCATCTGGTGTTGCTGATGGGGTCGACTGTCTTCTGGATTGTTATTGGTTGTTTGCTTCCATAACTCTACTTTAAATGGCTGTTTAATTCTTCCTGTGTGGCGTCCTTTTGTCTGCTGCATAGTGCTGAAAAACAATTCTGGAATTTACCAGAATTCGTGAAGATGATTGGCTTAAAAACAGACAACGCTTAGCGTAGGTGTTTATTCCATGATTTTTACACGCCAAATTTTATTCGTCAGACAAAGTCCGCCACCGAAAAGGTATATCGTACATCGTTGACGCCAGGGTCATCGCACTGCATCGCTTGCACTTTGTTGATTTGGTGGGCCTTGTGCTGAAAATAATGTATTTTTATATCGCAGACTGGCGTAGCAACCATAGCCATATCCGTTTTTGATGTTTACAGCTGTGTGGTCCGACAGCCACACAGTCAGGCGCAGACAGTGATTCTCACAGAAAGCCGCAGTAAACCGAGGAACTGCGATACGACGTGTCTATGCTTTAATCAACAACCCCAAAGTCACCAGGCAGGGGGGACGTACCATCATATATATCCAACCACCTGTCGGGGGCGCGTATGGTGCATCATTGGCGCGAGGGAACGTCACGGCTCCATTTCCGCACACCTGCCGATGACGGCGGGTTGATCCCAGACAGTATTTTACCCCTGTGATAAAATGTCTCGAAAACACCCGCCGGAGTACAATAGCTTGTCACTGTCAAAAGAATCCGCAAAAAAAACGGCCGGAGGAGCCTGCAGTCCGTGGCTATCTGACAACTATTTATTACTGGGACCTGCCTGTTGGTTTCCGTTGATGTGGTTATGGCTTCGTGTCCGTGATCGCCGAGGGTTGTCAGCCAGAAATTCCCTTGTACGGGTAAATTGCGTGACAAACACGCCCTGCACACCGCTTTATGGTTAAGATCCCATGTTTGGCGTTATGCTTGTGGTCCCTTTCCTGTATTATATCGCCCTCCTTACGTCAGACTACAGCAGTAGCGCCTGTTTACTTGGTCACGTTGGAAGGTCAGCCCAGAGGGTAGCGTCGTATCCAACCAAACAAGTGCCGGAGGGCAAAATCATCGTGATTTTGCGTTGCGACAGAAGAGGGAAGCATGGCTCCGTTTCGGTACCCGCCGATGATGGTGATCATGGCTGTACCGCCAGCCAGATTCCCGCCGTACCGTTACATTGTTTAAAACACGCTCGGTACACCGAAAGGCCGTTTTACGGTACCCCTCCCCAGTTTTCTTTTACCGAACTCGCTGGTTTAAAAACCAGCTCCCCGCCGTATCTCTGGAAGCACAGCGCCCCTTGCCACTTCAACGTCATGGCTCGATAGTCATTCCTTTTCACACAAGAAAACACATGACTTTTGATTTGCAGGATCCTTCATCATGTCGAGCAGCCATGAAACGTTGGTTGAATATTATCGCTAGTCGTTTGTGGGGAAGGACTTGTTGTAGAATCAGCCCGAAGTATGCATGTTCTACTGCCGTTCGTTTCCGGTGTTATTGTTTTGATGCATATACAAATGCATGCTCGTGCGTTGTATGTCTTACGTCTTTTGTCGCATTCACAGGCCACTCAATAGGAGGCGGATTTGCCAACCATTCGAGCGGGGAAGGGTAAGCCCATCGCGATTGGCGTTTCGAGAGACGGGGGAGGGCATGGCTCCATTTCCGTACCTGCCGATGACGGCGATCATGGCTAGTCTCGTCAGCCAGCAGGTGGTGCAGATGAGCATATTCGCCTACGCGGGTTTCATGGTTGAGTTCCTCGGCGCTGTTGACGACAAAGACAAGGCCGGTGAGGATTTGATCTGTAGGTTAACGCGGGTTTCATGGTCAAGTTCTTCGGCGATGTTGATGACACTGACAAGCCCGTGACAATTTGATCTGTAGGTTTAATACTGTGTCTGGACTCGAAGAGTTGCAGGTATTTTTTATCGTTCTTACTGGCCAAATATAGGACAGGGTTAACTTGTATCCAGCAGGGCGCCCAGATGCGCCTGTATGCATACGCGAGCCTCATACTGGAGTAACCGCGCGCCGTCGACGAAATAAACAAAGCCGGTGAGCATCAAATTCATAACTTACTTGCTGCCATGGTAACAACAACAAATGCAGCACGAGTTTCAACACGGAACGCCTTCATTCTACATATAGTATGGTAATAGTACTAACGGAACTAATAACCCGGCGGAAGACTGATTCTATGATAGCCCCCCCCCCAAAAAAAGCGTTTTTCTTTAACGACCGTTTCGTGGCTGCTCGACACAAGGAAGAATACGATTCAAAACAAAGTATCCATATATTTTCTTGTGTACAAAGGCCTATCGATCGATGACGTCGGGGTGTCGAGAGACACGGTACTTCAGGAGATACAACCGAGAGCTGGTATAGAAACCGGCGATTTCGTTAAAGAAGAAGAGTTCGGGCGGCTACCGCAGAACGACTCAGAGGTGCACCAATTATTGTGTTCCAGAGGCTTCTGACATGATAAGGGGCTATTACCCCACCCCTTCACCCTGCCCAAACCAGCGAAGGGTACGGTAGGGAGGGTACCCCCATGTTTCTACCACCGGGTTCTCACTACTCGCAAACGTTACTCGATATTATTCATTGACAAGTTGACCTTGGGTGATTTGTTTGTTTGGCGCAGCGTACCTATCCATTGTGCATTTCGAATGGATAGGTCCTATTGTTAACAGCACGAAAGCGTAAAATCGCAACGGAACCGGGGGGTCACTTGCGCGATTGACGTTGAGCGACTGCAAAAGTAGCTGCCCAAACATGACGCCCCTGCCATAGCCTGGTAGCTGGTACGTTTTCTTTGGTTTTGACGGTCGCCATGATGGTAAATGGAGTTGGATCATATTCTGCGGCGTAGAGGACCGTAACCCCGCACAAGGGCTAACCCCGCACAAAAGGGAATGATGGTATCACGTAGTGTGAATATGGGAAAGAACGCATGAGGCAGTTACATAGTAGTACCTAGTGCTGTCTCGGGAGTGAGCACACCAGTAAAAAACAAAATAGCCCATTGGCGCTGTTATCCATAACACAACGTGGACAGTAGGCAATGGCTCCTGCAATAGCAATGTAATATGGTACAACGGCTGGGTCTATGGTCGTCGGTAATGTCTACCGATATAGGTTAACCCCCCAATGTACTGTCCAGGCAGGAGTGTACTAAAGTACATCAGTTGAACGCTTTTGTCACCGACAATGGTTTTTGATGTTGGCAATAGCTTCCGATGGATAGCTTGCACAATCTATTGCGACCGGCAAAGGTCTTTGATAGATACATTTCTTAAACAAATGTGTCTGGAAATGGCTATCGATTGCCACAATTTAATTTGTTGTGGTCGACAACGTTTTTTGGTGGATGAGTTTCCAAACCTATTGTGGCAGGCAATGCCTATCGATTGATAGCTTGCACAATCTATTGCGACCGACAATATTGGCTATTGATAGATGCGTTTTAATCTAATGTGACAGGAAAGGGCTATCAATGGTCATAGTACAACACATTGTGACAGGAAATGGCTATCAATGGTCACCGTACAACATATTGTGACAGGAAAAAGGAATATCGATGGTCACCATATACAATCTATCGTGACAGGAAATGGTTATCGATGAACACCGTCACCGACTTATTTCTACTTATTTTTCTGCACCTTGTACGATGTACTGATGTACTGCGCATACCAGGTTCCGATACCCTTCAGGGAGCTGAGAGCTTCAACAAAGAGTTGTCCCATAAATACGCCGTTACGTACTCGTCGGCCCCTTCATGATCGGGGTTCGTCGTCCGGACATACGATAGCCGGCCAAAGCCCTCACATGCCCACAAACCTGAGAGCTTCCACGTAGAGAAGGCCGGTAATGGACGTATGAAAGTCCATTAGCGGCGCCAGCCGCCTACTGGTAGAGACCACACCATGGACAATAGACACAGCAATAGTCTGTTGCGTCGACGACAATAGACTAGCAACGCTGTCTATCGATGTACATTGCCCGCAGCGACGCATTTTGGTATGTAGGGCAATAATGGGCGATTGGCGTCTAGGGATATATTTTCTATTACGTGCTTACACCCTGGACAATAGATTGGAAACAGAACATTGCCGCTACAGTAACGCCGGAAAATGTGCGTATCAATGGACATTGTTAACCGCAATAGTTTGGCATTGCTGTCTATCGATAGACATTGTCACGGGACCTACATCTTCGGCAATAGACACAATACACTTTTTTGCTGCAACAATAGGGAGTGGCATGGTTGTCCAAAAATGGCTAGTTTTGCCCTGAATAATACATGTGCGGGCAGCAACCGCTATAGACATTGTCACGATGGAGTCACGCGGTTGTCAATAAAGAGGTATTGTCCTGAACGATAGACGGCGGGGGAAAGCAAGCGCGATAGATATTGTTTGTCACAATGGAGTGCCGTTGTTTTTAATAGATGGCTATTGTCCTGCACCATATATATCGGGGAAGAAACCGCGACAGACATTGCCTGAACAATAAACCACACAAGATTGTCTAACGACAGCAATTCCCGCCTAATATATTAGAAAAAATGAAAATACACTCCAGCTGTGAGATCGAAGATTTCGTCGAAACTCATCTTTGCAAGCTGTGTGTGATACTCCGATCGCGCGCATTACGAGTTGTGTGTCCTCATTAAGGATATAGGTCGGCGACTCCCCTTACAACTACAGTGTAGCTATCAGGGTCGACAGGATGATTTTAGTCAGTCTGTGCGCGGAAACTATAAAACTCGTTTCTGAGGGGGACAAAATCTGACAGCTGTGAAGGGAAATGTATCCTTTTATCAAGTGAATCTTGTAAGTCGAATAACCGGTGAGGGGGGTGGGGCGGAGTTTTGAAGGACGTGGGGGCCTGGTTTTGATCAAAAGCGAGCGGGTTTGGAAGGGGGGGGGGGGGGGGGAAGGGGGCAATTTGTGCATGGGGGGGGGGGGGGGCGTGTGGGGCAGCTCAATATGTGCGTGGAAACTATACATTATTTTGAGGGGATAAATGTGACGGTTTTGGAAATAATACATCAGTTTATCATGTATATCCTGGGGTAAGTCGTACAATCAGTGAGTAAAGAGAGGGTGGAGTGTTCGATGGGGTGGGGTTGGGATGGGTTGGCGGGGAGGTGGGGGGTGGGGGCGGGGGGAGGGGGGCGGGGGGGGAGGAAGGGCTTTAGGTGAGGGGTTTGTTATGCGTGTGGTGCTAGGTCTAGGCGATGGTGCGGGTGATGGGGAAGAAGGGGGCGTTCGAGGCTGGGGGGGGGGGGGGGGGACACACAGCGGCATGGATGGCTCTCGAAAGATAATGAGGTGATATCCTGTGCGTGAAGTGTTTATTAATGTGGCAGATTTCGATATTTGGTGGGGCGTTTGAGTAAGGGAGAGCAAGAGGGGGGGGGGGAATTTTTAGGAGGTTTAGGTCACAAATAATATTCAAATACACTTCGGCTGTGAGATCAAAGATATGTAGCAGCTTGTTATACGCGTGGTGCTAGGTCTAGGCGATCGTGCAGGTGGTCGGAAAAGAGGGGGCGTTGGAGGGGGGGGGGGGGGGGGATATTTGAAAACTACGTCATGGATGGTCAGAAAGATAATGACGTGATATCAACTGCGTATAGGTGTTTATTACTCAGGCCGATTTTGATTGTGAGTGGGGCGTTTGGACAAACTAGGCGGAAGGGGGGGGGAATCGGGGGACGGAGGGGCGGGGGGGGGAGGGTTGGGATTTTTTATTAACAAGAGGGGTCAGTGGAGGGGGGGGGGGGGGGTCGGGGGGCGGGACATTTCAATATGTGCGCGGAAACTATAAATCCTCAAAGGGGGCAAACCTGACGATTGAAGCAATAAGACATCCCTTTATATCATCTGGCTTGTAATATATATGCCGTTGTGTCCATCAAAATCCATCGACACCCACGATAGACTAATGCGCGTATTGCCATAATATACTGTTGTGTAAACCTATTGAATGTCGTGGAGTGGTGTGTGTCAATGGCCATTGTTGCCGATCACTGATGTTTGCTAATGTCGCCAACAATACGTACCCAACGGTACCCATAGCCATGTCCACGACGTATTTTTCGGCCACGCAGGTTAGATTGCTGGCGGTGTTTCAACAAGAGACTATGGCCTTAACCTATTGTATAGCGTGTCAGTGGAATATCGATGGTCATTGTTGACGGCCGCGGTTAGTTGTATGTTGCATATGTGCTTGACGCTGAGAGTCATTTTTTTGAATTGCTGGTGTATATGTATTTTGTCTACTACTGTGGACGGTAGCGTTGGTAATGATTCTCCTTTGAAACCCATGGACGCTAGGCAGCAGCCCAAGATTGCGTCAACAACGAATGTCTTCGAAGCGGTACTTCAGAAGCACTCTCTCAGTCGGAAGACCCCTGCCTTTTGCAATCTTCATCTCCCAACTGTGTACTCCGCCGTCTATACGTGAAACCATTGTTTCAACAATGCATATTATCGTTGTTTCCCCCCTAAAGCACGAGGTCCACCACCGCGCAGCAGCTGAATGGCTGTCGATGGACAGCTTGCACAATCCATTGCGGCCAACAATGGCCATCAATAGACCTGTCGCGCACTCTATTGTGACCGACAATGGCCATTGATAGACATAGCGCGTATTCTAATGTGGGCGGCAAAGATCATTCATTGATGGACACGGCTAGACATCTAATGTCGCTGACAATGCCTACGATGAGCACCCTGCAAAGTTGACAACATCTATCGATAGACACCTTCCACAACAGATTGTCGACGGCACTATCTGTCGATAGACTCCTCCGATAATCTATTGTCGACGACAATATCTATCGACAGGACACCTCCGTCAACCTATTGTCGACGACAATATCTATCGATAGACATATTCCGCATTCTAGAGTCGACGACAATATCTATCGACAGACATCCGACCATCTTTTATCGACGACGACAATATCTATCGATAGACACTTTCCGCAATCTTTTGTGGACACAACAATATCTTTCGATAGACACCTTCCGCAATCTATGGTGGACACAACAATATCTTTCGATAGACACCTTCCACCATTATTGTTGCCGACAATGTCCATCGACAGAATACCCGCCTCGTCTATAGTCGACGCAGTAGACCACTGTGGAGTCTATTGTCCGGGGTATGATGCCAAAAGAGAAAAGAAAGCACAAGGTGCCAAAGTCCGTCTTACGAGCGGTTCTTGGCAGCATTCAGTTTATCCTTCTTGCGACTCTAGAACTATATCAGAAGTATGCACCAACTTTGTTCAACCCCTCCCCCTCCACTTCCCTATTACTGCTTGGACTCCCGATTTGTGGTCAGGTTTCCACGCTAGACTGCTATCATCGGCCTATCTATATGATGGGCAGAATATTTTGTGTTGCTTAAACATATTTCGTGACTCCTTAATTAATCCCTCAAGCCCGTCAGAGGTATAAATAGGCGGAAAACTTGGGGCTTAACGTACTTTCCAGGGCATGAAGTGCCTGTTGGGCTGTTGCGCTGTTGCGACGGCGCAACATTGGTAAACAACACCGTTTTTCCCAACTGACGTTGCGTGGCTAGTTCGCGTAGCGCAACACGCGACTCTAAGCACGCAACATTTTTCGCCGCAGTTGAAAACAATTTCTGGTTGTGTTTTTTCGACGCAAGCGAGAAACGAAGTTAGGGGGACCTATGGTTTTTCTAGAAGGTCGTAACCTAAAATAAAATCGAAGCACCTTTGTCGAATTCGCCCCTTACCTGTTGGCCATTGTTGAAGAACAATGTTGGCCACTGTTGAAAACAAATAATAGGTACCTTTTGCTACTGCAGTAGCCGTAGGCTAAACATTTTTCAGGCGCCTTTATCTCTTCTCCGTAGTAGGCGAAAACATATTTGAAAGAGCTTTTTCCGGTAATCGCTGAATGCAATGTTTTGTTAGGCACGGAAACGACTCGGGGACTGGGTTTTGGGAACGTCAACGATCACCGAATATGACGAATAACGAATATAGTCTCAGCGTTTTTCTTTTTTTTTCGAATGACGTGGGTGCAGCGATGCCTGCACCGAGCTACTGCTGACTTCGGTAGTGTAAGTATAATCCCAAGGCATCCTGATACACGCCTTTCCGAGGTTCAGGAAGCACTTAATCCCTCTCTTTTCAGGCAGGTATTCGTGCATATACCGCTCAATGTTCACCTCCGGCGGACCTCCGGGGGCCCTACGGAGGGCTTGCGCGCCGCAACAGACGCCGAACCACAAAGTAATGCCCTGGTAGTTACCCCCTTACTGGTATTCACCAACGCTGTTCATGCTGCAGTCAGTTGAAGTGCTTGGGCTCACTCACGTCCCACCCTCTTGCACTGGTCATGGTGGCAGGTTTTTATACGGGGTTGCTGTCGTCTGGGTTCGTGATCGGCAGAATATTTTCTTCGCACTTCTGGGGGCTGGCCGCAGACCGACATGGCAGCCGTTTCGTCCTCCTCTGGGGTCTCGTAGGGACTACGGTGCTCTCGATAGCCTTTGGTTTCTCCAGGACATTCGAATACGCCTTAGCGTGCCGGTGAGCTACACATCGCTTTCTTTACAATGTGGGAATTGCGTACCTGGTCATGGCTGGGATGTGCGTAAACTTAATACCAAGTACCTCCATATCGCAAGAAAGTTGGACAGAAAAAAGTACATATAAGTATTTGTCGCCAGTCCACGGTGCAAGCCAAAATATCCCAGGCGGTTGCGTTGTGGCAGACCGACACCGTAGTCATTTCGTCCTCCTCTTCGGCCTCTTGGGGACCAACGAACTATCAGTAGCACTGGGCTTCTCGAAAACATTCGCGTACGCCTTAGCAATTCATGCTGAATATGAGCTAAGGTACAGGCCCACGAGTGCGATATGTTTCTAACGGTACATGTTTCTGTTCTGTAAGAAAACTGTCAAGAAAGACTGCTTTTTTCGTCCAAACGTGCCTGTGTCCAATAGTCTTGATATCGCGTTCGTAAATGCAATGCGACGTCGTGGGCAGAACTCTTGCAATTTGAAGTAATTAGTTTCGTCCTCTCGCGTCACCTCGTGTAAACAAAAGTGCTCGCGATCGCCGTCGAGTTATCCACCTGTAAATCACATCCAAGTACTTACTCGGGTGCAGCCGCGTGCTACAGAGAAGAGAGGCACAATTGTTTTTCCGAGGCTCCTAAAACGATAAGCAGCGATATACCCCTCTTAGGCAAAAGTTGTTTTTTTTTGTCGATAACTAGTTACAGTCAAACCCGATGAACAACGCTCGCCACCACTCCAGGCATCAACAGAGAACAATACAACCGTAAAACACAATCTAATTCAACCACAATTTCGGTGGGCAGCTCATCAGCTGAGAAGTCCGTCCATCATCTTTTTTTTTTCGCACAACGAGTTCTACCCCTATTATGTCGTTTCCGTCCGATGTGAAATATATCGTTTGCCTCCGATGTGAAGAATATCGTTTCCCTCCGTGGTGAACAATGTCGTTTCCCTCCGATGTGCAAAATAAGACGGGGCCATCCAACGCTATTAATAGGGTGCAGCGCAGCAGAAGTCGTTGATATCTCGGCATGATGATGAGATCAATATCTCACAAGAATCATGACTTTGAAAACATTCCTTCGCGCAACCATACAAGCGTTTCTATGCGCTAGTACAACCATAACCAACAACATAACAAGCAATATAACCAACAATATAACCAACAGTATACTCGTAAAATTGGCATGCACACCAATGGTTCTACACCCTTGAGGAGATCAACGGGTTAACACTACTATCAGAAACACCCCCGCCAAACCTGCAACCCCTACCGTTGTATGGCTGTAGAAAGGCGCCCTCCACAAATTGGTTTACCGGCCGTGCTTCATGTCGGTCAATGTGGAAAAGGCCGTTGAAACATTGAGGTTGTATCGTAGCGTACCTGGAAAAATAGTTGTCGCCCTCTGTGACCTGCACGTGAGTTACAGTATTGCCCCACGAATGCCGCATCGTTCATAGCTTTCATCTCCCTATTCCCACGAAAACGCATTTCCGCTCAAGCCTCCCGTTGTCTAATGGTCTTGGGATCGTTTTCATTTATAGGGCAATGCGGCGTCGTCTGCGGAACCCTTGAAAGTTGTATAGCATGTGAATATCTGCGACCCCTGGGCAATCGCGGCGCAGCCATTGCTTTTGGGGTTCTCTTAAACGTTTGCCTATGCCTTCGGGTGCAGGCGAGGCTATTTGTTCGTAAAGCTTAGCCTTACTGTAGTACCCGCTCTACTGCTATAACTCGAAGAGCTCTAGACTATAGTCTATACCTCACCCGAAAAAACCACAACCTCGGTACGTCAACAGTATTGTGGCCTAGGGACGTAAGCACCAAACACTAACGATAAGTTAGTGCCATTATTCCCAGTTGAAGGCTCCCGCCAGTCAGGCATCATTTACAAGTAGCCAACGATTGCTACCCCTGTCACAGCACACCTCCTCTCACAGCATAGCTTGCATCAATAAACATGCCCCCAAAAATGAATACTCGTAAAGCCCTTTCGTTTCTGCAACCGTCTACCGCGAGATTGAGTTGTAGGGCCGATCAATGGCATGTTTGATTCGTCTATAGCCGAATGCAGCACTCTTGTGGGGCTGTGTTTGCTTTTAGAGAACAGCGTTTTATCTAGGCCCTCGAACCCGATGCAGTTGCTGGAAACAATAACGCACGCAATAATAACCAGAGCAGGTCAAACACGCGAGCGTTTTTTTTTAATATTTGAGCACTGGCGACAGTTTTTCTTGGTCAATAGCACACTGCCGGCGCCATGGTCACCACCCGATCAATTCAGCACTTTTACACCCTTTCATGGCTGTCTCGACGAGATCCATGTCTCACCCCGACAAGAACGACTACCCATTGTGAGCCATAATATTTCCCACCAATACGGGCTAAACTGCACATGCCGTAAAACCTGAACGTGTTACGCGATGAACAGAACCACGGTCTAGACATGTATATCGCGAGAAACTGAAACTGATACCAGAATTTGAACGTAACCAAACTGCTGTGCTGAGCTGTTTTCGTGTTTATTCTATCGTCTGACTCCAGAGTACTTCTCGGGCTGGTGAACGGAATGATGACGGCGTCGAAAACGCTTGTTTCCGAAGTGTGCGGGCCAGAGCACGACACCGTAGGCATGGGCTTCCTGACATGTGAGATATGACGACGATGTCTACATCATATACGTAGAGGTGGAGCTGAGGAAATACTTGTAAACCATTAGTCTAACCCTCTAAGTACCCGTTCCACTACGCATTGATGAAATCTGTGTCTCCCTATTGTTCCGGTTTCCATCTCCAAGTGATATCCCGGCGACTACGCTTAGCGAGTAGAGGGGGTGTTACATATCCTGTCGATCGCCGCTTGGGCACCGACTTATTGATGACTTTGAACTGTGGAACACGGGGCATGAAACCGTAGATATCGGCCTTTGGGGCATTCAAAAACCTGCGGTAGGGCGTATTATGCGTGCTCGATGAGGAATCGTCACTTAAACAGTCGCTTATACTGTGGTCTAAAGCATAGCAACAGCAAGGGCGGTACACAGCAGAGGTCACGGCAGCCTACCGAGTCCCTGCCTGTCGGAGACATTGTCATAGTCATGTTCTGAAATGGTGGTACTTGCTGCTTCTTGTATAACGCAACAGTGCTAATAAGCTGCTTCCAAAGAGTACCAGTGTTTTTTTGATGAAATACTGATCGTAGGAGGATCGCCACCTCTATTGACGATAAGGACCGTTGCTACAAGGATGTATTGAAGGTACTTTGTAATACAATTGGTCTGGTAAGTGGAACGTCAACTCGACATTACGTCACACCCATCGCAGGGTCGCGTCAAAGACATATATGATGTACATTGCTACACGTTGGCGGGTCGGTGTGCCGAAAAAGTTTTGTCCAAATTATCTGACGATATAGACTACTGTAGCACGCGAATCACAGCAGTAGTCTAGTGGAGAGCTGACAGTTGGAGTGTGGCCGGACCTCTAGTGTACCTCTTGAGCTTTCCCCAGACCTTCCAACTTTTCCTTGCTCTCGCCGTTGGTTGGTGACATGGCACACCCGCGAGTAAATAGGGCTGCCTTGCCGTTCGGGGCAATACTGTCATCATATATAGCTGCCTAGTCGGTCGGCATGGTACACTGAATGTGTAATCACTTACAGGAGTCACTAACCCCCCCCCCCTTCATCTCCCTTGCCCTCGCCATAACTGGTATGTTGCTGACCTGATGCAATCGCGCCTATCCTTATTAATAGCTGCCTGGTCCATCGGAGCGGTGTTTGGCCCTGGTGTTGGGGGGATTCTAACGGAACCGGCGATAAACTTTCCAGGCACCTTCTCGGAGGACGGAGTATTCGGAAAGTGCGTCGGTTGGGTGGTCGGTGAAAGATATTTCATGTGTCTCGCCCCTCCTGCGCAATATAGCTGTGGAATGTCTCACGACGTACCTGTATGCACTCCTCAATATACGTCTTATTCGTACGTGCGTAACCTTTCTTGTTGTTTCACTTTTGCAAAAAGGACCTGACTTCGTTCGGTTTGTGTTCATTGTGTGTAGGGAGGGTTCTGGCAGATCCAGCGGCAAGAATACCGGTACATTTTTTCTGCGAAAAGAGGATTGTGATGACGATGTGTTGACCTGGCATTTGAATTGCGTTATTGGAGAGGTCGCACTGCTAAAACGAGGCAATGCTGAGACCAGCTGTCTCCGATGTAGTACCACCCCCGTTGAGCTACCCGTGTTATTTTGACAGTATTTTCATCAGGCACCAACTAACAGCTCATGCGGTTCTGTATCGAGAGTAACTGACACATACATGTTCTGGAAGCCGATTGGCAGAATGTGAGGTATAGAGTTCGTCAAACGAAGAGCGTCACAAACCAACATGTGGTGGGAATCTCCACAGCTGTGGGCGAGTCATATAGACCTATATAGCTGGTCTCCCCGATAGTAGAGTGGTTACCCTCGAATACTATGGTCTGTACAGGCAAATTTTGCGAGGGCATAACCCTAATTTGTTCACAGTTTTGCGAGTTGACACGTGAAGAAAAGTTGGCACGAATCGCGGGGTGGAGAGGAATCGAAATTCAGTGTTGAAATAGAAAACCCCGAAACTCCCTACTTTTGGCAAACAAAAAATCCGAAGTTAGCCCGATATCAACCCGAAACGGATTAATGCCCGGAGCTTGGCGAAATTACTCCGAAATCGTACACGTCACCTCGTAATCACACACGCAGAAACGCTACATCACTACCACCACCAACAAAAAAGACACCTACAAATACCAACCAGCACCGTCCCCTGTCTATGCAGGTAGTTTGAGTACACCAGCGGAAACTTTGGCGGGCGGTATATTACTTCAACAGTTCTTCAGAAAACCAAAACCCCTGTCCTGGGGTCAGGCCCAATTTGCCTGAATCCGAGGAGTTTTTCACGATCTGTCGGTCCAATACTATTCAAACAATATATACACTGGGCGCTGTCTGACGCCTTCAATGCCCTTTTCCCGATAAAGAGCGGGTGGATCCAGAACATGGTTGCGTTTCCGTGAACGCGTCCGTGACATCTGTAGAAAACCGATGTCAAAATTGAAAATGCACCTCAAACTCGACCATGTAAAACATTGGAACATATTATAGCAAAATATGGACGAAATCTTGACGTTTTCGCTGATTCGTGAAGAGTAAATCCTTCAATCGAAACCCCCGCCTGGAACCGAGCTTTCCAACGGAGGTTTGGTTAGGACCACGGGGTACGTCATTCCCACGGATTTAGTTCCCAAGTGATGTGAGGAAAAGGCGTGCTAAAATTTGCCCGGACGGACTATAGTAGCCTTGGTCTTTGAATTCCATCCCCACCGTGCTGAGTTTTTGTTTTTTACAAAAATTCAAACTGCTGAGAGCGCCTGGCAGCGTTGGTGGGCACAATTCGACGCGAATCGACGAGGGTAGCAAACGCTACATTATTGTCGTGATAAAAGTGAAGGCGCGTACCGTCGTGGGGAGGGGGGGGAACGGCCCGCTATGTGACCCCTGATCGGGGTTTCTTCCAGGAGGGTGCGCGAGAGTAGTGCGAGGATAATAAAAGAGACGCATACTATACATATATACGTGTGTTGTCAACGGGACCCCACCACTGATGATTGTCGATTGGTCGCGGCCAAACGCGGATAGCACATATAGTATTCGCGATGTGCATTCGAAACACTTCCAAAAGCAAGCGGGGTAGCACGCACTAACGGGATATTTGCACTGACGGGGTTCGTCGACCGAGGCACTATCACGATTATTGCTTGCCAGGCTACGATCGCCCGAGGTGCTGTCTCGGTCGCGCTCTTGTCTCTGTTCCAATTGTACCTTCATGGCCACTGAACAATTGCTTATTCATGCTGCCAGACGTTGCACAACATGAATCCGTGTCTGATTTTTTAACCAATTATTGCATGTCCAGTTACATCTTTCATTCACAGCACACGTTTATTCTCAACATATATGGTATTTTTTTTGCTGCTGAGTATTACAACAGGAATCAATATCGGCTGTCAAATTTATGATTTGGATATACTGTACATACACGCTGGCACACACCTACAGGAACCCGTATCTGCTCCCCAACTTGGTCGGTGCTGGCTTGTCAATTGTGGCACTACCGCTGGCACTGCTATTCCTTAAGAAGGACTCCAAAAGCTCCGGGATCGGCAATGCAACGTGAGTACAGAGACCTGTTTCAGTATCAGAAACACAGTCCGGCCAGGAAGACCACGAGTAAAATTGCAATATGTGTTGAGCCGTACTGGTTTCAATACATTGTAAAAATCGCCACACACAAACGTGTACCATTTCTGGAAATATCTCAAGAGTTCTGAATTATAGCCCTCGGCAATTGTGTTAATACCGCTGGTTCTCCTGTTCTTTAAAATTACCAAAGGCGATAGACTCGGCAGCCATTCGCGAGTACTGTCAAGATGGCGTGTGCTACGATAGCGAGGATATTCTCTCATTTATTATGCGGTAAGGGTAGAACATCAGAGAGAAAGATTTCTGACCGACGGTGTTCCTCTAGTATACTGAGGCTGTACCCAACATGGTCGGAATAAGACTTGTGTGCAGTACATACGTTACGCAGGGCGCGTTATGTTACAATTTAGAGCTGTGGAACGTTTTAGCGAAACAAGTTGCTGAATGACGAAGCTCCATGCCAACCTCGTCGGAGTGCCAATCTTGTTTCGCAATGTAACTGCTTTTACACCTAGGTCGCGATACGTTAATCGGGGTGCACTTTCGCTTTTATCAAAATCCCTCTTTGGGTGAATTTTTCAGCTCCTAAACTGAGGGCCCTCAGCAAAATATGGGTTCGCCTCTACCGTGGCATGCGTCGTGGTTCGATATGTGCCCGTAGGCCATGGGCGTATTCGTCGGAGCTGCATATTCTTTTTTCTCAAACTCGGTGCCTGGGTCGGGTAAAAATAGCTCCCCGAGTAGGGAGCCACAAAAACCGGGTGCTGCCTTTATATCGTAGTATGCACCTCAACTGAGGAACCATCCCCCACCGCTGGGCTCAACGTTTGTGTACCATTTTTCGGCAATGGGGGTGGAAAGGTTTGTCCGATTCGTGGTGAGTGAGGGGGCTCTTCACCTCATTGGGATGTTATCACTATGACAGTGGTTTTGAAAAATATTCACTAGACGACTAGGCTATGGGGTGTTGCATCCTGCGATGTTTCCCGCGATAGAGATAGACGGTTTGGCAGATCTATCTCGGACTGAGGGTACCTCAATCAAAGGGTACCATCCAGTTCTGTTGTAAAATATCAAATATACTTGACACAGTCGTTCGGTGTGAGATTGTCATTGGTTACACTTTTTGGGGTGATTTATCATATTCAGTTCCATGGTGAACAATAAAAGCTTTCGAGTTAGCAGCGTCGAAAATGTTAGGTGTATCGTTACCGTAGTCTTGGTCATTGTGGCGGCATTGCCAGATTTTACCACGGCGTAAACACATTTGTAGCCGTTAATAATGGCCCAAGAACCGCTATGAATTGGCCCCTTCCCGCTTCGGTCCCTTCTTCTTCTCTCCTTTCCATTCTTCCCCTCCCTACGAAAGAGAGCATCACACGGCGTGGTATTCTTCGTGTCGTCGCTTCTGCGACCGCTTCTTTAGACGGAGCCGCAACAGCAATGGCAACAACGGCACCAACGGCAACAGCAGCCTTAACAAAAACGGAGGGAGAGGGGAAGACCACCTAGAAGGAGCATCATTTCACATCGAGGATGATACGGTTGAGGTCGAAGGTTACGGGATCAGGAAACCTTCTTGGATGCTACCAGACACGACGCCCCTTCCAACCACCACGGGAGCGAATGGGAATGGATCGAGCCACGATGATGCCGACAGGATCCGTCGCAAAACGGAAGGCCTCAAGCCGGAGAGCCTTTTGAAGCAGAGGCACGTCGTCACTCTCCTTTTTATGGAAGCTGTGTATTCGGTGAGAGCTGGTTGGTCGACGTGTTGTTGCTTATGTGTTGACACATCCAACAGTGAGAGAGTGTATCTGAAAAACGTTCCGAGCCTGTTCACTTCATGAACCCCGAACTTCACCAAGGAATGACGGGCAAAACTATGCGTTTATTCCAGTAATAAATCGACTGCCTAGGTAGAGTATATACCGGGCCAAGTAATTGAAGACACAACGATATTCCAAGGATATTAGGCACCAGGTAGTTTGTTAGTCTTTTGAGGAGTCCCGTTGACAGCAATGTTTTGGCTATAATATGCTACACCTCTCACCTTGGCACGTGCTTGTTCATCGCGCATGCTACTGTGGGGATAATGTAGAATGAAGGGGATATCGGAGTCTTCACTTGGTCTTCACTCGCGGAGCTATCATCCTCGGCCAACAATCTCATGGGCTAGGGCCTAGTCTCTCGTATTCGATTTTCATGTTCTGCCGCTGATCCGTGATTAACGGTTTGGCGCAAAAAGAACAACTCTAACAGCAGTAGCGCGAATTTTCACTGCATGGAAGCTGTGTATACGTGCCCGTTTCGTGGCGTATCGTCGCTTTTTCGTACGCGATCGGCAATGTTGAGACGCAGGTGACTGGATTGAGTGGTGGATAACAACCTGTGAAACTAAAACCTGTAAAACATAATTTTTTGCGGTAGCGTAAATTCGCGAATGGATCCCGGTAATGAAATCCCTTCGTACCTTCTGCTTGAAAACCATCCTATATCCTGTATACGCTTTGCACACTAGTACACCGCATGGGCAGAACCAATACTGTACGTCTCAGAGAGACAACCAAGACGCCCATTCCATCCTCACTGTCCGATGAATTGTCTTCTATTACCCACGGTAGAGGTGCATCCATATTCTTCGGAGATTCGTCCCAGTTGAAGAGGTCCATGTATACTTCACTTAAAAGCCGGTTTCGAAAAAAAACGAAAGTGCACGCCTTTTACCATCTCATGGTCTAGGTATAACGATAGCAATATAGCAAAAGAAGTCTTACGATTTATTAATAGGTTGAGGAGCCTCATCATTCAGAAATTCATTTCATCAAAAAAGCGCCATGCCTAACGTAGCATCTGACTGACATTTCTCTTTGTCGTGCCAAGTTACTAGGTAGGACACAAACTATCCCTGCAGATCTACCTGCTAATCATGTCCTTGGTTTCACTCGCTTCCTAAGCTCCGAAGAAGGAGAGAAACAGCAAGATATTATTCTCAGATTTGTGATAACATCTGTGTGCGATGCGGGCTCTCGCCTGTCCCATGTCAAGAATTTCAAGTCGCCATCCTACCTAACAATCGAAAACGTACCACCTACAGTACTGGGCCGTATATAGTGCAGGTTGAATAGTGCAGGTGCCCGGTATAGTGCAGGTAAAATATCTGGACACAGACAGCGCCCTCAATAGTGCAGGTCCTGCACTATTGAGGGCGGTCCCCCTATAGTGCAGGTTGGGCACCGCGGTGCCCCGCAATAGTGCAGGTTGGACACACACGGGCAGCGGACAGCGGACAGCGGACAGACGCAACACAGAAACGAGGGTACACGTGCTGCTGCAGACCCGAAGAGCTCTACGCAGAGGCGCACCATGTTTGGGGCGGACGATGAATTGTGCCATCATCAAGTCAAAACGCCGCAAGCCCCTCACGGCCACGTCTGTCAGGGAGGATGTGGCGGACGCCTCCACGGCTATTGCGGCAGCATGTTTGAGGACGACGAAACGCACCGCATCTGCAGCGCGTGCGTCGCCGAGGCATCCTAACCCTAACCCTAATTTTTCTACTTCGGTACAACATTGCTCTGTGTGCGACAGGGGGAAACCACACTCGTCGCGAGACCGTCTGCCCACGCCCACGCTAGAACAGGGCCCAGCACTACCGTAAGTCGATCCACTTCGTACTATGTCAGCCCCGCGAAGCGTGAACGCCATACCATAAGTCAAACATATCCCTCAATAGTGCAGGTACCTGCGCTATTGAGGGATATTCAAACCCTCACTAGTGCCGAACCTGCACTGTTGAGGCACACTTCTCAGTACTGCAGGTGCCCGCTATAGTGCAGGTAAAACCTCTGGACACACCCCTGCACTATATAGGGCCCAGTACTGTACCCGGTTTTGGAGTAATTACCCGCCTTCCAAGGGCTTAGCATAACGCACGGTGGTACGCACTTGCGCTACACTCGCATACTCTTCGTGACATACATGTGGAGTGTTGGCCCAGATTGAGGGAGGGGGGGAGCACACGTTTATCCCCGGTGGTGGAAACCCACATCCATTGCGGTAACAGCAGCAACATGACCGAGGGGTGGAGCGGCCAAAAACGCGTATCCCCTCTCGAGAACAGCACGCACGTGTCCCCTCCGTCGCACAAACATATTGGTGATTGCTTCGTCGCGGTAACGGCGGTAAGAAAGCTACATTTATTTTCTTCTTGAGCTGTCGTTAACTTTTGCCTCAAATTTTGGGGCAATTTACATGTCTGCCTTTTTGTGCGTGTAGGCGGTATGTCTCGTTTCGTGTCTTTCGTGCAGCGGGACTTCCATCTTCACGTTTCGGTGAAAACTGAGCATGCGGTGGGTGCACTTTTCACGACGCAATCACGCTACTTTCGGTAGTAGACTGAGGAGTTGTTGCTTTTTTCATCCAAAATTTTTCTCCACGGAGTGAGCACTCTTCCACTGGGGACTGCGCGATATCTTTGAAACGAATTTGACATTCCTACAATAGTCGTTGGATGCCTAGACACTCCGGAAAATCCATGATCCCTTTTGTATCATAACTCGTATCTTTAATATATGTCCTATACCTGCTCCTTAGCATGTTGTGCTCAATCTGTGTACTACTGCAGTGCAGATTAAACCCAGAAAACGTGTGGCAGATTGTTCAGATCGCCCGACTCTCAACCGGCAAACATGATCTATGCACAGCCCATGGTAATCATATAATTTGAATACAAGGGACCTGTCTTGCATGAAATACATACATATATAATATTGATCACCGATAGGGGACTTGATATGCCTGACGTGTGAGTACCGGTACCGGGCTCGCGAGAGGGTTTATGCCGCCTATTATTAGGCTTGCAGTTATGGTCGATTACTCATAGGCTGTTGGGGGAAAGAAAGAGGTACTGATGCCAGGCAACTGGTACCCAATAGGGGTCACTCATTTGAGGGGCACGAAAAAACTTTGGCGCTATGCAAACCGCATCACGCGTCTGCGGCGTATCATCACACGGACGTTCGTGGAAGCGATGTAGTCGAGGTATATGCACCATCTCCACGGGGAGCCTAAGTGACGCGCTCTGCGATAGAGGGTTGCACTTGATGGCCACACCTTCTATTTTGTTTTACCAGCGAACAAATACTAATGACTAATTACCATTAAACCATTGAACCATTAGACGTGCAACATTTAACCTTCAAACCAGTGAACTAGTACCATTGACTGAGTACCATTAAACCATTGATCTACACCCGGTATTCTACAATGACTCATTCCTCGATAGCCCCCCTCCAAAAAAAACTAGGGAATTCTTTGACGAAAGTTTCGTGGCTGCTCAATACGAGGAGAAATGCTGGGAAAAGCATATCTTCACCATTTTTTGAGTTTGCGAACGACTAGTCTATATCAACCGATGACGTCGGGGTGGCAAGGGGCGCCGTTTCTCAGGAGATACGGCCGCGGGCTGGATTCATAACCGGCGATTTAGTTGCATAAACGTTGTGGAGACTACCGTAGAACGAGTCCAATAGCGTTCGATATATATATCATAGGTATACATTATGAGGCGTTGGGGGTTTTCATCGGGTCGCACTTGATCTTTTGTTTACCATCGCGCTTGATTTTTTGTTTTAACATCATCAGTTGTTTGGTCGGCAATAGACCTCCTCGGGTGGGGAGTGTGAACAAAACTCGATCTGAAGCATCATCACGGCCGCCCTAACGCTATTCTAACACTATTCTATAGCTTAACCCGCTTAATTTTTTTGTTTTTTTTCGAATCATGATCCGAAGATGACGTACGCTGGGTTCGATGAGGTGTACGCTTTGTGGGCCCTGAGCAGCGCGTCAAAGGGGGGACTGGAGTGGTCGAGTCAGCAAATAGGCCAGGTGGGATCAAAACACTAGTGCACTGGCCTGCATCGTCGACAGTACCTTGTGATGCCTCATGCTTTCGTATTTGAGTTTTGGTGATGTACATAACGCGTCGTCCCTGCTAGTGGTGAGCAGCGCCCCGAAGAGGGAACCTGATCGGTCGGGTCAGCAGATAGGGAAGGGGAGACATTACAGTACCTGGTACCAGGTAGTACCTTGTACTATCTAATTACTTCATGGACTGTTTTCGATGAGGAAAACGCCCTGCGGTGCAATGCGTTGAAGGGGGGGCTAGCCATCAAAACCAACCCGTGCTACGGACAGGTGGCCGCGTGCTACAGTACAAGTAGCGTGGTTTGGCCAGGCGTATTCAACTTGCGGGGTCCCGCCACTGAACCAACAAAGAAGCACACAGCGGTACCGTTGGCACACAAAAATACAGAATCGGCCCAGTAGCAATGAAGCGAGATACTCGTCCGAGATACTCGTATAGGCTTTCTTGTTCGGTTATAACAGGGTGTGGCTACAATGTCTTGAGTACAACAGCCATCTTGCGGTGGGGGTTGCAAATGTTGGGCCATAAGGTTTGTTTCTGGCCGCTTAAGCTCCTCGCGTGAGGAACTGCCGTTTGTTCTGATACTTTTCCGAAAATAAATGTCTTCTCATACTGAGCCTATACAAGGCTAATCGGACTGCACGCGCGAACGCCTTCGGAGGCTTTTTTCGGGTGAGATAGTTGAGTGCCAAGTATGAGGAGCTCAAAGACTTCTGCTGCACCCTCTTGTGTTGTTTTTTTTTTTCCCCCTCTTCTACGTTGCAGCATCTGAACAAGCTCTTGTCCCAAGTGTCAACCCTTCTTTCCCCCGGTTCTTGCCTTTTATTTTTATCGCGCATAGGGTTGAGCAATCCCACTGCTCGTCAACTGTTTATCGAGTGTTGCTAGCTAATACCCTTGAGCTTTCCGCAAGTCAATCTGTGCACAAAGAAAAGTCCTTACGAATTTATATGAGTATACACTCCGGGGGACTCGAACTCACGAAGCTGACCTATTCCAGGCTCAAGGATAACCTGATACGCCACCGGGGCGATATCGTCGGACGATTTACTACAGCTGTCGAAGTTCTTACTTCCCTCTGATGTTTTCGGCTAGGATTGTTGTGGAGTTATTTCTCGTGCGAGGGCCGGTTGTGTGTGCGTTATCGGTGAAATAAAATAATATCGCCAGCTGCACTGCGGCGGTAAGATCGAAGATTTCGTCGAAACTCATCCTTGCAAGCCATGTGTGACTCTTCGATCGCGTGTGTTTAACGTGTTCATTAATGGTATTTATATCAACAATATGTTGCATACCTTGGTCATGCGGATATTGATCGAGATGCATTTTCCTTTGTTTTAAAATAATACTTGGTGTCCCGTGAACGACAATGTATAGCTCTTCAAGTAAGGTGTGCCATGAAGGTGCCGGTCCAATACTACCGCAGCATACCCCCCTCACTTCTTCCACCTATTCCTCCTTCTACCAGGACGGGCGTTCCATGTTACTTGATGGTTTACGTTCACAGCCACAAAATTATTCCGCGTCGATTTTCCACCGCTGTTTTTTTGAGTCGGACCGCGAAATTTTGCACACGTCTTCTATGTTCCCGTTTTCGAAGACCACACCCTTTTTCGTTTTTGTTTGTTTGTCTGCTTTTTCGTCAGTTAAGATATTTTGGAAATGTGGACCATCTTAGCCCAATTTTTTTTGGGTGTAAAACAAGAGAAAAAAACCACCCCACCCCCTCCCCCCCGCGGGTAAGAGCTCGAAATGGGCCATTAGATCACGTGTTCCAAAATCCCGGGTCCATCTCTCAAACACAGCGTGGAAATTTGGACTTTATTGGGAAAAAAATAGAAAGATACATTGTTTTCTTCAGATGACCTGGTTGTAGTGTAGGATCCAGTTTCATCGCTAGATTTTTTCGGCGATGTCACCCTCACCCTCTTCCACTGGTCTTGGGGGTTAGTATGATACCAAACAATGACTTTTTGACCAGACATTGCGAGCGGTACTCGCGAGGGAGAGAATTTGTTATCTTTCACTTGAACTAGCCTGTATATTTTTTCTCGCGTCCCATCAGACGCCTTGTCGGGCAGATATTCCATGCCCGCGGGAAGATGGTCCTTATCATCGTGGTGTTCACTGCGCCGACAGATCGACCGACGTTCTGCCGATGCCCCCGTCCTGCCCCCCTACCCCCGGCCTCACCTCCTCTCTGGACGGGTGTTCAATTACCTCGTACCATCACCTCGCCACCATCACACTCCTCCGCCACCCCCCCCCCGAAGGCAAGCCGACGTGAACATTCTTTTCTTGCCCCCGGAGGATGTTGATCCTGCTGTTTGAGCTGTTCGGCGTTCCGTTGCCCACGCCCTGATGGTGGTGAATGATGCCAATATTGGAATATGAACTCACCAAGTAATTGTTGGCGCACACGCGTAAAACTGATGAACAGATTCGCGTGTTCCGGAGTCTATTTCGTTCCCCGACCACCTCAATCTAAACCCCACCCCTGTCCCTTCTCCACTTCCAATCCCACGCGCAGGTGTTCCTTGCCTGCGGCTTGTTGGTCCTTCTCTTCGAGATGGCCGCCGTGCCATATCTCACGCCGTGGTTAGGCGTCAATTTGTCCCAAAGGTTGGGGTCGGTGTTTGAGATGCCCATCTATGTCTGCCTCCCGCTGGTGTCCCGTATTGGCGACGACGTACTGGTGACACTCACAACGTTTATCATGCTCTTCACATTTTTCGTCTGCACCAACTCGGTGAGTGCTTGAACCCTGCTGCTGTTCTTGTTGCTGCATTAGGAGACGGGGGCGGGGGGCCGATCTACGGACTTGAGTTATCTGGTTCCTACCCTGAATATCTCGAATATGTGTCGTGAGGCTAAGCAGGAGCTGTAGCATAAGATATATCATCAACACGACCCTTTCATGGTGGTGACATCGACTATAGTCCAGGCTACCACTGACCACATTATCATTGGAACCGGGCTGGAGATCAACACTTCGACGCCTGGCCGGCGTGGATCGTTTTCGTCACGGACCTATTCCCAATCCCAAAGCTACGCAGCGGTAACTCTTCTTGGAGTCTGTTTAGATGACGGCTACGGCATGGTATTAGTAGGGGGGATGTTCAGACGATCTTATGATATACTCCCTTTTTCACGACCGCGACGCGTGAACGGCGTAACATATATTGCCATGTATAAACGGATGCTCCTGACTTCTACCGTGAGCTACGCAACGCTATCTCCCCACGAACCACCTTCATCATGAATGTCCAACTGCCCTGTTTCATTAGCCCCCCATTCCTCGTCCTCCGGCCCGCCTCAATTATTTTGTCATGCAGTTTTTTGTAGGCACCGCACTGGCTATCAACACCTCAACGCCGGACCGGAGGGGGGAGGTAAACGGAATTTCTACGACGATCACGTCTGTCACGAGGGCGATCTCTCCCATCGTTTCGGCGTCTGTCTTCGCGTGGTCTATCAACGCGAACCACGGCTTCCCGTTCAACCACCACCTAGTATTTTATCTCTTGGGGGCGATGAGGTTGATCGCTGCTTGCTTGGGATGGAACAGGATAACGGACAACGGAAACATGGAATGACAGGCTCTTGTTGCTAAAACAACAGCTGTAGGTTAGTGCTGCATAGTATGTTGTTTGACGTGAGGCTCTGGGACGTACGGGAGATCAGCGCATCGGAAACTGATATATGGACTGACTCACACAGGAAATTTTGGGCGGCCTCTTAAGGGACGAAAACATTGTCAAGGACGATATTTTGTGTATATTAATCCGGAAAGACGAAATAGCCAAACGAGTATCGCCTCTGTCTCGAAAAACGCTCCTCTTGGTTTTGTCGGACCGTCTCTTCGCTGTCCACCAGCGGCACCCACGGCATTCCATTTTATCACCACCTTACATGTGTTATCCAGGGTCGTTGAGGGCTCTAGCTCGTTGCGTGGGATGTACAGCCGGGCAACGGACACCGGGATGATGTAGCGATACGCTTCAAGATGTTGAGAGTGTGTAGCCCTACACAGCGACAGTGTTAGAGGTGCACTATATCCACACTGAGCTAACGCCCGGCGCTGACTGCTCGCCGGGTTTTGTTCGCGTGCTGTGTAACGAAGCAAAATTCTGGGTTCAGATAGATCATAGCGTGTGAGTGAAGGATCGGGGACGTACGGCAGAGTATTCTGTAATTTACGGAGTGATCCGCGTCGATGGTGACGGAATGTCAAAGCACCACGCACGACGTTCAACTGGAGTCTGAAGGAAGAACGAGACAGCCTCCAATAGGGGCTATAGTATGTGGCGAAGAGCCTCGCTATAAGCGATAACTGTATAGCCCTTCTTCTTCTAAATGCGGTTGCAGGGTAGTGCCTGAGTGGAGGCTCAACTGCGTACTGAATAACAGTGCTCAGCTTATCGGAGGTTTTGAATGATGGTCTTACGTCTTCAGGTAATGACACTGTGATCCTGGAGCATCATATTTTATAATTGAAGGCTTAACGTCGTACGAGACGCTGGCAACCACTCGGGGATATTCAAGGACGCGGATGTGGGACGGAGCAAAGATAGTGTGATTCTCGTTGGCATTGTGACTCGCTTTGGTGTTCCGTGGAAACTGGACGGAGCCAGGATAGTCTAGTTCTCAACAGTATTTTAAATCAACCTGGTGTGCCATGGAAACTGACGCCAACCTGTAGGCGTTGATGGGAGGAGTCCAAAAAAAACATCCTGTCGTGTATTGTATCGGGATTTTCCGGTGGGACGGCGCGTGTTCCGGCCGCACCCATCTTGAAAGCGGCCTCTGAAATGTATTCTAGGCAGACATGAAAACTGCAGCAGTGGAGTCGTTTTCTCGCGAAATAGTATCCCTGCAAACGTTGAAGCTCCTCTTTGCGACGGAAAAGGGGTAGTGGTGCTCTTTCGTAGTAGGCATCGGTACCTAAGGCGTTGTGTTTGCCGTTGCCTTGCAAGGTCACAGCTAACAACATGAAAAGGCGGGGGGGGGTGTTTTGGACGGCCGTACAGTTGAGCAACTCGGTTCGCTCGTAAAGGGGTAGCCGATGCCGCAGGTATAGTAGCGCCCGGAATATCGTGTCGTTTGGCGACAGCAGTTTTCTCTATGGTATTCTCGTCAGTAGTCGTAAAGTATTCCTACTGCAGAATGGGGGGGAACAGAGCAATACGGTCGAGATGCTTTCCGTGATCGCATACCCCTGCCACCCAGAGCACCCTTGGGATATGCCCCAACGGAATACAGAGCAAGGATGGAGATTGCACTGGCAAGGCCGCCAGGGATAGGGTTAGCCAAGGCTGGGGGCTGAGTTTGGTTTTGGATTTGGGCCGGGGTTACGGCTGGATGATCAACGCCACAGGTCGAGGGGGGGGGTAGTTATTTCATACATATCAGACGTAGTGCCGTTGACCCTCGGACCCCACCAATGGCGGGACGGAACACGCCGGGGTTTCACCGCCCAGGCAGACATCGCGTGCACGAAAGAACGCCAACCACCGTTGAGCGTTCATCAAGTTGCATGAGCGGTAACCTGTATTCTAAAACGAACCACTTGTTAGGCAGACTTCTGCGCATTGTGCGTACGTTTGTACGGGTATGACAGGCTTGTAATCAACTTAATGCTGTCGCCACATCCGGAGACAGCAATGGGGATACGTTTTAAGGCCTCCCAGGTGCCTCACCTACGGTAAGAGGGTTTTGGTTTTGCGGCTCACGGCCACTCGCCTTTGGCAACCCCGTTTTTTGCCAAGTGTTCTAGTGTTAGGGTTAGGGTTAGCTTTGTCGCTTCTCGTTTCGCGCTCTGCACCGCTATAGAATCGATGGAATTCTTTTTTTTTTCATAGTCGGTTTTCGAGAGTCTCGAGGCCACTCCAGATAGGTATTTGAACCCGGTAATGAAACGCCTATCCCCCTCCTCCGTACGAGTAGCGAGATCAAGGGCTAAGGGCTGAAGTAAAGCGTGACTGTTTACCAAAGGCCACGGTAGGGGTTTGCTTTACTTTCGAGAGTGTGCATTATTTGCGGTGGATCGGGGTCACTCGAGTGAGTGACTCACCTGTTCATATATATGTGGTGTTCAGATTTTGTGACTGTTTTATTTTTGCTGCATGAATCCGCAATGGTCATCGACGCTGCGCCTATTTATCCGTGAGGAACAGAGTCACTGGTGCGGGTGGCTCGAACCCGCTTGTGCAAAACGGGGTACCAACGTGGTACCCTGCCTACTGTAGCCTTTGTCTGTTACGCCTACAGCTCAAGTAAGGGCTACGACAGTGTGCGGATGGATGCGGGTTTAGATGTACCGTGTAATATCACAGGAAATAACATCAAATGTGGGGTGGTGTTCAAAGCTCAGCGCGAGTACTCCTGGCCGAGAGTCCAAGGTACACACCCGTACAGAAGGGTCTGCAACACCTGGGTCTTTGGCAGGCGCACATTTAGTGTGTGGACGGGGCATCCTCCGTACGCGTACAGCTCGCGCTTGAAACGTTCGTAACATCATGCCCACGCGACTCGGATTCGTCGTTTGATCTCTGCCATGATGTTCGCGCTTGCGTTGATAAAACCGCCCAGGTACAGAAACTGCGTCGTGTGCAATTACCTCTGACCCGCTGCTTTGACGACGAGTGGTGAGGCCGGAGGCACCTGGTTGAGTATGTGCGGTAGGATTGTCTCCGTTTCCTTTTCGGACACGGGGGATCCTGCTGCGTCGAAAACGGCCGCACAACGACTTTTTTCATCACCTTCGCAAGGCCTTCCGCCGACTTAGACACATTGCCTGCATCGTCGGCGCACATCATACTCCAGGCTGACCTCCGCACACATGTTAGTGGTTCAACCTCCACCCCGTCCTCCTCGAGGTGTACCAAGTCCCGCAAAATCCCCGGCTCCTCACTGAAGCGTACCCGAACGGTATGTGTCGCAGCGGCGAAAGGTATCTTGAAAAGAAGGGGCGACAATATACATCCTTGCCGCAGTCCCTGAGTGACGTTAAACCATGCAGATTGCCCACCGTCATCCGTACGCACGTGAGCTCGCATGCCTTCGTGGAACTGGCAGATTGTCGCCAACATCTTCTCTGGTACGCCGAAGCGTGCGAGAACCGTCCACAGCGGCTCTCGGTCGACGGAGTCAATTTTTTTCTGGAGATCGATGAAACACGAGTACATAGCGATTCTCCTAGCTCGTCCGAGGTTTTGTGGTCGGCGCACGACGAACAACATGTTCACTGTTGTTCGCGCGGGGCGAAAGCCGCACTGTTTTTCGTGGAGTATCCCTTCGGTCTCACAGCAGTGGTAGTCGCTAAAGCGTGACACGACCATTTTTAACACAATGCTTTGCCTGATTGGGCAACGAGCGAAATACTTACGTACTTGTGGCAATCACCGCAATCCTTCTTTTTATGAAAGACCTTAATTTCGATCGGTCTTAACAATGCGTTCAACACTTTCAGTTCTTGATGATATTTCGGCCTTTTACCTAAATAAATCTGCGAAGGTTGAATGTTGACGAGAACGAGCCTCAGTTGGCTCGCCAAAACAATCGTTCACACGGCACAGAACCGGTACTGCAGCAGCAACGCTAGCGGGAGACACCCACGTGGTTGTCTCACTAGAGTCGGCCTTACTCGTAGGTAGGTGTCGGTGCCTTGGGGGGTGAAATCCATCACCAACCCGTCTCGCTACAACGCCCAACGCGACAATAGTCTCAGCTTTTGCCGTCAGCGAACTCGTTCGATAACCGCCTCGGTGCGGCCACGTTGTCAGCTCGACGGCGAAAGCTCAGAAGCTCACTGCGCTTTCTGCGATCAGTAATGACCCGCCATTGACCTTAGGAACGACCCTGCTCGGTTTCGTGCGCTCGCGAGTGGTGGCACAGCTCGAGCGGTACCGCCGCCCGATCCTCTACACGCTTAGGCTATACCTAATTGTTTTTTGTTTCCCAAAAACACTGAGAAACTTAAAGGCCACTTTTTTCAGGGGTGAAATGTTCAGGTTATTTTTATTCCCGAAATATTTTTGGGACAAACCAAAACTTTCGGTGAAAACCGAATTAGTACATCCGAAAAGGGTACATTGCTTTGTCAGAAACGACCCTTAATGGCTTCATCTTTCCATTGCTGGGGGGCGTCTCCCGTTCTCCACCCGTTACTCAGCACGTTGCGGAAGTAGCGCATAAATAAGGCGTTGTCAGCCCTCAGCAGCACGGCCGGCAGGGAGTTTGGTCCCACTACTTTCCAGTTTGCCATACAACACCCTGTGTTACCGCAATCGTTTCATCCATGGCCGGTTCATCTCCATGTGATGGCGCTAACGGCCTTTGTTTGAATAACTCGCTGATTGCTGGATCAAGTTTATGTAGGCAATTTTGTACTAAGGAGGGGGCCAAAAAACCCCGATCATCATTCAAGAATCTTCACCCTGCGCAGCGTGCCATCATCGTCTATGATGAACTGCTCCGGCAACTTTTCAAGGGTACGCGCGGTATTGGTCGGGTCAGGAAAATGTGGTCGGGGCGGGAACGGGTCGGGACGGTAACGAGAATCCCGAGTTATTTTCGTTCCCGACAGCGAATTCCCAACCCCTCCCCGTCGTTGGTCTCTGTTCCCAACGCCTACCGTCCCAACGTTAGGCATCTCGTTCCCGTCCCGACTGTTTTCCGTCCCGCTGTTAGGTGTATTATCGATTTTTCCCTTCCCGTCGTCTGCGCAGTTGTTCCACTATCCCATCACGACGTTCGCACGACACAGTTTCTCCCATCCCCTAAGTTACTCACAACTGTACGGGCATATATATAGACTACATATATTATAAAAATTAAAATACACTCCAGCTGTGAGATCGAAAATTTCGTCGAAACTCATCTTTGCAAGCTGTGTGTGATACTCCGATCGCGCGCATTACGAGTTGTGTGTCCTCATTAAGGATATAGGTCGGCGACTCCCCTTACAGCTACAGTGTAGCTATCAGGGTCAACAGGATGATTTTAGTCAGTCTGTGCGCGGAAACTATAAAACCCGTTTCTGAGGGGGACAAAATCTGACAGCTGTGAAGGGAAAGGGGGGGCCTGGTTTTGATCAAAAGCGAGCGGGTTTAGAGGGGGGCGGGGGGGGGGGGGGGGAAGGGGCAATTTGTGCATGTAAGCTATAAATCCTTTCGAGGGGATAAATCTGACGGTTTTGGCACCAGTATATTATTGGGGGCGGGGGGGGGGGGGGCAGCTCGATATGTGCCTGGAAACTATACATTATTTCGAGGGGATAAATGTGACTTTTTTGGAAATAATTCATCAGTTTATCGTGTATATCCTGGGGTGAGTCGTACAATCAGTGAGTAAAGAGAGGGTGGAGTGTTCGAGGGGGTGGGGTTGGGATGGGTTGGGGGGGGAGGGTGGGGGGTGGGGGCGGGGGTGGGGAAGGGCTTTAGGTGAGGGGTTTGTTATACGTGTGGTGCTAGGTCTAGGCGAAGGTGCGGGTGATGGGGAAGAAGGGGGCGTTCGAGGCGGGGGGGGGGGGGGGGGGGGGGGGGGGGGGGGGGGGGGGGGGGGGGGAGGAACACAGCGGCATGGATGGCTCTCGAAAGATAATGAGGTGATATTCTGTGCGTGAAGTGTTTATAGTCTATAGGCATAGACTAGTCTAGTCTATAGTGGCAGATTCTGTCATTCCATTTGTCATCGATTATATATTTTCCGTCATATGGCTATGGATGCAACTCGGTGTTGCTCAACTTTGGATGCAACAGCTGCAGCAGTACTTTAGCAGTCTATTATAGCTCTAGTCTAGTCTATAGGGGAGATTTGGTTTTTCCAAAGGTTTAATTCCCCCACCCCCCGCCCCTTTTTTTCTTGTTTTAATTTTTTTTAAAGACTAGACTAGACCTATACTTGAGCTGCTTGATTTGAGTCCGCAAATAGGGAACTTCGCACTGGTGATTTTCAATTTCTGGGTCTAGTCTTTCAAAAATAAGCTGGGCTCCTCGTACCAGTTCCGAGGTTGATCCGTCGCCCTTTTAGAGGACGTGCACTGCTGTGCAGCATCGATCCTGAACGAGCGAAGCTGTCTCTGCTCGAAGCAAAAAGTGCGCGACTTTAAAGAAAGCTCGAAACGTTTATTACTCGTGCAGTATAGACTACTCCACTAAGTACTTATTGAACTCACAGCTAACGTAAGTTAAAGTCATTTTTGTGTTTTTGTTTCAAGTGCGTTCATGTCTAGTCTATGATATGCACACACATGGCGCGATTCGACTTCGTGACGAGCCCTAGTTTCCAACTTTCGAGGACCTGATCTCAAACGTGGCAAGCATACCTTGCGTCGTACACTTTCTTCGCCCTCAAGTTCTCTTCTTGCAGAAGAAGTTGGTCGAGGGGCGGCTCTCATCATACTCCGGAGTATTAATTAGCGTCATTAGACTATGATGCAATTTATTTTTCCCCATCCGCCGGAGGATGAAAAAAAAAAAAAAAAAAAAAAACTATGCATCCTGTGCCCTCGACAATGGTGTCAAACCAGAGCTCGATTGCAGTAAAAAAGTTACACGTGATTCCTTAGTCTTTCTGGCGCGCATCCTTTTCGGTGAAAATCTGGGAAAGCTCGTGCAGGAGTATAACATGGTATGTATGCATGTAGCTTGTCGTGGAAGCTGGAGAGCCTATCGGTGCTTCGCAATCGTCGTGGGGGTGGGAGTGGGGCGATACTCACCCAGCCTTTGAAACTCCGTAAAGACAGGTAGATGTTTTTTTACACAGCCAACAATACAGCAGTATGTAGTCTAGACTATAGACTACATACGCAGGAACGCAGGACTCCAAAAACTATCAAATCTACAAGACGATGAGGGCAAACAGCCGCCCAGGCCAGGAACACGAGGGCATTTCGGTTGTCGCTTTTTGACCTACTAGTCTAGACTAAAGACTACAGCATACTAGTCTATAGACTGCAGCAGCAGCCTGGAGTGATATAACACGAGTCCAGTGCCATCGAGGGCGTGTAAAAAAAGCAGTTAGTACCCGCGCGGTTGTCACAGATGGTTACTCCACAGAAAGGCACTACTACAGCAGTGCTGTTAGCTTCCTGGTGAGCTCGCTTGACTGCGAGAAAAGAGCGTCATAGGGTCGGCAACAGGCAGCGCGCACAGCGTGGCAGCGCACAGCAGCATCGCACCAACCAGAAGCAGAAGAAACCCCGCCGCGCTTTAAGGGCTGTCAGCACCCTTCCCTGCGGGAAAGTAGTTAAATTAGCGCTATTAATAATACTGTACTTGATTCGAACACCCTTGAACAATGCTCGAACCACACGGTCGCGACAATGACATTCCACTGCTGCTGTAAATGTCGAGATTACGAAGTGATTTAGAGGCAAAGGCGGCTCTACAAAGGGTAAAAAAGGGTTGTGTTTGTTCCATGGTTTTGAAAAACACAATAATACACTAGACTACTGCTGTGGCAGTCCAAGGTCTGATTTTTGAACGACGTTGGGAACGGGCCGAATGGCAAGCAACGACGTACGTCGTGTTGTTCGAGCATAACACCAATCAATGGTAAACACAATGGAAAAAAGCTTGGAAAAAAGCGGAAACAAATGAAATGAAGAGACCAAAACTGCTTGCCCGCCTGATCACTTTTTGTCATGCGACCTCGAAAAAAGCCACAGAAAATCCCGATTTCATTTGCTTCTTACATTGAGTCAAAGCCTGAAAGCACATTATTACTTTTTATTAATCTTGACTAGTCTATTAATAGTCTGTGCTATTTACATGGAAGTGTAGATTCTCCCGCCCCTACCCTTGATCGGTGAGCCCGACACGCCCTCGGAGCCAGCACAGCCACGCAACGTCAGCAGCAACTACAGCAGTAGCAAGAAGAATTTAACATCACTGCTGCTTGCTGTAGTATCAGGAGCACGCCACAACCTACCACGACCACGACCGACCGCCATCACCCCCACCATCGCCACATCACAGCACCACCACCACCTGCTCCTCCGCCGCACAAACTAAAACAACAGACGTTCCAAGGTGAGCCAGCTGGGATGAGCGGGGGTGAACGCCAAACGTTTCTCCCTCGAGAAAAGTTAAACAAGCATGATAATAAGTTGTCCCGTTACAACAACAACAGCACCAGCATCATGTCATGAGGTATTTTGTATTTCACAGGCTAGTAGAAATATTGAGCTTGCAGACTTGGAATCGGGGCGGCGTGCGTTCTTGATGCTGGACTCCATAGATAGGTAGAGATTGTGGCGTGTCCATCAATGACCATAGGTACATACATACATAATAGATAGCCAGCCTCAACAGATTGTGCGTGGTATCTATCGCGTTTGTCGATCAACGACCATCATAATAGCCAGCCTCGACCGATTGCGCGAGGTATCTACCTCGCTAGCAGCTGACAATAGCGGCTGCTAACGACAATAAAATGATGATAGATGGTGCGCACAATATTCATGACCAAAGACATTGATTAATTACAAGTAGCGAGTAGCGGAAAAATTAAAATTGAGAAAATTAAAATGAAATCGTCAGGGGTTCGTAGTTGCTCAGGGTTTGTCGAAGCTTCACATTGAAGACGTTGGCGGAACAACGCAGCTTGCAAAGATGAGTATTGACCTGAAATCCGTCAAACTCACGGCTGACGTCCTTCAAAACTAGTTATAAAGAAAAAAAACACCCAACCTACATACCTTCTTTCTCCGGGGGGGAGGCTGGAAAGTTCCAAAAATACCTCCCAACTCCCATCTCGAGCAACAACCTGCGATGAATGATGGGTTGTGGCCAGGAAACAGAGCACAGGCGGTATAAGGTGGCCTGCACCACTACAATAAGGAACGCTGACTCGCTGTCAAAGCGTCGAAAGGCAGGGCCCACCGATGAATCAATCTCACGCAGCTTGAAAAGTTGAGTTTCAATCACTCAATCGGTCGTACTCACAGCTAACGTTTTTCAACTACTACTGCTGTATATTGGCGAAACATAGGTGTACCACGCAGCTTGCAAAGTTGAGTTTCAATCATTCAATGGTTGTATTCACAGCTAGCTTACGTTTTTTAATTTTTACAGCAATAATTTCAAAACAGATGGTGCATTAAGGATTTTAAATCGTAATTTGCTGTGGGGAGAGAAAAATCGAGAAAAAATAACTTGGTTAATGTGGGGTCACGGCCCAGTTTGAGAGGAAAAAAAAGCATAGTAGAATCCCTTTTTAAAAAAATGAACAATCGACCAGCCAGCCAGGACACCAACACATCGAGGCACACATAATCTTCCACAGGGCATCCCGGACGCACCAGACGGTATCCACAACACCCACACACCCTCCCGAAGAGGCTGCCAGGTTCCTGGTGGACGATCTGCGGGATTGCCCACGGCAGACAGGCTGACGCGTCATCAAGAGTGCCCGAAGCGGCGCAAATTTAGCTCTTTGCTACGAACACGTAGCAGCCAGCGAGCAATTTTCGAAATCAGAAGGCTCTTCTCACGTTCTTTGGAGACCGACGAGCTGTTGCCCACACTCAAACGCAACGCGCCACAAGTGCTCCACCCACGCCAACGCCACAGGTGAGGAAGACTCAACCGGCCCCATCCCTGGCCCGCAGCAAAGCCTGTTTGCAGCCCACCAACAACAGCAGTAGTAGTGCGGCCTTCCAGCGTTTTTGAATATTTTGAGCAGTCTGCTCAATAATCAAAAAGCCACACCGGTACATGAAAACCCGCGAACAGTTTGAAATTCAAAACCTCGGAGATCGGAAGACAGGAGGACGACACCATGCAAGGCATACCATAGACACGGCGGTGGTGCGCCTTTCTTCACCCTGGAGCTGCTCGTCTCTACCCCTGAGGCAGCCGGTCTCCACTCTTGAAGAAGCCGGTGGTCTCCACTGTTTTGAAGCCTCGAGTTTCCTCCTTTGGAACCCTGTTTGTGTCCCTCTTGCGCCGCCGTTTCCCGTGTTACACCATCGGTGTATCGGCCACTTCCGGTCTTGCAAGGGGGACGGCACAGATGAAACCCTTGGTCTTCGGCTAGACGATTCAGCCACATGTTTGTGGCTCGCGAGACGTTGCCCGGATGACCAGAAGTGGTCAGGAAAACACTCGAGAGTTTCATCACTTATTGATGTTACACACAAGATCGACAAAATCGGCAACACAGATCTTGCCTTTAAATGTCTACTGCTGTTGTACATCATGACGTGGTAATCGATGACCCGTCCTAGGTGTGCACTTCAAAATCGTTTCATATTGTTCTTAGTCTCTCTCCCGTCTCCCCCTTCTCTGGCATGAAACCCAATCCAACCACATTCTCTACATTTATCAAACATCATTGTCATCAGAGCCTTCAAACCGTTTTGTTTTGTTCCCAGCAGTTGAGCACATCATCAACAGCAGTTGAGCACATTATCAACAGCAGTTGAGCACGTCATGAACGCACGAGAAAGAGTGACCGAAAATCGCGCCGCAGTAACCCACACAGCAGCAGCAGCAGCAGCAGCACAGCAGCCTGTACGCGGTCGGTAGTCTGCGTCGAGGGTAGGAACCGGTCGCTGGGCCCCCTGCCATGTGTACTGATACCCTGCCGTGATGTTTGCTGCGGTGCAATTTTCCGTTCTGCAACAACAATACCTCTTGTTCATGCTCCCAGACAAAACCTCCCAGAATCATCAAAAAATAAACTGCAGCACAGCCGGTAGCATGTGACCAGAAGATTGTTTGTTATGTGTGTTGAGTACACCCGGCGTCCGTGCTTATTATTCATCCTAGAGACATACAAAGTATATGTGAGACAGGGTAAACAACAATCTCAATGAATGAGGAATCAACATAGTCGAATGACGCAAGTCAAATGCCGGCGTGCCGGGCACGATAGCACAACAAAACGAGCGAGACCATAATATAAGGAAAAAAATGAAACTAAAAAGGAAAACGCCAGGGGCTCTGAAGAACGAGAGATGCAAGAAAGCCAGAACGGCTGCAAGAGAAACAACCTACGTGCTGGTGAAGGGAAACAGCTAACTGTTGCACGGACGAAACAACAGGAAAAAGAGGAAGATACCGGCGGGAGAGGGAAACAAGGGAATAAAGAAAGAAAAAAGGCAACAGCTAAAAACGAACAAAGCAAGCAAGACAACAAGTAAATGGCATTACTGCCGCGTTCGCGCTTCCCCCTTTGATCTCGATGAATACACACAAAGAAAAACATTACCGCTCACTGTATTGTTTAGGGCTATACCATAGTACTTGAACACGCTCCACAATATAGTCAAACCGGTAGCTTGCCACACCATGTACCATTTCGATTCGGCGTTCCACATCTGTATCTCGGTACGACACCCCCGCCCCCCCCCCCCCCTCCTCCAGTTTACTCTCATTGCTGTTCTTGGTGTCGACTGCTGCGTGGATTAGCCAGCTCTTATCCGCCTCGGTCCTGTGTCATTTCGCTATGAAACGGCCCGCCGCGTCGACGACCCCCCGGTACCAGTTTCCACTCCTCTTAGCCGCCCTCGACCATAGCACACTCTTTACTCCTAACAGCAAAGCGGGGCTGTCCGTTGAATGCTTTGATATCGTCTGCTGCTGCTACAGCTTAGGCCCAGTTATTTTCTGGTCGGCTTGGTCCTGGGTTTTCCCCACACCAACCATCGTCCCGAACATCAACCGATGAGTCAGCCGCTCAGTTGTCGTCCTTTGTACGGCTCCCGCAAAGGGGAGGTGGCCTTTGCGTGGTCGTCTCAACGCTTTCACGTTGTGTTGAGGGTCTTGGCGGTCGATATATAGTGGTCGGTGCGTGGTCGGCGCTGGCAGCCAAAATCGGTTAGCAGGAGGTTTGAGTGTGCCGTTCGGAGGTCAGCAAAGTGCCCCTGGCAGAGCTCCCGAGTCACACGCCCGTACAGCAAGGTGTCCATCACCTCGGTCCTTCGCAGGCGCACCTTTAGTATGAACGAAGCATCTTCCATATCGTACAGCTCACGCTTGGAACGATCGTAGAATGTCCCTCTTGAAACGATCGTAGCATGCCTTCGCGAGTCGGAGCCGTCGTTCATTTACGGCATAATGTCGGCGCTTCCGTTGATAAGACGGCGCCCAGGCACAGAAAATGCATCGTCTGCAAATATATCTCTGGCCCGCCGCTTCGATAACAAGCGGTGGGGCCGGGAGAACGTTGTTGAGTGCGCGGGACAGCGTTGTCTCCTTTTTCGTTTCGCACCCGGTGAGGCCTGCTGATTCGACAACGGTCGCAATGACAGTCATCTTCGCAAGGTCTTCCTTTGATTTTAAACATCGCCTGCATCGTCGGCGTACAGCATACCACAGACTGTCCTCCGTATATGTGCCAGTGTTCAACCTCCAACCCGCCCTCCCCGAAGTCCTCCTCGAGGTGCACCAAGTCCTCAAAAAATCTGGGTCCTCACAGAAGTTAGCGGGACGGAACATATCGCTGTGCACGGCGCAAAATTCAATTGCGAAGAAGCGGCGCCAGATGCTATCTCGGATGGAACGAAAGCAACGTGAAGCAGACAGAGCTCCATTGTTTGGTGCAACTTGTGACTCGAAAATGCCAAGAGCTCAGCGCTACAAGACAATAACCCGGAGATCGTATTCACGCATGCATCACGTCTCCCGTGCGAAAGAGAAGAGAGTAAGCGAAGAGTAGTAGCAGTAGTAGTAGTAGTAGTAGTAGTAGTAGTAGTAGTAGTGCTGTATCTTAGTTGGAAAAGAAAGCAAGTCTTCGCCCATCATCAGCTAGCTGCTGCTTGATGCTTGTTGTGGTTGTATACGTTCTGGACGGGCAGATTTCGATGCTTTCGTCCGTTTTTGAAAACACAGCGAGCTGTAGAAGATGTTTTTACTTACTACAACGTTGTCGCGCAGCAGCAGCTTTATGTAATACTTAGCAGGGCTTTTTACGGGTCAGGAAGCTTTCAAAACCTCACGGGTCGGGGGAGATCGGGCTGGGTCAAGAGGTTTTGATATCTCCCGGATCGGGTCGGATCGGGTCAAGAGGTTTGGAAATCTCGCGGGTCGGGTCAGGTCGTGTCAGGAGGTTTTCAATTCTCAGGGGGTCGGGTCAGGTCATAACCTGCGAGGTACGGGTCATTTCACGGATCGGACCTCTTCGACCCGCGAGGGTTTTTTTTTCGACACGCTGGTCGGGCCCGTAGTTCTGACCCGCGAACCCACAACACATTGAAACCTTGCTGCGTGCAAGGTGAAACATCTAGTACTTGCAGCCTGTCCAATGAGCCGAATGGTTGTGTAAACTACGGAGACATGATTCATGATTCACGTACGTACGAGCGTTATAGGATTTTTGGTATTGGAAAATGAGTGCTTTCTATTGGATGATGGTGTGTTGTCAGAATGTCAGCCACCCCGCCGGAAATATGCCTTCTACGGTATGTTTAGTTCTGCGTTGATTCCGGTTGGGTACGCCCCTTATATCAGTATTAATTTGTTCTAGTTTTGCCCCTTGTTTGTGGGCGGCTTCTGGCCGATCTTGACTCATCCCATGTCTTGATTGTGATAACATGCTCGGATGTACGCGACAAGCATATAATGGATTTTTCTACATAATGATCAACACCTGGGACTTCTATGTTATTCGCTGCCACCGCGCAACCAAGGCCCCCGCATGAAGTAGGCCGCGCGAGCAACCCGACCCTGACCATGGGTTTCACTATCATACTAGTGTTATGGGGCCATTACACCATCACACTAGTGAACGATGACCATTATATTGGAGCCGTGTTCCAGGAGGTGAACGCGCTGGTCCGGGGCTGACTCAAGACACTTTTTTCCCGGGATGCTTCAGGGGCGGTTATACTTCGTCATCGACCTCCACCCTACACGGCAGTAATGGAACCCGAACGTACACCAGCACCAACAGAGAGCAAGCGAGACCATCGAGACGCAGCCTGAGACAACCAGATACAGGAAGAGGCGGAGCAGTCAGAGATGGACAGCGTGAGCCAGAAGATTCACGGTCCTCCACCTGCTAGCCAGACCTCCTTGTACGTGCTTGCATGAGCGAGCAATTTCGGGGCTGATTCTTGAGCTGCAATTACGAACTATTCTGCGCGACGATGATTGGGAACGGTGGGATGGAAAAGGACAGTCAGCGAAGCTAATGGGAATGAGCGTGAAGCGGCAGCATGCATGTGCACAGCAGGAGGTTTGAGGAAGGTCGGGGGAGGAGGCGAACAGGACAAAGCAAGGGAAGAGGGAACCGCCTCTTCTGCGCCAGCACGAACCTCGGCCACAATAGGCGCGTGTTCGCGTCTCTCCATTCTTGTGTTGCTCCATATTTTCTTTATAGAGTTGATTGATGTGTTGTTTTCGTGCGTATCGGGTGGTACGGACAGTTCAGTATGTCGGTAATTCCTGAAGTGTTCAAGTCAATTTTTAGTTTTTCAAGTCACACATGATATACTCGAGCACTCTGCCCTCTCCACGCTGGTTGTACGACTTACAGGATATACATGATATATTGGTGCATTCTTTCCAAAACCGTCCGATTCATCCCCTTGAAGGATTATAGTTTCCACACACAGATTGGGTTGCCCCGCTCGTCCCCGGTACCCCCCCTTCCCTGCTCCCTCTTAATCAAACCCAAGCCCCCACGTCCTTATAAACTCCGGCCTTTCTTCACCGGTTTTTCGACTTACAGGATTCACTTGATAAACTGGTCATTCCCTTTTACATCTGTCACATTTGTCCCCCTCAAAAACGGGTTTTTTTATAGTTTACGCGCACAGACTAACATCACCCTGTTGGCCCTGATAGCTACACTATAGTTCCAAGGGGAGTCGCCGACCTACATCCTTAATGAGGACACACAACCTGTAACACGCCCGATCGTAGTATCACACACAGCTTGCAAAGATGAGTTTCGACAAAATTTACCGATCTCACAGTTGGAGTGTATTATATCATCAAGTTAAAATAAATACACTCCAGCTGTGAGATCGAATATTTTGTCGAAACTCATCTTCGCAAGCTGTGTGTGACACTCCGATCGCGCGTATTACGGGTTGTGTGTCCTCATTAAGGATGTAGGTCGGCGGCTCCCCTTGCAACTACAGTGTAGCTATCAGGGTCAACAGGGAGATGTCAGGCAGTCTGTGCGCGGAAACTATAGAACCCGTCTCTGAGGGGGACAAAATCTGACAGCTGTGGAAGGAAAAGCATCATGAAACATTCAAGTCGAGAAACCGGTGAGGGGAGGGCGGAGTTTTTAAGGACGTGGGGGCGTGGTTTTGATCAGAAGGGGGACGGGAAGGGGAGGGGGGGGGGGGGGGCAGGTGGAGCAGCTCAATTTGTGCGTGGAAACTATAAATCCTTCTCGTGGGGGATGGGGGAGGAAATGTGTGTGTGGGAAAGAGCTTTAGGTCGCATAGATGTAGGGGTTGGCTATACGCCTGGTGCTAGGTGTTATATATGTTGGCTCGTTTTACCCCTGTTTCCATACCTGCCGAGGCGGCACACGCACCTTTTGTACCTGCACCCACAATACGGCCGGCCGTTTAATCCTTTACGTACCAACCCGTACGTATTCCAAGCTTTCCATCCTTTCATGCTCGATTCCAACCGTTCTAGCCCCGGTGGTCAAGTGTTTACCCTCGAATGCTACCCTCGAATGCTACCGTCGAATGCTACCGTCGAATGCTACCGTCGAATGCTACCGTCGAATGCTACCCTCGAATGCTACGTGATTCTACACAGAAGAGTGAGTGCTCGGTTTCGTATCCTACGTGGGTCGGACTTTTTACTTTTATATTCGCAAAATATAAACAATAGGAATCAGCTGCTGAGAGCGCCTAGCAACGTGTGTAGGCGCAATTGGATGCAAGTCCATGGTGAAAGAAATGTGTAGAATCTCCTTGAGGGAAACGAAGGCGCGTATCGTAGTGGGGGTCGGAGCGAAGAGCCTGCTTAGTGACCCCGAATCTGAGTTACGTTTACGGGGGGGGAGAAGAAATGAATGCAAATATTAGACAAAATAAACAAAAAACAAACACCTGGTATGGTCCAGTAAATAAGCCCCATTTATTTCAGTTAATTCCAGTGCCGGACGGTGTGGTGTGCAAGTGCCAACGTACATACAGTTAGTAGCGCTGACGTTGCGCGTATTGAATCTGTGGACTGTGTACGGTGGTTGACATCACATTGACTGGTTGAACATTTGCTCGCTGCATTCATTGCGTTGTTGTGGCAGTTTTTGTTGTTTTTACCTTTGTCCTCTGTAATTTAGTCGTGATAGCTACCAGGGTATCTCCTGGGCTTTTCGCAGCGTTTTATTTTTTCACGTTTATTTGTGCTCACGGCTTCTCCATCGTTTGTTCAAGTCCACACTCACCACACTCATCACACTCACCACACTCACCACACTCACCACACTCACCACACTCACGTACAGATTCATGTGGAAAAGTTAAAGAACCAGGCTGTGGTAGGGGTAGGGGGTCACGTTGGGAGGCTTTCGTTTTGTGGCTTTGGGTCACTCGCGAGTAACCTCGCTGTGTTCCTTTGCGTGTCGTGTCCCCAAGCTTCCGTGCTGTTTTTTGTTTTGGGATAGGAACCTGCGAGGGAAAGACCAAATACTAGTCTGCGCCTTACACATCGCATGACGCCTTTTGTTCCGTGAGATACGGAGTCACTCGTGGGAGTGGCCCGAACCTGGGAACGAAAAACGTGGTTATACCACACCATACCCCCTCGACGGCAGCCTTGATGAAATGTCCAAAACATCGCACCTTCTTCCAAGTCCAAAACGTCCCCCCACTAACTTGGATGCATGCCTGTAGGGGTCAATATTGCGCAAGGGAACACGGGGAGTCACAACACAATGTGGATTGACCTGTGCTTGGGTGTCAACCGCTTGCGAAAGCTCTAGGCTGACTCGGCCGCCTTCGATGCTGTGCTTGAGATTTCACCGCATCGGGATCCTGTGTCGTAGAAAGACACTTGGTTGATTAAGCTGCATCAGATTCCCCTGCTTGCCACCCAAGACTACCACGCATGTAATGCACGTAGTACCTATCACTTGGCATACGCACGACAGACGCAATTCAATGGAAAAAAGTAACAAAGAAAATAAAAGAGGACAAACGACAGGAAAAACGAGAAAGCGAAAAAAGGAAAAGAAAAGGAAAAGAAAGAAGAGAAAAGACAAGGAAACCAAGATAAGAGATAACAAGAAAAGGAAGCAAGGAAAGGGAAGAAAAAAAAATGTCCGTCTAGCAGACCTACGAACTGACTGCAGACAGCATTGGGCTCATAGAGGGTATCAAGTGCATCAGCGCAATGGCACTTGGGAGAGAACGCAACAAGTCGAAGAAGTCACGGCGGTCTTCCGTTATCTTGTGACGGCCATTGGAACGTCCATAACTCTCAAGACGATGATGGCCAGACCCAGACTTCAGTCTCTTGGGCAGGACGCCCCCTCTCCACCCACCCCCCCTCCACCCCCCCCCGCCCCCCCCCACCTTCCCCTCTCCCCCCTCCCCCCGGTCACTTAGAGATGCCGACGGTGAATGGCGCTGCCGCAGCCTTTGCGCGTCGCTCTGCAGCTTTTCGTCTCTCCGTCTCACGTAATTTCCGCTTGAACAACTCGACTCCCTCCTCTATTCGTCGAAACCATCGGCGGGCCTTCTTAGCAGCCTTTAGCCACCCTTCGTTATTTTTCCAAAGACCGACATATCCTCCTTCAGATGAGCCGGCCAGTTCTTCTCTTGCCCCCTTGAGTAGCCCTTACCCCCAACAAGCTCCCCAAACATCACCCTCTATATCAGACGCTCCTCCCCCATACGTGCTACGAATCCCGCGAACAATATCCTGCGTTTGCACTCTATCGCCTCTATGCACTCGGGAGCAGTCTTGGCAAGCACGTCCGTGTACGATAGGGTGTGGTCATCGCTCTTCCGTTTCCGCCATCCGAGGCATCATATTTCCCGACCACCTGCACGATCGCCTAGACCTAGCACCACGCGTATGACAAGCTGATACATATCTTTGATCTCACAGCCGAAGTGTATTTGAATATTATTTGTGACCTAAACCTCCTAAAAAATCATCCCCCCCCCCCCCTCTTGCTCTCCCTTACTCAAACGCCCCACCAAATATCGAAATCCGCCACATTAATAAACACTTCACGCACAGGATATCACCTCATTATCTTTCGAGAGCCATCCATGCCGCTGTGTTCCCCCCCCCCCCCCCCGCCTCGAACGCCCCCTTCTTCCCCATCACCCGCACCTTCGCCTAGACCTAGCACCACACGTATAACAAACCCCTCACCTAAAGCCCTCCCCCCCCCCCCCCCCCCCCCCCCACCCCCCACCCCCGCCCCCATCCCCCCCCCTTCCCCCCCAACCCATCCCAACCCCACCCCCTCGAACACTCCACCCTCTCTTTACTCACTGATTGTACGATTTACCCCAGGATATACACGATAAACTGATGTATTATTTCCAAAAATGTCACATTTATCCCCTCGAAATAATGTATAGTTTCCAGGCACATATCGAGCTGCCCCCCCCCCCCCCCCGCCCCCAATAATATACTGGTGCCAAAACCGTCAGATTTATCCCCTCGAAAGGATTTATAGCTTACATGCACAAATTGCCCCTTCCCCCCCCCCCCCCCCCCCCCCCCGCCCTCCCCCAAACCCGCTCGCTTTTGATCAAAACCAGGCCCCCCCTTTCCCTTCACAGCTGTCAGATTTTGTCCCCCTCAGATACGGGTTTTATAGTTTCCGCGCACAGACTGACTAAATCATCCTGTTGACCCTGATAGCTACACTGTAGCTGTAAGGGGAGTCGCCGACCTATATCCTTCATGAGGACACACAACTCGTAATGCGCGCGATCGGAGTATCACACACAGCTTGCAAAGATGAGTTTCGACGAAGTCTTCGATCTCACGGCTGGAGTGTATTTTAATTTTTATAATATATATAGCTACCTTGCTACCTGCCTTCAAAACTTGTACTGGGGGTGACTTGCACGAGTAACACTGACCAGATATACAAAGTCCAGCACGGCGGTGACTGCGGTCTCCAAGGTGCCCGATGAGGTTGCAGTATCCGTTGAAGCGGTCGACCGTCGTATCTCTGACGCCTACGGATGCCGTCGATACGTGTCAGACTCCGGTGAGGACGGGTGCCCTGAGCGCTCTGTCTCGAGAAGGCTCATCGCCCTCGGGCGTGCGGGATGCCCACGGTGTTCGAGCTGGTTCGGAAAATCGTTGATTCTGCGAACGAAATTTTAGGAGTTTAAAGTGTCCGCCCACCCCGAATGGGAATTGTTTCTTTTTTCTAGTTGTGTTGATCTTTATTTTTTTCAGCCCGAAGCGGTGAGTGCAAGCTCGCCGAGGATCAGAATGCCGCACAAGAGGTCCCTCCCTGTCCCTTTCGCCCCTCGCCGAACGGGGTATGGCGAGGCGTGACGCCGGCCACCCCCCCTCTTCTTGCGGCCCCTATGCACGTCTGCGCTCGCCAGACCCCGGGTATGTCACATGCGCGCGTGAAATTACGGCGTGAAGCCAGGCACCCCCGCTCGAGGCCTAAGCCTGACGCTCCAGCTCGAGGCTTAAGTCTGGCCCTCCAGCTCGAGGCCTATAGGTCTGGCGCTCCAGCTCGAGACCTGGGTCTTGGCACGCTGTCAATAATAATATACCGTCGAAACGAAACCGTGCCCCTATAGATCTGGCGCTCCAGCTCGTGAGCTGGGTCTTGGCACCCAGTCTATAGTAAAATAAAGTCAAAACGAAACGCCGCCCATAGCCTCGGGTCTACCGGTGGCCGTAGTGCTGCTAGGATCTGGTGTTTGTTGGCGTCGTCGACCGTCATTTTGCTTCATTCGTTATCTTGTTGCACTACTCTTGTAGCTGTTGAGTGTCTCACGTGTGCTGTCCACCTTTCTGCTGCATTGTGCTGCAAGAACAATTTCTGGAGATTGCGGGGGTTCTTGATGCTTGGCTTGAATACCAACAGCGTTAACGATGCTTAAATTCCATGACTTTTACTCGACAAATCTTGCTCTTTAGACAAAGGCTGCCGTATAATCGGTGCATCGGGGGCATCGGGGTCGTCGTACCACAAACCTTTGTTGGTTTTTGGTGGGCCTTGCGCTGAAGATGTTTCCGTTGACGGCGTAGACTGTCGAAGCAACCACATGAAAGTCGATCTATCGTACTTAGCTGCGTGGTCCGACAGTCAAACAATCAGTCAGACATCTTGGAAGTTTTACTCACAGAGAACCCCAGTAGACTGGGGAACTGCGATAGGACATTTCTCATGCCGTAATCAATCCCTCACACGTTCCCCGGCAGGGTACTATCACATTAGATCATCGGCCGGAGGAGTATAAGATTCATATTTTTGATTTCGCGTTTGGTGCAAGGCAACGTCACGGCTCCCTTTCCGTACCTGCCGATGGCGGTGGCGGCTTTGGATGCTCCAGGCAGATTTGCACGTACCGTCAATTGCCCCCAAACACCCATCGGCGTATCGTTTTGGGGTAGTGACATAATGTTTTTGTCGTAGTCTGTGGGTGGTTTCCTGTACTTTTCTGCCTACCCCGGTTTAGATTTTCGCTCGTTCTCTTATGTATCTGTTTGTGCCTCGTTCAATGGTCACCGAGCGGGACAGAGTCACAATATCTACAACAACCGGCCGGAGGAGTCTATAATCTAATCCGTCGCGACTATCAAATGCTGGTACCTGGTGGTTGGCTTTCGCTGTCGCGAGCATGGCTCCGTTTCTGTGCTCGCCACTGACGACGAACATGGCTAGTGTCGTCAACCCGGTTTCCGCCGTGCACCGCGTAATGGCTTGAAAACACGCGCTTTCTATCGTACCGTTTTATTTCTAACATTCCACGTTTGGCATATGTTAATATGTCTTTCTCCGTACGTTCTCGCTCTCCCCAATTTGGAAGAGTGCTTGTTTCTTTGGTCACGTAGGCACCATCATACCCAACCAACGAAGTATCGGAGGGTAAACCATTGTGATTACGCGTTTCGACAGAAGAGGGAAGCATGTCCCCGTTTCAATACCTGGCGATGAAATGATGGTCATGGCTGTACCGCCCGACAGATTCCCACGGTGCCGTTATAAGGATTTAGACACCCTCGGTACACCGAAATATGCGTGACTAACTGCGGTTCGTTGGCGGTGCTCCGCTGACGCCCCCCGTTTGGATGGTATGCTTGTGCGTTCATGTGTCCGCGATATGTTCACATTCCCAGGTCACCCGACAGGGCGCTCGTGTTTTCAACCATTTAAGCGCTGCAGGGTAAACCCATCGTGGTTGGCGTTTCAAGAGACGGGGACGGGGGGGCATGGCTCCGTTTCCGTATCTGCCGATGACGGCGATCATGGTTGGTCTCGTTAGCCAGCAGGTGGTGCAGATGAGCATTTTCTCCTACGCGGGGTTCATGGTAGAGTTCCTCGGGGCTGTTGACGACACGGACAAAGCCGGTGAGGATTTGATCGGTAGCTTTACCAACGTGTCTGGACACGAAGAGTTGCAGCATTTTGTTCAGTCCTTCTTATTGGATAAATCTACGGCATGATAAACTGTGTCCAACATGTGGCCCAAATTAGCGTGTATGCCTACGTGAGCCTCGTGGTGGAGTACTTCGGTGCTGTCGACAAAAATGGCAAAGGCGGTGAGGATCGAATTTATATACTTGCTGTCATCGTAAAAAAAAGTGCATGAGCTTCAACATGGACCACGTGTTAGTAAGAGTATGGTAATAGTATTATTAGTAGTAATAGTTTCAAGAGTACAGTAGACGTGCGACAACCATTGCTTTTTCTGAGGCTCCTAACACCACAAGGGTTTTTCTACTTTATACCCCATTCACAAACTGATTATTATAAAACCATCAAAAGCGCAACCCCACGAGCAATATCATAGCCTACCTATGAAAAAAAAACTTCCAAAAACAAAGAAAAAAGGTCCGGCGACGTTGGGTTGAAGTGGTCCCGAAATTGAGAAAAAATAAATAAAAAGTAAATTGCTACCTCCATCGTAGCTGGCGTCATCGACTAATGACACACATTCTCAGACTGAATACAAGCAAACGTTTCGATCGGGGTGGCACTTATCGGATGACATATTTCTTGGCTGACAGCGCTCCTTAACCTATTGACCCTAAACCGTCCGAATCCAAACGTTTTTTTTTCCACAAATATTCGTGGTGCGCTTATATATACAACCCATCCGATGATTCATCGGGATACTGGTAAAACTTTCTCGGAATGTGTCTTTGTTGGAATAGCAGAAGGGCTTCCTCCTCAAGTGAGGCACACCTTGGACAGAAACGGTGAATCAATCATCTCCCACCGTAGAATGTGTCAGAAACAAATAAAACCTTTACAAAGTACAACCTGCGCACAAAGCCTGACTCCCTCCTGGGCGTATTACCTGGTGCATGACCGATCGATGGTATGGTATAGTCTAGTAGCTTGCTGGATATAGCCCGTACGGCACAAGCAACCGAGGACCCAGTCTGGAGCTTTCTTTTGTTTTTTTTCGCGCAAACCGGGGGATAATCACATTAACTGTAAAAGTATCAACACAAAACTTGTAATATTCATGTGTGTGAGATGTGGCACATACTTCAGGGTTTGCGTTTGAAGATTCCAGTCCAGTCAGACAGAATGGTGTGGGCACAAGCTCAAATGCCTCCGCCTACGATCCCCACCGATGCATGGTGCTTTCCGCAAGGTTTCAACGCTTACCTGACGTGTGCTACTAGTAGTACGATAGAGGTGGTACTTTGTGACTGTTTTATCTTCTGCCTGACAGGGGTCCTTAACCCCAAATCGGAGGAATGTTTATTCCTGTTTTCCCACTGTGTTGTTATTGTTGTCTAGTGCATGGGTTTGTTCATCACAAAAGCACTCTTATTTCCCGAAGGTCAGTTTTTGGGCAAGGTATAGAGCTCCTCCAACTGAGGTTATGAGCCTCAGAAAACGATGGGTGTGTCGGACGTCTGTTGTCGCCGGTCGCGATCGGTTTAATATTTTCAGCATCGTACAGATACATTGAGCAACTTGTCATTCGGACAACTATTTTATCAGAAGTAGTCAAAACGTCTTGGCCTTTCTTACCCTTCATGTGTACTACAGTACCCACGAAATGAGTACACCCCTCTCCCCCCCCCCCCTGACTATTGCTTGGACCGCCTATATGTTGCCAGGTTTCTAAGCTGGACTGCAATCATATCGAGCTTTTGCGATCGGCCGACAATTTTTGGTGTTATAAAAACACGTTGCATGATTCTTGAGTTCTTGAAGCCTGGCAGAGGCATTAGTAGTCAAAACATTTGGGGTTTAACAGGTTTAGCAGAGTACTTACCCCCCCCCCCCCCTCTACCCACGGTATTTATGCCAGTCAGACAAAATGCTTGGGCTCAGTCACGTCCCACGCGAATACCGCTGGTACCACTGGTTGCACTGATCCTGGTGGCAGGTTTCTATACCGGGTTGCTGTCGTCTGGGTTCATGATCGGCAGAATATTTTCCTCGCACTTCTGGGGGCTGGTCGCAGACCGACACGGCAGCCGTTTCGTCCTTCTCTGGGGCCTCGTAGGGACTACGGTGCTCTCGATAGCCTTTGGTTTCTCGAAGACATTTGAATACGCCTTAGCGTGCCGGTGAGCTACATATCGCCTCCTTTACAACGGGCAAACTACATACATGGTGATGTCTTGAATGTGCTTGAACTTAAGATCAAGTAGCTCCATATCGCGAGGAAGTTAGACCGAAAACGGTACATCTATGTATTTGTCGCCAAACCAAGGTCCATATCGATTGACCGATAGTGGTTGCATCGAGGTAGACTGACAAGGTAGTCGCTTTATCCTCCTCTGCGGCCTCATGGGGACCACTGAGCTATCAGCAGCATTGGGCTTCTCGAAAGCGTTCGGGTACCCCTTAGATAAATCAAATTGCATAGGAGCTGAGGTACAGGCCCACGAGTACGATTTTTTTCTAACGGTACATGTTTCTGTTCTGTAAAATGTCCGTCTTTTGCGTCCAAACGTTCCCATGTCCAATGGTATTGAGATCACGTTCGTATAGGCAATGCGACGTCGTGGGCAGAAACCTTGCATTTTTGTGTGTTAGATTGGTCCTCCTGCGTCACCTCGAGGAAACAAAGGTGCTCATGATCGCCTTCGATTTATCTATGACACCTGAAAACCCCATCCCAATACTTACTCGGGTGCAGCCGCGTTCTTCAGAGTAGACGAGCGCTATTTTTGGTGAGACTTGACATTACGAGGAGCGTTATATCTTACGCGGAACAACTGATTTTGAGATAAGTTGAAGTACAGCCCGATGATACAAGCGTTACCCCAGTCACCTACAGAACGATAATGAAAACACAAACTAATTCCGAAATCATTATTTTTTAATAGCAGTTAATCATTGTAGGTAGCTCGTCAGCCGAGAGATCCGTTAAGTCAGAAAAACTTTCTCTTTCTTTTGCCCTATCGTTACTCCGGCGGTTGCTCATGGTTAACGGGTAGTATACTGACGGACTCACGGCGCCGTTGTCACCACCCGATCGATACAGTAGCTATACGCCCTTACACAGCTCTCGAAGAGATCTATATCTCCCCTTAAAAACGGCATTTTTCCAACTCAAAATATTATTCTAGTCTAACTCCAAGTGTTTCGTCCCCGTGTCGGGAGTGCGGTGCGAAAAGGCGCGAGGAAAACCAAAGCCCAGCTTAACGAACCATGGCCTACAACACAAGGTAGTCAAGAAGGTTTTTGAACAAAACGTGCTGAATTGCGTGTGCCGCAAAACCCGAAAGTGCCATTTACCCGATGACAAGAGCCACGGTCTAGATATGTATCGTCATCTAATTGGAACTAGAATGGATGTGACCCAACTGTGCCCATCTGATTCACGTTTTTGTCTATTTTCTGATGCCAGAGTACTTCTCGGGCTGGTGAACGGCATGATGACGGCGTCGAAAACGCTTGTTTCCGAAGTGTGCGGCCCAGAGCACGACACTGTAGGCATGGGCCTCTTGACATGTGAGATATGTCGACGACATCATATGCGGGGTCGCTGAGTTGAGGCAATGCCTGTGAACCATTAAGATAACCCTTTTAAGTACCCGGTCTACTACGCATTGATGAAATACTTGTCACTCTGCTGTTCGATTTCCATCTATCTCCAGTTTAGGCCTCAGCAAATTAGTCTAATGGGTATAGGGGCACCTTCTGTCCTGTCATTTGACGATTGCGCACCGCTCTGTTGAAGACTTTGAACTATGAAACGCGGAGCACGAAACCGTAGGCATCGACCGCTGGGCCTGCGATAATTAACGATAGGGCGTATTATGCGTACTAGATGAAGAGACGTTAGTTCTACGGTGGCCAGTAGAGCAGTGAACATAGCAGTAGCTAGGGTGGTACACAACAGAGGTGAGTAGATCATCGATTCCCTCTCAGGGGTATGGTCGCATTGATCTTCTGAAATAGTGGTAACTACTATCGGCATACCTTACGTAGGGCATCAATGCATGTACAGTACGTCCGGAGAGTATCAGTGCGTTTTCGGTGATGTATCCTGCGTAGAGGGTGGTCACCGCGATTGGGCATGATGTCCATACTCTATGAGAAGCTCGTCACTTCTACAGTGACTTGTACAGCAGTGACTATAGCAATAACTAGGGTGGTGCACAACAGAGGTCAGTAGCCTATCGGTTCCCTGTCGGGCACGTTGTCGCAGTCATCTTCTGAAATATTGGTAGCTACTGGTATAGCGCATCGGTGCAAATATACTACTTCCAAAGAGTGTAGCAGTGTGTTTTCGATGACATACTATCCGTAGAAGGGGTAGCCAGGGGAAGTCACCTCTATTGAAGGTAGGGACGTTGCTACAAGAATACAGTGGCGGCAATTTAATGTATAGTTTGATCTGACTAGCGGAACATCAAGTTGACTTGATGTCCCTTCCGTCGCAGGATCGTATTGAAGAGATGTATGACGATTTGATACACATCGCGGGTCACTCTTGAAGACACAGTAAAAGGTATCTGGCGATACACTGTCGTACGAAAAGCACAGCAGTGGTGGAGTGATCACGTGGTAGACATTTTTTTCCCGTACCTCTGAGCTTCCCCTCGACCTCCCCCCCTCCCTGCTCCTGCTGTATGTTGGTGACACGCTGCAACCGCGAGTATAAATAGCCGCCTGGTCGATCTGGGCAGTGCTGTCATTATTAGTACCTCCCTGGTCGGTCGGCATGATACTTTGTGTGTGTAATCACAGGTGATAGTCACTAAGCAGTCCCCCCCCCCCCTTCTCTTTCTTGCCCTCGGTGTATGCTTGCTGCTGACATGATACGATCCTACCTGTTTAGCTTCCTGGTCTGTCGGAGCGGTGCTTGGCCCTGGCGTAGGAGGGATTCTGGCGCAACCAGCGACACACTTTCCTGGCACTTTTTCGGAGGACGGAGTATTCGGAAAGTGCGTTAGTTGGTTGGTGACAGACACTTGTGTCTCGGTCCACCTGAGGAAAATAGAAGTGGCATGTTTCACGACGTACCTGTATGGACTCCTAAATATCTTATGTCTTCATCGTATTTGCCTAACCTCATTTCTTTTTTCACTTTTGGAAATTAATTCAACTTCGTTCGGTTTGCGTTCTATCGGAGCCAGCGCTAAAAATTCCATCTTTTCTACGAAAAGACAATTGTGAAGACGATTTTTTGGCCTGGTATTTGATTTGTGCTCTCCCAGAGGTTGCGCTGCTAAGCCGAGGCAATGCTGACCAGTTATCACCGACGGAGCACCACGCCCGACGAGCACCCATTTAAGTTCGACAGCATTATTCGTAAGACATTACCTTACAGCCAATTAATTTGGTTGTGTATCCAGCGTAGCTTGCAATTTTTCTCAAAGGATTGCCATAAGGTGAGGTATAAAGTTCGTCAAGCAAAGAGGGTGATAAACCAACAGGTGCCAAGTATTTAAAACCTGGTATATTTCATGGTGCATGTTTTCAACGGGACCATCTGACTGACGATTGATTGTCGATTGGTCACGGGCAACCGCGAAGAGCACACGTAATATTCGTGATGTGCGTCAAGAAGCTTTGATGAACAAACAGGGTAGCACACACTAACCCAGCATTCTTACTGACCGGGCACGTCGACCGAGGAAATACCTGAGCGATTCTTGCCGAGCGCGGTTACTATCGCCTGGGGTATTGCCTTGGTCATGCCCTAGTCGCCGTTCCAACCTTATCTCCATGACCACTGAATGATTGCTTACTCATGCTGCCTGAAGCCGCACAACATGAATCTGTGTCTGATTTCTTCATCACTTGCTGAATGCACATATATGTTGTTCGCAGTATACCCAGTATCTGGTCACAGTACACTGGGTACCTGGTATGCATTATTCACTGCTGAATGATACCATAGGAATCCATATCTGCTTTTAAATTAATGACTTCATGTACTGTGCATATACATATGCTGGAATATACCTACAGGAACCCGTACCTGCTCTCCAACCTCGTCGGCGCTGGCCTGTCGCTTGTGGCAATACCACTGGCGCTCCTATACCTCAAGGACTCCAGAAGCCGCGGGATCGGGGACACAACGTGAGCACCGAGCTTTGTTTCATTCTTATTAACACAGTCCAGGCAAGAAGACTACGATTATGATTTATACATTTGTTTGCCCGCACGGCTTCCAACATGCTTTAAAATCCGGTTAAAACAACCGAGGGCTGTTTCTAGTGTTCGTACACTCATCGCATGTTATAGTCCTTGTGTCAGTGACGGTGGCTCTCCTTCTCCTTAAGCGCGCCAAAGGTCGTAGACTCAGAAGTCAAACGTGAGTACTGTCAAGCTGGCGTGTGCTACGGTAGCGGCAGTACTGTCTGAGTAACGGGGCAGTAAGGTTAGAACCTTTTGAGCGAAAATGTTTCTGGCCGAGAATGTTCCTCTTGGTTGCTGAGGGTATACCCCACATAGTCGGAATTATACTCTTGTGCAGTGCATACATCAGTGAATACATCAAGCAGGACGCGTGCCACGGTAAGAGGGAGGCGCTTCTTGGCGAAATATATTTCTGAATGACGAGGATACCAAACCAATTGTTGCCAGAGTGTCATTCTTGTTGCGCGATGCCATTTCGAATTCCACCTAGGCCATGACATTATCAACCGGGCCGCACTTTCGCTGCTATCAAAATCCGCTTTAGGGCGGAATGTGAAGCTCAACTGGGGACCCTCAGCAAAATGCGGGTGCGCCTTTACCGTGGCATGGGTCATAGTTAGGTATTTACCTAGGGCATGGACGTATCCGTCGCGGCTGCGCTTTTTTTCTTTTTCTCAAACTCAGTGCCTAGGTCGGGTAAATAGCTTCTCAACTCAAAAGCCTCAATAAATCCGGGTGCTACCTCTGTATCATGATATACGCCTCAACTTGAGAACCATCCCCCACCGTTGGACTGACCGTCTGGGCACCATTTTTCTGCGTTAGGGATGGAAGGTTTTTGCCCAATTCGTTGTGCGTGAACGAGCTCTTCATCTCATTGAGAATAACATGCAACAGACTGTTTGGGAAATGTTTTAACTAGACGCACCTAAGGTATGGGGTGTTGCATCCGATGATGCTTGCTGCGATGGAGGTAGACGGTTGGGCATACCTCTTCAGACCGAGGCTTCCTTATTTAATAAGTACCACCCAGTTCTGTTGTAGTATCAACCGCATGTGACACAGTTGTTGGGTATGAGATTGTCATTGGGTTGCACGTTTTAGGCTGACTTCTCACGTTCAGTTATATTATGAACAATAAACGTTTTCGAGTTAGCAGCGTTGGAAATATTTGGTGCATTGCTACCGCAGCCTTGGTCATCGCGGCACCGTTGCCAGCACCAACCGCGGCATAAACCTATTCATAGCCGTTCATGATGGCTCCACAACCATTATGCATAGGCCCCTTCCCACCCCCGTTCCCTTTTCTTCTGTCCTTCTCATCCCTCCCCTCCATTTGAAAGAGAGCATAACGGGACGTGGCATTCTTTGTGTAGTCGCGTTGGTGGCCTCTTCTTTAGACGAGGTCGCAACGACAATGGCAACAACGGCAACACGAGCCTCAACAATGATGTGGGGGAACGGGAAGATCACCTGGAAGCAGCGTCTTTCCAAATCGAGGATGATACGTGTGGGGTCGAAGATTACGGTATCTTGAAACCTTCTTGGATGCTACCAGACACGACGCCCCTCCCAACCGCTACGAAAGGGGATGGAGATGGATGGAGCCACGATGATATCAACGGGCCCCGTCGGAAAACAGAAGACCTTGAGCCGGAGAGCCTGTTGAAGCAGAGGCATGTCGTCGCTCTCCTCTTTATGGAGGCTGTATATTCGGTGGGTGTCTCTTGGGTGATGTTTCGTTGCATGTACGTTGACGCTTTCAACGGTGAGGGTGTACATGAAGAACCTTCCGACGCTCATTGCTGAAGGAGACCTATTCCCCACCAAGGAGTAGCTTCATGGGGAAATATGCGTTTATCCCGAAAAAACAATGCAAGCTTTCCCGTCGGGATGTGGGTTTGGCGTGGAATCCGCGTGTGTCTCAAGGGAGATAAAAATCTAGTAAGTAATAAAGAACACTTTGCTACCGCGCACGAATCCCGGCGAGCAACCATGACCAGGCCAAACGAGTTTATAGGTTAGCCGGTAACTGCCTAGGTGCACAGTGTATACGGGATTAAGTAGTAGAAGGCACAATAAGATTGAAAGGACATTTGGTACAAGGTAGTTTGTTAGTGTTCTTGGCGAGCCCCGTTGATCAGAAAGCTTTGGCCAGAATGTGCCACACCTCGTACCTTAACACGTGCTTGTTCACCACGCGTGCAACTCTAGAGATACTGCAGCCGACATGAGGATCTTCACTGAGCCTTCTCTTGAGAAGCTCTCTTCCTGGGCCAACAATCCCAGGGGCTAAGGCCTAGTCTCACCGGTACTTGGTACAGGCTTGAACGAGTACGCATCCATCGGCTTGTGTATGTTTTATATGATCTCCGGTTGATCACGTAATAAAGGTCTTCGCTTCAAAGGGCAACGTTACAGTAGTAACGCGTATGTTCTTTGCATGGAGGCTGAACGATCGGAGTGTGTCTGTTTCGAGGCGTACCGTCGCGCTTCCGGAGAGATGCACGCTATCGGTAACGGTAACACGCAGGTAATTGGAATGAGCGGCGGATTGATAAGCAACATTTCTTGCGGTAACTGAAATTTTTGAGTCGTCTCCGGCAATGAAGTGCCCAGGCATTTCTAGGAAACCATCCTGAATCCTATTCTAAACAATGCTTTTTTGAGACGTCAGGTGTGAGATCGAACGAATGTGTGGTCGATACTAATCTTTGCAAGCTGCGTGATACACCGGCTGTTCGTTTTACGCGTTGCACATACTAGCACACAGCACGGGCAGCACCAATGCAGCACGTCGAAGAGACACTAAAACGACACTCCTTCAACCTTCACTGTCCGATGGATTGTCGATTGCCAGGCACCCTACGGGGAAGCGGGGCACCGACCTTTGCATGCGGCTCCTCAGTGGAAGACGTCTATGCTTCTCCCCTAACCTGGCTTTTAGATTAAATTGAAAATGCCTCCATATACACAATCTCCTGGCTTAGGCAAACAACAAATTATAGAGGAATAAAGGCATTCCGACCATTTACATTAAGCGGTTAAGGAGCCTCGTCTTTCAGAAACTCATTCCACCGAAAAGATCTACCTTTATCGTCGCTTGCCTCTGGCATACTGTACGGTGGTACGCGCATGCGGTACACTCGCACACTCCTCGCGTCATGCATATACTGTAGGCGTATGGCTGAGGGGGGGTGGGGGAGGCAGCTCACGTTCATCCCTCGTGGTGCATACACACATCAATTGCGGTAACAGCAGCAACATGTCCGAGGGAGGGGTCGCACGACGCGTATCCTTTGACGGGGACAACACGCACATGTACCCTCTGTGAAGCAACTTTATTAAATCGGTAATTGTTTCTCGCGGTAACAGCGGTAGCAAAAACCACATAACTTTTTCTCTTGTGTCACCGGTAACATTTGTTTCAAACTTTGGGGCAACTTACATGCCTGCATTTTTGCGCATGATGGCTGTATGCTCGCTTTGTGATCTCCGTTCGACGGGAATTCGTTCTTCTATTCCTGGTGGACGCTAGGCATTCGGTGCGTTTCCTCTTTGAGACGCAATTATGAAACGTTCGGTAGACGAGGAGGTAGTGTTTATTTAGGCACAAAAATATTCGACGAGTCATCTTGCTCTAGGGGTGCAACAAAACTTTCTGAGCACCTACTATGAGGACCTCAAATTCGATCAAATTCTCACCCGAGATATGACTTCGAAGACAGTCTTTTCGCGTAACACGGCCAACGTTTCTACGCAATAGTCCTAAAAAATGTATACTCGTAGAGTTTGCATACTAACCGACAGTTCCAAGAGGGCACGTATCTTCTTATGCGTGTATATATATATCTGAACACTGCCAGTTGCGAATGTAACAGCAGCATTGTCTGACCCAAAAGCCAGTAAACCAACGTGAGGATAGGTTATGGCGTTAAGTGCGCACAGCAGTTCAGTTTTGGCCCTCCACACCATCTATCTGCATGAATTGATTTCGGCTCTATTGGAACAGGGTACCTGTGAGACCAACGCACGCCGGTAGGGTTTGAGGAGTCCAAGCGGTCAGAAACGTTTGTCCCAAAAAGGGGCAGCCCCTATCGTGGGATGACTCTCACTGGCGAACCTCGTTCACAGGAGAACCGCAAACCATCTATGGATCCCATCTGTTTTTTTCTACCGCAATATTTAGAGACCTAGACACGTCGAAATTCTCGTGATCTATTAATAGCTCGTCAATTCAATGTATGTCCTATACCTGCTGCCATCGTGTGTTGTGTTCAATATGTGTGCCACTGTAGTGCAGATTAGAACCAGGAAACGTGTGGTAGATCGTTTAGATCATCCGGCACTCACCCGGCACACATGATATACATATATACCCCATGTTGATAATTTAGACCAAGGACCTGTCTGCCATGAAACACGTAGATTGCGTATAGATCATCGACAGGGGATTTGGCCTGTCCGACGTTCGAGTACCGACACCGAGCCCGCGAGAGGGTTTATGCCGCCAATTATTAGGTTTGCAGTTACGGTCGGCTATTCATAGGCTGTTGGGTGAAAGAAAGAGGTACTGATTCCAGGCACATGGTACCCAATAGGACTCACTCACCTGAGGGGCATGAAAAAACGTTGGCGCTATGCAAACTGCATCACGCGTCTGCGGCGTATCATCACCCGGACGTTCGTGGAAGCGATGTATTCGAGGTATGCGCCATCTGCACGGGGCGCCTAGGTGACGCGTTCTGCGATAGAGGGTTGCACATGATGGCCACACCTTCGTTTTTGTTTCAACAACCGGGCTCCTCAACTGATGAAGTGCCTCAGAACCATTAAACCATTGAATGACGGCTGGTATTCTACACTAACGTTTGATATATATATTAATCGGCCTTGGGGAAAATTCATCGGGTCGCACTTTATTGCCTGTCCGGCGTCGTTAGTTGTTGGTTTGGGTATAGAGCTCGTCACGGGGGTGGCATCAACAACACCCTCTCAGGCACCCCTCTCGCATCGTGTGTCACGGTCGCCTCAACACCATTCTATCACCATTTAATGGCTTCCCCCCACCTGTTTTGTATTCTACGCGAATGATTACCCGAAGGTGACCTACTCTGGGTTCGATGAGGTGTACGCTTTGTGGGCTCTGAGCAGCGTGTCCAAGGGGGGGTTGGAGTGGTCGAGTAAGCAAATTGGACAGGTGGGATCAAAGTACTGGCCCGTATCATCATCAGTACTTAATTGTGATGCCCAGTTCGACGCCGGTAGACAATAACAGGAAAGTGCTGAATTCTTCTCGCGAGAAAGATGAAGGCACGTACCGTATTGGGTTGGGGGGGAGACGGCTCGCCATGTTAACCCCGAGTCTGTGAGTTAATACTGAGAGGGAGCTCAGGAGTAGTGCGCGGACAATGAATAAAATGAAGAAAACAAATGGCCGATGCTTTCCTATCTGGGTTTGGTGAGCTACACAGCTCATTATCGGCTCTAGTGGTGAGCAGTGCCCCGAAGAGGGAACGGGAGTGGTGGAGTCAGCCATAGGGAAGGTCAGACATTACCGCAGTACCTGTTATCATCCAGTTAGTTCACATACTGTGTTTCGTGGCGGTATACACTTTGTGGATCTTTACGAAAGCGAATGCGTTAAAGGGGGGGGCTGGAGTGGCGAGGCCATCATCTCGACAAACTCGAACGCGTGCTACGGACAGGTGGGGTCGAAGGTAACGTGTTCTAGAGTAGAGGTAGCACGGTTGGGCCGGGTGGTTCTTGCCCGCGGGGCTCCTTCACTGAGCCACCGAAGAAGCACACATAGCTATAGCAGTATGATTCCGTTGGAATATACGACACACCCCCGGCCCCATACTACTAATAGTAGCATGAAACCGATATTCTTGGATAGGCTAGATTTGGCCGTTTGACAAAGGGTGTGGCTCCTTATGTTCAGTACTTGCATCAGCTGTCGAATGTATTACTTCCCTGTTGGGTTTTCGGCTAAGATTGGTGTGGGGTTCTTTCTTGGCCGAGGGCCGGTAGTAATTGAGTGTGTGTGTGTTTTTTTTCGGGTGGGGGGGGGGGGGGTATTAATACCAGGCGCACTCCGGGGGTGAAATCGAGGATTTCGTCGACCCTCATATTTGCAAGCTGTGTGCGTGACCCTTTGACTGCGCTTGCTGATCTTGTCCCTTATAATAACAACGATAACAATAATAACACAATAACGACAATATATTGTATACCTAAGCCATGGGGAATTTCATCGAGATGCACTTTCGCTTGTTTTCAATTAACACCTGGTATTCGGTGGGCTACAACAGTTTATGCCTCTCAGGTGGGGGATCCCATAAAGGTACCGGTGCAATACTACCGGAGCAGAAGCCCCTTGCTCCTCCTACTTCTCCCTCTTCCTACCAGACCAGGAGTTCCATACTTTACTTTCGCTCTTTTCGCGTCCTACCAGGCGCTTCCTTGCACAGACGCTCCTGGCCCGCGGGAAGATGGACCTGATCGTTGATACGTTCACTGTCGTTGCCCTCGTCTTGCCCCCCTACCCCCCGCCTCGCTTCCTTTCTAAATGGGTGTTCAAATACCTGTCAATACCCCGCGACCCCGCCATCCTCCCCGACCGAAAGCCTACGTGAGCATGCTTTGCTTGCCCACAGGATATTGGCCCTGTGGCCCTGCTCTTTGACCTTGTCGCCGTTCCGTACCGCGCGCCGTAGTGGTAATGAAGGATGCAAATATTTGAATAAACCAAGTCTACTCTATGGTCGTTTCATTTTAGTATCCTTGTCGTATCATACTCGCCTTTTCACCGCCGGATTTGAGGTATCATACCATCATACCGTACTATCCTACCATCATATCACCATATCATACTCGCACGAGTGACTCTGGAGACATCCCACCGTAGGGGTAGTGCATCAGTTTCTAACAAGTCCCTGAGGTCCTCACATAAGAAACTCATCATCTCACCCGATACTACATGACTTCGAAGGCATTCGTTCGCACAATCCGACCAAGCTTCTATTCCTTAGTAGTAGTCGTAAAACAGTATGTAATCGTGATATTGCTTCACTAACCGGTAGTTCCTCACGTGAGAAGCTCAATTGGCCAGGGACGTTTTGGTGCAATCATACTCGAAGTACAACTGCAACCCGTACGGTAGGTTGAGTCTGATCAGGTGTTGAATTCAGAGACAGAAATGTGATTCGCAGGTTTATGTTTGGCGCAGAGGAGCATGCACCATTCCATTGTGGACTCATGTCTCGACGTAACACGTAATATCAAGGTCGCAAAGGATCAGGGGGTCAATCGCGCAAGTGACCCCGACCCATTGCAAACGAAATACTCCAAAAGCGACCCCCGTACCGTAGCCTGCGTCGATAAAATGAAAAAACAATTCCTTTGTGCAAACGCGCGGCGAAGAATTAATAAACGGGCACGATTTTTCCGAACACGATGTCATTGCCCCGACTTGCCCCAACGCTACCCCCACCCCCGCCTCCTCTCCCTCTCCAACCGCGTGCACAGGTATTCCTTGCCTGCGGCATGTTCGTCCTTTTCTTCGAGTTGGTCGTCGTGCCTTACCTCACGCCGTGGTTAGGCGTCAAGTTGTCCCAAAGGTTGGGATCGGTGTTTGAGGTCCCCCTCTATGTCTGCTTCCCTCTTGTTTCCCGTATTGGCGGCGGCGAAGTGCCGGTGACAATCACGACGTTCATCATGCTCTTCACGTTTTTCGTCTGCACCAACTCGGTGGGTGGTTGGCCCTGCTGCTGTTCTTGATGCTGCAGTGGGAGAGGGGAGGCGAGGCGGGCTACCGCATTTATTGGGTCTGGTTTTTGTCATGAGATCTCAGAAAATATGTCGTGATGCTGAACATGTGCTATAGTACAGTACGTGTCAATAATACGACCCCTGGTGGCGACGTCGTCAACAATGCATGTTACGGCCGACAACTTTGTCATGGGCAGAGGGCTGGATTTCAACACCGCGACGCTTGGTCGGCGTGGGTCAGTTTCGTCGCCGACCAATTCCCAGGCTCTATGCTCCGCCGCTGAACATTTTCCTGGAGTCCCGATTAGGTTGAAACCCAACCACACCCATCTTCCTTATCCCCGCTCCGCCTCGTTCACCGACGAGTATCGTTATATTTTCTTTGATCAGGCTTTCGTGGGCACCGCACGGGCTATCGATAGGTCTCATCGTCGTGGTTCAAACTCTCCCTGAGTATATCGTCAACCCTAAGCTACCCACTGCCATCTCTCTACGAACTCCCTCCTCAAACAAACCCGCCTTCCTCACCCCTTCTTCCCTTCCTTCTCTACCGTGGACCTTTTGATTTCTCTTCGAGCAGATTATGGTGGACGCCGGACTGGCTATCAACACCGCAATGCATAAACGACGTAAAATAGCAACTAAATTTCAACGATGATGCTGCTCTCCACCTTGAGCTACGCAACGCTATCTCACTACGAACCACCTTCAACATGAATGTCCAACTCTGTCTCATTTACTCCCCGACGTCCCGTCCTCCTGCATTCGTCAATTGCTTCGGCTTGCAGTTTTTTGTTGGCACCGCACTGGCCATCAACACCGCGACGCCGGACCGGGTGGGCGAGATAAACGGGATTTCTACGACGATAACGTCTGTCGCGAAGGCCGCCTCGCCCATCGTGTCGGCCTCTGTCTTCGCGTGGTCCATCAACGCAAACCACGGCTTCCCGTTCAACCACCATCTGATATTTTACCTCCTGGGAACAATGAGGTTAATCGCTGCTTGCTTGGGGTGGAACAGGATAACGGACAACGGGAACATGGAATGACGGGCTCTTGCTGCTAATTCAGCCGCTGTACGTTAGTGCTGCATCGTATACGAGTATTGTTTAAATGGAGGCTTGGGGACGCACGGGAGATGAGCGCATCAGAAACTGGTTTATGCATTGACTCGCCCAGGTAATTTCTGCGCCCTTCGTTAGGGACACGAACAATATCAAGGGCGATAGTATGAAGGTTCAATTCTAGGAGGAGAAAATAGCCGCACGCGTATCGCCTCTGCCTCGAAGAGCGCTCCTACTCCTTTCGTCCGACTGTTTCCTTACTGTCCACCAGCGGTACCCACGGTTTTCCGTTAAACCACCCCACACGTGTTCTCTTGAGATTGTTGAGGGTCCTAGCTCCTTGCGTGGGATGCAGCCGGGTAAAACAGACCCCGGGATAGATGGAGCGATACGCGTAAAAATGTTGAGGGTGTGTAGCCCTACACAGCGACGGTGATAAAGGTGCTGTATGGCCATACTGACCTAACAGCCGGCGCTAGCTGCTGGCTGGGTGTCGTTTGCGTGCTGCGTAACCAAGCAAAATACGAGGTTCAGATAGGGCATAGCGTTTGAGCGCAGGATCGGGGACGTACGGGCGAGGGGTAATTTTCGGGGTGATCCGAGCATAGCGTTTGAGAGCAGGATCGGGGACGTACGGGAGAGGAGTAATTTACGGAGTGATCCGCGTCGATGATTACCGAATATCAAAGCACCACACACGACGTATGAATGGGGGCTCAGAGAAGTACGAGATGGTCGCCAGTCTTGGCTATGGTATGTGGCGTCGAGGCTCGCTTAAGCGATGACAGTATAGCCCTGATCGTGCGATATCGGCGTAGTGCCTGAATGAAGGTTCAGCTACGTACTGAATAACTGCAGTTTATCGGCGATTTCTTATATGGGCTGACGTGTTCAGGCAATGACGGTGTAATCCTGAAGTATCACAGCGTACCATTGAAGGCTTAACTGCTAACGAGAGGTGAGCTACTCAGGAGCGAGGACAGTGTGGAGCCGGTCGCCCCGGTGGCGTATCAGGTTATCCTCGAGCCTGGTATAGGTCAGTTTCGTGAGTTCGAATTCCCCCCTAGTGCATACTCGTATAATTCGTAGGGACTTTTTCTTGTGCACAAATTGACGTGCGGAAAGCTCGACAGCGTGAGTTAGCAACACTCGATGAAAAATCGACGAGCAGTGGGATTGCAGAACCCTATGCGCGATTAACATTAAAGACGAGAACCGGCGGGGAAAAGGGACGGCACCTGTGACCACGGCTTGTCCAGAAGCTGGTGTGAAAAAAAAACAAAAAAACTCTCGCTAGTTTTGTAACTCGCTCTCTCTAATCGAAATTGACGTCATCCTGTAGGCGTTGTTGGAAGGAACAAAAAAAAAGTGTGGTGTATGTGATCGATAACCCCGGTGGTTTGTGCACAAGCTGGCCCACGCAGAGAGAAGTCACGATAGCCGGAGTTCAATCAGTCGGGGAGGAGAGACCACGATTTTCATTAAAAGCACGTGAGGGGCTGTGCCTCGCAGTCCCGCGGTGACCCCAATCGTAAGATATTAGCGGCCACATGTTATGTTTATTATAATTGCCCGGAGAACCATAGGCTCCGCCGCTTCTTCGGAGAAACGTTCAGTTTCACAAACCAATGTCCTTCCGTAAACTTTGTTCAAGTACTACTGTATGTTAGCGAAACATAGATGTACCACGCAGCTTGCAAATCGGAGTTCCAACTACTCAATCGGTCGTGCTCACACCTGCCGTTGTTCAATTTTTCCAAAACCACAAATAAATACTTGCAAAGTTGGGCTTCGACCATGCAATCGATCGTTCTCACAGCTGACGTATGTCATTATTTATAAAATACTATGTTAGCCAATCAGCCTTCTTGATACAAGCATAAACCAACATTCCCCCTGCTTGTAACACAGACAATCATGATGACGTCCCTTCATACCGAATCCCAAAACAACCAACATTTTACCTCAAATTCTCTCGGGCAACCTGAATGTTCCGAGAGAGATTTCTGGCCCAATATTCAGTCGGTGCGTGAGTGAGTGAGTGTCGCGTCTCACACGGAAGCTCCAAACCACGCACTTCTTGACCCTGAATCTACTTTGGGCTCTACGATTCACCCCATCGTGCAGCTTACGTGACACTACACATAGCCTCACAGAGTTTCAGCTCCATTGAATATATTTGTGTTGGGTTTGGTCCATGGGTGTCGGGCCCACCGGCGGCGCGTTCTGACTGTATTCAAGCTCACGCTGATACCTCAGTAAAGGTCTGAATTTTTTACTGCCTATCAGCGTAGACAAAATTGTTCCAGCAGCATTTCTGGGCATACTTCAGAACTCAGCCAGGCGCTTTCTGCGGGTGTCAGTGCTACGCGAACCTAAGCATCACAGCCCGAGTTGCAGTTGCGTATTTCGCATGCCATGCCATGCCTGGTGTCAGATTACACGTGTCCCCGTGCCGCTTTTCGTCGCCGCTTCTTTGGGCTGTCTTCTGTGTTGGCTGTTGGTGGTGTTTATCAACAACTACTTTGCTGTGACGGCACTCTTTCCCCTCGACCGACGTCCGTCAGTTCACTCTCCAGACAAGAAAAAATAGAATTTCGAAGTCTTCGTATACATTGACGGGTCAACACTTCGACAGTCCGTTGAGCGATCGATTAATTTTAATGCTGTATCAAGTACGAGCATGTCGAGCGAGGGCTCTGACACCTCAGACAAGGTCTATTTTTTACTGCCTATCAGCGTCGACAAATGGGTTCCAGCAACGTATATAGGTATACTTCACTCAGCCAGTTTAAATTCTCATATGTGGGTACGAAACAACAACATCCGTCTGTCTTCCTTGGACACGGCCGGCGTCGGTGAGTGTACCGCTGTGACGGTCAGCTCTTGCGCAACGAATTGTAAGGGGTTTGGTTGTTTTCGATAGAGTTTCAAGGCCGCTAGAGATAGTGCTTGTTTTTGTTCTTGTTATCCTTCGGCGGATGAGAGAATATAAGGCTTAAGCTCATCACACGTCCACGTACTTTCACACGCGTCGTGTGTCGATTAAACTCAATTGCATTCGCAATCCAGCGCTAGCTGGCGTGTTCTTCGGTTCTCACTACAGCGATAGCGCGAGCTGTCCCCGCCGGCGGTCCCCGTTAATGCTGCGGCAGCAAAAGTCAAAAGTAAGACTTATCATAGGCATCTAAACCAGGTATACGGTAGTGAAATTCCTGCCACCCCCCCCCCCCCCCCCCCCCCACCATAGCGTGATTGAAAGCTGGGTGTTGCGGGTGAAGTTGGCGCGATGCCGATCTACGGATGGATGCGGGTAGATTCTGTATTATAGCAGAAAATGGCATCGAATGTGGAGTGCCGTTCGGAGCTCAGCGAAGTGCTCCTGGTCAGGTGGTACCTCAAGGGTACCACCAGTACATTTATAGCTTTGCCTTGCGGCCGAGTTTCAGCACAATCCTTGCTCGCAAAGGCGAAACTTAGCACAGCAGCAGCAGCAACGCTTCCCGCAGCTGTCAGTCCCACACTGCGCACCGTTGTTTGGTGTGCGTTACCGTTGCCCCTGGAGCGACTTGGGTGCCGTATTTTGAGGAGGCATCTAGTCTATATGTATGGTCAGAGCCTCTTCTTCCTGCAATATACTGCCCGGCGATGTTAGTATATTTTCTCGATACCACTTGACTATAAAGCAGGACCAACGGTTGGCGGCGCTTGATGGCGTTGAAACCTCGTCTGCTACCCTCACCACTTCGGCTTCTGCAATTAACCCCAAGCACTTTTCGTGGAAGTGAAACCCAAATATGAAGGTTGTCATTGAGTACCTTGATGTTTGGGGTTAACGGGTACAAAGATGGAAAATTTGACGAACGAATTTTGGGCTTTTGCCCATGTAGGATAGCGGGATGTTTGGTACGGGGTGAACGTTCAAAAAATGAGAGTCCCTCATGATTGTGAGACGGAGAAGACAACGAAAGGTCAGATGTCAGTAAAAAACTGTACTGTTGTGAGAAGCGTGGAATCGTCGTTGCAGAGTAATAATCACGAGGGTATAGCTAACGGACGAGGCCCTGCACGAGCTGCAAAGAACCGTGGCATCTGACAAGAGACGTCTGGGGGTCGAGAAGTTGTGTGTTTTCCCATCCATATCACAAATGGGTGACAAGTGGCCTACAAATCACTCACCTCTGGATCCGTTCTCACAGTTTGTGTAAGCCTACAGCGGCGGCACTCATTTTCCTCGGATCCTCCGTACGGTATTAGTCTTCCGGGCCCTTGGTGTCCGTATCCTTAACTCAGTATAGCTGGATTGGGGTGGAAACGCCAGATCTCTGGATGGGGCGATTCCAAGCTCGGCACACACGCGGAGCGGGTGTTCGAGCGATACAGTGCGATGGGATTCAGTATACGCAAGATGCGGGTGATTTACAAGCACAGGGACGATGCGTGACAGTGTTCAGTTATTCAGTCTTTTCTTTCTTCCGTGGGCCGTGCTTAGGTAAACACATGGTGCGTGGCCGGTGTATGCAGGATGATAAACCCGGTAGGATACGGCCTTCGAAACCCTGCGAAGTCTTCTAAGCAAACGGCTGAATTATGCTTCTTTTCCACAAGGATGCATCAGGGAGCCACGGGCATCTCGACCCCTTCCATCACTCTTTTCCTGTCCGAATACAGTTTGGTACTGACAGCTACATGCATCATAGTATTACTAGTATGCTGAAACCAAGGCCCCGTAACACCTCCCTAGCATATGGCCGCGAGATGGACAATTAGACACATTATTGTACTACTAGTATCCTGAAACCGAGGCGTCGTAACACCTACTCTTCCATGAATTTCCACGCCGGATGGGCAAACGGAGGGGAAGAGGCCACAGTGGTCGATTAGTGTTGGCGTAACCCCGATCGCACGCGCCGTTTGAAACGGCATCATTACATATTCATTCATCGTTTGGCCTTCGTGGTAGGTTCCTTATCAAGCGGGCCGCTTGAACGGAACCACCTGAGCGCACGCGTAGGTGTTGGTCAATTAGAGATGGCATAATCCCGATGGGACGGACCTTTCGAAACAGAAATAATCACACTCAACAGCCGTTTAGCACTCGTAATGGGTTCCCGGTATGAACGGGCTGTTAGAAAAAAAACTACCCGAAACAACAATGACATAGTGGTCGGTCAGTGGTGGCGTAACCCCGTTCGCTCGGGTCGCTAGAATAGCAAATCACTACACTCACGATCGTTTGGCAATCGAGGCGAGCCCCTGACAGGAGAGGGTCGTTAGAAACAGAAAACCTCCGAAAACCAACCCGAAAGCGCGCGCAAGGTAGTGGTCGATTAGCGATGATTCTCTTGGGCGAACGGGCCGTTAGAAACGGAATCATCACAGTAGTCACAATCGTTTGGCAAACGAGGGGGGTTCCCGATATGAGCGGGTCGTTAGAAGCGGAAAACCCACGCGAAAGTACACCCAAGTAGTAGTGGGTTAAGTAGGTCCCCAATCGCACGGGACGTAAGCAACGGAACTTCTTGGCCGTTTGAGCACTCTTGGAGTCCCGAATGAACGAGCCTCCGGTTTGCACACGAAACATCTATGAAGGGGGAGGCGTTTAACTAGCGGGGCGCGACCGGTAGGTAGGTCGACCGCGTTTCGTTTGAGTGGGCGAGGAAACGTAAGCAAGGGGGTAGATAAAGAGGCGGCCCCTGCTTCCCCACCTCTCTCCTGCAATCATTAGTAGAGGTAGGGGAAGCCTACGTATCCGGGGGGGGGCGAGGGAAGTGCAGCTCTTCCCCTCCCCCCCACACTATTTCGGCTTCTTCAACTAATGTAAATAATGATATGTGGAAGAGAAAACCCATACAAGCCTAAGATCGTGCCAGGTACAGTCGTCCCCGCTTTAAAGACGCCCATCTTGAGTCAACTCCCCGCTTTAATGACATAACTCTGGGGGGCGCACAAGCTTCGTGCCACGGGACCCCCAAATTTACTGCCATACTTCGTATCACATCATCTGTATTTTAAATCTGCGTAGAGCAAAGGAAGGGGGTGACGTTTAGGCCACTCTTCGCGACGCATGGAGGATTTTTTTAACGTTTTTTATGGACTCTATTCTATATAAGTTTGAATTTTGTTGTTAGATGTGTTTTTTTTATATTATGCTATGCTATGCTTGGCTTGGCAGTTTTTTGTTGTATGTTATGCCTGGCTTCCGCCTTTTGGACGTGAGCGATGAGCCCTTATTTTTTTCGGTAGGTATATTTCTATCGTTTTGCTGTTGGTGCTGTCGATCTTCACCGATATCTCGAAGTTAATTACTGCGTCTGTATTTTTGTGTGTAGAGGTAGATTGTTTTGTTTGTCCCTATAATTGGTACTTGTAGCTTGTCCGTGACAGAGAAGGTGTGCCGTATCACTTGGAACAGCAGAATAGTCGTATTTTCAGGTGCCAACGGCATGTCAGAAAAATATTCAACTCGATCGAGGACAACGACAAAACAACACAACAACAACAACAACAAAAGCAACAGCAGCAGGGGGGGGCGGGGTTTGGGATAGCATACACCTAACAACCCCCCCTCGCGCCACAGAACCGAAAAAAAAAAGGTTTATTGTTCGATTAGTACTATTGATAGTGTGACAATTGTTCCGAAGAGGCATACCCTCACGTCAAGGCGATCAACGCAACATCAGAAAATATCACATCACATCCGTCGTACGCAAGATATGTTAACATGTCACCAGGTATATGTTTTCGAGGGTGGCACCACTAGTGGCGTACAGGGCGTGTACAAACGCAGGTAACAGACGAGGTGTCATCACAACGACATCAGACACCATCAGCCGTTGCTCCTGAGATAGTCAAGTGCTACCGAGATTGTACCGGTCGGTGATGTGCAGTGCCGCACGCAGTAACAGCGTCTCACCATGAAAATATGCGTCGCCAACATAAGACATCCAAGTCGCCCCAGCGGCAACGTTAACGCACACAAAACAACGGCTCGCACTGTTCGACTGTATCCAGCATTTCTGTAACTGCGGGAAAATTGTTACTGCTGCAATATATAGGGTCACGATTCGCTTGTGCGAGCAAGGATTGTGCTACTACCCGGCCGCAAGGCAAGGATACAATATATACTCCTACTGGTGGCGGTACCCTCGTCGCATGACATGGTACACCAGGTACCACATGTAAGTGTTTGATACTCGATATATCAAGCACAATATACAGGATATAGATTTTGGAGGCTTTACCACAGCTTATCGAGCAGTTGTCCGCGCGCCGCACGATGAAACCTGCCGATCCAACGGCTTATCGGGGCCTTCTCTTCCACCTAGCTAGTAGGAGCGAGCTCATAGCTGCTTTGTACCACTCAAATACAACAACAGCTGAACGAAGACGTCGCGGCCTCTACGTAATTGTCCCCTGGTAGCATTTTAAAGTGCATTGTATAACGCAGGGAGGAGGGGAAAATGTCTCTATCGTCCCCTGTGTTCGACTTACATAGGGTGTTGTATAGCGTTTTAAGAAATCGATTGTGTCAGGTGCCCCTCACCCCCCCGGCCGGGAGGCTTTTGAAGTTGAATAATTTGACGGGAGGTTTCGAAACAATTCGGGCGCCCCTGAGAGCAGTGCATTGCCGCAAAACAAAGTCGCCCTGCAGCACCACTTACTACTGTTCGAAGTAAATTGTGGGAGGTCGAGTGTCATCAATAACGGTTCAGCAAGTATCACGTTGGTGTACGTTATATGGGTGCGTGATACGTGCGACTTTCAAACACCTGCCACGGTGTGGTTGTCAAGTTCACGGTGTTTTTCTTCCGTGCTAGTATCCCACAGATAGAAATATATACATGTATATAAAATCATTCTTTGATATCAAGGATTCGGTCAGGAGTTTTTTTCGAGTCCTCTTAAGTATGTGATTCGCAGAACTGGAATTCTCGGTCAAACAGCTCTGTTCGAGCGCCGGCTTCGGGGGGCGGCTCCAACGCCCCTCACCCTGCCTATCCGTTCCGCACATTGACGTGAACGCGGACGGATGCCGAGCGAGACAAGGGAGAAGTTGCAAAAATATCGCATGTCGAGAAGAGATTCCGGAGATTTGGTTGTATCTTAATGTCTGCAGCGCATGGATGATTTACAAAATTTTCATCATTTCCAAATGGTAGATGCTAATGTTTCGAATTTTGCGGTGGCATACTCTCGAGCGTTTGTTTTGCTTGAAGTTTGCAGGGCTGGAGCGTTTGTTTGTTTTGCTTGACGTCTACAGGGCTTAACGAATGAAACACGTAAAAGTCTTCGGGGGGCGGCTCCAACGCGCCTCGCCCTTCCTTATCCGTTGGGCACCTCGACGTGAACGCGGATGGATGCTGGGCGAGACTAGGGAGAAGTTGCAGAAATATTGTTTTTTAGGAGGTAATCTTGCGACTTCTGTTCTATATTACAATGACGTCTGCAGCGTCTGGACAATTTCCAAAAGTAGCACAATTTCGGGATGGATGATGAGCCAGACAAGGGAGAACTTGCAAAAATATTGTATTTTGAGGAGGTAATCTTGCGACTTCATATGTATCTTATACAAACGTCTGCAGAGTCTGGATAATTTCCAAAACTGGCATCATTTTCAAATGGTTGGCAGTTGCTAGAGTTTTGGATTTTGCGGTGGTATACTCTCCAGCGTTTGTTATGCTTGACGTCTGCAGGGCTTGAGCGCGTGTTAGAATACCGATAATAGTAGATCGATTTAATTCGTCCTTTTATATTGTTGTGTTTGGTGCTGTTGAAGTTTTCATCATTTTGAACGTGCTTGGTCTGCACGTCAACCTGATATAGCCTCAAAATCGTCAGCAAGAGTTGTTAACGTCAAGAAGTGTATAACTTCGTCGGGTGAATACGCACACGAAAAAATAATATCTGATAAAAAAATATTGGATACGCGCCAACAACAACGTACAACAACGATGGACAACCTACGCAAAGAAGTAAACGAATAAGGCGTGAGCGATGACGTGTTCTTCGTAGACGAAAATTGTACACATTACCACATCTGCGAAAGGTTCATCACGGCCGGCAACGAATGCGAGGATACAACACTAGTAGGAAGTAAAATTTGACAGACACCCCTCACATACAAGTAAAAAATCTCTAGATAACGTACATGATGCAAATGACAGCCAAATTGCGACCGCGAAAATAAACTGTGAGCGAAGTTTGTAGGCTTTTACCCAACCCCTCTGGTCACAAACCATATATAAGTAACGAAATAACATGTTTACTGAAAATAAACACAAAAAAATCGACAATGCTGGTGCTGCATGCCCTCTCCATCCATCCACCGTTACATTTGAAAAAGGGCAAGGTTTTTTGCGCGACCTATTATGGAAGTAACTAGCAAAATTGCGGTTGTTTCGCTTGACGTCTGCAGGGCTTGAACGAATAGAATACGGGAAAGCGCGAGTAGTTGGGAGGATGCGATGCGAAAAGATTGGAATGGCTGCAAGACGATAAAATCTCGGCCTCAGTATGCGATTCGCAGAACTGGAATTCTCGGTCAAATAGCTTCGTATGAGCGCCGTCTTCGGGGGGCGGCTCCAACGTCCCTCGCCCTGACGTATCCGTTCCACACCTCAACGTGAACGCGGATAGACGCTGAGCGACACAAGCGAGAAGTGAGCTTTATTTTTGAATTTGGGCGGTATACGCCCGAGCTAGTCTTAGATCTTAGCATAGAGCTTGAACGAACAAGTAAGGGACAACGTTTCCAAATTGGCATCTAAATTACTTCCCGACGATGCTTTTTTCATGGTCGCCTCCAAGAGCATGCCCTCTTGTAGTTACTACTGCTGTGTGTCGTTTCCTTTCGGCTCAGTGGGTATAGTGCTGTGCAGCCAACGAAGGATGTGTCGTGAGTACGATCCTCACCCAGATCATATTTGGTGTTCAGGAGCGTGTGCGCTGGAGACGTTTTGAATGGTTATGATAGTTGTCAGTGTTGTTCTGAGTACGACTAGCTGTAGCACGTGGAGAGAGGATAGCCACCGAAATCTCTCTTGCAAAGTCGGTGATAATTAATTAACGAACTGGAAAACATGTTGGGTTGTTTTTTTGTATAACCCACTCATGTGAGTGTTACTGAGTCAAGTGACAGCCGTGGGTAGTGCTATGTGTCGTGCGTTCGATCCTTACCGAATTTGTATTTGTCTTTTTCAAGCGTGCGCGCTGGCGACAATTTGAATGGTTGTTTTATTGGTTTAGCATATAGACTATACTTCGAAGTATATGTAGTAGCACTCCCCACTGAGCTACTGAATCAAGTGATCAAGTATAGCTCAGTGGGCAGTGCTGTCGCTTTTCTCGGTCGAACCACCTTGTTCGAAGATCGCCGTCCAAGCGATAAGCGCGCAAAATTTTGTATTTTGAACGGTACTCTCCTGTTATTGTTCGGATCTTGAGGTATGAAGAGGTTAATAAAATAAACTTGGCAAGGCATTACTTCCAAATTGGCATCATATTATGTGCCAAAACAAATAACAATATTACCGTAAACAAATCCCCCTTGTACTTCGGTAGGGATCATAGTGGTGCATTTTTATATTGCACTTCAGTACTTACACGTACATACATGGATATTGACGTGGCAAGCGCACGCATGACTAAACTAAGAGGAGGTAGTAGTGATTACGACTAATGCGCCAGGAAAAGCCATACAGCAGCATTGCGAGTGGCTGCGTCCCCGGGGCCTCGAGGGTTGTATTATTCAAGTTCCTCCTCCTATGGTTAAGCTGCGCCACATGAAGGTGGTTGTAAGTAGACAGTAGGGTGGCGTGCTTTGTTGTTGCTGTGGTCCTTGACCCCGTTGCCGTGATCGTTTGCCGGTCATGTGCAAGCGGTCGAAATAACTTTTCTTGCTTCGTACTTGACGTGCTCCTTATTGCTGCTGATTGCTGATTGATCATCTCTTTTACCCATTTTTTTGGAGAGGGGTGCTCGCTATATGACCACGGATCTAAGTTATAATACTGTATTAGAAAGGCAAGAGTAATGCGAGCATTACAACAAATGAGATGAGAACAAGAAAGGAAGTGAAGTGTATTACTGCTGCTGTAACACTACGATACCCAAGCGAGTTGCACCGAGCGACTCGATCTGGACTGACTGATGTTGTATTACACGAAACAGTCCATGTACAGCTTTTGCTATCACACGCAGCGGACATGGTCAGTCACCTTACTGGCCCCGGATGCTTGATCGAGTAAAACTGTAAAAAGAAACGCACTCGACACGTTTCGTCGCCAGACTAAGGGGTCAGTCGGCGTGTGCTCGGATTTATCCGATTGAAATCTGGTGAATGAAGCTCGGAATCGAATTCACATAACATACGGTAGCAAATATTGGTAGTACATTGGTATGATTGATAGTCTATATCGAACTCTTGGCATTATCTTACAAACTGTACGCGCAGACTATGATTGTGTGTGGTGAATTTGTGTGCTCTGCCAAGTATTAAATCGAACCATTCGAAGTACTGCCCTGCCCTATCCGGAGTATGGGGGCCGGCGTATGCCGGCACCTATGTGGAACCCTTGTATAAGTTATTGAAATAAAAGCACACTCCAGCTGTGAGGTCGATTATCTTGTCGAAACTCATCTTTGCGAGCTATGTGTGATACTCCGATCGCGCGTATTTCGGGTTGTGTGCCCTCACTAGGGATATAGGTCGGCGACTCCCCTTGCAACTACAGTGTAGCTATCAGGACCAACAGGGTGATGTTAGTCAGTCTACGCGCGGAAACTATAAACCCGTCTCTGAGGGGGATAAAATCTGACAGCTGTGGAAGGAAATGAATCAGTTTATTAGTGAATCATGCAAGTCGGATGACCGGTGAGGGGGAGGCTGAGTAATTAAGGACGTGAGAGCCTAGGTTTGATCAAGAGGGAGCGGGGGGGGGGGGGGGAGGGGGCGGGGGGGGGGGGTAGCTCAATCTGTGCGTGTAAACTATAAATATATTATGGGGATAAATCTGACGGTTTTAGAAATAATACACCAGTGTATCATTGGGGGGAGTGCGGGAAGGGCGGGGTAGCTCAATCTGTGCGTGGAAACTATATATACTTTGAGGGTTAAAGGAGATAAATCTGACGGTTTTAGAAAGAATGCACCAGTTTATCATGTATATCCTGTAAGTCGTACAACCAGTGAGGAGGGGGCGCAAGATCGAGGGGGGGGGGGGGGGGGAGGGGGGCGGGGGGGAGAGGGGGGGGGGGGGTGGGAGGGGGGGGGGGGGGGGGGGGAGGGGGCATGTTGGGAGGGGGGGGAGGGGTGGGAGGTGAGAGCGGAAGGGCGGGGGGGGGGGGAAGGGGGGGGGGCAAGGAGGTGGGGGGGTAGGAGGAGGGGGGGGCAGGGGGAGGACGGGTGGGGGGGGGGGGAGGGGGGGAGGAGGGGGGAGGAGGGGGGGGAGAAGGGGAAAATATTTTTAACAACATCTTTTGATATAGGTGTTTGCTTTACGCGTGGTGCTAGGTCTAGGCGATGGTGCGGGTGGTCGGGATGGAGGGGTTGTTGGGGGGGGGGGGGGGGGATGTAGGGTGGGGGGAATTGCAGCAGCGGCATGGATGGCTCTAAAAAGATAATGAGGTGTACAAGGTCATTCTTTTTTTCAGGGATGCGGTCAGGAATTGTTTTCGTCTCGGCCTCAGTATGCGATTCTCGCAACTGGAATTCTCGGTTGAATAGCTTCGTTCGAGCGCCTTTTTCAGGGGTCGACTCCAACGCTCTTCGCCGTGCGTATCCGTTCCGTACCTCGACGGGAACGCGGATAGACGCTGAGCAACGCAAGCGACGAGTGCGCCTCATTTTTGTTTTTGAAGTAGTATACGCCCGAGCTATTCTTGGATCTTAGCATACGCAGACCTTGAACAACCAAATAAGGGGCATCTCCAAATTGGCGTCAATTCCAAATTGGTATCTAAACTACTTCTCCCGACGATTTTTTATCGCCGCCTCCAAGCGCTTGCCCTGTCGTAGCTACTACTGCTGCTGTGTGTCGTTTCCTTTCGGTTCAGTGGGTATAGTGCTATATAACCAACGAAGGATGTGTCGTGAGTATGATACTCACCCAGATCATATTTGGTACCAGGTATTCAGGAGGGTGCGCGCGGGATACGTTATGATTCGTTATGATAGTTTTCAGTGTTCTTTTGAGTACTACTAACTGTAGTACGTGGAGAGAGGATAGCTCCGAAGATCGCTCTTACGAAGTCAGTGAATATTACGTAACGAACCGGAAAACGTATTCGGTTGTTTTTTCGCATAACCCACTCACTGTGAGTGTTACTGAATCAAGTGACAGTGGGTAGTTTTATGTGTCGTAAGCTCGATTCTCATCCACTTCGTATTTGTCGTTTGCAAGCGTGCGCGCTGATGACATTTTTTTTTACGCGGGCGCGTTGACGACATTTTGAATGGTTATTTTGGAAGTTAAACATATAGTCTATATGTAGTAGCACTACGAGCAGTGATTAAGTATAGCTCAGTGGGCATTCCTGTAACATTTTTTCGTCAAATATATGGCTGTTAGGTAGGGACACAGAGTGTCCCCTGCAGATCTGCCAGTTGAGCAGGTCCTCGGAGAGTACTGACTTTCTTTGCTTTCTTTTAGAAGTAGCTGCATTCGGTTCCACCAGAGCCCCGGATAGCTTCTGAGATCGGAGGCACGTGCCTCCGATCTATTTCCAAATATACCCGGGTAAAAAAAGCCTACCTTATAATACAAAATCCATCCAAATGATCTCTTTTTTGGATAATTACCGACGTTTCGAGGCCGTATCTTAACACTAGCCCACCCTGATGAGCCGCATATGCAGAAATATGGGAGATTCGGGGAAACTCCGGTTTTACGAACTAGACCATGAGTCGAAGATGCGGCTCCTCAAAATCCACTCCCACACCTCTAACGGTCTGTATATGGAGCTACGAAAACGCGAAGAATAGAAGTTGAAAGAAACACAGACCATACAACAATGCCAACCTCACCCATCAAAAACCTGCCGCGTGCCGCCGGTGAGGCGGGGGGGGCAGAAAAGGCTCTAGAACCGGCCGCATACCGCCGATGTGGCGCGGGGGGACGGGAAAGGCGTTACATCAAACCAATCACAAAAACGGTACAATGGCGACGCGACCCGTCGTCGATATAGAGGGAAACACAGGCGCTAACGTTAACACAAGGGAGATGTCATGCGAAACACCCCCCGCGGGCCATCGGCATGGTGGGGGGTTAGACGAGGAAACGACAAATACCCGGGATAGAAGGTGGCAACACCTACAACCCCGCGAGGGGGGGAAATGCTTAGCCGAAAAAACAAAGTAAATCTAATGCAACACACAAAAGATAAAAGATGACACACAGACACTTTCTTAGCCCTGTACCACGTTACGCGCGAACAGGGTACTCTGGTCGCCCCCCGTCTCTGGGCTGAAGAAGGCGTCGGCAGGGCAAAAATGAACAACCACGAAAAATCGACAGCCACCTGCGCCTCAGATAGCGGCGTCTTACCCGAGTCCTGGCCTGGCACTGAGCAGGCGTTCGGCAAGACAAATATGAAAAAAATGGAAAGAACCGCCCTAAAACCCGACGAAGACTCTCAGGACACTACGAACAGCCCGAAGACAAAGGCTCAATCTCATAACCCCAAAAAATGGAGAACTATCGAGGAGCGGTGGCGGCTTGAAAGTCAACTGGCCACGGCCGCGCCTCGAGATTCGTCTATGTTACGTTGGATTCCCCGAAGAAACGCACTGGCGATGTCAACTTGCAGGCACCAAGAGCCTCATACGGCTCCCGTCGAAGTCGTGTAGCGCGCCGGGGGAAGAGGAAGTTAAATCGGACCCGGGTCGCCCAAAAAGCGGACCAGGTACACCTTGTCCACGGTAGTGCTCGCGCTGATTTTTTCAAGCCACCACAACCCATTGTCTCCCTTGCACCAAAAGGGGTCTCCCTCAGGAAGCACTGTGCCGTAGTAGCGACGGAGCCAACCGGTGCCCGGGAACACAGGCGTAACCCGGCGATAGGAAACGTTCCCTGTTGTTGCGTGAGAGCTCGCGCTGTGCCGCCTCGATCCGCGTTCAGCTGTAGAGGCGGTTGTTTTGGCGTTGCTTGTCCGGGGTTCTGGCCCAATTATGCAAGATGTGGAAGCGGGGGAGGTGGAGGTCCATTTCCCGCTCCCAGGAAGGTTCAGAGAGTCCCGCCAAATGCGTCTTGTATATCACCGCGATGACGCCACCTCGTCCCCGTACCGACTGATGACCGGTGATCAGCTCCACCTCCAGCCGATGGAGGGGAGTAAAAACGTCGTCTTGAGTGACGTGGTACGGCGGGGACTTCTTGGAAAGGTTGCTGAGCACGTACTGCGTCAGCCCCACCGGAAGGTATTTGGACATGGCCGCACTGTTGTAGGGGTTGGCGCACGGTTTGCAGCGCTCAATGGCCACACGCCGCCGAGCGTCCGAACCGGGCAGGCCGGAAGGAAGAGTCAAATAGAGGAGGTTGCTCATGGGCAGCGAACCGTCCGGGGTCTCGACGGCGGAGCAGGGAGCGACTGCCAGAATCTTGTACGGGCCCGTCCAGTTACGCGCGAGTTTGGCCTTGAGTACCTTATCGTCGGTGTTCGCCTTCACACCCTGGCGGATGGTAGAGGCAGACTTGTACACCCATGCTCAACTACCCACAGCGAAATTAGGTGCTGGACGCAGCGCGTCGGCGAGGGCGGAGTTTCTGCGGTTAACAAGGGAAACGGTAAGGGCGTGGTGTGCGCGGACAATGTCCTTCGCGCGTTTTTGCCGGTCGGTGGCCAAGTCGCAACAGGCCAGATGGTCACGGGTCAGCCTCTGGTTTCCCACGACACCAGTGCGATCAAAAACCGTCAAGGAGAGCTGTGGTAGTCTGCCTATGTGGAACTTGTTGGGCGCCAGACCTGTCGCCGCGCTGACGGAAGTGTTGTAAGCGAATTCGACGTGGGGCATATGCAAGTCCCAATCGTCTAGTCGCTCGTTGACAACTATAGCCAGCATTTGGGACATGGTGTGGTTTACCCGCTAAACGCCCCCGTTACAGGTCGGATGATAGGAGATTGTAGCACGGTTGTGCACGCCCAACAGCTGATATACAGCTTGCGAAAGCTTGGAGCAGAACTCCAGTCCAATGTCCGAGAGCATGGTGCGCGGGCACCCCCATAAGGGGGATGTATTGGTTCACCAGGATATTGGCTGTACCCTCCGCGGTGAACTCAGCGGCAGTGACGGGGAACATGTCGGCACGACGACTGAAGCGATCGTTGAACAGCAGAATGTAGGTGTTGCCTCGTGATGTGACCGAAAGGGGGCCGACGTAGTGAACACTGACGGCGACTTCTGAACCTTCCGGTAGAGGCATTGAGATGATGAGCGAGCGGACAGCCAGCCGTGGGGTTTTCCGCGCTTGGCACGTCAAGCTGTGGCGAAGCAACCACCGGGTGCATACATTTTATCCAATCTACCAACAAAACCGCTTCAGCATGCGCAACGTGCGCGTTGTGCCAAGCTGACAAGAGGCTGAGCGACAAGCTCGCATGACCCAAGGGCGCATGAGCAGGGGAACTTAGATGCGAACTTGTTCGCCGTTTAGCAAGCAAGCAGCTCGCCCCGCAGAGTTGTGTTTATCAGACCTTCTTGGCGGTAGTGTCGGGTAACGGACGAGTAGGACGATGTCGTCGTCGGTTGGATGTAGTCGACCCTTACCCGCCAGCTCCTGGATGTCTGAGATTGATGGACGCTTGTTCGAGAGGTAGCACGCCAAAACGTTGGGCGGCAAAACCGACCCGCCGGCTGATAGAGATGAAACGCATCGTGGCGTGGCACTTCGGCTCAGCGTGCCGCTCTCGCTTCCAATCATCATGTGAATAACGCGCGACGAAATCAGCGAACCGCCATTCAGCAGCGTCACCGAGGGCGTCCGAACTTGTAGGCGCAGTGGGTGTGTCGCCAGGAGAAGGCGTGAGCCGTAGAAAAGGAGTTTCCACCGGCTCCGCATGGTCGCCGTCGGACGGGATCAGTACCTCGGGAACAGGAGTGGCAGGGGCAGGGGTCGCGGCAGTCGACGGGGTCGGCCGCGGCCGTAAGACTCCCGGCGGGGTTGTAACTCGTCTGGAAGATGGCTGAGGGGCCTCGCCGGGCCCGAATCCATCACCTACAGCGGGGGTACATTACCCGTGGCTGTCGCTGTTCGTCGGCGCGTCGTCGACGACGGAGGAGCTGGAGTGCCAAGCACGGCGGAGACGGACACAGTCGAACCGGTGATCTCGGCGGGGGCCGTTCATGTAAAGAACTTCGGGATAGAAAGTCAGCTGTGCGATGGGCGTCGCTGAAGCCAGGGCTGGGAGCCCGTGCCGCCCTCGATGGGTATGGCTAAAACAGAAGCGAAAACGGTGTCAGCGGCAGGTGAAATCGACCCGCGGCCGGTACAGCATTCGGTAGTGGCGACGGAGGCAGAAACACGAGCGACGAATTTCCCCGGGAAAACAGAAAGGCCGTCAATCCCTATACGTGGCTCGTGTGCGCGAAAATCGTGAAATGCGGATTAAGTGAGACGGGGCCCACCCAAGGCGGCACGTTTAGTGCGGGGCACGAGCTCATCCAAGACAGTGCTTTCGGCGAGGGGTTCGGGTCCACCCAAGCCGACCCCTGGGATCGGCGAGGAGGGAGCACGCAGCCCGCGGGTCCGTAGGAGGTAGATATCGCTTTCTCCAATGGGGTTGGGGCTTGACAGCAACACGGGGTTGAAGTTTGGGAAGCCACTGCGGTTGTACTCCGTAGCAGGCTCTGGAAAACGGAGCAGAAAAATCGTCGATGCCGTTGCCGCTGCCTTTGCGGTACATGCGTGTGCAATTGAACGCGGTGACGAACTCAAGCCACCGCTGGACTCGTGCATTAAGGGTCCCCACTTTGCCAGTGCTTTCCTGTGTCTTGTGGCCGGAGGATGTGCGGAACTTTGTTCTCCACAGTATCCTCGGAGGTGTTTGGGAGCCCAAACAATGCTGCCGGTCTCCAAATCTAGAGGAGTCCAGTGCCTCTGCGAGTCGAGCGTTGCTCGACTGATTTACGCGATTTTCTGAGTGAACGAAACGTCGTCGAGCGTCACAGTACCCTCAACGAAACAGGGGCCGTGTTCTGACAGCGCAAGGTCAGGGGCGACGCCAGAAGCTATCTCCAAACCTCCACGGCTTATAATTGGCCAACGCGCCCGAAAAATCGGTCGGAAACGCCGAAGGGGAAGCTTTGGGAGCGCTGATAAATGATATCGGCCCGGCCGCGGCGCGGACAACATTTTTTTGGTTTTTGCATTTGAAGTGCAGGTGCGGAGCCGACTAGGGGAGGCCGGGTGCGCCGACCCGGTATCATTGTCGCGAATGTCCTCGCGAACGGCAGAAAATACCTCACCGAGAAAGTTTTTCCTCTCCCGTGGCATGGGTTGTTGGCCCTGGGACCATCCGCCCGGAGACCAATGCCCGGCACTGGGTCCAGAGTGCTGGATTCAGCCAGAAGCTTGTTGTCAGAGCTCAAAAGGTGATTTTGTTTTTATGGCTGGATTCTGCGTGAATTTGGCGTAGGTGCCAGATAACACGGCGTTTTGCTTCTCCCCGTCCCCAAAACCGGAGTCAAAGTTGCGCACGCCTCGACCGATGCGGTTGCGTGTGCTCGGACTAGGCGACGACATGGTGAGCCCCACTGCTCGATGGTCTTGGAAAAGCTTGGTCTATTCGGCCACCATGTACTGCTCCCCGCAACAATATGGCACGTCATCCACAGCAAACGACGAAGGGGACCACGGTGGAAAATAGGATGGGGGCTGCCAGAATAACACCACTTTGTCTGTGATAACACCACTTTGTCTGTGGAGTGTTCGAGAGAAGGGCCAAAAGCCGTGTTGGAATTTGGGCCTGCAATGTCCCCGTCCGGGAACACCAGGCCACGGGAGCACGACACGAATCCGAACCCGTGGTATCTCGCCTCGGGTCTTTCTTCGCTCGTTGGCGGAAAAGTGCGAGAATCCGCTCTAACTGCGCCCGAAAAATGGCAAAAAAAGACGGTGCTAACCCGTCGGTAGCCTCGTTGGACATTTGTGGGTCTGCATTGCCCCCTTCTGGGAACACCAGTCCTCGGCTATTTGGGCCGGTAATGTCCCCTTGCTGGAGCACCAGGCCTCGGGAGCAAGATGCGAGTCCAAACCTGGGATTTCTCGCCTCGGATTCTCCTCACTTGCTGATAGGGATGCCTTCAGATATTTAGTTGGTTCGGAAAGACGTAGGCAGTGATCCGGTTTAAGGAGATGCAAGAAGTGGAAAAAGTGTTTTATTATCCTTAGCCTGGTGGGAAATATGGCGGAAACCAAGCACTGGAGTGGTGGGGCTCGTGTCGCTCCCCACTATCTACGTCCGTCTGCTCGGGACGATCTACTACTATGTTCCCGTACGATGATTGACAGGATTATTTACCCGCTGTCAGCTATTGCTAGCACTATTATGTGCTTTGCAAGCACTTAAGTAATGGGGCTCGAGTAGCTCCCGAATAATCTGCCCACGTCTGCACTCAATCATCACCCAACTACAGCAGTATGTTCTTGTACGATGACTGCTATGATTGCCTATCAGTATGTCCCTCGTACCAGTGTTCTAAGCTACGTTGCGAAGTCGTCTCTACCCCTGCGTTAGGTCCTACAGCAGTTGTCGTACAGCAGTATACGTTAGCTTCTCTTACCGCATCGGCCCAGCGTCAGCCTCCATATGACCCCCGGTGGCCATGGTCTACTTACTAGAGATTGAACCACCCCCCAGTCCCGAACTCCCAACTGCCTCGAAATTGTGTTGAAACACAACCTCACCACAGCTACCAACTGGTTTTGTATGGGTACTGATGGCTCCATCATGCCGGGAAAAGTACTTGTTATTGTTGTTGGTCTCACATTAACTCGCTCAGCAGTCAAGTCCGTGTTCACAGAACAGGATCCAGTCACTCTGGAGCTGAGGTATACTCGAGGGGGAAACACAAACAAACCCATGGTGGTACACGCATATATCACAGCTGACGCAATTCATGCCTCCACCAGAAATACATAAAAGTGAAATCGAGAGTCAGCCTACGATGTGCCAGGTCCGTACTGGTGCATACGCCTCACTACTAGCACCTTGAAAAACAGACCATTAATATAAAAAACGAAAATACACACCAGCTGTGAGATCCAAGATTTCGTCGAAACTCACATTTGCAAGCTGTGTGTGATACTCCGATCGCGCGTATTACGAGTTGTGTGTCCTCATTAAGAACATAGGTCGGCGACTCCCCTTACAACTACAGTGTAGCTATCAGGGTAAACAGGGTGATGTTAGTCAGTCTGTGCGCGGAAACTATAAAACCCGTTTCCGACCATTATATACCGCTTGCCACCCAAGAAAGACTACCACGTACTTAGTAATAGTACTGATCATCCCCGGAGTTGTTTTCTTATATGCAACTTGGGAGTTGCATTTACCGCTACCCCCACCTACGAGGTATTCATTGTGGTTTTCAGAAGGAAGGTAGGTGTGGTTCCAGTCGCTTCACGTGGGTAACGATTTTTTAATAAATCAGTAATTTTGAAGGGGGTGCAATACAGGTGTCGGCAGCGACGTCGCTCAGCGTCAGCAGCTACATCACGGAGAACAGAAGAGACTCATAACTACTGCTGCTGTAGTGACAGGAGCATATTTTTACTACATCCACGACGACGACGACGACGACGACCACCACCACCACCACGACCACCACTACCACCACCACCACCACCACCACCACCACCACCACCACCACCACCACCACCACCACCACCACCACCAACACCACCACCACCACCACCACCACGAGCACCACCACATCCAACGCAAAAAAAAACAGATATTTTTAGGTGAGTGTGAGTGAATAGGTCAGTCAAAATTACCCAAAAACGCAACGATGCTACAAATAATTTCACGTTCACGGCGGCATATTGGAGTTATAATGGCATAGAAGTTGCAGAATAGTTGTAATTCGCAAATGGAGCCCACGAGCTGTAAACACGAAGGGGGAGGAGGGAGGGAAGACATCTGTGGCCGCGGCTGCAGCTTGTTGTACAGAAGATCGCCGAGGGTAAACCCTCTTTTTGCTTACTATCTGTACGAGAAAAAAACGCGATGCGATGAAATCAAGAACGAGCACCACACGATTCGAAGACAAACACTTCCAGGAAAATTTTAAAATGCTGTCACGGTAGAGATGCACGCACTATCAATATTAGTACTGCTGTGTTTTCCCAGACATTTCACCGCAGGGAAAAAAGCTGAGACAAACAAACCAAGCGTCCGTCCGTCCTGCACGAGACCGACAGCACAAAAGCGCCTACGGCAGAGCCATGAAGGCTCGCACCGCCATGGTAGGCACCAAGAATATACAGTAACCTAAATACTCCGTAATAAACAGACGTGATATACCTCAACGGGTTTGGGCTAGGAAATACGGTCGCCCCTGTGGCGTATGAGGTTGCATTATCCTCGAGCCTGGAATAGGTGAGTTTCGTGAGGTCGAGCCGCACCGAGTGCATACTCGTACAAATACGATGGGACTTTTGCCTGTGGACAAATTGACTCGCAGAAAGCGCGAGAGCGTGAGTTAGCAAGACTAGATGAAAAATCGGCGAGCAGTGGGATTGCTGAACCCTATGCGCGATGAAAGTTGAAGGCAAGAACCGGGGGGAAGAAGGGATGGCACCTGTGACCACGGCTTGTCCAGAAGCTGGGGAGTAAAAGTGTACGAAAAAAAAAAAGAAAGTGTAGACCTCCGTTCCCCTTGCCTACTCTGTGAGGCATGGTATGAGGCATGCTCTGAAAGGCTTGTAGCGAGTGTGGGGGGGTCTCTCTGTCGTGGGTGTGTGGCCAGACTCACCCTCGAGAACGGATACCTTCTTGCTGCTGCGTGTGGCCGCAAAGCCATGGCCTGGCGGGGAACGGCGACTAAGTGTCGACGGGCGTGGAACAGACGGAATGGATTTCTCCCAGAACGACAATTTTTGTTTTTTAGATCTGCACTGCAATCTGGGAGTAGCATATTATTTATAGGGAAGGAGGGGTGGGGACCCGAATGTAATCGAGTGTCAACGAGAGCGCCTGCAAAGGAGCGGGCCGAGCGAGCTAAGGCGATGAAGCGGCCTTTGAGAACCAAAGCAGGTGGATGGCACACGGAGACCCACGACCGGCACGCACACCATCATCACGAGAGCAACGATCGTCTTTTTTCTATTGTTTTACCCGAGGCAGTAGTAGTAGTACATGTTACCTACGTCACTGATTTTTGTAGAGTGTTGGTAAAGTTGTGTATACTCCATGGGGAACGATTCCCCCCATTTTTCAGGCACGAGCGTCGTAGCGGCGCTGCCACCTGTTGGGATAGTCCGGGAAGACGTGACGGTCATTGATATTTGTATGGTTTTTGGTTCGATTGCTCTTTTTTACTGCTCGGGGGTCTTCACTCTGACGGACACCAGACAGCAGGCACGTTCGTCTGTGCTCACGATTACCATGCGATTCGTACGGTGCAGATATCACTCCAGACAACAACTGCTGTAATTTTTCAGCCGCGAGTTGGTTGGTGGTGGGAACGGGGGAACTCTATGCTGTACAATGGATGCTGTAGTTGAGTTGTCGCTGTTGTTGTTGTTTCTGTGCAGACAGCACTCAAGACAGCAACCGCTGTAGTTTGTAGCCGCGTGTTGGTTGGTGGTGGGAACGGGGGAACTCTATGCTGTACAAATAATGCTGTAGTTGAGTGGATACCCTCGGCCATGTGAGTTCAGTTTGCACGTTGCATCTGCCCCTCGGTATCGCGCGTTTTGAGGTTGTGAAAACGTTGTAGTATTTACCGGACGGGTTTTAATTTAATTTTGGTCTTCGCGTCTTCCTAGGCCTCGAGCACCATTTTGTCCAGTAGCCTTTCTTTGCGATGTTCTCACCCCACCAATCATGCCGGATGAAGCACCGAACATATTTGAATGTTTGAGGTGGCCCGCGCATTTTTCATTAGTTTTTCCAAAACGGGCGGGGAAGCCCCGCTCGGGTCGGAGCCCTAGTCTAGGGTAGGGTTGGGGTTGGGGTTAGGGATAAGGGTACGGTTACGGTTAGGGTTTGGGAGGGTCGACGCCCTCTCGCGATTTGACACACAAATAAAAAAAAAAACACAAAAACATCAAAAAAGCAGATTGAAAGCGTCTGTAAAGTGAATCAAATCTGGTACTTTTTTCGGAACGATTTGTAGGACGAACCCGGTAAAGCACGCATCCCTTTGTTTGTGTGCCTGCGGAATCTACGTAGATTTTGTACAAGAGTTAATGTGAGACAACAACAACAACAACAACAACAACAACAACAACAACAACAACAACAACAACAACAACAACAACAACAATCACAACAGCATCCCTTGTGATGTTGAGTTAGAGAAACGGAGGAAACAGGTCGCGGTGAAAGGTACATTGTAAAAATGAAAATACGCTCCTCCAGCTGTGAGATCGAATATTCTGTCGAAACTCATCTATGCAAGCCGTGTGTGATACTCCGATCGCGCGTATTACGGATTGTCTGTCATCATCAAGGATAAAGGTCGGCGACTCCCCTTGCAACTACAATGTTGTAGCTATCAGGGTCAACAGGGTGATGTTAGTCAGTTTGTGCGCGGAAACTATGAACAGTGAAACCCGTTTCTGAGGGAGACAAAATCTGACAGCTGTGGAAGGAAATGCATCAGTTTATCAAGTGAATCCTGTAAGTCGAATAACCGGTGAGGGGAGGGCGGACTTTTTAAGGACCTGGGGGCCCGGTGTGGATCGAAAGGGAGCAGGGGTGGGGTGGGGGAGCGGTCGGGGACGGGTGGGGCAGCTCAATTTGTGCGTGGAAACTACAAATCCTCCAAGGGGTTAAATATATTTGTTGGACACACAACCCGTAATACGCGCGATCGGAGTAACACACAGAGCTTGAAAATATGAGTTTTGACAAAACCTTTGATCTCACTGCTGGACTACTACAGAGTCTGTATATGTATTTTTATAATAATATATGTTGCAAATCGGCAGGAAGCTCGAAGCTCGTTGTAGTATAAATCAGACACACAACTCGTAATGCGCGCGATCGGAGTATCACACACAGCTTGCAAAGATGAGTTTCGACGAAAATCTTCGATCTCACAGCTGGAGTGTATTTTCATTTTTTATAATATCAAGCGCAGGGCTTACGTTTCGAGCTGTGTAGAGCACGGCGAATAGCCCCCGAGCATATTTTTTGTTTCATACTTCCAATCTATAAACTCTGAAAGCAGGCCCCGACCATCAGCAACCGCCCCTGATCAACACTTCCTTGCACTCGCGCTGTGCTTTGCGTTTTTTCCCCGCGACTCTCTAGTATCTCTCGACATGTCTGGACAGCGACATTTTCGCGCAATATTCCACTTAGCGCCATTTCACACGCCATCCACAGGTGCAGCAGCACAAGTTTCTGGGCATCTGACATGAATGAGGGAGCTCAACATCACGCCCCAACTTGATTGACTCTAAAGACGTTCGTTCGCCCAACCTACCTATGCGCTTCGTAGTCCCAAAGTAAATGTAGTAGTCTACACATCGTAGCTGTACTATTTTCGTTCAACGTTCACATGTTTTTTTTTTTTCTGCAGCAGCTGGAGGCATGAATTGCTTCATCTACGATACATAAATGTGCATACCGCTTTTAAAAAATTGGTTTGCTTGTGTTTTTGGCCTGGGGTATTCGTCCACTCCCCGGAGTGATTGGAGACGGGAGCCTGTCCTGTGACCACGGACTTGATTTTCGAGGTAATTTACGTGAGAACAACAAGCATGATAGGACCATCGATAAATGTGAAGACAGCAGGACTCGCGTTTGATTGAGAAGCTCAATGACATTGAAACGTATGGCCCGAGAAACGCAGCTCCTTTGTACGACCTACTTATGGAATGACTTCCATTACCTTGGAATTCGGAATGTCTCTTAACATTATCTTTTTAGAGCCGCCCATCCCGCTGCTGCAATTCCCACCCCCCCCGTGCCCCCAACGCCCCCTCCTTCCCCACCACCCGCACCATCTCCTAGTTCTAGCACCACGCATATAGCAAACCCCTACGCCTATGCGGCCTGAAGCCCTTCCCCCCTCTCCGCCCGTCCCCTCCCCCACCTTCCCCCCCTCCCGCCCCCCTTTTGACCAAAATAAGGCCCCCACGTACTTAAAAACTCCGCCCCCCCCTCACCGGTTTTTCGACTGACAGGATTCACTTGATAAACGGATACATTTCCCTCCACAGCTAGCTGTCAGATTTTGTCCCCCTCAGAGACGGGTTTTATAGTTTCCGCGCACAGACTGACTAACATCACCCTGTTGACCCTGATAGTTACAACACTGTAGTTGCAAGGGGAGTCGCCGACCTATATCCTTATTGAGGACACACAACCCGTAATACGCGCGATCGAAGTATTACACACAGATTGCAAAGATGAGTTTCGACAAAATATTCGATCTCACAGCTGGAGTGTAATTTTATTTTAACTGTAATATTGTGGTGGGCAAAAGTTTCGCGTAGCATCCCGATATTTATTTGCTGTCATTCGTTTAATGCGACTGGTGTCCTTGTTCATTCATCCCGTCGTCGTAAGAATAGTTTCAGTCAGGTTGATTGTTTCGACGTGGTCGTTGTAGTTCATCTACATTTTTTGGCAATTCTAACAGAAGTATGTGTTGTTGTTTTAACCATAACCTCGCCCCATCAAGTCCGTGGTCACAAAACACACCCCACTCGCTTTTTTTTTTCATTGCACTTTGCACTCATCCCCTCTTATCTTCGCACTTTGTTACACCTAAATGGTCATTGTTCTATCAATCTCAATAACATAAACTCGCAAACCACGCACCACTCGCATTCTTTTTTTATTGTTTTCGAGCTCATCCCATCTTATCTCCGCAGTTTGAACAGCGCTGATGATTGTTGTTCGAACATAAACAGGCACCATCAAATCCGTGGCCACAGAACAGGCCCCACTCATTCTCTTTTTATTTTTTTTTGTGCTCATCCCCTGTTACCTTCGCATTTTGTTACACATTCATTTTGTTTGCATCCCATGAATTATCCTCGCACTATTCTCGCCCTCCCTCCTAGTAGCATAACTCAGATACGGGGTAACATAGAGGACCCTCCTTCCCCCTTCCCACTCCGGTACATTGTAAGAGCGTTAGAGCATTGGGCGGAGACATATAGTGTCCCCTGCAGGTCTGCCAATCAATTGAGCAGGTCAAGGACTTGGAGAAGTATCACTTTCTTTAGTTTACTTTTTTTTTTTTTTCATCCTCCGGCGGATGAGGAAAAATAAAGCTTTTAGCTCACCACACTTCCACGTATTTTCAAACGCGTTGTGTGTCGATTTAACTCAGTTGCTTTTGCAGCCCAACGCTAGCTGGCGCACCCTTCGCGGGTCCCATTGTAGGTATAGCGTAAGCTGTCCCTATCAGTGGTCTTCGTTACAAGCCCCTTACGAGGCCTTTTTTCTATTCCACCAAAGCCCAGGATGGCTTCGGAGAACGCAGGCACGCGTCCGCGTTGCATTTCCTGACTATCCCCAATAGAAAACGTCATCCTTATCATCCTCATGATTGATTTGTACCTACCCACGCGTTCCTAGCAGTGAGGTCAGGGGGGAGCGGGGATTGAGATAACATACACCAAACCACCCCTCCCCCCACGCCCCCCACCCTCCCCCACCCTCCCCCCCCCGACCTTCCTTGAGAGCCTTTTCATTTCCCCTCCACTTTTTGTTGTTTTTATTTGTGTTTTATGGCAATCGTTCCCAAGAGGCATGCCCTTTCATCAATGTCAAGGCAAACGACCTAACATCACATCACACCCCACACATCTATCGTATGTACGACATTATAATATAAAAAATGAAAATACACTCCAGCTGTGAGATCGAATATTTCGTCGAAACTCATCTTTGCAAGCTGTGTGTGATACTCCGATCGCGCGCATTACGAGTTGTGTGTCCTCAGTAAGGATATAGGTCGGCGACTCCCCTTACAACTACAGTGTAGCTATTAGGGTCAACAGGATGATTTTAGTCAGTCTGAGCGCGGAAACTATAAAACCCGTTTCTGAGGGGGACAAAATCTGACAGCTGTGAAGGGAAATGTATGCTTTTATCAAGTGAATCTTGTAAGTCGAATAACCGGTGAGGGGGGTGGGGCGGAGTTTTGAAGGACGTGGGGGCCTGGTTTTGATCAAAAGCGTATTGTATTGTTTTAGTGTTTTCTTGATCATAAAGTAATGCATTTCCTTCCACAGATGTCAGTTTTTGTCCCCCTTAAAATCGTGTTTGTAGTTCCCGCGCACAGATTGATTGACATCACGCTGCTGACCCAGGTACAAGTTACACTACTGCTGTACTTCTATGGGGAATCGCCGACATGTATCCTCAATGAGGACACACCCAGCAATGTACGCGCGATCGGAGTATGACACACACCTTGCAAATTGAGTTTCGAGGAAATCTTGTTTAAATCTTCGATCTCCTTCACATACCGAAGGTATATTAATTCTTACTTCGAAGTATAATTTTTGCTCTTAGGGGGTGGCGACAATGACGTACAGAGGATTTTGTTGTAGTTGTTCTCGCATAATCAAGTCCGTGGTCACAGGACAGGCTCCAGTCACTGTGCAGCTGAGGAATACCCGCGGGAAGAACACGAACAAACCGAAGGTGGTACACGCATGTATCACAGCCGACGCAATTTATAACTGCGGCAGAAATATATGAAAGTGAAATCGGGAGTCAGCCTACAATGTGCCAGGTCCATACCGGTGCATACGTCTCACTAAACTCGCGCCTGGAAATACCGACTACACCACTTACTTGCCACCCAGAAAGACTACAAGTTGCACGACGTATACATTTCACGTAGTATCTATCACTGTGTAGTGTGATTTTTTTCTTTTTTTTCCCCCTTTACTTGCTCCCTCTTCTTGCCGTGTCTTTTCTTGCTTTCATTTGTCTTTTCTTTTCTTCCCTTGACTTTTTTAATTTTGTGTTTCGCTTTCTTCTTGTTGTATCTTTCCTCTCCTTTATCTTCTTTTCTTTGTTTCTTTTTGTCCAATTCAATTGACTTCCGTCTGTCTCTCGTGTTCGTACTCGTAGCAGACCGTAGAAACTGACTAAATACGGCATTGGGCTCATAGGGGGTATCAAGTGCCTAATCAACGGCAATGGGGCGAGAACGCAACATACCGGAGAAGTCCGGTCTTACACGATCTTGTGACGGTCAATGGAAGGCCCACAAATATCAAGACGATGATGGCCAGACCCAGACCTTGCAGTCTCTTGGGTATGACGGCCCCCCCTTCCCCCTTCCCCCTGCCGCTTAGAGATGCCGACGGTGAATGGCGCTGCCGCAGCAGCACCGTCAACACTAACCGCATTGACAGCAGGAAACCCGCCACCCCCCACACCACCACTCTCACCACCACCAACACCACTATCATCCCCACCAGCGCCAAAGGCGGCAGCAGCACCGTCAACACTACCCGCATTGGCGGCAGCAAACCCACCAGCCCCAGCACCACCATCATCAAAACCACCACCGCCGCCGCCGCCGCCGCCACTACCACTGGCGCCAGGGGCGGCAGCTATTGCTCGTCGCTCTTATTCACAAACGCATGTAGCAGACGAGGTGTCAACGACATCAACAGACGCCATTACAGCAGTATTAATCGTTGACGGAGATAGTCAATTGCTCCCGAGATATAGAGTACCGTTATTGTTAATTATGTTGTTGTCACACATTAACTCTTGTCAAACATCTAGAGTCCTTGGTACCACAAAGGGGCTGGAGCCGTCGTAGAAAGATCCGAAAAACCAAATATAATGTAATTTCGTCCGGGAAGTACTTCGCTTTCGCGCCTAAAATCGCACTACAAGTACACGAAGAACAAGGCGCACAAGTGAAATGATACAATGTGCAAGCTGAACTCACATGGCCGCGGGTATCCACTGTTCTTGTTGTTGTTCTCACATTAACTCTTGTCAAAAATCTAGTCCAGAGTCCGCGGTGATACACAGGATGCTGGAGCCCTAGGAAGATCCGGAAAAAACTAAACGAAATCAAAATTCGTCCGGGAAATACTACGCTTTCCCGCCTAAAACGCACGATACGAAGAAGGGTGCACAAGTGCAAAAGGTCCAAATGTGCAAATTAAACTCACATGGCCGCGGGGATCCATTAAACTACAGTACGAATAGAGTTCCCACATTTTCACAACTAACCAACTCGCGGCTAAAAACTACAACGTTTGGGTTGCCTGCACCGTACGAACCGCACGGTAATCGTGAGCACAGACGAACGCGCCTGCTGCCTGGAGTGCTGTCAGAGTGACGACCCGCGGGCATGCAGTAAAACAAGAGCAACATCCACTACTGCTGTGTACCACCTTGGGTTGCTCGTGTTTCCCCCTGGGGTATTCCTCAGCTCCAGAGTGACTGGATCCTGTCCTGTGACCCCGGACTTTAATATTTATGCGGGTTAATGTGAGAACAACAATAACTCAACTACGGCATAGAGTTCCTCCGTTCCCACAACTCATAATAAACTGCTACGAACTACGGCGGATGAGCTGCCTGCACCGTACGAACCGCACGGTAATCGTGAGCACAGACGAACGCGCCTGCTGTCTGTAGTGCTGCCAAAGTGACGACCCGCAGACATGCAGTGAAGAATCACATGTAGAGTACCGGTCACTGCAGTATCGAAGTAAGAGGTTTTCTAAAATCATGAATATATATAGGAGCCTCGTCAAAACACGGCAGCATCCAAGTCGCCTCACGGCACCGACGTTATAACACAAACAACGCAACGGCTCGCAGTGTTCGCCTGCTGTTGTTGTGTCTGCGGGAAGCGTTTTGCTGGTGCTGTAGTGGCACCATTCGCATGCATGTGCGAGCAAGGATTGTGCCACAACTCGGCCGCCTGGCATGGCTGATAATAATGTACTGCTGGTGGTGCCCCCTCGATGAGCCCAATGCCGTCATTAGTCAGTAATACGACTTCTTTTGTTTTTTTTCTTCCTTGGCTCCTCTTCTTGTCTTCTCCTCTTTTCTTTCTTGTCATTTCTTGTCTGTCCTTTTTTTTCTGTACTTTTTTTATTTTTTCGTTTTTTTGTCTTTTATTTCCTTCCCTTTCCATTATCTTCTCTAATTTTCTTTTATTTGTTTCTATTTTCCAATTGCCTTGCGTCTGTCGCGCGTATCCGTAGTGATAGGTCTACGTCGTGGTAGTCTTGGGTGGCAAGCGGGTAAAAGTCGGACTTTCCAGGAGCTAGAGTAGTGAGACGTATGCACCAGTATTGACCTGGCACATCGTAGGCTGACTCCCGATTTCACTCTTATGTGTTTCTGGTGGAGGCATGAATTTCGTCAGCTGTGATATATGCGCGAACCACCTTTAAAGCTTGGTTTGTTTGTTTGTTTTCCCTGGGGGATATTCCTCAGCTCCAGAGTGACTGGAGCCTGTCCTGTGACCACGGACTTAATTACGCGAGTAAATGTGAGAACAACAACAACAACGGCAACTCTATGCCGTAGTTAAGTGGATGCCCACGGCCACATCAGTTTAGTTTGCACATTGGATCATTTCACTTGTTCGCCATCGTATCGTGGGTTTATAGGCGGGAGAGCGTAGTATTACCCGGACGATATTTTTTTTTTGTTCTTCGGATCATCCTAGGGCTCCAGCACCTTTGTGTGACCACGGACTCTAGATGTTTGACAAGAGCTAATGTGAGACAACAACAACCACAGGTGCGAGTTTTGTACTGGATACCACAGGTACCAGATAGCATGTTGTTCTCACATTAACTCGCATAATCATAGTCCGTGGTCACAGGACAGGCTCTAGTTACTCTGGGGCTGAGGAATACCCCAGGGAAAAGCACGAACAAACCCAAGGTGGTACACGCATATATCACAGCTGATGCAATTAATGCTTCCGCCAGAAGCATACAAAAGTGAAATCGGGAGTCAGTGAACGATGTGCCAGGTCCATACTGGTGCACACGTCTCACTACTCGCGCCTGGAAAAACGACCGAACAGCTTCCCACCCAATCATTTTCTCTTTTTCTTTATTTTTCTTTCTCAAACTTTCACTGTCCAGCTTCTGGACAAGCCGTGGTCACAGGTGTCGTCCCTTCTTTCCCCTGCTTCTTGCCTTCTATTTTGATCGCGCATAGATGGGCTGCAGCAATCCCACTGCTCGTCGATTTTTCATCGAGTGTTGAACTCGCGCTCTCGCGCTTTCCGCAAGTCAGTTTGTGCACAGAAGAAAAAGTCCCCACGAATTCATACGAGTATGCACTCGGCGGGGCTCGAACTCACGAAACTGGCCCATACCAGGCTTGAGGATAACCCGACACGCAACCGGGGCGACTAAATCACATTGATAGGTTGCTAAGGCTTTAACGCAGCTACAGCGAATAGTTGTACGCGCCCGTATTATAGTCTATAGGTAACAGTTGTATGCACGACGCGCGATGATACCTACCTGGCGATCCCACGGCTCTTCGGGGGCTTCTTCTGATGCATCTAGGATCGACGAGCTGATATAGGTGCTTTGTACCACCCAATACGGCTGGCGTCGCCGTCACTACGCCGCTGTGACGAATAGGTTGCATCCCAGTCAGTAGCATTTAAGGCTGTCAGATTTTGTCTCCCTCAGAAACGGGTTTTATAGTTTCCGCGCACAGACTGACTAACATCACCCTGTTGACCCTGATAGCTACACTGTAGTTGTAAGGGGAGTCGCCGACCTATATCCTATGAGGACAAACAACTCGTAATACGCGCGATCGAACAATCACACACAGCTTGCAAAGACGAGTTTCGACAAAATCTTCGATCTCACAGCTGGAGTGTATTTTCATTTTTATATATACAACAAGCCATTTCACTAGCAGGGAGGGGGATGGGGGGCTTTCTACCCGTACCCTTTAATTGGTTTTATATAGGATTCACTGTGTTTGGTCTTATATATATGATTTGTTTTACGTTCGGTTTCGTATATAATTTTGTATGTCGTTTAGGGAAGGGGACGGCGTCAGGTACCCCCCCCACCCTGTTGGGAGGCTCGAATTTGGCGTTAGGTGTCGGAATTTGTTTTTCGCGTCCTCCTTCTGATTGTTCAATGCTTTTTTTGCATTTCTGCAAATAGAAAGTCAGATTTACATAGAAGGTTGGTATCGAACTCGAGGACCAACGCTAGCAGTAGTAGTATTATTCGAGGGCAATCACTAGACCGGGGTGACCGCCCATAGTGAGAAAAAATACGATATATGTTTTCTACAAACAGCAGTACTTTATGTAATAACTTAAAGTCGCAGAATCGAGTCCGTGGTAACGGAAAAAGCCCTTGTCACATTTCCTATTCCTTAGTTTTCGTGCTCATTGTAATAACATGCCCCGTTACCTTACATATCTACAAGGGCTCCGCATGGGTGCCAGCACCCGTTCTTCGAGTCGGGCAGGGCAGCACTCCGAATTGTTCGATTCAATACTTGGTAGAGTGAAAAGAAGTCACCACACAACCATTTTCTGCGCGTATGTAACGTAATGCCAAGAGTTAGATATAGGCTAACAATCATAGCGATGTACCAGGTACTATTCTATTAATAGCTACCGTTTTTTAAGTGAACCCGATCCCGACCTTCATTCATCAGATCTCGATCGGACAAATCCGAGCACACGTCGACTTTCCCTTTAGTCTGGCGACGAAACGTGTCGAGTGCGTTTCTTAGTATATTCTTACTCAATCAAGCATTCGGGGCCAGAAAGGTGGCAGACCATGTCCGCTGCGTGTTGCCTTCGTAGCCATTGAGAGGCGCGCACTAAGCCAGGTTCGAAATTTACAATGCATGAGATAAATGTACCATCTACCAGGTAGATCCGAGCCTCCCAGACCGACTGTCTGTGCGTTTTCTGATCGTGGAGAGATGTGCTGACGTTGTTCCAGGCGGGAAACACGGTGGTATGGCTGTCTTCGCCATTCAACTCCTCAAATGATATTGCAATACTGCTGCTTGTTGCTAGCTGTGCAGATCGCTCACTTCTTGAACATAAAACACGCGACTACAGCGCCTAAATTTTGACGGTTAAGAATTTCAGACTCGAGGTTTTATAGATTAAGAAGATAAAAACAGACACTTTCGTCTGAGATCGCTCATTGGCCAGGGTTCATACACAAAGTAGGCGCCACCCCGGCACGATAGGGTCACATGAGGGGGTCGGAATTCATCCACAAAGGTACAACTCCGACAACCTGGGGACGAACACCGATATCATCCTGGTTGATACCTCTCTGCACGGTGTGGTAGTCCTAACCCCACCGGCCGATTTTCTGATTGGCCATGGTTCGTATGTTGAGCCAGCTCCACATTGGGAGGATATAGAGGTCTATCTCTGGCTCAGAGCCCGTTCCACATCTCTAAAACGTTCATCAAGCGGGTAAGCAAATCGAGCCTTTTCCGGTCGACACCACCCTGTGCGGTGAGAAAACCCCAATCTCGTAGGCTAATCGGTGATTTCTTGAGCTCCACAGTGCCGTCCTAGGCGGATAGAGGCCCATCATTGGAGGGCGTTTACGTCGCACACGGGGAATATAGGGTCCCATCCCTGATTCATGAATCCCCCGAATATGTACAGCTTCGAAAACGCGGGAACGATAACGATGACCTACCGTGTCGACACCACTCCGGACGACGTGGAACCCCAACCATATTCGCTTACCGCGCTGATTGGCTGGAACTTGGACCTAAGGGCAGCGCCACTATGGGTGGATGTAGAGTCCTGTGCCCGTTTGAGACATCATGACAAACCGGGGACGATGACCGATTCCTCCCGATGGTCGACACAGCCGCACGGTGGTGCGCGGTAACTTTTCACTATTCACATTGGCGTGTCGTTGATTATCGTTGTGCAGTTCGTGGAGCCAGAGACATCCGGGGAGGAAGTAGACCCGCAAACGGGCGGGGGACGCTCCGACGCACCCGATAAGGACAGGGCTTACCGCTGTTCCAGAAATCCATCCATACCCCATCAACTCCAACAAACCGGGAACGAAAACCGACTTCTCCCGGGTCGAGACCACACCGCACGGTGTGGAAGCGTTAGCTAGCTGAGGTTCGTATACAACGCCAGCACCACAGAACAAGGTCCAACCCCGGTTCAGAAATCCTCCAAGGCATTTACAACTAGAAGAAATGGGCAACTCGGGCTGATGCTGATTTTTTCTTTGTATACCCCAACCCCGCGGTAAGCGGACATTTCGTTTGACCCCTGCCTCGATACCATCCCGCACAGTGTGACCCAACCTTCGATTGATTGGCTCGGCCGGGGTTCGGGCATAGAGGAAGCGAACACCCACTAAGAAGTTCAGCAAGTTCAATTACTTTCATCTCATACTGGCCTGCGATTAGAGAAGTTGTACATGGACCAATTGCATAATGCAGCAGTAAAGTCCAGATCACGTCGATCGGGGTGCAACTTGCCGAGGACCAACGCCCGAATGGGTAGGGTGGACCGTAACTGGACCAAGTCCGGCGGAAGGCCATCTCCCATGGCCAGGGGTTTTGTTAGTGGGTGAGCTTGCGCAAGTCCCACACTACCCGGAAAGATGACATTCCGGGTGGCTGTCTCCACCGAACCTGACCCTCAGGGGACAGGCCGGGTCGACATACACACGCACCCGTATACAACGGCAGCTTGCGCTGCCGGGGTTGTAACGAGGACCAATGATAGGGACAGCTTACGCTATACCTACAATGGGACTCGAAGGGTGCGCCAGCTAGCGTTGGGCTGCGAAAGCAACTGAGTTAAATCGACACACGACGCGTATGAAAATACGCGGAAGTGTGGTGAGCTAAAGCTTTACTTTTCCCCATCCGCCGGAGGATAAAAAAAAAAAAAAAAAAACTTGCTTGGGTATCGTATTATTACAGAAAGAAGCAGTAATACACTTAACTTGTTTTTTTTTCACATCCGATTGATTGTGATGCTCGCATTACTCTCGCCCTCCCAGTAGTGTTACTCAGATCCCGGGTCATCTGGCGGCCTCTCCTCCCCCTTCCCCACTACGGTACCTCCCCTAATTTGTATCGAAAGAAGAATTCAGCATTTTCTTCCCTCGTCGATTCGGGTTGATTTGTACCTACCCACGCTGGTAGGCGATTTCAGCAATAAGTTGATCCTTTTTTCCCCATTTATTTCTCTAAAATATATATATAAAGCCATCAAGGTCACAACGGTGGTTATTTCACTCAAGGACCAACGGTAGTATTTTAATAGTAGAGGTATTCGAGTGTAACCTCACTAGACCACCGGGGCGACCGGCTCTATATCACTCACTGCCCCGGTGGCGTATCAGGTCATCATCGAGCCTGGTATAATAGGTCAGCTTCGTGAGTTCGAAACCCCCCGAGTGCGCACTCGTACATTTTTTCGTGGGACTTTTTCTTGTGCACTAGGTGACTTGCGGAAAGCGCGAAGGCGTGGGTTAGCAATACTCGATGAGAAATCGACGATCAGTGGGTGCTGAACCCTATGCCCCCCAAAAAATGAAGGCAGTAACCGCGGGGGGGACAGGAAGGACGACACCTGTGGCCACGGCTTGTATGTCCAGAAGCTAAAAAGTAGAAATCAAGCGTGCCAAAAAACAAAATCACTAGTAGAGATGACTAATCAGCAATTAGCAGCAAGGGGCTCGTCAAGCACGAAGCAACCTTAACTTATTGTCAGATACGTACCAACACGACCGCTTGCACTTGACCGGCAAACTACCACAGAAACGGAGTCGGGGACCACAGCAACAACAAAGCACGCCATCCACACACCGCCCCTATATATTTCTCCAAAGAGTTTTCTCGGTGAAAAGCACCAAACATTGCGATACCGGAACGAATGCATGCCACCACTGGTTTCTTCCGCGTATACTGTCTACCAGGTACTTACTACCACCTTCGCGTGGGGCCGCTTAACAACAGGAGGAGCTCGTAAAAACCCAAAGACATGACACAGTTAGATAGTTGACCCCTTCGCAACTAACTCAAGTAAATATCCAGCTGATAACTAGCTGTCAACTTATAGTCAGCCAACTTACAGCCCTACTAATCAGACTGTGCAACCTACCCATCGATGGCCTTTGCAAGCCACAACTTTTTGGGAAAGATTTTAAACGATAGACATTATCGACGGCAATATCTGACCCGTGCTGTTGCACTCTTCATGCTCCGTTCACTAACATTCTTGAAATATACACTCCAGTTGTCAGATAGACGATTTCGTCGAAACTCATCTTTGAAAACTGCGTGTGACACTCCGATCGCGCATACTTATGGATGTGTGCCCTCATTAAGGATATAGGTCGACAAATCCCATTAAACGTTGCAGTTTTGCGTCGGCCATTGTCTACGTTCTCGGGTGTGATTGAAACCTGGTATTAAACTACGAAACAGACAGAGATAGGTATGTACGCATTCAACGCACTCGAAATGAAGAAAGGTGATCAGGCTATGCATTAACTCCACCCATTTACATCCAGCACAATCAGAAGTATCCGTGCCGTTGCCTCGAACGCTTCGTGTATTAATGGGGAGACGAGCTTTGTGGCCGCAAAATATGAGACAGACACCCATTGCCAATACATCATTTATATGTGCGATTTGACACTGCAATGCAAATGCAACGAGCACAAGGGAAATATATATTGGAGCCAAAAACACACTATACTATTCTGTATTATTGGTGCCAACAATGTAAACAAGCTGTGAAATACTGCGTGGTTGCCCGGCTGGGTTGTTGTACTGATTTGCGTATACCTACATGTATAAATATATATCGTACATGTATACTAAAATCATGTATAAATATGTTTGCCCTGGCACGAGAGCGGCCAAAGGCTCCGATTCAAGCCAGGTTTGAGGTGTGTTCAAGATAACTCAATGTGAGGTCCACCTCTTGGCCCGCCGTTTCTTGGAGACTCCTCAGCTTGCTCGCTTCGTGTCGTGGTGGTGTACGCAAATAACACTCTTTTGCAAGGCCCACCTGCACTAACTGCTTTTTGGGTGGACGCTCGTGAAACCTTCCACGGAAGCTTCCACGTAACGTTTTACAATTCTAAGCCATGGAAGCTTCCACGTAACCTTTCACAATTCCATGCCATGGAAGCTTCCATGAAAACTTCCACGCAAGCTTCCATGAAAGCTTCCGTGTGGAAGCTTCCACGGAATTTTTTTCGTGGAAACTTTTAGGGGATTCACTTCCACGGAAGATTCAACGGAAGCAACTTCCACGGAACCTTCCATAAAAGCTTCCACGAAAGTTACTTTTACGAAAACTTGCACGAAATCTTTCGTGGAAATCAATGGCTTTCAAGGATGTTTCCGTGGAAGCTTACGGAAGCTTCCACGAAGGCTTTTGTGGAGGCAACTTTGATTTTATGGAAGCTTCCGTGCAAGTAAATTTGCTTCCACGAAAGCTTTCGGGGAAGTAAATTGCTTTCAACGAAGTTTTCGCGGGAGTATAGTAGATTTCACGGAAGCTTTCACGGAACCTAACCCAAACGCTAACCCCAAACCCTTCGTGGAAGCTTCCGTGGAAGTTGCTTCCATGGAAACTTTCGTGGAAGTTGCTTCATGGAAGCTTTCCTAAAAGCTTCCGTGGAAGCTTTCGTGGAAGCTTTCGTGGAAGTTGCTTCCATGGAAGCTTTCGTGGAAGTTGCTTCATGGAAGCTTTCGTGGAAGTTGCTTCCATGGAAGCTTTATGAAGATTAAATGGAACCTTCTATGAACGCGGGTGAAGCTCCCACGGGAGCTTTCATGAGCTTCGACGCAAAAAGCAAGTAGTGCAGGATACCGAGTTTTTCGTTCCGAAATGCCAAGTGCGGCGGAGTCGTACGTAATAGAACACTATATTTCCCTTTTCAAACCACAAGGCAGTTACAGTGGTAGTAGTAGTAGTGTGGCAGTTACACCGTGGTTATGTGTATTCACCAGTCGCGAGTTCGAGCCTCGCCATGTTCGATCTTCGCTTTGTTGTGTTCTTATTAATTTGTTTGTGTTCTCCCGTTTGCGTTCGGGTCTCGAAGTTTATATTTTTTGTTTTGTTTTCCTTGCAATTTTCTGATACTTTGTTGTGTTCAGACTCGGGGGCTTCACTTTTTTTGCTCTATATGTACCGCGTACCGGCCCAAACTTTACATATGTTAGACACTCATTCAATGTTTGTATTCAATAGTCACGAGTTCGAGCCTTGCCATATCATCGCTTTTCTCCTTTTTTTTCCTGTTTTCTCCTGTCTTTGTTCGAGACTCGACGTTTTTTTGTTTTTTGCCATTGCGATTGCATGTTACACTTTTTTTCATGTTTGTGCTGCGTCTTTTTTTATGTTCTCTATGTACCGGGTACCAGCCTAAAGTGAACATGTTGCTATGCATGGTTATACTACTCTGGGCACTGCTTGCTGTTTGTCGTTCTGTGCTGGTACACCGATGTTGCAACATACTGTTGTTGAATTTAAACCCACATAAGATTTGTGCGATGTGCGGCGTTGCTGCCGCTGGCAGCTCTGTTATACTGTGAGTATGCCCTATGATGCGTACCGGATATGCTGGCCCCAAGTGAGGCCAATTTTTTTTACGTGTGCTACACTAATACTGCACGCTGTTTGTCGTACTTCTGGTGCTGCCGCTGCTGCAGCATGCTGTTTGTGGTTGAATTTGCACGCACATAAGAATTGCATGCTTGCTGAGCTTTTTCTAAATGTATGCATAGAGTACGTCTACGACTTGCGTTTGTAGTTGGACTGTCGCTGCTGCTTCTTGCTGTTGTTGTAAATACGTGTATAATATTTTACATTCATAATATGTAGGCCATGTCGTCTCAGCGATCGGGAGGCCCGATTTAGACCAGGGTTTTTGCCGTCTTCGAGATAACACCATCTGAAGTCCATTTCTCGGCACGCTGTTTCATGAACGCGACCCACTCTGCGCCCCTCCTGACTCTGCGAGGGTGGCCTCGGCCGTTCTCCCTTCGCGTCGCGCAAGCAAGTTTACTCAACACCAAATGCACAGTCGTACGCTGTATCTGCGTGTTAATCGTTAGCCGCGAGTCGCGGTGACTTCAATCTTTTTGACGTTAGTTCTCTGTTTTCTTCCTTTTGGGTCCTCGGTGTGTACATTGTCCGATCCTCGTTCACTTTTTATTTATTATTCTCGCAATTTTTTTCTTCTTTGCGAGCGGGCTTAAGGCCAAATTCAAGGTATTAACGTATTCACAAATACATGCAGAAATTTGTTGACCCTGGCCCAAGAGCGTTCGAAGGCAAGCACTAGGTCTTCAGTTATCTTCGAGATAACTCGACCTGAGGTCCACTTCTCGGCGCGCTGTTTTTTAGGATGCTCATCAACTTGACCCTCTCGACTCTGCCGGGGTCGGAGTGGGTCGTGGTCGCGTCGTCTCTCTGCCGGGAGTGTTTATGATTTTGCTTCTTTGATCAAAATACGAGATGCTGCAAAATTTCGGTTTGGGAATGATTTAACTCCCCGTTCTCCATGGTAAAAAACGCTTGGCAAATGTCAACATGGTTTCTTGATCCTGGCTCTGTAGCTGACTGCACAGAGCGCAGATGTCAGGTAAGAGACAACTGCAACAGCGGCAGAAGTAGACGGCCCAAGGCGTCAGCAACATGTCGATCCTGTGCCCAGTGCCGATGCTCTTTTTCATGCGGGGGACACAGTGGCTGCTCCTGCGGCGGTGACGAGATCCTATGCCGTAATGTGACAGCTGTGGAAGGAGATAAACCAATTATCAAGTGCATCCTGTAAGTCGTATAACCGGTGAGGGGAGGGCGGATGTTTTTTGACGTGGGGGCCTGGGTTTGGACAAGAGGGAGCGGGGGGGCGGGGGGGGGAGGTGTGCGGTGAGGGAGGGGGGGGGGGGGGGGGGGGCAGCTCAATCTGTGCGTGGAAACTGTAAAAATCCTTTAAGAAGATCAATCTGACGGTTTTTGAAGGAATGCGGCAGTTTCATGCATATCCTGCAAGTCGTACAACCAGTGAGGATACTGTAACAGAGTTTGATCTCAGGTGGGGCGTTTGAGCAATAGGGAGCAGGGGAAAAATAAAGAAGCGGCGGGGGGGGGAGGGGTTAGCTGGGTTAGGTCACATATATGTAGGGGCTTAATATATGGCTGTTAGTTTGCCAGGACATGGCGATTCGACCGCTCTTCTTACGTCCCAAATGACTTTATCGCGATGCTCCAGGCACCAACTGTACACGTAGATTCACCCCCAGGTCGAGCGTTTGGTACGAATTGCGGTCGTCGCATGGCATTCTTTGCTCTACGCGAGCAGTATGCAAGAAAACCCGCGAATTAAATAGCAAGTGTAAGTTGCTGACCCAATAAGCCAAGGTTGGGTTCTGTAAGGTATGTTCAAGCCATACCCGTGGTATTTAACTCGGGTAATACCCTACAAAAAACGTCTGTGAGCTTTGTACGACATTTTCATAGCCGCACGCGGAACTTCTGGAAGTTCTGTACGCCAATGCAACAATACCCAGAAAGTCTGTGAGTTCTGTAACACTTCCGAACTGTACCCGGAAATATGTAAATTCTGTAAGATCGCTATACCCAACCCCAAAACTTCTGTGACTTCTATAAAACTGTGGCACGAACGATACCCGGGGTACGGGTTATACCTTTGTTACAATACCCTGGGATCCCACATGCATTAATCCTGGTTCAATAACTCAAAGAGTGTATCATGCATTCTATTTTGATGTCATATGTCGTCGGTGAAAACAACCGAACACCGAATGTACATCAGTAGCAGTACGTATCGTATACCAGGTATGATAATAGCACCTACTACTGTAGGTCCTGTCCATGCTTCTCCTCGTTTCTCACCAGCGGGCACGTATTATGTTAACGAAGGACGAATTTATTTCGATTGGATTTGGTGGAAAAATACCCGGTACGAATTTGTCGCCTACCGGGAAACCACGTATTGGGTATTGTCAATGCTTTTTCCGATCGGTTTAATACATAGCTCTGCCGTGACGGCGTTGCAGCAACCATCGACGTCGAGAAGTATCGTCTTTTTTTTTTTTTTTTTTTTTGACTCTTCTTTGTCGCGGTCCTTGGCTTATCGAGCTGGGGTGGCAAGTATGGGCTTGCGACCACCATTATTTGTTTTGAATCGCCATAGCCGGGGTACGCTATGGTATGATCACAGCGCAGTATAGCCGTGAGCGCGGCTGCTGCCCCGGTCGCCACTCGTTGAGGTTCACGATATATAGCCTCCCACGGTGATGGTTTTGTCGATAATTCATAATTGTCTTATAGCTACGCATATTGCCTGGGGGACATTGGCCCAATGAGGACATGCCATCCATGCAGGTTGGATGCAATCGCCCACTTCGAATCGAACTCCACCTCAAGGGGGCTAGGTATTACCCGTACCCTGAACTTCTGCAAGTTCGGTAGGGCATTCATATCCGTACCAGGAACTTCTGTGAGTTCTGTAGGGCATTGATACCCTAACCCGGAACTTCTGTAACTTCTCTACGGCCGTGCCTCAATACCCGGAACTGCTGGAAGTTTTGCAAGACCTCCATACCCTTACCCGAACTTCTGTTGGTTCTGCAGAACATGCATACCCGTTCCCGGAACTTCTGCGAGTTCTGTACACCCCGTGCCACAATACCCGGGGTACGGGTACAGCACCTTTCGTACCCGCCCGGAACTTCGGTGAGTTATGTACGCCCGTGCTACGATTCCCGGAACTCGTGGAAGTTCGGTAACACTTTCATACCCGTACCCGAAAGTTCTGGAAGTTCTGTAATTCTCCACACCCTCACCAGGAATCTACAAACCCTACCGAACATAACCTTTCAATAAGAGAATGAAATCGGGATTTTCAGCAATTTGTTTCGGTGCCGCACAAGGGTCAAAGAGGTGCCTATTCGGGCAGCATGTACTCCATAATTATTCGACCAGTACGCCAGTGAGTAAACTACGCACTGTATTGGCATAATGCTTTTTTCCCACGGTTGGCTACTATGCTCGAGTCGTGCCAGTCTTGAGTTCCATATATTGTTATTTCTTCTTTCTTTGAACACCCCATTTTTGTTCGAAATTAAGTGTGCTTATAACCGGGGGCCCCTGAATCCTGCAAACAAATGGGTCTAGTTCGTTTATTTATATTGCGTTTGGTGATGTTGTTGCTATTCAGATGCTTTCTAATCCTTATTTGGGGCGTGCTTGCTCGGCACACCAACCCGGTAAAGGTTCAAAATCACTTTTTTATTCGACCAATCATGCAAATACCTCATTGAACTGCGCTCGCATTGCGGAATGTATGCCGTATGCGAGAAGTATGCGAGAAAACCCGAGGAGGTCCAAATATTTTTGAGCTTATTGGGTCAAAGCCTACCAGCCAATCACGAGGAAAAAGCCAATGGAGTCGGGGTTGACACGTCGTGCGGGGATGTATATCGACCCGGGAGATCGTCGTTATAGTTCCCGCGCTGTTAAAGCTGTAGAGATTCGGAGGATTACGGAACCGAGGATGGGGCCTTACTTCCCCTGTGCGCGACAGAATTTCCTCCCATTGGTTGGTGAGCGTCTATCATCCTATTACCAGGGTGGGGGGCCGCTGTGAAGCTCGAACCAATCAGCGATTCTAGCCAACGGAACTGGGGTTTCCACATCATGAGGGGCGGTGTCAATCGGAGAGAACTCGTTGTTATTCCCCCGCTTGTCCAATTTTTAGATACATGACCCCTGGACCGGGGATGGGATCTTATTGCCCCCGGGTGGAGCTGGTTATATAATATTCGAGCCCCAGCCAACTAGAGATCGGCCGGTCGAAGACATTGTGGATTTCCACGCTGTGCGGGGAGGTATCAATCCTGGTGCTATATCCGTGCTCGTTCCCCGGCTGTCGGAGTTGTATGTATGTGAATGGATTATGATTCGGCGAATGGATGCTTTCTTACCTAGATGACGGTTACTTTATGTACGATCTCCGGCCAGTGAGCGACCAGCAATCAGACAAAAAGGCCATACCAGGTATTATTTGTGTTAATATTCGTCCAAAACTCGATGGAGCTTGAAATTCTTGAACTATAAAATACTTAGTGCAGTGCGATCGCGTACTACTAATATTCCATCGACCACACGAGAGTGGTCTACAGCAACAAATAGCAGCATTATTATATCATCATTCGAGGAATCGAATGTAAAGGCAGCGACACCGGGTTTCACACGTAGAATACCGTCAACAGGTCTCTGCACGATCACTATACACACAGAGACACCGTCGGTCTGCAAGCCTCGGATCCAAATATTTTTGTATCATGCATGCATATAGCATCAGAAACTGGCTCAGTGCGTGCCTGTCAGTTGCTACGTAGATAACTTGCGGCAAACATTTGGCCACCCCTCTGCTGTCCCTAGATGCTTGGTTGAGTCGAAACGTCACGAAACGCAGTCGAAACGTCTCTACGTGGCCAGACTAGAGGTTCAGTCAGGGTGGGCTCGGATTCATCCGATCGAAATATACATGATGAAGCTCGGAATCAGATTCACGCAAGAAACGGAGAAACAGAGGGAACCACAAGAGAAGTAAGTAGTCCACTGTTAGTCTATATCAATCTCTTGGCATTGGTTTGCGTTCTACACACGTAGACAATGTGTTGCGTGGTGACGTTTTTTTCTCTCTATCAAATATTCAATCGAAGAGGTCGAAGTGCTGCCCTGCCCTACCCAGGGCCCTTGTAATCATATAAGAATCACTCTGTGTACATAAATATATACTATTATATATACGAGAGATAAACAGTACATTTCATATATTTGTATAGAACAATAATATGGAGTCTGGCCTCTCACGAATCCTGGTGTCGAAGTGGAGAGGGAGTTCCCGGAGATCTAGTACTCGTCTCGTAGCTGGCGTTGGAGCGGAGAGGGCGCCGCGGATCTGAAGTCGGATCTGAGAGGGCGTCGCGGTGCTTAGTGCCCTTGACGATCGCCTTCACAGCGGGCGCACGCTGAAACCATTTTCTCTTAGATGTAGCAAGGAGATGCTGAATCTAGAGTGACGGTGGGCTAATGCCCTCTCGTCATGCGGCGGGATTATCTTTCATTGGTTGACCTCCCGGGGACGGGTAAACGCCGTTTTCGACGGGTGACATCGCTTGCAACCCGGAATCGTGTGTTGCCTGACCGGTGATGTGTCCTCTCGCGCATGGGTGTACGAGATGTACGATTCGTATCCACGACCCTGTTTTCCACATCACCCCCCTCTGTATTCGCTGCAAGCCCATCTTAGCTGGGGATTGTATTGTGGCGGTCATCGGGAGGATGAAAGGTTTAGGAACCGGGGTGTCGATTTATCGGATCGAGACACAGCAGCTGTTATATGCGTGTATCCACTCCTTATACTTGACGTGTTTGGTAAACACAAGTGTAAAACACCGGTCCAGCGAAGATGCTTACATTTTCGAGCTTGCATGGTGACAGCGTATACTAGAGTTGTATGGAGTTTCCAAATATTATCCCAACGCACGTATTCCGTTTGTCCAGACGTGTTGGTGCGCCCCTCGTGGTCGCTGTTCTGGGAACCACGGGCAGCAAAATTGTTGCGTCATTTTTCTTTTCTGCGCGGGTCCGCCTAGATATTTTTACTCAGAGTCGGCCCGGTTGATCTACATGCATCAACGTGTGACTTCGTTTTAGGTGTGGCAGAGTCGCGTGGGTCTCATTCCCCGTGTGTGTTTAGTGTTCGAGCAATGTTGTTGTGTTTCTCTTTTGTCCCGCTTGAAACGGAGTGTCTGGCACGGGCACGAAGTGTCACGCTTCTTACAGCCTCTCCCAGTCGGGTGCAACAGTTTTCTTCAAGTTTTGCTGCCCCGGCCACTCACTCCCACCGGAATGCCGAGTAGAGTGCTCGTCAGGTCATGGTAGACACGTCTGTGTACTGCTATGTCTGCTGGTGCTACTCCCATCACCGTTGTTGATTTTTATGCCGACAGCTGAGTCAACTGTGTTTGCCAACTTGTTCGATTTTTGGTGACGCCGCGGAGCATCTGAGAATCTATTTGCGATGTCTCAATTCGTGCTCGTCCTCGCCTACTATACGTTTCGGTTATCCGAGAAAAGCGAGGGGGCGAAGAAGGTGGGGTTATCGCGAGTTGCAAACCCTTTGAGCGTGGTATGTGGCGATCCATTCGTGACGTTGGGGTATTTCGTCCCCGCGATACTCGAGGTCGGATTCAGGGCGGTATCCTCGGAGTATTAGGCGGTACCTGTAGTTGTGGGGGCTTGGTCTGCGAGGTCCTCGTTTATGATCCACAACCCTGTCTACGATTTAGGACTCAATTTTGGGTTGAGCTGAGTCAGGATGGTCCAACTCGGGTTGGGGAATAGGCTCCCATAAAACAATTCCGCCAGCTTATCGAATTGATGTGCGGGTGGTGTCTCCCGTTGATGGTAAGACTTTATATGGGCGAGGTGGACTGACCCCTGTCAGGTGTCGTTCGTGAGTCGTACTCTGTACACCACTAGTGATAATTGTGAGCAGACGACATACGGTGCTCGCCATGGTATTAGCAGTTTCGGGTTAGGGCCATCGGAACCCTGGTGAGGTCTGTACACGCGTACTTCCTGTCCAGGTTTGAACACCGGGTACGGTTTAAGCTTGCTATTCTGTTCTGCTTGTTTGTCTGCACGCCCAGAAGAGTTGCGGCGTGCGGGCTCAAAAGCGATTTGTACGAATTCCTCGGTGTCTGCTGTTCTTCCTACATGAAAAATGTCGAGGGTTGTATCGACTGGGATACGGGGTTGTCCGACCATTAAAAAGAATGTTGTCTCATGTATCGTTGCACCAAAACTAGTGTTGAGCGCTACCTGTACAAACGGTGAGAGAGTGACCCAGTTGCTTCGATTGACTGCACTGTGGATTGCTAGCATGCTGTGCATTGTTGAGTGCATCCGTTCGGACACTGAATTACCCTGCGGCTGGTAAGGCGTTGTGCGGATTTTTTTCTACCCGAGTATTTCTTGCAGCTGGTATATCACATTATTCTCGAATTCGGGGCCTTGGTCGCTATGCAAGGTGTCTGGTGGGCCGAAACCGCTGCTAATTCTCTTCATCATGACATTGGCCACCGTTTCAGTCGTATTATTAGGTACCGACAACAGTACCGCAAATCTCGTCAGGTTGTCCATCATCGACAGAAGGTATTTACATTCGACCCCTGCGGCTGACGTTATTACTGATTTGTACTCTACTAAGTCAACCGATATTTGTTGAAATGGCCGCTCGACAGGTAAATGGCCTGTCGGGAGTTTAGGTCTGCTGTGTGCTGTTTTTCGTCGGTGACAAGCTTGGCATTTTTCGCGCCATTCTCGTACATCGCGGCTAATGGTGGGCCACCAATACCTCTGGCAGATTTTTTCGTAAGTCGGGCGAGATACGAGGTGTCGTCCGGATAGAACGTGATCGTACTAGGCGTGCAGATATAATCCACCAAGGGCCTCCGGTAATACGAGTTGGTCGCGGAAGGTTCTTCGTTTTCGAAGATATCCTGGAAGATACAATTCAAACAACAGGCCGTGATGCACTGAATAATAAGACATGGTTGTTTTCGTTTCTTTCTCGGGTAATGGTGCGTCTGCGTGTTGTATGTGATCGATGTACCGTCCGTACTTTACTCTTTGTGCTGAGCGGAGGTTTTCTTGATCGAGGGACATGCAAACATTTGTCGTGCTCACGAATACAGATTTCACACGAAAGAGCTCCCGATCGCTGCGTACTGGTTCTAAATCAGCCAGTATGTCGGCGGAGATCTGATATGGTCGGGGACCACGGGTTGAGTGTAGCTTGATTTCATCTCATACATTGCGGCGAATGGGACCGAGGAACGGCACAACTACTTCTTGCTGGTGCTCGAACGCAAACACCCATGAATGGGTGTCCTTTACGACGTGTAGATTACCTGGTTTGTGTTGGACGGTGAAGTCCAAAGACTGCAATGCTATTGACCAGCGCGTTGACACGTGCGATGTATCTTGCATTGAGTAGAGGTATCGCAGGGCGGCGTGATCTGTCACACACAAAAAATGTCGTCCCCATAAATAACGTCTCCAGTGCTGGATGGCCAAGACCACAGCATAACATTATTTGAGCATACGTAGCAGAGTAGCGGCGCTGGCTGTCGTTGAAGCATTTACTAAAGTATGCGACTATTACGAGGTCATCTCCTTTCTGCTGGGCGTAGAATGCACCTCCGCCTGCTTTTGAGGCGTCAACGTGTATCGCAAAGTCTTGAAAAAAATCAGGAAATTGAAGTACGGGCGCCTGAGTGAGCAATTGTTTCACTATTGCGTACGCCTGATCATGTTCTGGTCTCCAACGTTTCGCGACTTCTTTGGCGGCCTCTTTTTCGTGAGGGCTGACAGGGGTGCTATGATACAAGCTATGTTAGGTAAAAACTCGCGTACAAAGTAAACCATTCATAGTACTGACCGCAACTCCTTGATCGCTTTAGGCGTCGCCAAGTCAACTATATATAGCTTTGACGCGATCCTCACCGATCCGAATACCATCCGCAATCAGTATGCGTCCCAAGTATTAAACTTCTCGAGGACCAAACTGCACTTTCGATGGTTTGAGGGTGAGGTCGGCTGCTTGCAAAGCTTTGGACATATTTTCTAGCAGTTGTAAGTAGCCCGTCCAGGTGGATGAACATATACAGTCTTCCATATAATCCAAGATACCACTTGCTGGACCAAAATGTGCAAAAGGTAGTGACATAATTCGCGAGAGCAGAAGCGGCGCGTTAGCTACACCGAAGGGTAGGCGTTTGAAAACCCACTGTCCGTTCTGCGTGACAAACGCAGTTTTATCGTGTTCGCTTTCTGCTACTAGTATTTGGTGGTAAGCGTTTTGTACTTCACACACAGTTATATAACGTGTTCCTCCGACCGTGTCAAGGTGGGTTTCTCAGTTAGGCACAGACCAGGACGTTTTGATCAGATTTTTAGTCATGGACGACCTGTAATCTACGTAGAACCGTGGAGTGCCGTCTGATTTTGCGACAATAGTTACTGCGGAACCTCAGGGACTAGGGCGTTGTTCAATGATTCCATCCTGTTACATTTGGTTCACGCGCTTGTCGGTGGTCTCCTGTACGCTTGGGTTTGCACAGTACGGGGTTCTATTTACAGGCCGCGTTCCTGGTTCAAGATGAAACGTTGCTTCGGCTAGCGTACATCTACCTAGCTCTGGAGGTGACAAGGGAAACACGCTGCGCTATTTCGTTCATAGGGTCAGTACTTGTTCGCATTCGGCAAGCGTTAACGTGGTTTTATCAAATGCTCGAGTAAGTGCTGCACAAAGTTCGTTGCGCATGAATTCCGTAGTCTTGCTGTCTGTTTGAATTATGCTGGTCGTTTTGTCCAGCGCTATCGATACCAGCGCAATGTGTCTTAGCATACGTATTGGCGGGACGGGTTCTCAATCTGGACTACTGCTGTTTTATCAGCGGCAGACCAGTGGCTCACTTTACGAACTACTAATATTCTTCAAAAAACTTCAGGTACGGCGGATGATTCGATGTCTACGAACGTGACGATGAGTGGTTCAATGAGTGCCGCAGTGGTTTCTGTGGGTACCGTCACTGACTCTACTTTTACTGCCATCTCACGATTGGGGGGGGTGCAGCATTTGTGTCGCAACCGGACTGGTACCGACTATATACTCCAGTGTTAACCGTGACTACGTAGCACTGAGCTGTCGCAGTGTTCTCGGGGTATGCTGTGAAGTCTACTCTACTATGAGATGCTTTGGTCGTCACTTGAGAGGTTTTGAATGACAATTGCTCTGTACTCCGGTCGAATACACCTCCGGAGGCGCCTATGATGGTGGAATCGAGTAACGTAATGTCTGGCCCTAAAAAGGGCAATACGATCGCTCGACTGGTTGTGTAATATCTCCTAGGATGAGTTGAGAGCGAAAAAAATCAAATTTGTAAGAGGCGACCCATCAGTACTGCTGAGGTTGATCGCTCTCGGGGGCACTGCAAAACGTTGAGTGTCTTTCATTGTGAGATGTCTCTGTATCATGTGAACAGATAGGCATGTTATATATGGGTCGCGGTGTCAATCGCGACGTTGTGCGCCGGGCAGTCATTGACTCTGGCATTTACTCGTACGTTTTGACGTAAAGTTGAGAGCTGTGGGATATCTGGCATGCCCACTTGGGGCAGACGCGTAGAAAGCATCAAAGTGCGTTTCCCGGTTGGCGTTGCACGATAATAAAACATGATGTTTAACTTTCACGTTTAGTTTGCCGGACGCAGCAGAAACATACCACGCTTGTGGTACCACGAGAGGTGAAACGTATCATTTTAACGCCGACTACTCTTCTCGACTCTCTTTACTGTATCTACGGCTGATCTAACTCCACGCGGTACTGCTAGAACACAAGGAACCTGCTGCTTATTTCTTAAGTCTGTTACAGTACTCGACTCGTTGTGTCCATGTACTTGATTCGCACGGGTACTCGCCAGAGGGTTGGTGCTCTTTGTTCGGCCACACTTATCCCTCCTCGTACTACTAGGTTTACCGGGACTTACCACAGCCACTCTAGATGGTCACGGTATCGTTTCTACCACGGGTTTAATGATCCTAGTATGCCTACTCCCTGAACCGGATTGAGGCAACCGGCGCGACCCCCCTCACGGTTTTTGTGTGGCCACTATCCCGTCACGCTCGTGCGCTTTGGCCAGCCTGCAGACCGGGCGCGGGTGTGAGTTGCGGCGGCGGCACATAGCAGCGTCACACTCCTCGCCAGACGCTATCGTGGCTTTTCGACTTTTCTTGCGTCGCCACTCTGCGACCTGCCCCGATTGTTGGACGGGCCATATGCTGCTGAATCGAACGTCGCGCCATTGCAACGGCCTCCCACAACCGTCAGTTTTGACACGATTGCCTTTTCGATGTTGGCCATCGATGTGATTAACTGTCGGTCGTGCCCAGGGCATGTACCAGTGACGGCCGATGCACACATGGTGGAGGAGGGCGAAGGGGCCACGCGGTCTCTTGGTTTTTGGCACGGGTGCGTAAGGCTTGATATGTGAGGGAGGGGTCTTCACGAACATGTTCCGGACGTACGTGCGGAATTAGACCGGCTTCGGAAGTCGCCATGAGCGATGTTTGCCATGCGTGTTTGTATGGCGACCCGTTGGCGGGGGCTGTTCGTTTGGCTTCGGCGTGGAGGCGTGCGCATGCTTGAGTTACACGCTGTCCGTAAGAGTCGACAGATTCACTACTGCCTTCTTGCTGTAGGGTAAAGACGGTGCGAGCGAGAAGGACGATGCGGTTCACTGGGCTCAACAGGTTTGTGAAATAATCCACGCACGCCCTCCAGTTGCGTGGTGCTCTGACTTCTACATCTTCCGTGTTCAGTTGTGCTGTCTTTTTGTCTGTGCGCCACTTTAGTGTCTCACACTGTACTTGGTGCATGGTGCTAGCTGCTCCGCCGGTCACTAAGTGTCCAAGGTATCTCACGGGGTGGTGGTCGATAACCGAGTCAGGGGTGCCGTCAGGGGCGTGCAAGCAGATGCGAGAGGGGAACGCCACGATTTCGGGCATATTGTCAGTTGGTGAACCGTGCAACCTGAGCGAAGGGGGAAGATCCGATTTTTTCATTGACAATATTCTGTGTTGGCTGTGGTGGTGGTGTAAGCTCGGGAGTGTTACAGTGGAGGTTGTACGTGCTGTGGGAAGTGCTTCTACAGCAGAGGTGGTACGTGCTGTCAGAGAGGCTGGGTGAGATTGGTCAGGCGAAGACGTACGGTTGTTGTGAGAGCTACTCGACTGTTATTAAATAGGCGTGGCGGGTGTTGGAGGATTCTGCACGCGTTCAATAACAACATCAAGATTTTGCTGCGGCGAGGGTACTCCTCTCACCTCTGGGGTCGGCCTGTCGGAAGGCCCACTCACGGTTTTTCTGTTGCCAGGCAGCACCAGCTCCAAGAACCACGCTGGCGGCGTGGTGCCGTCGATCATACACTTCCTTAGGTAAGCCGCCGTCTCGACCCGGACAGGGTCGTTGGATAGGAGGGTGCTCGGCGCGGCGAGGATGTCCTCCGCCAGGTGCGAGCCGTCTCAAACGGCGTTTGCAGATGACGCAGGCGTCGTGGTTGCGGCGATGCCTGGTGTTATACTTAGCGCTCTAATATCACCTTTCGCGTTCGGTTCCTCCTCGTCAGTCTTGGCCGGTCCGCCGTGGTGTGGGTGTGAGAGCCACAAAGGAGTTCTCCGGCGCTGCAGGAGTCGGCTCCTCGGACGAGGCCGCTGCCTTGCGGGCCTTGCCGCGGCTTCTTTAGGTACGAGGTCCTGGGCGTGGCATTTCTTTTTTTTCCTCCGGCGGCGCTATATAATTTGTTGATCCGACGGTGGTCACCACAATGGAGCCTGGCCTCTAAGGAATCCAGATGTCGAAGGTGGAGGGGGCGGTCCCGGAGGTCTTGTATTCGTCTCGTAGCTGGCGTCGGAGCGGAGAGGGCGTCGAGGAGCTGAAGTCGAAGCGGAGAGGGCGTCGCGGTGCTGAGGTCCCTTGACGATCGCCTTCACAGCGGGCGCACGCTGAAACCTTTCTTTCTTAGATGTAGCAAGGAAATGCTGAATCTAGAGTGACGGTGGGCTTATACCCTCTCGTCATGCGGCGGGAATATCTCTTTGTGGCTGACCTTCCGGGGACGAGTTAACGCCGTCTGTGACGGGTGACACCGCTCGCGACCCGAAATCGTGTATTGCCTGATCGGTGACGTGTCCTCTCGCGTATGCGTGTACGAGATGTACAATTCGTGTCCACGACCCTGTCTTCCACAAAATTATTTATATAATAATTAAACTATGGAATGCCATTAGATCAGCTAAGAGCCCAGGTTAACAAAGAGCACGGAGCATATTATTCCTCTTTCATTTGTTGTGGTTTCATGATAAACACACGAAAGTTGAACTCTGCTTCTGATCGAGGAACGGCGTAGTGCGTTCCAGGAATAGAAAAACGCAAAAGGGTCAATGAACTCCCAAGGGCAACGATCGAGGCTAGCGAAGGCTCGCGTCCTCCCCGGAGCGCCGGGGCTAGCAGCAGGTTGTTTTGGCCGGCAGCGGTTTAGAGGGCATGGCTCTAGCCGTCTCTTGGATGGGCTGGCGCCACCCGGCCGCCCGACACGGGCAGCAGCAACAGGGATATTGCGGGCGAACTTCTGAGCAAAGTCGTAATGTGGTTGTTGGTGGTGTAACTTTCGAGGTGCAGGGCAACGACAACTGGGTTCGCGGCGGTCTCGATTATTTTTGAAGCGTCACGGGCGGTCTACGCTGTGCTAAGGGGCTTCGGCGGCCGCGCTGGGGATGCTCCAGTGTCCCTACCGCTCGCAATGGTGGCTCCTCGCCCCTCGATCAGCCGATTACATGGCACCATTTCGCGTGGCCGTCTTCAGTTACATAGAACATGCCACGTCTAGGAGGACAAATTCCCCAAATTGAATTCGAGGTTCGACTAATTTCGACAAAGAAAGTATTTTTGACTTCTTCGTTGAATTTGTTTTTTCGTTTACTTTTCTGACAATACCTGCTTGGTGATTCGTTTTTTCAATTGCATTTTTTTACCAATCAGATGCAAATACAATTCATTTCTAAAACGCGAAATCAAAAATTGATTTGGCGAGTTCCTCGTCAATTCGGGCCCTAAGCTAATGGAGACACTTTTTATAGTTGGAAAGTTTGACTTTTTGTAAGAAAACGTTCAAAAACCGTCATGAACCGTGCTGAACCGTGACCCCACAGCGCCGTTCCGCGGTCGATAGAACGGTGGGTTATCTACGGTTTAAGTTAACCGCACCGTTAAATAACTGGTCAACCGGTTTTAAGCTTGAAGCGTACGGTGCGGTACGGTTTCGATGTCGTTCCAACGGTGCGGCTCGGTGCGGTTTCAAGAAATCGGGGATCTTACGGTGCGGTTCGGTGGTTTTCGGGTATTATAAATCCTACTGTACGGTTCAGTGCTGTGACGTGTCTTACTGTGCGGTTCGGTGTGGTTTAAAAGTTAGAAAATCTTACGGTCCGGTTCGGTTCGGTTCGGTGTTTTCATGTATCCTACGGTGCGGTTCGGTGCGGTTTTCATAAGTGAAGAATCCTTCGGTGCCGTTCATTACGGTTTTGAAGATAGCGGAAAACCTACGGTACGGTTTGATGCGGTTGCCCGCGCCGAACCGCTCCAAACCGATAGGAAAGACCGCGTTGTAAAGAACACTGGAAATACAGCCGTTCTCGTTAGAAATCGCGACACGAAACCGCACAAATTGCTGTATTTGTCAGATATTTTGATTTCTTAATGTTTTGAATTATCATTAACACTTCGATGTCGGGATCACTTACGAAAAACCGTGCGGCACATGTCCTTTTCTTCATAAACATGACATGTCAGTACTACACGATTTCAGAAATCATCGTCATTGTGGTTCACGGGAATGCCATTTTTTTATTTGGTTTAGGAAAACACGTTCGTTTAAGAACACACGCTCCGAGCACCCACACGGTGATACACCCTCTTTGACGAAAATTTGGAGTCCTTTGACTCCAAAATGAGGGAGGCACACGCAACGACAACGCCGCAGCGGTGAGTGAAAACTCGCCGAGGTTCAGGACGGTGCACGGGAGGCGTTTTTCTCAGCGGCAAACGGGCTACGGAGAGGCGTGAAGCCAGCCACCCCCCCTTCCTACTGCCCCTATTACACGCCTGTGCAAGCCACATCCTGTGTAGGTCGCGCGCTCGCGTAAAATCATGGCGCGAAGTCGGGCGCTCTAGGTAGAGGCCTGGGCTTTAGCGCCCTGTCTACTCTCAAAAACAAGTAAAAAGCGAAACCATGCCGATAGGCTCGGCTCTAACGGTGGCCGTGGTGTTGCTGGTATCTGGTGTTGCTGGTGTGGTCGACCGTCTCCTGGATTGGTTGTTTACTTCCACATATTTACTATTAATAGCTGTTTATTTCTTTCTGTGTGGCGTCCGTTTGTCGGCTGCATAGTGCTGCAAAAATATACTAGAATTTACCAGAATTCGTGGAAGATGTTTGGCTTAAATGCAAACAACGCTTAATTAAGGTGTTTATTCCATGATTTTTACTCGACAAATTTCATCAGTCAGACAAAGTCCGCCACCGAAAAGGTATGTCGTACATCGTTGACATCAGGGTCATCGCACCGCATCGCTTCTACTTTGTTGATTTAGTGGGCCTTGTGCTGAAAATATCGTATTTTTATACCGCAAACTGGCGTAGCAACCACAGCTATATCCGTTTGTCGTTTACAGCCGTGTGGTCCGACAGCCACACAGTCAGGCGCAGACAGTGATTCTCACGGAAAGCCGCAGAAACCGAGGAACTGCGATACGACGTGTCTATGCTTTAATGATCAACTCCAAAGTCACCAGGCAGGGGACGTATCATCATATATATATATATATAACTAACCACCTTTTGGCGGCGCGTAAGGTGCATTCTTGGCGCGAGGGAACGTCACGGCTCCATTTCCGCACACCTGCCGTTGACGGCGGGTTGTCCTAGGCAGTATTTCACCCCTATGATAAAATGTCTCGAATACACCCCCCGGAGTACAACAGCTTGTCACTGTCAGAGGTCCGCAAAAACCGGCCGGAGAAGCCTGCAGTCCGTCGCTATATACTGGAACGTGCCAATTGGTTTCCGTTGGTGTGGTCCTGGCTCCGTATCCGTGCTCGCTGATGGATGCCAGCCAAAATTTCCCCCGTACCGGTAAATGGCGTGACAAACACGCCCTGAATACCGTTTTATGGTTAACATTCCATGTTTGCCGTTATGCTTGAGGTCGCTTTCCTGTATTCTATCGCCCTCCATACGTTTAGACTACAGCAGTAGCGTCTGTTTTCTTGGTCACGTTGGAACGTCAGCCCACAGGGTAGCGTCGTATACAACCAAACAAGTGCTGGAGGATAAAATCATCGTGATTTGGCGTTGCGCCAGAAGAGGGAAGCATGGCTCCGTTTCGGTACCCGCCGATGATGGTGATTATGGCTGTACCGCCCGACAGAATTCCGCTGTACCGTTACATTGTTTAAAACACGCTCGGTACAGTAAAAAATTCGTTTTGCGGTGCACCCTCCAAATTTTCTTCAATTTAACGAATTCGCTGGTTTGAAAAACAGCTCCCGGCCGTATCTCTGGAAGCACGGCGCCCCTTGCCGTTCCAACGTCATCGCTCGATAGTCCTTTGCACTCAAGAAAACACATGATTATTATTTACAGCATTCTTCTTCATGTCGAGCAGCCATGAAACGTTGGTTGAATTTAATCGCTAGTCGTTTGTGGGGGGGGGCTCGTAGAATCCGCCCGAAGTATGCATATTTTACTGCGGTTCGTTTCCGGTGTTATTGTTTTGATATATTTACAAGTGTACGTGCTCGTGCGCTTTTCTGTCTTACGTCTTTTTTTGCATTCACAGGCCACCCGTAAGCACGCGCCTTTGCAAACCATTCGAGCGCCGGAGGGTAAGCCCATCGCGATTGGCGTTTCGAGAGACGGGGGAGAGGCATGGCTCCATTTCCGTACCTGCCGATGACGGCGATCATGGTTAGTCTCGTCAGCCAGCAGGTGGTGCAGATGAGCATGTTTGCCTACGCGGGTTTCATGGTTGAATTCCTCGGCGCTGTTGACGACAAAAACAAAGCCGGTGAGTATTTGATTTGAAGGTTTAACAACGTGTCTAGACACGAAGAGTTAAAGGGATTTTTTATCATTCTTTCTGGCCAAATCTAAGACAGGGTTAACGGGTAGCCAGCACGGCGCCCAGATGAGCCTGTATGCCCACGCGAGTCTAACACTGGAGTACCCGGGCGCTGTCGACGAACAGGTCAAAGCCGGTGAGGATCAATTCATACCTTGCTGTCATGCTAACAACATACATATGCAGCATGAGTTTCAACATGGAACGCATTCATGCCACTAATAATATGGTAATAGTACTAAGGGAACTAACAATCCGGTAAAGGTGCACCAATTATTGTGTTCCAGAGGCTTCTGACATGATAAGGGGCTCTTTTCCCACCTATTCACCCTGCCCAAACTAGCGAAGGGTACGGTAGGGAGGGTACCCCCCTATTTCTACCACCGGGTTGCCACTACTCGAAAACGTTACTCGATATTATTCATTGACAAGTTGACCTTGGGTGATTTGTTGGTTTGGCGCCGCGTAGCTATCCATTGTGCATTGCGAATTGATAGGTCCTATTGTTAGCAGCACGAAATCGTACGGTCGTAACGAAACCGGGGGGTACCTCGCGCGGGTGATGTTGAGTGGCTGCAAAAGTAGCTCCCAAACACGACCTCGCTACCATAGCCTGGTAGCTGGCACGTTTTGCTTTGTTTTGGCGGTCACAATGATGGTTATGGAGTTAGATCATATTCTCCGGCGTAGAGGACCCTAAATCCGCACAAGGGCTAACCCCGCACAAGGGGAATGATCGTATCACGTAGTGTGAATACGGTAAGGCACGCACGAGGCAGTTACATAGTAGTACCCGGTGCTGTTTCAGGAGTGGCCACAGCAGAAACGCAAAGTAACCCATTGGCGCTGTTATCCATAAGACGCCCTTCACAATAGACAATTGCCCCTGCAATAGCATTGGAATATGATACAATGGATGGATATATTGCCGTCGGTAGTGTCTATCGATGTAGGTTAACCACCCAATGTACTGGCTGGGCAGGAGTGCACTAAAGTGACACCTCAGTTGAAAGCTATTGCAACCGACAACGGTTTTCGATGGATAGCTTGCACGATCAATTGCGATCGGAAAAGGTCTTCGGTAGATACATTTCTTAAACAATTGCGTCTGGAAATGGCTATCGATGATCACCATTTAATCTATTGTGGTCGACAACGTCCCTATCGGTGGATGCGTTTCCGAACCTATTGTGGCAGGCAATGTCTATCGATAGATAGCTTGCACAATCTTTTGTGACCGGCAATATTGGCCATCGATAGATGCGTTTTAGTCTACTGTGACAGGAAATGGCTATCAATGGTCACCGTTTACAATCTATTGTGACAGGAAGTGGCTATGATGATCACCGTATACAACATGTCGTGACAGAAAATGGCTATCGATGGACACTGTCACCGACTTGTTTCTACTTTTTGTTCTGCACCCTGTACGGCGTACTGATGTACTGCGCATTCCAGGTACCGATACCCCTCAGGGAGCTGAGAGCTTTAGCAAAGAGTTGTCACATAAAAATTACGCCTTTACGTACTCGTCGGCCCCTTCATGATCGGGGTTCGTCGTCCGGACATACGATAGCCGGATAGAGCCCTCACACGACCACAAAGCTGAGAGCTTCCACATAAAGAAGACCGGTAATAATAAACATAATACACGTCCATTATTAGCGGCGCCAGTCGCCTACTGGTAGAGACCACACCATGGACAATAGACACAGCAACAGTCTGTTGCGTCGACGACAATAGACTACCAACGCTGTCTATCGATGTACGTTGTCTGCAGCAATGCATTCTGGTACGTTGGGCAATGGGCGATTGGCGTCAGGGGATAGAAATTGTACTATGTGCTTGAACCTTGGACAATAGATTGGAAACAGAACATTGCCGCTTCATTCAGTTGCCCCGGAAAATGTGCGTATCCATGGATATCCTATATTGGTAACCGCAATAATATTTGTCTCTAGCAGTGTGCTGTCTATCGATAACACATTGCCAGGGAACCATATATGTTCGGCAATGGACACAATACACTTTTTGGCTGCAACAATGAGTCGTTCAACGGTAGCCCCCCCCAATATTCGGCCTATTTCTTCAACGAAAAGTCAGCTGAAAGTCGATTTTCGAGGCCTACACGTCAATGCATTTCTACAGCTAACTGTGCGACTTGTGCCCGCCTGCGTCTTTAACGACAGCACCCGGCATCAGCATTTTTTTTGCTGTCTTTCTAATAATTGGTAACAACATAGACTAGAAAGACCACAACGACGTCAGCAATGCTAACACCAACGTATTGAACGCATACACATCTCCTAGATATACCCATCGAAGATGTGGGGACTTGTCGCCAGTGCCGAAGCAGTCGAAAGTTCCTAGCACACGAGTCGTTTGACGGTAGCCCCCCCTAACGTTTGTTCGGCAGGGAGCTGGTTTTGAAACCAGCTCCCTGCCGTAACTACTGAAATACGGCGCCCGTTGCCCCCCGGACGTCTTCGTTCGGTAGTCCGTTTGAAAAAACAAGAAAATATGTTAACACATTTTGTTCATAGTATCTAGAGCAGTACGAGGCACTGCACTGGTGTGTGTGTGCCAATTCCATCGTTTGGAACCTGGAACGACAAATATTTTTATTTTGCTTCCGTTGATTAGATATCAAATCGAACAAATCCCTGCCGTGCTTTCGTAGAGCCCCTCCTTGCTTTTAGGTTGTAGGGCTCCTCCTCGTCGGATCCGTTGGATCACTCGCTCCTCCTTCAAAATCTCCTCTGGGACTTGACCAGATGATGAAAGATTCTTCAAGACATTTTGATTGGCGGTACTCGCCGTGGCATTCCCAACGACGACCCACTGTCGTCAAGGGCGAGGGCAGGCGTGCGACCGATGTTGCCCATGCGCGGGGTGATTTTTTCTGTGAGCGCAACTTGTCGCTCAAGCCTTCGTAGCTAATAGCTTGCGAACATCAAAGGTTGTCCACGTTAGCTGAAGATCGTCAGGCATGAGCCAAGGAGGGGAGAGGGTCCTGCTGAGCCCTGAATGCAATCGTTTTTTCTCCCCCAAGCGTTTTGCAGAAGGGTTTCTGCACGCAGCGCAAGACCATCCCACGTCGGCATGGCGCTTGGCGCTTCGAAGGAGGTTGAGGTGCGTCGTTTTTCTTTTTATATCAAGATGTATTGTGGAACGGCTGACCGAAGGTACAGACATCAGATGCGTTGTGTTCTTTTTGATACCGAAAAATAACTACGGAAAACAGCAGTTGGTGTTTTTGGCCCGTTAGTTCTATCTGCAATTTAAATCACTTGCACGCACAGTTGCCGGTGACAGCAGTGCGTCGCCGCTGCGTTTGCAGCTCTTCCTGCTGCTGTGGTGCTGAGGTGATGCTTCTGTGGTGTTGCTGTCCCTATTTTTGAGGGAAAATATCTGTATCGCATCCAACAAACGCGCTGAGTTAGTCACCCTAGAGATTGATGCAATTATTACGTGTTGGTCCAAGAATCAAATATTGTCGGTACGTAGCAGCAGTAGTCGGCACAACAATCCCTCTCATGGACCCTTCTCGGAAAAATAATGCCGTTCGAAAAAAACCTCGGTTGGCGTAAGGGTGCTGCACGCGCAGCAACGGCAGGGCAGCAGCAAAGCAGCAGCAGCAGCAAAAGCAGCAGCAGTAGCACCGGTAGCTAACAGCAGCAGCAGGGCACATCAGACTAGAGCTGCGGGTCAGCGTCGCTTTGCGTGCGTCTCGTCGATCAAACACCTGGAAATTGCTCCGTCCAGCAGTAGTCTTGGTCATTTCGGTTTAATTTGTTCTGCGTCATCACCTTCGACCATCCAAACCTACCCAACATCGGACGTACGTACTCCAGCCACCACCATGGTGTCTGCAGCAAAGTTTCTCCGTCCCCCCATCCGTACGTTAGGCTCGGCAAGACGTCTCAGGGACACGGGCCCAGACGGGAATGTGGGCAGACAGACGCATTGGACTCGCTCGATAAAATAGAAATTATAAAATGGAAAAACTGCCCGTTACGAGTTTTTGATACTGTAGTTGAAAACATGTGACATGCGAACTTAGTTTTTGTTCCAGTGAAACCACACACTGCCATACCACTCTCGACGAACTCTCAACGACTTACAGCAAACCCAACACGAAAAGGGTTGGCTGTCATGTGTGCGTGCACAGGACTCGTCGGGACTGGCCCTGGTGCCGTGCACGTCGTGTCCGGTGGACAAACGCGGCCGGACGAAAATGTTGACGCATGCTCATAGTCTACACACAAAGAAACTCATTCAATGCGACCTACCGTCGTATGACATCCGCTGTGAAGAGGCGTTTTTTTCTTGCACAAAAAGGTTCGCGCTTCGCACGCGCGCGCCCCATTACTGCAAAGCAGGGGGGTGATCCGGCACCGATTGTATCTTGACGCAAGACAGACGCATTGCATCGTATTGCACTGTGCGCATTTTGTGGATTTGACGCATACGTACATTGCCTGTCTCCCCCGGTTGCTGTTGTCTATTTAAGGAACCAGCTTTGATGCGAGTAGTACGCTTGAGTATCGCTGGTTTCGAAACCGACCCACACGCTCAAGTCTTTGAACCAATCGATCTTCGTCGAATCACCATCCTGCACCAGCTTCAGTACGCTTGTATATCGCTGGTTTGGAAATCAACCCACACGCTCGAGTCTTTTGTATTTTACACACCTAGGTGTCGCTGGTTTTGAAACCAACGCCACGGTCGGGTCGTGGATCCAATCGTCCTGCGTCAAGTCTCCGTCTTACATCAGCTTTATCGTCACACACTTGAATCGTACAGTGCCACTCTCTTGTTTTTTAACCAACGTGAACGCCAGCGGTCTTTAAACGAAGCGTGTTTCGTCCATGTCCAACCGCGTACCACCGTCGTTATGGCACGCTCGCACATCGCTGGTTTTAAACGGCTAAAGTTATATCGCGGGCGCGGGTAGACAAAAGCAATACTGATGACAGTCGCTGACTCCGAACCCAGCTTTTTATTCACCTCTTGTAAACGAACCCAAGACTCACAACCGTCGCTGGTATCGACACCAACCAGCTTTTGGCCAATCTCTGCTGTATGTAGTAGTACACGAAACTACATAGTAGCAAGATGGGATGGTTTCGAAACCAGCGATTTAATTTTATATCGCGTTGTTGATTGTAACTATCTACTCAACGTGCACCTGTATGCGTTCCTTTGTTCAGGCATCTTTCGCTTATTTCAGCGTAATGACCAAGCTTCGGGATGTTCCATCGGCGGTGCGGGTCAAGGTAGAACGCCATACACAATATCGAAGACGAGCATTGGAAGCAAAATCATAAATTGAGCAAGGATTACACGACCTACAAGACGATGATGATGACGACGGTGACTCTGTTCCGCTCGCCTGGAACCTCGGTGTTAATGGGGGTGTGCAGAAGGACGGCTACAAGTTCGGCCCTTGAGTAGACAAGCCCACAACGGTCGGCTGCTACCTCAAAACTTGCGAGGGGCGAGTTTGAGGACACCCTCTCATCTCCGTTCAAAATTTTCCCTAGGGAGGGAGTTGGATCCCTCTTGGCCATGGTTCGAGAGGGGGGTGGGTTCCGTGAGAGCGACAGCGCAGCGAGGGACTAGCGCAGAAGCATGGGTGTCCAGAAGGGACATACTCCATTCATAGCGTGGGCAGGCGGAAGTTGAAATGGCTCAGAAGAGCGACCGCGTGTTTTCGTTTGCTACTCAGTGCACTTCGAAGTTGCGCGGCAAATGTACAATGGAGTGACGTAGTTGTCCGTACATGGCTTCTGTCCTGAGCGATAGATGTCGGGGGAGCAACCGCGATAGACCTTTTGTGTCACAATGTAGTCACATGGCTGTCGACAGATGACTAATGTCCTGAACGATAGACAGCGGGGTAAAGCAAGCGCGACATACATTGCTCGTGGCAATGGAGTGCAGTGGTTGTCAATAATAGATGATTGTTCTCCTGCACAATAGGTATCAAGGAAGCAACCGCGATAGGCATTGGTTGAATAATATAGCAAATGAGATTGTCTAACGATAGCAACTCACGTCTACAGTATATATGCCGTTGTGTCCATCAATATCCATCGACACCCACGATAGACTATTGGGCGTTTTGCTATAATTGAATATTGTTTAAACCTGTTGCATGCCGTGGAGTGGCGCGTGTCAATGGCCATTGTTGCCGACCGCCGATGCTTGCTAATGCCGCCAACCGCCAACAACAGGTACCCAACGGTACCCATGGCCACGCCCACAACGTATTATTTGGCCACGCAGGGTAGATTGCTGGGAGTGTCTCAAGGAGACACTATGGCCTTAACTATTGGACAGCGTGTCGGTGGAATATCGATGGTCATTGTTGACGGCCGCGGTTAGTTGTATGTTGCATGTACGCTTGACGCTGAGAGGCAGTTTTTCGAATTGCCGGTGCATATGAATTTTGTCGTAATATTGCTACTACGATGGATGGTAGGGTTGGTAATCATTCTCGTTTGAAACCCATGGACGCTAGGCAGCAGCCCAAACTCGCTTCAACAACGAATGTCTTCCAAGCGGTACTTCAGAAGAACTCTCTCAGTCGGAAGACCTCTGCCTATCTGCAATCTTCTTCATCTCCCAACAGTGTACACCGCCGTCTATACGTGAAGCTATTGTTTCAACAATGCACTATATCGCTTTTTCCCCCTAAAGCACGAAGTCCACAACCGCACAGCAGCAGTGAATGGCTGCCGATGGACAGCTTGCACAATCCATTGCGGCCGACAATGGCCATCGATAGACTTGTCGCACACTCTATTGTGACCGACCATGGCAATCGATGGACGTACCGCATATTCTAATGTGGGCGGCAATGGTCACTGATGGACACTGCTAGACATCAAATATCCCCTGACAATGTCTACCGATGGCCCCCCTGCAAAGTCTACAATATCTATCGATAGACACCTTACACAACGCATTGTCGACGGCACTATCCATCGATAGACACCTTCGACAATACCTATCGACAAAACACCTCCGTCAATCTATTATCGACGACAATATCTATCGATAGACATATTCCGCAATCTATTGCCGACAGCAGTATCTACCGATAGATATCTTCCACAATCTAGTGTCGACGGCAATGTCGATCGACAGACACCTCTGACAACCTTTTGTCGACGACAATATCTCTCGATAGACACCTTCCTCAATCTATTGTGGACACAACAATATCTTTCGATAGACACCTTCCACCACCTATTGTTGCCGACAATGTCCATCGATAGACACCTTCCACAGTCCTTTGTCGCTGACAACGGCTATCGATAGATTGCCCGCCTCCTCTATAGTCGACGCAATAGACCACTACTGTGGTGTCCATTGTTCTGGGTGTGATTCCATAGGCAAGAGAGTAAGCACAAGGGGCCGAAGTCTATCTTGCAAGCGGTTCTTGGCAGCGTGCAGTGTACCCTTCTTACGACTCTAGAACTATAAACGAAGAAGAAAACAGCCGTGGCATTTTGTGGTCTTCATATAGGACGGTATGCATAGCTTTGTTCAACCCCCCCCCTCCACCTCCCTAGTATTGCTTGGGCTCCCAATTTGTGGCCAGGTTTCTACGCTGGGCTACCATCATCGGCCCATCTATATGGTCGGCCCAATATTCTCAGTGTTGCAACAACATATTTTGTGATTCCTCAATTCCTCAAGCCCGTCAGAGGTAATAATGGTCGGAAAACTTGGGGCTTAACGTACTTACCACGGCATTAGATGCTTGTTGCGCTGTTGCGAGGACGCAACATGGGTCAACATAACCGTTTTTCCCAACTGACGCCGCGTGGCTGGTTCGCACAGCGCAACACGCGACTTTGGGCGCGCGACATTTTTCGCCGAAGGTGAAAAACGAAATTGCGGGGCCTATGTTTGTTTTTTCTAGAAGGCCGTAAGCGAAAACAAAATTGAAGCACCTTTGTCCAATTCGCCCCTCACCTGTTGGACACTGTTGAAAGCAAATGTTGGCCACTGTTGAAAACAAATATTGGGTACCTTTTGCTACTGCAGTAGCCGTAGGCTAAACCTTTTTCAGGCGCCTTTTTCTCTTCGCCGTAGTAGTAGCCGAAAGTAAATCTCAAAGATCTTTTTTCGGTAATCGATGAACGTAATGTTTGGTTAGGCACGGACACGACTCAGGGACTGGGTTCTGGGAACGTCAGCGATCGCCGACTATGACGAATGGCGAATATAGTCTTAGCATGTTTCTTTCTTTTCGATTGACCTGGGTGCAGCGATGCCTGCTCCGAGCTACTCCTGACTTCGGAAGTGTAAGTATAGACTAATCCCAAGGCATCCTGATACACGCCTTTTCGAGGTTCAGGAAGCACCTAATCCCTCTCTTTCCAGGCAGTTATTCGCGCATATATCGCACAATGTTCACCTCCGGCGGACCTCCGGGGGTCCTACGTGGAGCTTGCATGACAAAACAGACGCCGAACCACTGAGTAATGCCCTGGTAGTTACCCCCTTACTGGTATTTACCAAGGTTGTTCATGCTGCAGTCAGTTGAAGTGCTTGGGCTCACTCACGTGCCACCCTCTTGCACTGGTCCTGGTGGCAGGTTTCTATACCGGGTTGCTGTCGTCTGGGTTCATGGTCGGCAGAATATTGTCTTCGCACTTCTGGGGGCTGGTCGCAGACCGACACGGCAGCCGTTTTGTCCTCCTTTGGGGCCTCGCAGGGACTACGGTGCTCTCGATAACCTTTGGTTTCTCCAGGACGTTCGAATACGCCTTAGCGTGCCGGTGAGCTACACATCGCTTCCTTTACAATGTGGGAATTGCGTACCTGGTCATGGCTGGGATGTGCGTAAACTTAATACCAAGTACCTCCATATCGCAAGAAAGTGGACAGAAAAAAGTACATATAAGTATTTGTCGCCAGTCCACGGTGCAAGCCAAAATATCCCAGGCGGTTGCGTTGTGGCAGACCGACACGGTCGTCATTTCGTCCTCCTCTTCGGCCTCTTGGGGACCAACGAACTATCAGTAGCACTGGGCTTCTCGAAAACATTCGCGTACGCCTTAGCAATTTAGGCTGAAGATGAGCAAAGGTACAGGCCCACGAGTACGATATGTTTCTATCGGTACATGTTTCTGTTCTGTAAAAACACTGTCAAGAAAGACTGCTTTTTTCGTACAAACGTGCCTATGTCCAATAGTCTTGATATCGCGTTTGTGTATGCAATGCGACGTCGTGGGCAGAACTCTTGCAATTTGAGGTAATTAGTTACGTCGTCTCGCGTCACCTCGTGTAAAAAAAAGTGCTCGCGATCGCCGTCGAGTTATCCACCTGTAAATCACATCCAAGTACTTACTCGGGTGCAGCCGCGTGCTACAGAGAAGAGAGGCACAACTCTTTCCCCGAGGGTCCTAAAATGATGAGGAGCGAGATACCCCTCAAAGAAGGCAAAAACTGTTTTTTATATATATATAGCTAGTTAAAGCTAAACCCGATGAACAACCCTCACCACCACCCCAGGAATCTACAGAGAACAATACAACCGTAAAACACAATTTTATTCGAACTCCATTTTGGTGGGCAGCTCATCAGCTGAAAAGTCCGTCCATCATTTTCTTTCTTTCTTCTTCTAACAACGCTCGCTACCCCTATATCGTTTCCTTCCGATGCGTCCAATATCGAATCCCTCTGTGGTGAAAAATATCGTTTCCCTTCGATGTGACGCATATCGTTTCCCTCCGTGGTGAAAAATATCGTTTCCCTCCGATGTGCAAAAAATAGACGGAACCATCTAACGCCGTGAAGTGCAGCGCAGCAGAAATTGCTGAGATCTTGTTTGAATTCGCTTGCTGTATGACGTGTTCTGTGTAATCACGCGGCGTGCCGCTACGGCGTAGGTCGACGAGAGAAGATAAAATACTCGTACACCATATACCAAATACACACCAGGTGGGTCAATACCATTCTGTCAGAGACCGCACCATATAAACCACACACAGGAGGTAAGCCGCACCTGATTGTCACCGGCTGCACCACTCACATATATACGGGCAGTATCATTATCATCAAAGCCCGGGTCGTATCATTATAACCATCGACCGCCCCGCGGGGGGGCAGCTCCACACTTCGAGGCATATACCGAATAATGCCTCGACACATAATACGAAACCCCAGAATATACGAAACCACCAAATACCCGCGGACCCGTATCGAACAACCGCATACCACAAACAGCCCCCCTATTCGGTGCTCGATACGATAGGTTCCGAACAACTTATCACCAATTGCCAGGTAAAACGGCAAATCCCAAATTCCATAATAAATCATTGCCAAGGTAAAACGGCAAGCCCAAATTCCGTCTTGAAGAATTGCCAAGGTAAAACGGCAATCCCTATGCCAAATCTCTCAATCTCCATTCCAGCATTGATCTCCCAATCTAAAGCGAGACAGTAACTATACGGGAAGGGAAAAATCCAACAAACAAGAGTATGCTGTAAAATCCTCAACCAAAACCAATAACACCTTCTTCACTAAAAATAGCATCCCGCCCGATAACATCGGCCCCCCTGTTGTACAAAAATATCACACCGCCCGATAACATCGGCCCTCCTGTTGTACAAAACATCATACCGCCCGATAACATCGGCCCCCCTGTTGCGTACTCTGGACGAGCAGGACAACAGAACGTGTCTGACATAGGGCACCTCAAATCGAACTATAACAGCCCCCCTGCTATTAATAGGTGCTCACCACGGGAGTATGCAAAAGGCAAAGATTGCATCTGAGTTTAAAAGTGCTAAGTATACTAGTAATTTTGGGTCCCCTGTACGTTGTGCATACTTAACCAACAGCCAACGTGTACGGCACGATTCATCAAGACCATCGGCATATCTTATTGGCTTATTAACTTTACTCGACGCATGAGTACATCCCAATACTTTCTCCAATTCCCTAAAAATAACTTCTCCGTTCCACTCACCCAATACCCCAATACCCCCCCCAAAAAAATAAAATGCAAGAAATAACACAAATACATCACAAAGTTGCGGTGAAAACGAAACGCCTCCGTGTGCAAAGGCTTGGTGAGAAAATCAGCATGCTGCAGTGTCGACGCTACGTGGACAATCTCGAACTCCCCGTTAGCAACACGTTCCCGAAGGAAGTGATGACGGACATGAATGTGCTCACTGTTGGGAGTGGTCACAAAGTTTTTCGCCAAATGTATCGCCCCCCGGTTATCTTCCTTCACCGTGGTACACCCAACATCGCGGTCCGGGAAAATAAAACTCCAGAGATACCGCATGAAAATCGTCTCGCAAAAACCCGTGGCCATCGCCACATACTCTGCCTCCGTAGACGAAAGCGTTACGGATTTCTGCGTCCTGGAGTAGAACGATACACAGGCACCAGCGCACATGATAACTCCACCAGAGACAGACCTTCGGTCATTGGCCTCGTGCGCATTGTCCGCGTCCACGTACAACTCCAGCTGAACTCCATCACTCAGACCCCTCTGAAACGTAATACCGTACGTACTCGTCGATTTGATGTAGATCACGATGAGAAGCGCTGCCTGCCAATGCAATAACTTTGGCGCTGCAGAGTACCTTGCCACCGCTCGAACCGCGTTAAGGATGTCCGGGCGGGTCTGGTTCGCCAGCCACAATGCCCTACCAACGACCGAAAAGGCTCATCGACGTCTGGTTCATCGTGGTCAAACACTTCAAGCTTTAGGTCAACCACCGCAGGGATGCTCTTGCCGCGAATGACACCAAACTTCGTTACGGTACTTTCAGCGAAAACCTGCTGTGATATCGTCAACTTCCCTGCATCCCAGTCTCGAGAAAATCGGCAACCTGCGTACCACCGCATCTCCCCCAGGTTGTTGATAGGAACGAACTGGTTCAGGTCCTCACAAAACTTGTCACACCTACTCTTAAGCCCCATCGCAAATATGTCATCCACATGCACTACTACTACGATAGAAACGGCCCCCGCTTCCACCAAATGCATAACACACGCATCAGCCTCACACTGCTCAAAACCAAGACCCCTCATGCCGCGTACCAAGTGATGGTGCCATTGCCACAACGCCTGCTTCAAACCATACAGGCTGCGGCACAACTTAACCACCTTACCGCACATCGACCCGCACCCCTTGGGGAGGCGCATGTAGACATCCTCACTTAGCTCTGACTGGACAAGCGCCTTCTCGGCATCAAAATGGCATAACTCTATTTCCAACTCGCACGCTATGGCAGCCAGCAAACGAATACTCGCAACTGATGGGCACGGGGAATAAGTCTCGAAACAATCAACAACTGCACGCTGCCCAAAGCCCCGCGCTACCAGCCTGGCCTTTGGCCGCACTACTCTACCAAATTCGTTGACCTTCCAAGAATAAACCCACTTAGCAGAGTTTACGTTGATGCCGTTTCGTTGCTACGTGTCACCACCTCTCTCGTCCACCACAGCACCGAACGTCCCCGCGCGGTACAGACCGTCAAACTCAGTGTCCATGGCATCAAACCACACATCTCCGTGTTCATCCTCGCACGCTTCGCGATACAAGTCGGGCGTTACCAACTCACTCGCAGGGCATGAAGGCAGTTCAGGAGCGGTCATGTGCGGAGGAGACTGGTCGGCAATGATCATAGCGATATTCTCCCGCGCGGCTAGCATCGAAACGAAGCCATGCTGCGGGCCCAGGCCCCCCCGTTGTCGCGCCGCCGACCGCGTCACCGCCGGCGATACCCGCGGTTGCTGCTGCTGCTCCACCGGCACCTCCACAGAGGGTGGAGGCGCGGGCGAGGATTCCGGCGGTGCAACGGTCGCGGGCGGCGCAGGGGGAATGGACACGGGCAAGGACTCCGGTGATGCAACGGTCGCTGACGTCGGCTCCTGCTGATGTGGTACGGACGACGCAGCAGGCAGGGGCGTGGGCGAAGACTCCGGCGTTACACCGGTCGATGGCGTCGACGGCTGGTACCACACCTCGAAGCCCCGCGGCGCTTGCGATTGCTGGGCTGGGTCACTGACAGCCCCCCCCTTAGCCGGAGACGGGGACCCGGCAATCGCGATCCCTCCACCGAACTGCGCGCGCCGATAGCCCCACGTCACATCGGTCGAGTAGCTCGCGATGCCTGATGGCGACAGCATGATCTTGCTGCAATCCGAGGCGTGGTCGTTGCCGGAGTTCAGGTAGAAGCAGGGTTCCCCCTTCGGCTCTGACTTAGCCGTCCGCTTGACCTTGTGGCGTCCCGGCATCATGTATGGAAGTACGGGGCCCCTGTAAGGCCTCCCGTGGAACTTCTCGAACGAGCACATCATGCCGGGCTTTTCATCCACCCGCGCCATGAGGTTGAGCGCGTCGCACATCCACGTCCATGTGTTCCGGCCACGTGCGTTCATAGTTGAGCGCCTTGGCCGGAAACTCCACACCATCGAACATGACCTGGAACTCCAAGAACGCAGCGTGACCCCCCTCGGCAACAAGAGCTAGCTTCCGCTCCACCCGCCCGTTGCGCTTCGGGCCGTCGACGGACGTGAACTCGCGGCGGATGTTGTTGTCGACCATCAGCCTTTGGAACTCGGCGTTAGTGAATTCGGAGGCGTTGTCAATGCAAAGGCATTTCGGCTGCCCGTAGGCATTTACGGCCGCCAGGAAAGTGCGGAAACCGAGGGTGACGGTGGCCGCGCTCTTGTCCGGCAGAAATACCGGCCAGCCCATGTTGGTGGCGTCGTCGACGATCATCAAACAGTACCGAGCGCCGCCTGTTGACGTCGGCATAGGTCCTGCGAGGTCGGCGTACAGGCGCTGCATCCGCTTCTCAGCACGGCACGACGTGGACTTAGCGACGGCTTTGCGGATCCCCTTCCGCCCCGTGCACCCGTCGCAATACCCCAAACGTCCCGTCACGTTGATTCCCATTTGACGAGCAGTCTCACGTAAAACGGTATCGTGGGCGTGGCCAAGGGAACAGTGCAAGTCGTTGATGTCTATCCATCTCTGCCTACCAGGCCTTAACACTGCAGCAGCAAGTGCAGGGGGTTTCTCGTGTCTCGCTACTCGAGTGGCCTCAACGTAGTTGCCGAACTTCTCCTTGCGGAAAAACACGCGTCCATCGAGCATGTGCGCCCCTTCGTGGTCAAGGGTAATAACGTGCTCCTCTTCGATCACGTTGAATGAGCAGAGGTCGAATGGTTCGCCAGGCACAAACGCCACATTCCTCAAGGTCACTGCTACGTCTTCAGCACAATGCATCACTACATCAACGCAACCAAAAACCTCTACCTCCATCTTCTTTCCGTCACCAATGATCAAATACTTCTCGTCGGGGGCAGGGGGTCTCTTGTTGTAAAAGAGACAGTACAATGGATGGAAGCAGCACTATCTCCAATCAAAATCTTACTCCCAGGCCTTGTAGGCCTCACGAGACCACCCCCAACAGAAAGATCATGCCACTTGCCTAAAGACGTTAAGTGCGCGACGAAGAGGGTGGGCAACTCGACCTGCTGTTCGCTGCTGGCCGGCGCCTGGCTGTCGATAGTCGAGGAAAGCGGCCCGCCCTCGTAAGCTCCCCCGGCTCCTCCACTTCTCGGCTTTGGCTAACCTTGCACTCCGTCGCCCACACCGCCCCCGTCCCAGTATGGTTCGCCTCCTCCCGCACCGCCCCCGTCCCATTGTTGTGCGCCTCCGCCCGCACCGCCCCCGTTCCATTGTTGTGCGCCTCCACCCACACCGCCCCCGTCCCACTGTTGTGCGCCTCCGCCCACACCGCCCCCGTCCCATTGCTGTACGCCTCCGCCCATACCGCCCCCCTCCAATTCGTCGCCGTGAATTACGAAGCCAGTTTGGTGCTGAGGCCAAGCTCCCGGCGGTGGTGGTAGTGGTGCGCTGCTGTAGTGCTCCTGGGAGGGCGGAAGGCCGTGCGGAGGAGCCGCGACAATGTTTGCATGCATGCGGGTGGGCGGAGCAGTGCGGCATTGCCTGGCCATGTGACCGTAAGCTCCACGAGTGCTGCAGACCCCCGAAAAAGCGTTCGGCGCTCGACGAATTTCGGACTTGTACCCGAGGGCACCACACCGGCCGCACTTATACACTTCCCCCATGGACGCTCCTGGAGGCGGAGGTGACTCCGGCTGGTACCACCTACTTCCGGTGTTACCTGCCCCACCATTGCCCCCCGGCCTCAGCTGGTGCTGGGGCTGCTGCTGCGGCTGGGGTGGGTGCTGCTGCTGCTGCTGCTGCTGGTGCTGCTAACTATGGCCTGCACCCCCACGCTGCTGCTGTTGCCCTCCCCCCAACTGTTGCTGCAGCTGCTGCTGCAGCTGCTGCTGTTGCTGCCCACACGGCCGCTGATGCTGCTGCTGCCCATACGGCCGCTGCTGCTGCTGCTGTTGCTGCCCAAACGTCCGCTGCTGCTGCTGCTGCTGTTGCTGCCCATACGGCCGCTGCTGCTGCTGCTGCTGCTGCTGCTGCTGCTGCTGCTGCTGCTGCTGCCCGGCGCCTAATCTGCCCTGAAAACCCCCACCGACGGTGAGGGCGTGGGGATCCGCCAACGGCGCAGCAGCCATTGACACGACCGCCGCTAACTTCCGCTCCTCCAACTCCTTCGTCTTGCGGTTAGCGTGGGAGGTGCGGACGATTCCCTCCATCTCCGATCGCGTGAGGCCGGGTCGAAGCAAGCTAGTGCGCTGCTCCACGTCGTAAAACTTGGACGGAAGACGACGTGTGAGTATGCGAACCACATCGCGATTCGACTTGCGGATACCCAATGTAGACAGCACATTGAGCTTCCCCTCAGCACGGGCAAAGAACAGCTTGGGGTCCTCATCCCCCTGCATCTCTATGTTCTCGAAGTCTTTTCTGAGATGATCTCGTTCGGCATCACCCGGCGGCTGATACCAGGCCATCACAGCCTTCCATGCTCCCTCCACCGACCCAGCGGCATGCATCCGTTCCTCCACAGGCTGTCCTTGCATGTCTTCCATGAGAAATTCCCATGCCTTCTCGCATTTCTCGACTCTCTGCTGCCCATGACGATAGATGGATCGGTTGAACTCCTCCATCCCTCCTAAGCCCCCGGCTATCCGAATACGGTCGCTCGTGGGCTCAAGCGCCCCGATCAGACCCCGCGCCGTCAAGAAAGCTTGGAACCTGTGTGACCACATATGCAGCTGACTGCGCCCATCAAACTTGGGCACCCGCAAGCTGTTTTGCGACGACAAGATGAGCGCCGGGGGATCTGGTGGTGACGGTAATCGGGCTCCGGCACAGGCTGCCCAGCACTTGCCTGCTGCATGGGCCGCCCGCTCCCCCCAGCGATACCCGACTGAACCGCTGCCTCGGCGGACATCCTCAACGCTCTCTCCGCTGACCACGCCGCGTCTCGCTCAGCCACCGTCGCGTCTCGCTCAGCCAACGTCACGTCTCGCTGAGCCAAATTAATCGACACTTCCTCAAGCTGTTGCCGAAGCAGCTCGGCCTCCTCGGCCATAACAACAACCCTTCAGTAAGCTCCGGGCCCGGAAACCCACGATAATCGTGTTTGAATTCGCTTGCTGTATAACGTGTTCTGTGTAATCACGCGGCGTGCCGCTACGGCGTAGATCGAGGAGAGAAGATAAAATACTCATACACCAGATACCAAATACACACCATGTGGGACAATACCGTTCTGTCAGAGACCGCACCATATAAACCACACACAGGAGGTAGGCCGCACCTGATTGTCACCGGCTGCACCACTCACATATATACGGGCAGTATCGTTATCATCAAAGCCCGGGTCGTATCATTATAATCATCGACCGCCCCGCGGGGGGGCAGCTCCACACTCTGAGGCATATACCGAATAATGCCTCGACACATAATACGAAACCCCAGAATATACGAAACCACCAAGTATCCGCGGACCCGTATCGAACAACCGCATACCACAAACAGATCTCAGCATGATGACGTGAGATCAACACCTCACAAGAATCATGAGTTTGAAGACATTCGTTCGCGCAGCCAGACAAACGTTTCTATGCGCTAGTACTGTAAACAATAGACTAATATAGCAACCAATATAACCAACAATATAACCAACAATATACTCCTAAAATTGGCATACTAGCCGATAGTTTCACAGTCTTGAGAAGATCAACCGGTTGACATTATCAGATACTCTCGCCCTGAAACCTTCCACCCGTACCGAGGTATGGCTGTACACTTCTTTGAATGAATACGTTTCATTTTAGTGCCGGGTCTATCACACAACGGCGCCCTGCAGAAATTGGTATACCCGCCGTGCTCTGTGTCGCTAGACATGGGAAAGGCCGTTGAAACATTGATGTTGTATCGTAGCGTGCCAGGAAAATTAGTTGTCGTCGCCCTCTGTGGCCTGCACGTGAGTTACAGTATCGCCCGATGAATGTCGCATCGTTTATAGATTTCACCTTCGTATCCCCACGAAAACGCATTCCCGCCCAACCCCCCCGTTGCCTGATGGTCTTGGGATGGTTTTCATTCACAGGGCAATGCGGCGTCGTCCGCGAAACACTTGAAAGTTGTATAACATGTTATAACCGGTGACCCCTGGGCAATCACGGCGCAGCCATTGCTTCTGGGGTTCTCATAAACCTTTGCCTATGCCTTCGGGTGCAGGCGGGGCTATCTGGTTTTAAAGCTTAACCTTACTGTAGTACCCGCTCTACTGCTATAACTCGAAGAGCTTTATATACCCCACCCGAACATTTTATCGCAATCTAGGTACGTCAACAGTATAGTGGCCTGGGTACGTACGCACCAAAAACTAACGATAGATTAGCAAAAATTAACGATAGATTAGGGTCATTCATCCCAGTTGAAGGCTCCCGCCAGTCAGGAATCATCTATCAACAGCTTTTTAGTGGCCAACGATTGCAACCCCTATCATAGCACGCCTCCTTTCACGGCATGCGTTGCATCGATAAACAACATGTCCCTAAAACTCAATAAAGTCCTTTCGTTTCTGCAACCGTCTACCGCGAGATGGGTTGTAGGCTGACCAATGGCATGTCGAATTCGTCCATAGCCGAATGCAGCACTCTTGTGGGGCTATGTTTGCTTTTTGAGAACAGCGTTCTATCTAGGTACTCGAACCCGATGCAGCTGCTGGAAACAATGACGCACACGCAATAATAATCGGAGCAGGTCAAACACGCTAGCGTTTCGTTGTGCTTAATATCTGAGCACTGGCGACAGTTTTTCCTTGTCAATAGTACACTGCCGGCGCCATGTTCACCACCCGATCAATTTAGCACTTTTACACCCTTTCATGGCTGTCTCGACGAGATCAGTATCTCACTCAACAAGAACGACTACCTATTGTAAGCGATAATGTTTTTGACCAATACGTGCTAAACTGAACATACATGCCGCAAAACCTGAACGTGTTACAGGATGAACCGAGCCACGGTCTAGAAATGTATATCGCGAAAAAACTGCAAAATGATACCAGAATTTGAAGTAACCAAACTGCTGTGCTGAGCTGTTTTCGTTTCTATTCTATTAATATCGTCTGACACCAGAGTACTTCTCGGGCTGGTGAACGGCATGATGACGGCGTCGAAAACGCTTGTTTCCGAAGTGTGCGGGCCAGAGCACGACACCGTAGGCATGGGCCTCTTGACATGTGAGATGTGACGACGATGTCTACATCATATACGTAGAGGTGGAGCTGAGGCAATATTTCTACACCATTAGCCCAACCCTGTAAGTACCCGTTCCACTACGCATGATTGATGAAATCCGTGTCTCCCTGTTGGTCCGGTTTCCATCTCCAAGTGAGATCCTGGCGATTGAGCTTTATCAGTAGAGGGGGTGTTACCTACCCTGTCGATCGACGCTTGGGCACCGATTCGTTGATGACTTCGAACTGTGAAACACGGGGCATGAAACAGTAGACATCGACCTTTCGGGCATGCAAAAACCTGCGGTAGGGCGTACTATGCGTACTCGATGAGGAATCGTCACTTATACAGTGGCTTATACAGTGGTCTAAAGCATAGCAACAGTAACGGCGGTACACAACAGAGGTCACGGCGGCCTACCGATTTCCTGCCTGTCGGAGACATTGTCGTAGTCATGTTCTGAAATGGTGGTACTTGCTGCTTCTTGTATAACGCAACAGTGCAAATAACCAACTTCCAAAGAGTAGCAGTGTTTTTTCGATGACATATTTGGCGCGTAGGAGGATCGCCTCCTCTATTGACGATAGGGACCGTTGCTACAAGGATATATTGAAGGTACTTTGTAATACAATTTGATCTGGTACTTTTTGAGTGGAACGCCAACTTGACATTACGTCATACCCATCGCAGGGTCGCGTTGAAGACATATATGATGTACGTTGCTACACGTTCGCGGGTCGGTGTGTCGAAGAAATTTTGTTCAAATTATCTGACGATATTCTGTAGCACGCACATCACAGCAGTAGTGGAGAGCTGATAGTTGTAGTGTGACCGCACCTCTAGTCTACCTCTTGACCTTTCCCTGGACCTCCCGCCTTTTCCTTGCTATCGCCGTAGGTTGGTGACACGGTACACCCGCGAGTAAATAGGGCTGCCTTGTCGATCGAGGCAAGGCTTTCATCATATATAGCTGCCTGGTCGGTCTGCATGATACACTGAATGTGTAGTCACTCTCAGCAGTCACTAACCCCCCCCCCCTTCATCTTCCTTGCCCTCGCCGTACCTGGTATGTTGCTGACCTGATGCAATCGCGCCCATCCTTATTAATAGCTGCCTGGTCCATCGGAGCGGTGCTTGGCCCTGGTGTAGGAGGGATTCTAACGGAACCGGCGATAAACTTTCCTGGCACCTTCTCGGAGGACGGAGTATTCGGAAAGTGCGTTGGTTGGGTGGTCGGTGAAAGATATTTCTTGTGTCTCGCCCCTCCTGTGCAAAATAGCTGTGGCATGTCTTACGACGTACCTGTATGCACTCCTCAATATACGTCTTATTCGTACGTGCGTAACCTTATGTGTTGTTTCACTTTTGGAAAAAGGACCTGACTTCGTTCGGTTTGTGTTCATTGTGTGTAGGGAGGGTTCTAGCGGAACCAGCGGCAAGAATTCCCTACATTTTTTCTGCGAAAAGAGGATTGTGATGACGATGTTTTGACCTGGCATTTATTTGAATTGCGTTATTGGAGAGGTCGCACTGCTAAACCGAGGCATTGCTGAGACCAGCTGTCACCGATGTAGTACCACCCCCGTTGAGCTACCCGTGTTATTTTGACAGTATTTTCATCAGGCACCAACTAACAGCTCATGCGGTTCTGTATCGAGAGTAACTGACACATACATGTTCTGGGAGCCGATTGGCAGAATGTGAGGTATAGAGTTCGTCAAGCGAAAAGCGTCACAAACCAATAGGTGGTGCGAATCTCCACAGCTGTGGGCGAGTCATATAGACCTATATAGCTGGTCTCCCCGATAGTAGAGTGGTTACCCTCGAATACTATGGTCTGTCCAGGCAAATTTTGCGAGGGCATAACCCTAATTTGTTCACAGTTTTGCGAGTTGACACGTGAAGAAAAGTTGGCACGAATCGCGGGGTGGAGAGGAATCGAAATTCGGTGTTAAAATAGAAAACCACGAAACTGCCCACTCTTGGCGAAAAAACAATTCGAAGTTAATAACCCGAAATTAACCCGAAACGGATTAATGCCCGGAGTTTGGCGAAATTACTCCGAAATCGTACACGTTACCCCGTCATCACACACGCAGAAACGCTATATCACTACCATCACCAACAGACAAGACACCTAGAAATACCAACCAGCACCGTCCCCGGTCTATGCAGGAAATTTTAGTACACCAGCGGAAACTTTGGCGGGCGGTATATTACTTCAACAATTCCTCTTCAAAAAACGAAAACCCCTGTCCTGGGGTCAGGCCCAATTTGCCTGGATCCGAGAAGTTTTTCACGATCTGTCGGTCCAATATTCCCAAAAAAACGTAAACACTGGGCGCTGTCCAGTGCCTTCAATGCCCTTTTCTCGATAAGGAGCCGGCGAATCCAAAACATGGTTGCGTTTCCGTGAACGCGTCGGTGAGATCTGTTGAAAACAGGTGTCAAACTGAAAACGGACCCCAAACTCGACCATATAAAACATTTGATGGAACATATAGCGAAATATGGACGAAACCTTCACGTTTTCGCTGATTCACGAAGAGTAAATCCTTCAATCGAAACCCCCGCCTGGAACCCAGCTTTCCAACAGCGTTTTGGTTAGGACCACGGGGTACGTCATTCCCACGGATTTAGTTCCCAAGTGATGTGGGGAAAAAGCGTGACAAAATTTGCCCGGACGGACTACAGTAGCCTTGGTCTTCGAATTCCATCCCCACCGTGCTGAGTTTTTTTTTTTTGCAAAAATACAAACTGCTGAAAGCGCCCAACAGCGTGGGTGGACACAATTCGACGAAGGTAGGAAACCTTACATTATTATCGCCATCAAAATGAAGACACGTACCGTAGTGGCGAGGGGAGGGACGACCCGTCATGTGACCCGGATCGGAGTTTCTACCGGGAGGGCGCGCGTGAGTAGTACAAGGATAATAAAAGAGATGCATATATACATATATATATATAATATATGTGTGTTGTCAACGGGATCTCACGACTGATTATTGTCGATGGGTCGCGGCTAAACGCGGATAACACATTTAGTATTCGCGATGTGCATGCAAAACACTTTCAAGAGCGAGCGGGGTAGCAGGCACTAACGGAATACGTTTGTACTGGCGGGGCTCGTTGACCGAGGTACTATCGCGATAATTTCTTGCCAAGGGTGGCTACGATCGCCTGAGGTACTGTCGCGGTCGCGCCCTTGTCGCTGTTCCAACTGTACCTTCATGACCACTGCACGATTGCTTATTCATGCTGCCAGAAGTTGCACAACATGAATCCGTGTCTGATTTTGTAACTAATTAGTGCATGTCTAGTATATCGTTCATTCACAGTACACATTTTATTCTCAGCATACAATGTCTTTTTCTGTACTGCTGGATGGTACAATAGGAGTCAACATCGGCTGTCAAATTTATGGTTTGGATATACTGTACACATATGCTGCAACCCACCTACAGGAACCCGTATCTGCTCCCCAACCTGGTCGGCGCTGGCCTGTCGCTTGTGGCAATACCGCTGACGCTTCTATACCTTGAGGACTCTAAAGCCTACGGGAGCGGCAATGCAATGTGAGCAGTGATACTTGTTTCGGTATCAGAAACACAGTCTGGCCAGGAGGGCTACGAGTATGATTGCCATATGTTTTCAGCAGTACGGGTTTCAACATGTTGTAAAAATCGCCACACACAACGGCGTAGATTTCTGGAATGATCACCATAATCCTGAATTATGCCAATCTGCTATTTTGTCAATACCGCGTTTCCCTCTGCTCGTTAATGTCGCTGAAGGCGATAGACCCGGCAACCAATCGTGAGTACTGTCGAGCTGGCGTGTGATACGGTGGCGAGAATATTATCTCATTTACGAAGTGGTAAGGGTAGAACCTTGGAGGGAAAAATGTTTCTGACCGACGGCGTTTCTCTAATATACTGACGTTGTACCTAACATGGTCGGAATGAGACTTGTGCGCAGTACATACGTTGAGCAGGGCGCTTTATGTTACAATTTAGAAGAGTGGCACGTTTTGGCGAAAAGAGTTGCTGAATGACCAAGCTCCATGCACAGGAGGAGTAGAAGGAAAGCCGTCCAAGGGAATGGGGGCAGGGGGGGCAACAGGAGGAATAGAAGGGAGACCGCGGTGGACGAAGGCAGGAAGGAGATGGCAGACAGGGTAGCAAGGTACCAGGCCGACTAGTAGGTACACAGCACTTTTCGTCTTTTTCTGGGGTATTTTTTTCCCCTTTGTTCCCTCCTTCCGTGTCCAGGTTTTTGGCTCGTGTTCGGAGTATCTTATTTTGGTTTTACTTTACTTTATTTTATTTCATTTTATTATGTTTCTTTTCCGAGCTTTGGCTCTCCTTTCCGGTTGGGTTGTTTCTTCGATTTCCCCTTCATTTTGTTTGTTTTATTTTTTGTTTTATTTTTATCTTTGTTTTTATTTGTTTTCTTATTTTGTTTTTGTTTTTTGTTTTTGTTTTTGTTTTTGTTTATTTCGTATTTCTCTCTTCCAATGTATTTCTGTTGCTGACGTATGTATGTTGTGCCTGTCGTACCCAGTACTAGGGCATGACATTGCGTTGTCGAATGCATTACGATGCATTATCTCTGTGTCGTAGCTTGTGACCACAGAGCTGATCTTTCTAGGGTGAAGAATCAGTACGGACACTGGGTGTGCTGGATGTCGACGAGTAGAAGAACGGTTTAATGTGAAGAACACACACACACATGCCAAAATTCGTCGGAGTGCCATTCTTGTTTCGCATTGTAATTGGTTTTACACCTATGTCGCGGTACGTTAATCGGAGCGCACTTTCGCTTTTGTCAAAAGCCCGCTTTGGGTGAATTTTGAAGCTTCTAAACTGAGGACCCTCGGGAAAATATGGGTTCGCCTCTACGGTGGCACGCGTCGTGGTTCGATATGTGCCTGTAGATCATGGGCGTATTCGCCGGAGCTGCAGTTTCTTTTTTCTTAAACTCGGTACCTACTTCCCAACGAAATGAAGAAACCCCTTACTCACAACGAATCGGGCAAACATCTCCACCCATATTGCAAAGAAATAGTAAACAAACAATCAGCCCAGAGATGGCGGATGGTTATTCAGTTGAGGTGCATACTACGATATAGAGTTAGCACCCAATTTTTCTGAGACTCCCCATTCGGGGAGCTATTTACCCGACCCAGGCACCGAGTTTGAGAAAAATATACTGCATGAGTCGGGTATATAGCTCCCCGAATGGGGAGCCTCAGAAAAACCGGGTGCTAACTCTATATCGCGGTATGCACCACAACTGAAGAAACATTCCCCACCTCTGGGCTGAACGTTTGTTTATCATTTTTGTGCAATAGGGGTGGAGATGTTTGCCCGATTCGTCGTGAGTAAGGGTGTTCTTCATTTCGTTGGGAAGTCAACACTATGACAGTGTTTTAAAAACATTTTCATCAGACGACTAGACTACTTGGTGTTGCCATCCTGCGATGTTTGCCGCGATAGAGGTAGACGGTTTGACAGATCTATCTCAGACTGAGGGTACCTTAATCAAGACTTACCCCCCAGCTCTGGTGTAATATCAACTGTATTTGACACAGTTGTTGGTTATGGCATTGTCATTGGTTCATGGTGAACAATAAAAGCTTTCGAGTTAGCAGCGTCTGGAATGTTAGATGCATCCTTACCGTAACCTTGGGTCATCGTGGCGGCATTGCCAGCATTTACCACGGCATGAACCTATTTGTACCCGTTAGTGATGGCTTCAGAACCGCTATGCATTGGACCTTTCCCGGTTCGGTCCCCTCTCCTTCTCTCCTTCTCATCCCTCCCCTCCCCACGAAAGAGAGCATCACGAGGTGTGGTATTCTTCGTGCCGTCGCTTCTGCGACCGCTTCTTTAAACCAAGCCGCAACAGCAATGGCAACAACGTCATCAACGGCAATAGCAGCCTGAACAATAACGGGGAGAGAGGGGAACACCACCTGGAAGGAGCATCATTCCATATCGAGGATGATACGGATGAGGTCGAAGGTTACGGTATCAGGAAACCTTCCTGGCTGGTACCGGACACGACGCCCATTCCAACCACCACGGAAGAGAATGGGAATGGATCGAGCCACGACGATGCCGACATAATCCGTCGCAAAACAGAAGACCTTAAGCCGGAGAGCCTTTTGAAGCAGAGGCACGTCGTCGCTCTCCTTTGTATGGAGGGTGTATATTCGGTGGGTGCTGCTTTGGCGACGTGTTGTTGCTTATGTGTTGACGCATCCAACAGTGAGAGGGTGTATCTGAAGACTGTTCCGAGCCTCTTCACTTGGTAAACCCTGTACTTCACCAAGGAATGCCAGGCAAAACTATGCGTTTATCCCAATAATATATCGATTGGCCTACGTACAGTATATACCGGGTTAAGTATCAGAAGACACAACGATATTCCTAGGTTTAGGTACCAGGTAGTAAGTCTATTGAGGAGTCCGGTTGACCGGAATGTTTTGGCCAGAAAATGCTACACCTCCCACCTTGGCGCGTGCTTGTTCATCGCGCATGCTACTGTGGGGATAATGAAGAATGAAGGGGATATGAGTGTCTTCACTTGGTCTTCACTCGAGGAGCTCTATTCCTCGGCCAACAATCTTGTGGCCTAAAGCCTTGTCTCTCGTATTTGATTTTCATGGTCTGCGGTTGATCCACGATTAATGTATTGCCTCAAAAGGGCCAACTCTTACAGCAATAGCGCGGACTTCACTGCATGGAGGCTGCGTATACGTGTCTGTTTCGTGGCGTATCGTCGCTTTTTCGCAAGGCTATACGTGATGGGCAATGTTGGCACGCAGGTGACTGGATTGAGCGGTGGATCCTAACCTGTAAAACATCTTTTTTTGCGATAACGTAAATTCGCGAATGGTTCCGGGTAATGAAACCCTTATATTTTGCTTGAAACCATCCTATATCCTTTTTACGCCTTGCACAGCAGTATACAGCACGGGCAGGACCAATACAGAACGGCTCAGAGGCCCGAACACGACGCCCATTCGATCCTCACTGTCCAATGGATTGTCTTCTGTTACACACGGTAGAGGTGCATCCTTTTCTTCGGAGATTCGTTCCAGTTGGAGAGTCCCATGTATATTTCGCCTACAAGCCGGTTCCGTAAAAAACGAAAGTGCACGCTTTTCATCACCTCATGGTTTAGGTATAACAATAATATTATAGTAAAATAATTGTAAAGGCAGTCCGACGATGATATCAATAGGTTGAGGAGCCTCGTCATTCAGAAACTCATATCAACAAAAAATCGTATCGTAGCATATATCTGACATTTTTTTTCTCATGTCAAGTGGCTAGGTGGGACATAAACTATCAATGCAAATCTGCCTACTAATCATGTCCTTGGTGTTACTCGCTCCGAAGTAGGAGAGAAACAGCTTGATATCATTCCCAGAGTTGTCATGACGTCTGTGGGCGATTCGGGCTGTCGCCTGTGACCATGTATTGATTATCCCGAAGACAGGTCGCCATACTGTCTAACAATCGAAAACGTACCAATTACCGTGTTTGGAGTAATTACTTGCCTTCCAAGGCCATGGCTTAACGTACGGTGGTGCACACCTGCGGTACACTCGCATACTCTTCGTGACATACATGTGGAGTGTTGGCCCAGAGGGAGGGGGGGGGGAGCACACGTTCATCCCCGGTGGTGGAAGCTTACATCCATTGCGGTAACAGCAGCAACATGACCCGTACCCACTGGCGGGGACACCACGCACGTGTCCCCTCCGTCGCACAAACACATTGGTGATAGTTTCGTCGGGGTAACGGCGGTAACAAAGAGTCGTCTTATTTTTTCTTGTGTTGTCGTTAACTTTTGTCTTATATTTGTGGCAATTTACATGCCTGCCTTTTTTTCGCATGGAGGCGGTATGTCTCGTTTTGTGTCTTTCGGGCAGCGGAACTTTGACCTTCACGTTTTCGTGGAAACTGAGCATGCGGTGTGAGTCTTTTTCACGACCCAATCACGCTACGTTCGGTACTAGACTGAAGGGTTCTTGCTCTTTTTATCCCAAATATTTCTCAACGGAGCGAACTCTATTCCACTGGGGAACTGCTCGATATCTTCGGATCGAATTTGACATTACTACAGTATTCATTGGATACCTAGACACTCCGGAAAGCCCGTGATCTCTTCTGTATCATAGCTCGTTTAATTAGTATTTGTCCTATACCTGCTGCCTAGTATGTTGTGCTAAATCTGTGTACTACTGCAGTGCAGATTGAACGCAGGAAACGTGTTGCGGACTATTTAGATCGTCCCACCCTCACCCGGCAAACGTGATCTTTGTATAGCCCATGGTAACCATATACTTCGTATACAAGGGACCTTTCATGCATGAAATATATAGACAGAACAGATCATCGATAAGGGACCTGATGTGTCTGACGTGTGAGTACCGGTACCGAGCCCTTGAAAGGGTTTATGCCGCCTATTGTTAGGTTTGCAGTTACGGTCAACTATTCATAGGCTGTTGGGTGAAAGAAAGAGGTACTGATTCCAGGCACCTGGTACCCAATAGCACTCTCACCCGTGGGGCATGATAAAACGTTGGCGCTGTACAAACCGCATTACCCGTCTGTGGCGTATCATCACACGGACGTTCGTGGAAGCGATGTATTTGAGGTATATGCACCATCTCCACGGGGAGCCTAGGTTACGCGCTCTGCGGTAGAATGTCGCACTTGATGGCCACACCTTTTTTATTTTACCAACAGGGCTCCTCAACTGATGAAGTGCCTAGGCACCATTAAACTAGTGCCATTAAACAAATACCTATCTATGACTAAGTACCATTAAACCTTTAAACCAGTGAACTAGTACCATTGACTAAGTACCATTAAACTATGAACTACGTCCTGTTTTCTACAATGACTCATTCTCCGATAGCCCCCCCGAAAAAACCTAGAGAATCCTTTAACGAACGTTTCGTGACTGCTCAATACGAGGAGAGATGCTATGAAGAGCATATCTTCACCAATTTCAGTGTTCGCCAACGACTAGTCTATATCAACCGATGACGTCGGGGTGGCAAGGGGCGCCGTCTTTCAGGAGATACGGCCGCGGGCTGGTTTCAAAACCAGCGATTTTGTTGCAGAAACGTTGGGGAGACTACCGTAGAACGACTCCAATAGCGTTCGATATATATCATAGGTATATATATATTATGAAATACTAGGTTTTTTTCATCGGGTCACACTTGATCTTTTGTTTACCATCGCACTTGATTTTTTGTTTAACATCATCAGTTGTTTTGTCGGCTATAGACTTCCTCGGGTGGGAAATATAAACAATACTCGATCTCAAGCATCATTACGGCCGCCCTAACACTATTCTAACACAACTTTATCGCTTAATGCACCTATTTTTTTCTTGTTTATGCGAATCATGATCCAAAGATGACCCACTCTGGGTTCGGTGAGGTGTACGCTTTGTGGGCTCTGAGCAGCGCGTCAAAGGGGGGACTGGAGTGGTCGAGTCAGCAAATAGGACAGGTGGGACCAACATACTATTGAACTGGCCTGTATCGTCGACAGTACCTTGTTGTGCATCATGCTTTCGTATTTGGGTTCGGTTATGTACATAACGTGTCGGCTCTACTAGTGGTGACCAGTGCCCCGAAGAGGGAACTGGAGGGGTCGGGTCAGCAGATAGGGAAGGTCTGAGACATTAGCGCATCTGGTACCAGGTATTACCATTTACTATCTATATACTTCACAAACTGTTTTCGATGAGGCAAACGCTCTGCGGTGCAATGCGTTGAAGGGGGGGCTAGAGTGGTCACGCCATCAAAATTAACGCCTGCCTTTGCAAACAAGAAAATTCATGAAGATATTGGTTTCGTCGCATCCTTTCTGGTGTCGAGCAGCCATGAAACGTTCGTTAAAGAAAACCGCTGGTTTTGGGGGGGGCTATCGTAGAATCAGTCGCAGACGTATCCAACTCGCGGGGCCCCGCCACTGGGCCAACAAAAAAGCGCGCAATGGTACCGTTGGAACACAATAATAATACAGAGTCGGCCCAGTAGCAATAAACCGAGATGCTCGTGAAGGATTTTTAGTTTTGAACATATCAGGGTGTGGCTACGCTGTGTTGAGTACAACAGTCATCTTGCGGTGAAGATTTGTTTCCGGCCGCTAAGCTCCTCGTGTGAGGAACTACCGGTTGTTCTGATACCTTTCCGAAAAAAAATAAATGTTTTCTCATAATGAGCGTATACAAGTTTTAATCGGACTGCACGAGCGAACGCCTTTGAGGGCTTTTTTCGGGTGTGATATTGAGCCTCGCATATAAGTATCTCAGAGGCTTCTGCTGCACCCCTTAGCTTGGTTTTTTCTCACTTCTACTTTCCAGCATCTGAACAAGCTCTTGTCACAAGTGTCGACCCTTCTCTTCCCCAGTCCTTGGCTTCAATTTTTAACGCGCAGAGGGGTTCAGCAATCCCACTGCGCGTCAACTGTTCTTTGAGTGTTGCTAACTCATACCCTCTTGCTTAGCGCAAGTCAATTTGTGCACAAGAAAAAGTCCTTGCGAATTTATACGAGTATACGCTCGGGAGCATTCGAACTCACGAAACTGACCTATTCCAGGCTCGAGCATAACCTCATAACCTCATACCCTACCGGGGGGATATTGTCGGATGATTTACAACAGCTGTCGAAGTTCTTACTATGTTTTCGGCTAGGATTGGTGTGTAGTTCTTTCTCGTGCGAGGGCCCGTGGTGTGTGCGTTCTCGGTGGAATGAAATAACAACGCCAGCTGCACTGCGGCGGTGAGATCGAAGATTTCGTCGAAACTCATCCTTGCGAACTGTGTGTTACTTTCCGATCGCGCGTGTTTAACTTACTCATTAATGTTATATCAACAATATGCTGTATACCTTGGTCCTGCGGATATTGATCGAGCTGTCTTTTCTTTTGTTCTAAAAACATAATTGGTGTCCCGTGAGCTACAGTGTATAGCTCTTCGAGTAAGGTGTGCCATGAAGATGCCGGTTCAATACTACCGCAGCATACCCCCGTCGATTCTTCCACCTATTCCTCCGCCCACCAGGCCAGGCGTTCCATGTTCAAGGATGGTTTACGTTCATAGCCTCAAAATTATTCCGCGTCGATTTTCCACCGCTTTTTTTCGATTCAGACCGTGAAATTGCACACGTTTTTTATGTGCCCGTTTGTGGAGACCACACCCTTTTCGGTTTTGTTTTTTTGTCTACTTTTTCGTCAGTTAAGATTTTTCGGAAACGTGGACCGCCTTAGCCCAATTGTTTTCTGTGAAAAACACACGAAAAAGAACGCCCCCGCGCGCGGGTCAAACCTCGGAATGGGCCATTAGAACACGTGTGCAAAATTTCCGGGTCTATCCTTGATACACGGCGTGGAAATTCGGTCTTTGGTGGGTAACAATGGGTGAGATACGTTGTTTCCTTCAAATGACCTGGTTGTAGTGTAGGATCCAGTTTTATCGCTAGATGTTGCTTTATGTTGAACACACAAAGGTCCGATTTTCGATTGTTTACGCAAACATTTCTACAGACACACCGTCGCCTAGACGTCCAACCGGATCGTGCAAAATGCGGCGCAATTTGATTTGTCGCCCCCGCCGGGACTAGGAAAATGCCTCAAACATAGGAAGAGTTGAAGGCCTTTCATTGATATATATGAGTTTCGCTCTTGTAAATAGAGACAACCCAAGGTGGGCAATGTTTAATGGCCATGCCACCCTCTACCACTGGTCATGGGGGTCCCTATGATAGCAAACATTCACTTTTTGACTAGAAATTGCGAGCGGTACTCGCGAGGGGGAAAATTTGATTTTTTTCACTTGAACACGCCTGTATATTTTTTCTCGCGTCCCATTAGACGCCTCGTTGGGCAGATGTTCTATGCCCGCGGGAAGATAGTCCGTATCATTGAGGTGCTCACTGCGCCGACAGCTCGACGTTTTACCGTTGCCCCCGTCCTGCCCCCCTACCCCCGGCCTCACCTCCTTTCTGGACGGGTGTTCAATGACCTCGTACCATTATCTCGCCACCATCTCACACTCCTCTGCCATCCTCCCCGACCGAAAGCCGATGTGAACATGCTTTCCTTGCCCCCGGATGACGTTGGTCCTGCTCTTTTAGCTGTTCGCCGTACCTTTGCTCACGCCCTGATGGTAGTAAAAGATACAAATGTTATAATATATTAACTAACCACGTAACTGTTTGCGCACACGCGTAAAATTGATGAACAGGTTCGCGTGTTCCCGAGACTATTTCGTTGCCCGACCACCTCAATCTAAACCCCACCCCCGTCCCCTCTCCACCTCCAATCGCTTGCGCAGGGGTTCCTTGCCTGCGGCTTGTTGGTTCTTTTATTCGAGTTGGTCGTCGTGCCTTACCTCACGCCATGGTTAGGCGTCAGCTTGTCCCAAAGGTTGGGGTCGGTGTTTGAGGTCCCCCTCTATATCTTCTTCCCGCTTGTTTCCCGTATTGGCGTCGACGTACTGGTGACACTGACTACGTTCATCATGCTCTTCACATTTTTCGTATGCAGCAACTCGGTGAGTGCTTGAACCCTGCTGCTGTTCTTGTTGCTCCGGCACTGAGCGGGGAAGGGCCGGTCTACGGACTTATTTGATCTGGTTCCTATCATGAAGATCTCAGAAAATGTGTCGTGATGCTGAGCAAGAGCTGTAGCATATAATGTATCACCAACACGACCATTTCATGGTGGTGACATCGACTATAGTCCAGGTTACCACCGACGACATTTTCGTGGGAACCGGGCTGGAGACCAACACCCCGGCGCCTGGCCGACGTGGATCGTTTTCGTCGCTGACCCATTCCCAGTCCCTAAGTTACGCAGCGGTACCTGTTCTTGGAGTTTCTTTAAATCAAGGCTACGGGCATGGTATTAGTAAGGGGTATGTTATGCTGATGTTATGATATACCCCTTTTTTCACGATCGCGACGCGTGAACGGCGTAAATATGAACGATATATAAAAGGATGATCCTGATCTCCACCGTGAACTACGCAACGCTATCTCCCCACGAACCACCTTGAACATGAATATCCAACAACTCTGTTTCATTCACCCCCCACATCCCGTCCTCCGGCACGCCTTAACTGTTTTGTCATGAAGTTTTTTGTTGGCACCGCTCTGGCTATCAACACCGCGACGCCGGGCCGGAGAGGCGAGATAAACGGGATTTCTTCGGCAATATCGTCTGTCGCCAAGACCGCCTCGCCTATCCTGTCGGCCTCTGTGTTCGCGTGGTCTATCAACGCGAACCACGGGTTCCCGTTCAACCACTATCTGACATTTTACCTCCTGGGGTCGATGAGGTTAACCGCTGCTTGCTTGGGATGGAACAGGATAACCGACAACGGGAACATGGAATGACGGGATCTTATTGCTTAATCAACAGCTGTAGGTTAGTGCTGCATAGTATGGTGTTTGACGTGAGGCTCTGGGACGTACGGGAGATTAGCGCATCGGAAACTGATTTATTGACTGACTCACTCAGGAAATTTTGGGCCGCCTCTTCAGGGACGAAAGAATCGTCAAGGACGAGATTATGAAGATTATCATCTGGAAAGACAAAAGAGCCGCACGAGTATCGCCTCTGACTCGAAGAGCGCTCCTCTTGGTTTCGTCCGACCGTCTTCTTGCTGTCCACCAGTGGTACCCACAGCATTCTATTTTACTACCACCTCACATGTGTTATCCGGGGTCGTTGAGGGTTCTAGCTCCTTGCGTGGGGTGCACAGCCGTCTAACGGAGGCCGGAAATATGGGGTGATACGTTTGAAGATTTTGAGAGCGTGTAGCCCTACACAGTGACAGTGTAAGAGGTGCATTATGGTCACACTGAGCTAACGCTCGGCGCTGACTGCTCGGCGGGTTTCCTTCGCGTTCTGCGTAACAAAGCAAAATTCGGGTTTCAGTTAGAGCATAGCGTGTGAGTGCAGGATCGGGGACGTACGAGAAAGTATTCTGTGATTTACGGAGTGATTCGCATCGATGGTGACGGAATGTCAAAGCACCACGCACGACGTTTGAATGGAGTCTCAGGGAAGTACGAGACAACCTCCAACAGGGGCTGTAGTATGTGGCGAAGAGCCTCGCTTTAAGCGATGACTGTGTAGCCCTGCTAGTGCGGTTGCAGGATAGTGCTTGAGTGGAAGCTTAACTAGAATACCAGCAACTTATCGGAAAGTTTGATTTATGGGATCACGTGTTGAGGCAATGCCGCTGTGATCCTGGGGCATCATCATGCACAACTGAAGGCTTAACCTCGTACGAAAAGTGGGCAACCACTCGGGGATATTCGAGGACGCGGATGTGGGACGGAACGAGGATAGTGAAATTCTCGTTGGTATTGTGACTCACTCTGGTGTGCCATGGAAACTGGACGGAGCCAGGATAGTGTAGTTCTCGTTAGTATTTCAACTCAACCTGGTGTGCCATAGAAACTGACGCCAACCTGTAGGGGTTGGTGGAAGGAGTGCAAAACAAACATCCTCGTGTATTGTATCGGACATTTCCGGTGGGACGGCGCGTGTTTCGACACCACTCATCTTGGAAGCGGCCCCTACAAGTTATATTCTAGGCGTATATGAAAACGACAGCAGTGGGGTCGTTTTCTCGCAAAGTGGTACCCCTGCAAACGTTGAAGCTTGTCTTTGCGACGGAAAAGGTGTAGTGGTACTCGTTCGTGGTAGTACCGGTACCTATGGCGTTGTGTTTGCCGTTGCCTTGCAAGGTCACAGCCAACAACATGAAAAGGCGGGGGGGGGCATGTTTTGGACGGCCGTGTAACTGAGCAACTCGGTTCGCTTGCAAACAAACAACGAAATGATAATTAAACTGACTAACGCGCCGCGTAAAGGGGTAGCCGTTGCCGCAGGTATCGCAGTGCCCGGAATATCGTGTCGTTTGGCGAGAGCATTTTCCTCTATGGTATTCTCGTCAGCACTCGTAATGTATCCCTACTGAAGTGTGGGGGGGGACAGAGCAATACGGTCGTGATGCTTTCCGTGATCGCATACGGCTGCCATCCAGAGCACCCGTCCGATATGCTCCCAAGGGATGCAGAGCTAAAGTGGAGAATGCACTGGTAAGACCGCCAGGGATAGGGTTAGCCAAGGCTGGGGGCGGAGTTTGGTTTTGGGTTGGGGCCGGGGTTACGGCTGGATGATCAGCGCCACAGGTCGAGGGGGGGGTAGTCATTCCATACATAGCAGACGTAGTGCCGTTGACCCTCGGACCCCAACAATGGCGGGACGGAGCACGCCGGATTTTCACCGCCCAGGCAGACATCGCGTGCACGAAAGAACGCCAACCGCCATTAAGTGTTCGACAAGCTGAACGAACGGTGACCTGTATTCCAAAACGAACCACTTGTTAGGAAGACTTCTGCGCATTGTGCGTACGTTTGTACGTGCATGACGGGCTTAGAATAAACCTAACGCTGTGGCCAAGTCCGGAGACGGCACTGGGAATACGTTGTAAGGCCTCCCAGGTGCCTCACCTACTGTAGAGGTGTTTTGTTTTTGCGGCTCACGGCCACTCGCAGTTGGCAACCCTATTTTGTTGCAAGCCTTTTCAAGGTTAGGCGCCTTGTCGCCTCGCGCTCTGCACAGCCATGGAATTGTTCGTTTTGCCATAGTCGGTTTTCTAGAGCCTCATAGCCACTCCAGATGGATACTTCAAGCAAGTAGTGATACTCCTGTCCCCCTCCGCCGTTCTGAGAATAATGGCTAGGTGCTGAGTGTTGACCAAGGCCATGGTAGGGGTTTGCTGTACTTTTGGATTGGGGTCAATCAAGTGAGTGACTCGCCTGTTTCAATGAGGTGTCAAGATCTGGTGCTGTTTAAATTTCGCTGCATGAATCCGCAATGGAGAACGGTCATCGACGGTGCGCTAGCGCTAACAAAAAACTCTGAAAGCGTTGGGCTGCGAAAGCAACTGAGTTACATCGACACACGACGCGTATCAAAATACGTGACAGTGTGGTGAGCTTGACCTATATTTTTACACATCCGCCGGAGGATGAAAACAAAAACAAAAAAAATCTGAAAGCTTACCTGTCTGTGAGGTACAAAGTCACTGGTGCGGGTGCCTCCAACCCGCTTGTGCAAAACGGCATACCAACGTGGTACCCCCTTTACTGTAGCCTTTGTCTGTTACGCCTACAGCTAAAGTTAGGGCTACCACAGTGTAAGGGTGGAGGCGGGTATAGATGCACCGTGTAATCACAGAAAATAACATCAAATGTGGGGTGGTGTTCAAAGCTCATCGCAAGTACTCCTGGCCGAGAGTCCAAGGTACACACCCGTACAGAAGGGTCTGCATCACCTCGGTCTTCAGCAGGCGCACCTTTAGTGGGTGGACGGGGCATCCTCCGTACCCGTATAGCTCGCGCTTGAAATGTTCGTAACATGCCCACGCGACTCGGATTCGTCGTTTGATCTCTGGCATGATGTCCGCGCTTGCGTTGATAAGACCGCCCAGGTACAGAAACTGTGTCGTGTGCATATACCTCTGGCCCGCTGCTTTGACGACGAGCGGTGAGGTCGCGAGCACCTGGTTGAGTATGCGCAGTAGCATTTTCTCCATTTTCTCTTCGGACACGGTGAATCTAGCTGCGTCGAAAAATGTCACAACGAGTTTTTTTTCTTCTTCGCAAGGCCGTCCGACGACGTAGACACATTGCCTGCATCGTCGGCGCACAGCATACCCCAGGCTGACCTCCGCACACATGTTAGTGGTTCAATGTCCACCTCTTCGAGGTGTACCCATTCCCTCAAAATGCCTGGCTCCTCACTGAAGCGTACCCGAACGGTATGTGTGGCAGCGGCGAAAAGCATCTTGAAAAGAAGGGGCGACAATACACATCCTTGCCGCAGTCCCTGAGTGACGTCAAACCATGCAGATTGCCCACCGTCATCTGTACGCATGGGAGCTCCCATGCCTTCGTGGAACTAGCGGAAAGTAGGCAACATCTCCTCTGGTACGATGAAGCGTGCGAGCACCATTTACAGCGGCACTCGGTCGACGGAGTCATTGTCATTCTGGAGATCGGTTAAACACAGGTCCATAGCGATTCTCGTAGCTCGTCGGAGTTTTTATGGTCGGCACAAGACGAACAGCATGCTCACTGTTGATCGCGCGGGGCGGGAGCCGCAATGTTTTTCGGGGAGTATCCCTTCCGTCTCACAGCAGTGGTAGCCGCTGAAGCGGGACACGACCATTTTAACTATGCTTTGCGGTCCGTTTGAAACAGAACCATTACATATAAACGCGCGATCGGAGTATCACACACACAGCTTGCAAAGATGAGTTTCGACAAAATATTCGATCTCACAGCTGGACTGTATTTTCACTTTTTATAATATTTATCGTTTGGCCTTTGTGGTGGGTTCCCGATCGCACAAATAATCCCGACGCTCGCAACATATTAAAATACGTCAGCGCCAAACCAATCAATAATACCCTCCCGCCTACCCCCCATGCCTGAACGCTCTCCTGCATCTCCGCCAGCATCCGCCACGTCAACGGCCTTCTCACTTTCTGTTGACTACTCATCCCCACGTGCACCCTCTTGATACCTTGCCTGCCGGATCTGATAAACGGGTTACTCATGGGCACTGGTAGCCCCAAGAACTGCTCATAGTAAAAATTGATCGCCACCAACTTGCCTACTATGGTCGACTCCTTGTTCCCTTTTCCTGCGCAACAGTATCCCATGAACTCGACCAATTCCCCCACCAGCTCCATCTCCCCCTCGTCTTTCCGCAGCCAACACTCCTTTTCCATAAATAACCGCCAGCTCACCCACATCCTCCAATCCGCCTCGTGAGTCCTTCGAGTCGAAGCTGCAAATCTTCCAAATGCGTACCCTCTCGCAATATCTCCGAACACATAAGCTTCTCCCCCGTTCCCAACTCCTGCACCTGCCAAGCGATTGCAGGACATTCTGCATTCAGTTTCTCGAGCATCTGGCCCCCTTACCACCTGGCCAGACCGTCTGCTAACCTATTATCCACCCCCCGCACATGCCTTGCCTGAAACCACCACCCTCCCTTTGGTTCCAAAGCTCCCATGTTCCACATCAACGCCCCTGCCCTCGCTTGCTTCTTCCCTCCCCCGCAACCCCTCCTCACCCAGGTCACCGTTGCTTCATTATCCTCCCTCATCAGATCTCCTTCCCCTCATCTACGCGGCCTCTCTCGCTTCATGTCGATCATGTCGTACGCCGTCATCACCATTGCCATTAGCTCGAGCAGGTTGATGGAAATCAAATCGGCTACGGCCCGACCCCCCTTTACCATCGTTTCTGCACCTCTTCCGGAAGGTCGAATCTCCAGTTCACCTCTGATTACATATATAACCCCCCTAATGCTGCCAAGGATGCGTTCGAAAACCACGTCCTACTCGGCCGCTGCTTAACGAAGCTAAAGAACGGTGCTGTTATCCTTTCCCCCCCGTACCCCCCCCCCCCCCCCAAGAACCATCTCCACCACCCCACATCAGCCATGAATGCACGCAACAGCCGTGAAGCCCGCCTCGCTTCTACCCGCTTTCTGTATTTGCCCCATGCTTCCCCCCCCCGGCTCTCTCCGCCCCACTAAGATGCAGATCAAAAAACAGCAGCAGCAGCCGACGGACGAAGTGCCATCCAGGCCGAATCACAAAGGAAGCGTGGTGCAGCTTCCCGGCTAACGCTAACACCTCACGCACCGTTGCCGTCTGCCGCTCCGCCGTCCACTTTGCTACTCGCGCGCGCAAGTCGTCTACTTTCCGTGTCGGCAGGGCAATGGTCATACTCTCTGTGTCGATATCGTACCCCAAATCCTCCTGTTGCGTAGCCCAGCCCGTCACCTTTTCACGCGATAACAGTGCCTCCTCCCCCTCGGATCTCTCGCCCATAGCCTGCTCATGAATGAAAGCTAAGGATCGTGACAAGTCCAAACACCGCGCCCCCTCCGCATCCCACTGAACACCTGTTAGTGATAGCGGCAGTGTGTATCGGCCGAGCTGCCGTAGATAATCTGATTGGATAGTTTGAATATTGAATTGTCAATTGTAGTAAGTTGATGCTGGATATTGTGGGAATATTCTTTGTGGTACGTCGGTAGGTTGTGCACAAGTACGAGCTATACAATGGACCGTAGGTGTGTGTCGGTACATTGGCATGTGGTACATTGGACATTTACCAGTAGGAAGGTTCAGGCATTGTTGCTCTAGGTCTGACTATCAGGCTATTGTCATGTTAGGGGTATTGTTTGTGGTACGGGCAACAACCCGAGGGTTTTGTGGCACGTCTGAAAGTACAATAGTCCGTGTTCTGCGTTATGCGTGATCGGGTAGTTGCATAGTGTGATCCTGAGGGTGAGGTTGTGCGCGCCCACGAGCGCCCCCACCCTGCTCACTCCACCTTGCCTACCTGTCTCAGAAGGGCAATTGCTCAATAATACAACATATTTTCCCCAGAAGCCACGAGTTTACCAACACGCTATAGCGTCAAAGGTGTCTACTGCTCCGTCCTCTCCTTGGACTACACTAGACTGCTGCACGAGAGAGGCCTGATCAACCTGTCTCATCATGGCTGAACCGGGGACACCTGCGGGTGGCCGAGTTCAAAGCAATCCGCAGGATGTTGGTGAGGGGATGGTTTCCCTAGAGACGCAGTTGTCCCGACTTACGACTCTAGTCACGTCGCTTGTTGATCAACAGAAGGAGCAAGTGGAGTCCTCTGTGTCTGCTGTCGCGCCGGGAGGCGGCGGAACAAAGTATGCTGGTGGTACGCATTCTACCGATGATGCTACTGGCAGGACCGCGGGAGGTACGGGCGGCGATGCCCAAGGCCTTGGTGTGTCCAGCATGGGGGTTGGGAGTAGTAGCCTTGCTGGCTCAGGCTTGAACCCTAATGCATTCGCTGTTAATCGTTCCTCTGCTGGTGCTGCAAGCTATGGTTCATATTGGGATTGGAAGTGGGGCTGCAGGTAGCCAGTCTTTCGTTCCCGGGACTGTAGGTAGGGCTCTCGGAAGCCAGTCCTCTGTTCCTCCCGAACCTACTCCGTCGAGAAGGTGGTGGAAAAGTGTCGCCAGTGGAAACAATCTGATTCCTAGGGCCGGCATTACTGATACAGGAGAGAAGTTGGGTGGAGGTCCTTTCAAAGATCCCAAGGCTCCTGTTTTCGATGGGACAGACGTGTCTTACCCCTCATGGTCGCAGAATTTTCTGCTAAGTGCCCGGCACAACATTTTGTATGAGGCGTTTGTTTCCGAGACTGAGATTCCGATTGCTGACATTGGTTTCGACTTGACCCCGTGGGGAGAGAAAAGATTCAGTGTGGGTGTGCTGCGTCAGGCTGAGATGGCATGGTGGTTTCTGTTCGACTGCTTGAAGAAGGATGGTCTGAAAACTATGGTTCGCCACGCTGGTTCTTCCAGCAAGAGTTTTCGAGTGCTGAAAGATCATTTTCTGCCGTTGAGCCAGAGTCAGATTCGTGTGCAGGAAGAGAAACTCAAATCACTGCGCATGCGTTCGAATGAGAATCCCTCGATCTTCTTTGCATCTGTGAGAGAGACGCTTGGTTTGCTTCAAATGCTAGAAGTCAAGAAAGATGACAGAGAAGTGTCCAACCTGATGCTCGAGGGGCTGTCGCATGAATATAAGACGCTGCGTGAAACTCTGGTGGTGTTCTGCCCGAATGACCCGTCGTTCATAGAGACTAAAGTGCGTGAACGGTACCTCGACTTGCAGACTCAAGGTGGTCCGAAGAAACAGAGTGTTGCTCTGATGTCTAGGCCTGAGAAGAAGAGTGCGAAGAAGCAGAACTACAAGTCAAGGTCTAAATCCGAGTCTGATTCATCTAAGAAAACGGCGTTTCAAGGGAAGTGTTTCAAGTGTGGGAATGTCGGTTACGTGAAGAAGGACTGCCTGGCTCGTGTGATTGCTCATCCCTCCCAGACCGGATCATCCAAGGACGCCAAGAATGAAAACGGTGAGATATCTGAGTTGTTAGTGTTTCTGTCCCAGACTGACGCGGACCTGAGGGATACCTGGAATGATACCATGGTGTTTCTTTCCCAAAATCTCTCAAACGATTGGAGTGATGACACGTATCTTGCACCGTGGTATGACTCTGTACTGGTGAATTGGGTGAATTCTTATGGTGCTGATATTCCAACGCTGTATAGTGAAGTGGCGGACAGGATAAGGAACTATGTCGGTAGTGATCGTGTTATTCGTGATTCTATTCGTGAATACGCCACTCCTGCACTCTCACCAAGAAGAGGTGTATCGAAGATTGGTATGCAGACACAGGTACCGCTTTCCACATGACAGCTTCTCTCTCGTGTATGAAGGAAGTGAAGCCTTGCCACAAGAATGTAAAGGGAATTGGTGGCGTGACTTGTGAGGTAGCTCTTTCAGGAACTCTGGAATTGGTGTTCGTGTCTCCTGACAACGAGTTTTTGGTAGAGTTGAAGAATGTGCTGTACTGCTGTCCCAAATTGGGGTACAACCTTTTTTCCCCCAGCGCAGAATTTGATGGCGAGTCTTGGAATGATTTTGGTGGTCTTCGTGGTGTGATGACTGCTTTCCACGGACATGTGACGTTTGAGAATTTCGATGGCATGCTTGTTGCGACTGCGTATCGTGTGGGTGATAACTTTATTGGATCCGTGTTGGCTACCCTCACTCCTTCAAACCCCAAGCACAAAACGAGAATGGATGTGAATGACTTTCATAACATCTATGCTCACTCACATGAAGGATTGCTTCGTACTACTGCAAAGCGACTGGGTATCAAGTTGACTGGTAGCCTAGATGCTTGTACGGGATGTTCGATGTCGAAGGCAATTAGAAAAGGGATTGCTGGTGAATCTAAATGTAGATCAGATAAAAAGTGAGGGAGAGTTTATGTTGACCTGGGAGGGAAGAAGGCCGTTGTGTCCATAAGGGGAAAGTATTACCCCATGATTGTGAAGAATGATTTCACAAGGCGTGCATGGATCTATTTCCTGAGAAGTAAATCAGACGCTGCGAGTGATTTCCGGAGTTTTCTTGCTAGTGTGCGTGCTGATGGAATCCCATCATTGGTTGAGATTGTTAGATCTGACAATGGACGGGAGTTTTTCATGGAGAATTTGCATCGGTGTGCAATGAGCTCTTGATTAAGCAAAAGTTCACCCCAGCTTACAGTCCTCAATACAACGGTGTTGCAGAGCGTGGCTTGGGATTGATAGAGGAGGCCGCAATGGCGGCTCGTGCTCAGGCGAAAGTTCTTTTTGGGCATTTACAGTTACCTAAGACTGACAGACTCTGGGCTGAGGCAATGCACTGGGCTTGCGAGGCACTTAATCACACGGCTTTGCTGTTGCTACTACAAATACTTCATAAGCTACGGCGATGAAGAAATAATGATCCTTTAAACTGTTAGTCGACCTTGAGTGAAACCCGTATATAGGATACGGTACCAGGTCAACTCCATAATAACAAACAAACGCAGAAATATTGACTATTTTCGTCTGTACTCAAAATACTTGTATATTACGAACATAAAATTTGTGGGGTTGACCAATAGGTTACCCAAACTAAGCCTTATAACACTCTCCCCCCCTGAAACGGCGGGATTGCAGGTCGGCCGGATATACGGGCGGACCTGTCAATTATCGAAGACGTTTCATTCCCTGGGATACCAGGGGGAGTATTTTTCAAGTTCGACATGGGGAAATTCTGAAAAGTTTATTGTTGTGGATGGTGGGGATCGAACCCACGACCCAAAAACCCATGGTCTGTCGACGACGCCATTTGTTAAGGAATTAGTGGGGTATTAGTCCGTTTGAATACTTGCATAAGAATAACCAATAATAGCTTACCCAAACTAAGCCTTATAACAGGAGGAGGGGTCCTGTTAGTTTGTGTGAAAAAAAATGAGTATATATATGTCCATAATATTGATTTGGTGTTGGCATCTATACTTTAGGTGGGGAATTACTGTTCGACATTTATTTGTTATCGTGATACCCCGGCCGGTGATGTGATCAGGGGGTACTTCGACCGGTTTTCCGTATGGATTAGGGTTAGGTTTAAGGTTAGTGTTGGTTCGCAATAGTTGAAAAAACACATTAATAATGTATACCCCTGCTTCGTATCATCCGCAATGTGGACAAAATCTTCCATCTCACAGCAAGCTGGTGGAGGAGTATTTTTTTTCTTTATAATATCCCTGCTTCAACGGCAGGTCTTTTTTTGACGCGTGTTCCGCATTTATTTCGTGACCCGGCGGGTGATGGTCATTTTATCGTCTACGGAATCATCTTAAAGACGATTCCCCACGTTAAATCTGTAGACTATATATGCGTTTTTAAGCGGTGTATCACATAATGCGTCGGAAAGAGGCAAAACGTTGTTGTTGTGGTTGTTCTCACATTAACTCGCATAATCAAGTCCGTGGTCACAGGACAGGCTCCAGTCACCCTGGAGCTGAGGAATAATACCCCAGGGAAAAAACACAAACACAGCAAAGGTGGTACATGCACTTTATCACAGCTGACGCAATTCATGTCTCCACCAGAAGCCTACGATGCTCCGGGTCCATACTTGTGCATACGTCTCACTACTCGCGCCTGGAAAAAAACCCGATTATACCGCTTGCCACCCAAGAAAGACTGCCACCACGTATATGTTGCACGTAGTTTTCATCACTACGAATACGCACGACAGACGCAAGTCAATTGGGAAAGAAGAAACAAAGAAAATAAAAGAAGATAAAGAAAAGAAAAAGATAGAAAGCGAAAAACAAAAAAGATGAGGAAACAAAAGAAAAGACACGACGACTAGCAGAGGAAGCAAGGAAAGGAAAAGGAAAACATCTTTTATTTCTTTCACAACACTTCTACTTGCCAGCTTCTGGACAAGCCGTGGTCACAGATGTCGTCCCTTCTCCCCCCCGGTTCTTGCCTTCCATTTTTGATCGAGCATAGGGTTCAGCAATCCCACTGCTCGTCGATGTTTCATCGAGTGCTGCTAACTCACGCTCTCGCGCTTTCCGCAAGTCAATTTTTCACAAAAAAATCGTCCCAACGAAGGTATACGAGTGTGCACTCGGCGGGGCTCCAACTCAGAAAGTTGACCTAAACCAGGCCTGCCTGAGGATAACCTGATACGCCACCGGGGCGACCGACACATTATGACATGTTGACTTCATACAAGTATATTCCGTATGAAACGCCATATGTTATGACAGGTTCATGAAGAACGCAAGAACAAACAGAACGAGAGACGGGGTAATCGCAGCAGCGCAAATCGTTATAGCATTCGCCCACCACATCACCTCCTTTGAAAGTTGGTTTTGGGCATCAGCGAACTGGGTCCAACGCATGTCCGTAGTGTCTTAGGTGCGGTAGTAAAAATCATGTGTGCTGCTCGATAACCTGTTCCTGACCGTCGGTATACTGAACAATCTTTGGGCCGCGTTTCTCTGTGTCAGGTGTGTGAGGAATTTCTTTGTCGTTTTTCAAGCAAGCGGTTGCGTTGGCATATACTACCTTGCTTGATGTGAAGGAAAGGAACACCACTCAGCGATCATCTACTACACGTTAGGGCATATTTTCATGAGCACCACTAACAAGAGCACCAGACATGAACGCGACATCTACAGGACCACAACATCTTCGACGACAGTGGGGAGAAAACAGGATGTATAATCGTGCACTGTGAAATAATAGTGTGAAAAAATAAGTACAGACAGATATGTCAACACTGCGGTAAACCACACGACCAACCCATTACGCAGGGTATTTCGTGCCTCCATCCGTTTGCATGATTGCCCGACAACCTCTACCATACCAAACGCAGTAGCATATATATGCCTAACGAAGTAAAGTCACCCTCGCGTTCAATAGTGGTGATATCGCATGTCCACGTGAGACAACCTCTACGAAACGCAGTAGCATATGCCTAACGAAGTTATGTCACCCTCGCGTTCAATAGTGGTGACATCGCAAATATATGACATCGGACGCCCACCTCGCCTGTTGTATTTGTAAGATGTATATCTGTCTTAGAATTGGCGACTTCAGAGCCCCACATCGGCACGGTAAAAATCATAGGCAGGCGTGAAATCGTACATTTGAGACAATAATAAGTGAAAAGGAGGCACAGGCAGATATGTTAACATCGCGGTAAACCACCTTACCAACCCATTACGTAGGGTATTTCGTCCATACCGTCTGCATGATCACCTCCCAACCTATGCCAAGCGAAGTATGACGAGGTAAAGTAATTGAGCGCGTGTACACCAAGCGTTCTTTTAAAAACACTGACGATTCGCATTTCTCCCTCTAGTGCTCAATGGCGGTGACAGTGCATGACCACATCACCTCGCATGTTGTATTCGGCAATACGTATCTCTTTCATATAACTAGCGGTGTCAAAAAATAGTGGTAACTCCAAATATTCTAGCGTTCGATCCATCTTCAACAACAGTTTGTTTCTGAACATTTACCACGTTATTTACTACACATAAGCACTGGGTTGCATACTGCATCTAACATCAAACCTTCTAGAATAGTAAACATTACCAGACAGATGATATAAAGGGATGTCGTCTTGCTACAACCGTCAGGTTTGTTCCCTTTAAGGATTTATAGTTGCCGCGCACATATTGAAATGTCCTGCCCCCCCCCCCCCCCCCTTCCCTCCCCCTCTCCTGATCCCTCTAGTTGAAAAAAAAAAAACAACCCCCCCCCCCCCCCCCCCCCCCCGCCCTGTTTTTTTTTTCACCTAGTTTGTTCAAACACCCCACTTACAATCGAAATCGGCCAGAGTAATAAACACCTCTACGCGGTTGATATCACGTCATTATCGTTCTGACCATCCATGGCGTAGTTTTCATTATTTCCCCCCACCCCCCTCAACCCTCCCCTCAAACGCCCCCTCTTTTCCCACCACCCGCACGATCGCCTAGACCTAGCACCACGCGTATAACAAGCCCCTACATATCTTTGACCTCACAGCCGGAGTGTATTTGAATATCATATGTGACCTAAACCTCCTGAAAAATCCTCCCCCCACCCTTTTCGCTCTCCCTTGCTCAAACGCACCGCCTAATGTCGAAATCCGCCAGATTAAAAAAAACTTCACGCAGTGGATATCACCTCATTATCTTTCTAGAGCCATCCATGCCGCTGCTTTTCCTCCCCCCCCCCCCCCCCCCCTGACCCCCGCCCCCACCCCCCACCTCCCCACCCCCTCACCCCATCTCATCCCCCCCCTCTCGAACACTCCGCCCTCTATTCACTGATTGTACGACTTACCCCAAGATATACACGATAAACTGATGCATTCTTTCCAAAACCGTCACATTGATCCCCTCAAAATAATGTATAGTTTTCACGCACAGATTGAGCTGCCCCACCCGCACCAACCCCGCCCCAACCCCCCCCCCCTATGATTGGTGCATTTTTTTTTCTTCCCAAAACCGTCAGATTTATCCCCCCAAAGGATTTATAGCTTCCACGCACAAATTTCCCGCCCGTCCGCCCCCCCATCTCCCCGCCCCGCTCCCCCCCTTCCCCCCCCTCTCCAACCCCGCTCCCTTTTGATCAAAACCAGGCCCCCACGTCCTTCAAAACTCCGCCCTCCCCTCACCGGTTATTTCACTTACAGAATTCACTTGATAAACGGATGCAGTTCCTTCCAAAGCTGTCACATTTTGTCCCCCTCAGAAACGGGTTTTACAGTTTCCGCGCACAGGCTGACTAACATTTTCATTTTTTAAAAATATACTATTACGCTCCAGCTGTGAGATCGAAGATTTTGTCGAAACTCAACTTTGCAAGCTGTGTGTGATACTTCGATCGCGCGTATTACGGGTTGTGTGTTCTCATTGAGGATATAGGTCGGTGACTCCCCTTGCAACTACATTGTAGTTATCACGGTCAACAGGGTGATGTTAGTCAGTCACATGCCCCAGTTTATCAAGTGAATTTTGCAGTAAGTCGAATAACCGGTGAGCGGAGGGCGGAGTTTTTAAGGACGTGAGGGCCTGGGTTTGAACAAGAGGGAGCGGGGGGGGGGGGGGGGGGGGAGGCAGCTCAATCTGTGCGTGGAAACAATAAATCCCATCCTGTAAGTCGTACCACCAGTGAGGAAGGGGCGGGGCGTTCGAGGGGATCGGGCGGGGAGGGGGAGGGGGGAGCGAATTTTTTTTTTCAACATCATAAGGTCGCATATATGTAGGGGTTTGCTATACGCGTGGTGCTAAGTCTAGGCGCGATGTTTCGGGTAGTGGGTAAAGAGGGGGCGTTGGAGTGGGGAGGGGGTGGCGGGGGGGGAGGTCAATTGCAGCAGAGGCGTTGATGGCTTTAGAAAGATTATGAGGTGGTGTTAAGTGAGTGGAAGTGTTATTACTCTGGCAGATTTCGATGTTAGCTGGGGCGTTTGAGCAAGAGGGAGCGGGGAAAAAAAAGGGGGGGGTGGGGTGGGGGGGAGGGTTTTCCAAGGAGGGTTTTAGGTCACAAATAATATAAACGTGCACTCCAGCTGTGAGATCGAAGATTTGGTCGAAACTCATCTTTGCAAGCTTGTGTGTGATATTCCGAATGCGTATATTACGCATATAAGTAGGTTTTTGCTATACGCGTGGTGCTAAGCGATCGTGCGGGTGGTGAGGAAGGAGGAGGCGTTGGGGGGGGGGATGAATGAAAGCTACGTCATCATGGGTGGCTAGAAAGATCATGACGAGATGTCAATTGCGTGGAAGTGTCTATTACTCTGGCCGATTTCGACTGCAGGTGGGGCGTTTGAGCAAAGAGCGGGGACAAAATAAAAGGGGGGGGGGGGGTGGGGGGGATGAATTGGAGCTAGGCTAGAAAGATAATGAGGTGATATCAGTCGGCTGGTAGTGTTCACTACTCTCAGGCAGACTTCGATTTTTGGTGGGGCGTTTAAACAAGAGGGGTCGGGGGGGGGAAGGGGGGGAAGAGCAGGACACTCCAATATGTGCGCAATATATCAACATATCCGTAAACATATCTCACCGCCTCGGATGCATTCCATGGTCGGTCGTTGTCTCGACAGCCCAGGGACAGTTAAAAAAACACCAACTGATACGCGTTTGTTAACGACGGGTATTATATCTCGACCAGATATTTCGCAAAAGCCATCCCTCTATAGTCTGTAGGATGTATGTGCGCTTTTTTGGCCAAACATTCTGACTGGCTGAGCTACCCTCTGAAGAAGTGTGGAACTATCTGTTAGCAGTATGATCGTTCTACGAGGGTTGTGTGAGTAGGGTTGTATACTAAACTACCTGTGGGTATTGTTGATTGTATGCTTGGATACGATACCGATATGATTGCGGTTGAGTACAGAAGGGGTTTCCAGTGATAGGTTGGCTACATCGTTGCGGTGTATCGTGATGGTGGAATTACTTTAACAACGTATTTCGCCGTCACTTTTCGGTGTGCTTCTTCTACCGAAGGAGTCTTCTTCTCTCCACGATGTGCCTTGGCTAGGAGCAATGTTATGTATATACGTATTTTACTTGTTTTATACCGGCGACTCCACTACCCCACTCCTGGCAGCTCAACGAGTAAGCCCTTTACGCTTCGTAGGGATCAGCAAACACGATAATTATCGTGTCCCGTACGCTGTACATTCCCCGTTCGAAGCGAAGGGTGTTGAGTGACGTGGTATCTTCTGCGGAAGAGAGCTAGCTGGGGATTTCACGAAAACAGCCTTCACTGTCGTTGTTGTTGTCGTTGTCTCTTATTTACTTTTGTCAAAAATCTAGAGTCCGTGGTCACACAAACGTGTTGGAGCCCTATCCGGGAAGATCTGAAGAAAAAATTTGAATAAAAATCGTCCGACTAATACTACGCTTTTCCGCCTAAAACGCACGATACGAAGAAGGCGCAGAAGTAAACAGGTCCAATGTACAAAATGATCTTACATGGCCGCGGGTATTCACTCAACTACAGCAGATAGTTCCCACATTTTCAAAACTAACCAACTCGCGGCTACAAAATACAGCGTTTGGGCTGCCTGCACCGTACGAATCGCGCGTTAATCGTGAGCACAGACAAACGCTCCTGCTGTCTGGAGTGCCGTCAGAGTGACGACCCGCGGTCATGCAGTGAAACAAGAGCAATCGAGCCAAAAGCCACAATACAAATAACAATAATCGCCCCGCTTTCCCGAGGTATTTGATAGGTTGCAGCGCAGCTACTACGCCCGTGCCTAAAAATTGAAAATTGCGGGGGATCGTTCCCCATGAAGGGTATACAACTCTACCAACTCTACAAACATCAGAGACGTAAGTAACATGTTGTACTACTACTGCTGCCTCGTACAAAAACCCTGAAAAAAGTCGATCGCTGCTCTCGTGATGGTGGTGTGCGTGCGGTTCGTGGGTCTCCGTGTGTCATCCTCCTGCTGTGGTTCTCCATGGCCGCCCCATCGCCTTAGCTCACTCGGCCCGCTCCTTCGCACTTGCTCTCGTTGACACTCAATTCCAATCGGTTCCCCTTCTCTCCCGTCCCAAAAAAACAAGATTCTCCACGCAACTTGCGGTGTTCATCTGAAAAACCAAAATTCTCGTTCAGGGAGAGTTAAATCCGGCTCTTCTCCTCCGTCGACGGCCAGTCGCCCTCCTCCTTCGTCGTCAAATCCAGCCTCCTGCCGGCGCAGTTTCCTTCAAGAAAACCGATTTTGCGCCGTAGCGTGGCTCGTGGTGGCGCCAGACTCATCGCACGAGCATCCCGATTAAGCATTGCTGCTCCGCCGCTGCTGCCAAAAAAGACGCACGAATCGTAGGTAACCATGCCTAACGCACAACATACGATCTACCTCTACCGCCACGCCTTAGCCTCGCGGCCACACGCAGCAGAATAAAAGTATCACTCCTCGAGGTTGAGTCCGGCCTTACACCCGCCAGAAAGACCCCCACACACACTCGCCTGCTAGGGCATGCTTCGCAGCATGCTTTACCAAGGCGGCAAGGAGAACGGAGTGAAATGGAGCGAGTTGGGTGCTTATTTCAATTATGCCTGAGGGTGAGGTAAATATGGGCGTTGTGGACCGGGACGTGAAAGCGTTGGCAGAGAGAGCGGGGCGCTCTCAAAGGGCCGAGATGCGGGAGCTGGAAGAGCTGCTCGCAATACGGGACAAACTCGAGAACAAAATTGAGGGTGGTTTCCGTCATGGTTTCCGGACCATAGACTAGATTTCGGCAAGATGATGGACGAGTTCTGACGAATCGAAGGTTGCATTGAAGAAGACGAACTCATCATTAGCGAGTACTCGCAACTTTTCCTCGAGTTCTCAATCTTATCTTCACGACAAAAGGAACAAATCCGATCGCAGCGAAGTCAGATACAAGAGAGGGGAGCGGGCGTGGCCAGGTCAGATTCACAGCTCATGTTACCACTGCTTGAGACTGGGAGCGAGAGCACTGCGCAGCAGCAGCCGCAGGGCCAGCAGGAGGAGTATGAGACGGGGGAGAAGGGATGGCTCCAAGATTTGGTTGTGAAACTAAATTACGGACATATCTGTCGGGCGCCGTGGGAGCGCCGGCTGCTGAGCCTGCTGATGTATGGGGCCGGGTTGGGGTCAGCACAAGGTGGCTGGTTGCGGTGGAAGACGCTGGGTGTGGGAGGCACTGACACCCAGGTGGAGAATCCTTCCCCATGTCATGAGCAATTGTTTCTGTCCGGGCTTCGTCTTGATTCCAGAGTAATAGAGCCGATAGTGAGTGGAAGTTTGCTGTGTGAAAATACATTATTATTCTTGTTGTTGTCACATTACCTCGCATAATCAAATCCGTGGTCTCAGAGGACAGGCTTCAGTCACTCTGGAGCTGAGGAATACCCCAGGGAAAAACACTAACAGCTCAAGGTGGTACACGCATATATCACAGCTGACGCAATCCATGCCTCCACCAAAAATATAAAAGTGAAATCGGGAGTCAGCCTACGATATGCCAGGTCAATACTGGCGCATACGTATCACTACTCGCACCTTGGGAAACCGATTACAAGGTATGCCGCTTGCCACACAAGAAATACCACTACGTATATATTTCACGTAGTACCTATCACTACGCATGCGCGCGACAGACGCAAGTCAATTGGAAAAAAGAAACAAAGAAAGAATAGAAGAAAAAGGAAAGGAAAGAAAAGAGAAGAAGGCGAAAAAAAACGAAAATAAAAAGCAAAGAATAGAAAAGACAAGAAAAGCAAGAAAAGACAAGACAAGAAGAGGAAGCAAGGAAACAAAAAGAGAAAAAAATGTCATACAAGCAGACCCTAGGAACTGACTAAAGACGGCATTGGGATCATAGAGTGTATCAAGTGCACCATCAGGCACTAGGGAGAAAACGCCACAAGGCGAAGAAGTCTTGTGACGGCCATTAGAAGGCCCACAAATTTCAAGACTGTGATGGCCACACCCAAACCTCAGTCTCCTGGGCATGACGCCCTCATTCCGCCCGCCCCCCCCCCAAATTCCCCCATGCCCCCCCCCCCCCTCAACCCCTCCCTCTCCCCCCCGGCCGCTTAGATATGCCGGCAATGAATGACGCTGCCGCACCCGTTGCGCGTCGCTCTACAGCTTTGCGTCTCTCTGTTTCATGCCAATTCCGCATGAACAACTCGGCCCCCTGCTCTACTCGTCGAAACCATCTGCCAGCCTTCTGAGCAGCCTTTCGCCACCCTTCGAATTTCATTTCAAACACCGACATATCCTCCTTCAGATGAGCTATCCAGTTCTTCTCTTGCCCCTCTGAGTAGCCCTCACCTCCAACAAGCTCCCCAAACATCACCCTCTGTGGCAGACGCTCCCCCTCATACGTGCTACGTATCCCGCAAACAATATCCTCCGTTTGCGCACCATTGCCTCTATGCTCTCGGAAGCTGTCTTGGCAAGCACATCGGCGTAGGATAGGCTGTGGTCGTCGCACTTCGGTGTCCACCATCCAAGGCATCGGAGGAGCATGGAGTGGTGAACCCGTCGTAGCCTGTCATAGTCAGGTTTATTCAGGCTCCACGTCATGCAACCGTACAGCAGTGTCTCGACCACCATAGCTTTCAGCAACCGCACCTTCAACCGTAAGCGCACACCCGGGCGATCATTGATCTCCATCTTGTACAGCTGAAAGCACGTCCAGGCCCTCTGAAGACTCCGCGTTATGTAAATGCTAAGATCTATGTCTGCGGTGATAGCCCCGCCCAAGTACACAAACTCGATTGTTTGTTTGTGTACCTGGCCGGCTGCATTGATTGTGAATGACACCTTCCCCCGCCTTTGGTTTTCAGGCACATTATCTCTGTTTTTGCCTCGGATGCCGTAAGCCCGAACGACGAGCACGCAGTCACGATCACCGTCATCATCCTCTCATGCACTTCTGATGATCGCGATACGGTGCCCGCGTCGTCCGCGTACGGCATATCCCACAATATCTGCACCTCGTCCCCCTCTTTCCCCCTCCGCCCGTCGATTTTGCCTGTGCGTGAAGTGCCCTTCTTCACGCCTTCCTCATTTCGTCGGAGCTGTACCATGTTAGCCGTGATGGCTGCATCGGCAAGGAAGCGTTTCTCGGCCACACGCAGTACCGCCGTGAAAAACATGTTGAACAACAGTGGCGCGAGCACGCATCCTTGCCTGAGACTTTGCCCCACGTCGAACTTATCCGAGCACTCTCCATCATCCAGCCGCACGCATGATTGCATACCGTCGTGGAAATGGCGGATGACGGCGAGCATTTTCGGTGGCACGCCAAACCGAGCAAGGACATCCCACAGAAGGGTTCGGTCGACGGAGTCATATGCTTTGGTGAGGTCGATATAGCACAAGTACAAGAGGGTGGCCTTCTTCCGCGCCAGTTCCTGCAATCGTCGTACTACGAACATCATGTCAACCATCGAGCGTTGGGGTCTGAACCCACACTGTTTCTCCGGCAGAATGTTCTCGCGTTGGCAATAGTCACACCAGCGACCCGCGACGACTTTGAGGAGGGCTTTGCCGGCGTGAGGAACGAGGGAGATGCCACGATAATTGCCAACCTCAGTCCGATCTTTCTTCTTGTGAAGCACCATAATCGTTGCATCTTTCCATTGTTGCGGTACGCCACCTCCCCTCCACACAGCGACGAAGATATCGTGGAACTTTCCGACAATGTTCAATTCACCTTCGTCGGCCAAACCCGTCGAGAGCTCGGCCGGCAGACAATCGGGCCCTACCGCCTTTTGGGTCGCCAACGCACGGATCACCTCCTCTACTTCGTACCTAGACGGGACATCGTCCAGTGGTCTGCACGGGGGCCACTGCTCAAGCTCGCCCTCAATGCTCGGACCAAGGGGCGGCGACCTCGCGGAAGAGGGCGTTATCCCGCAGCAATTGACCTTCCTCGCCTTTGATGCACTGCGAGTTAAGCGTCTTCTTCCAATCCACATCCATCCCCTTGAGGTTTTGTAGAAGCCAAATTGATCACATTCTCGGAAACGCCCTTCGAGTTGGCTGACGTAATCCTCGAAGAACCTCTGAACAGCTTCCGCCCGCGTGAGTTTCAGCTGTTTGGTGGTTGCCCTTAAGGCTTGCCGTAGACCACGATCGTTTGGAGCAGAACGGACCCGTTTCCTCGGGTCTTCCACATCCTGCCATCGTGCGTCCAACTCCGCTTCCGTCGCCTCGGTCGCACACCAGACCCTCGGTACATGTTTGCGCCGAACAGGGGGCGCTATGTCGGCCGCATTTGACAGTAGCGTCTCGATCAGTAATGAGATCATGTCATCAACGCTTCCGGGATTAGTACCGGGTGTCGGAGAGGCAAGCTTGGCTGCTATCGCGTTTTGCAAGTTCATCCGGAGAGGAGGGTCCGACATTATTCTTGGTAGATCAATAGCTCGCCGGTTTTTGATAACTCTCTTCGGACAATTTTGTGTGATGCGGCCCAAAAAGCGAATGCGTCCGATTACGAGGTTGTGGTCCGAGTCAGCGTTCACCCTCGGTAGGGTCCGCACCGTGACATTAGGTACCAATCGTCTATCCACTTGCCGTGTCAGTATGTAGTCAAGCCTGTACTGGGCATTTCCTCGGTTAGGGCTCTGAAACGTGTACGATATGCCACGATCAGGTGTAGCATGGTACGTGTTGAGAAGGGCGAGTTTCTTATCAATTGTGTGAGTCAATAGTCGCTCTCCGTTGTCGTTCAGCTCGTCATGTCCGTGTGCACCCAAGGCGGGTTCCGAGCTAAAGCCGAATCGCCTTTCCCACCTCGGAGAGCAAAAAAAAAAAAAAAAAAGGCTTCGCAGTTCGTTCTCAAACGGCCAAAACCGACGTAAAAAAGTTCACCCGAAAAAAAAAAGTTCATCTTCGGCCCCATCTTTTTTTTCGCTATGTTCCTGAACTCGGTTGTTTTTGGAATTGACGGCAATCGCTTCCGCTTGACCGAATTAAGAGGGTAGAGCCACTCAGAGAATTGTTCCGACAAAAACTTGAGGTGGGAACCGAAAACGAAAAATCCCAGGAAATCTGGGATTTCCCCAACTAAGGCCAGATTTTGAACAGCTCTACCGTCACTGCAAAGCCAAACAGGTACATTCTGATGATATTTTCGTGCTCCCCACCCTAAGATGACTCAGAGTGGAACTTTACATAACTCTAATCCACCTATGGAACGTTTTCCGCGAAAGAAGATATTTTAGTGTATTCCCAAGTAAATCTCAGCTTTCCGCCCACTTTTCGCACAAAACGTTGCGGAGCTGTATCAACGTCAAATCGACCCGGATCAAAAATCTAACGACGGATTCGTAATCTGCACCCCAAAATTACCTTACTGTGAAAATTTTGTACGATTCGGAGGGGTTTGAAATTTCCTCGGGGGGGCCGCGGATGCGACTTTTCCTAAGTTTTCCCCACCCTTTTGTGAGTAACTCACCACCACGATGGCCAAATGAAAAAAAAAGAGTATATATTCGTGATCCCCATGACCTAGCGGAAACGTGTGCAAATTTTCAGAGCGTGAGGCATTGTCCTTGCCGAGTTCTGACAAACTCGTGAAAAATATTCGACTTTTGCTCGGAACCCGCCCCAATACTTTGCTGTCGGTCCACTCGATCCCTCTCATGCCTGTACGAGCATTTGCGTCCATCAGCACAGACAAGGAGGTGGTGCCTACCGGGCACCCCCTTGACCACCTCATCAAGTGAACTCCAAAAGTAATATTTTTCGCTGGTGGTGCTCTTGTCGGGAGTGGGAGCATAGCCTACAATGAAAGGCACACCGTTGGATTTCCCTTTGGGTTGGATGCGAACCTTCATCAATCTAGCACTGATGCACTCACCCGCGACGTCGCCCTTATCCATCCCTGCAACGATAGACTCTCTAACAGATAAGCCTACCACGTGGTTCCCCTTCTTTTCGTACTTTCCTCCGTCTGCTCCTGAGCAACACACAACTTACCCCGCCGCCGTAAAAACACTCTGTCCATTGCGCCTCACCTCCTACAATCCTATGATATCACAACCTGCGTCCTGGCAAGTCTTCAGTATCACCTCGGCGTGGCCTATGCCGTTCGTGCCCTTGAAAGCAAGTAAGTGTGCGAACGTTGTACGTACCCACGACGGATTCCCCTGCTCTCGACCTAGCCATTGCAACTGTGCGAATTTTGTGAGCAGCCCTTCGAATCCTCCTGCGTCTCCTCCTCTTTTTCCGAACGTCGAATTTCCTCTATTCCACCCTCCGGTTTTCCCAGACAGAGTATTTCCCCCTCTCCGTCTCCTTTCGCCCAGCCCGGTTCTTGCCTAATTGCCAACGTGAAGGGGGCAGCCGTCCCGACACGCCAGGTCCATCCCCTTCCTGACTTTGGTGCTTACTCACGTGGGTTTGATGCTCTCTTCTCTGTTCGATACGCGCCCAACGCTTTTCACGGAGGTGATGCGACACTGCGTCCGCAGGCAAGGCTGCTGCGTTAAAAATTGCGCGAGGGACTTTTTTGCCTGGTCCCTGGTTGTCACTGCCGGCCTGGCCATACCCGAGCGCTAGTTCAGCGCACGAGCACGGTCGACGCCAAACACCCCCTCATGGGCCCTGGCACGTTTTGGGGAAGCCTCCGGCCCGAGCACCACCCGGCCGCGGAGCACGTTATGGGGAAGCCTCCGGCCCGAGCACCACCCGGCCGCGGAGCACGTTATGGGGGAGCCTCCGGCCCGAGCACCACCCGGCCGCGGAGTAGCCGAGGGGGGAGCAGTACAGCAGTTTGGTACTTTGGTTCATTTTCAATCAACCATTTTCCCTCACGCACCAAACAGGGAAGGAATTGAGAACGAATTCGCCTTCTCCGACACATAATATTTTATTTCGGTCGTGTGCCGTGTACTTTTCTAACAAAATTCCTGGCACGATATTGTACGTCATCCGTTTTACAGATACATTGGTGACGGGTGATGTATGGTTAGTACCAGTAAAATTATATTTAAAGTACGCCCGGGAGATAATGACGCGTATTGTTTGTATTGTACCAGTAGTACTACTCACATATCGTATTATAATGCAATCTATGGTGGAAATATCGGGATGTATGTGCTCTTCTCGTTAAACTGAAGATTCCACCCTGATATCTTGTCCCCATTATGCCTACTGCTGTAGCATGAATAGTTTTGTTTTTTTTTTCTTCAACACACATTCACTTTCCAGCTTCTGGACAAGCCGTTGTCATAGGTGTCGTCCCTTCTCCCCCCCGGTTCTTGCATTCAATTTTTATAACGCATAGGGTTCAGCAATCCCATTGCTCGTCGATTTTTCATCGAGTGTTGCTAACTCACGCTCTCGCGCTTTCCGCAAGTCAGTTGGTGCACAAGAAAAAGTATCCACGAATTTTGTACGAGTATGCATATTGACCTCACGAACCTGACCTATACCAGGCTCGAGGATAACCTGACACGCCACCGGAGCGACCGGTATGATATTGTGGTCTGACATGCTTTGCTGGACAATGATTGATGACAAGATTTTGATTATGTTCAAGCTCCTATTGTTAGATCGCCCCCTCAACTTCCCCCGACCTTATCATGCGCGTGTACAGAGTGTTATGATAAGCGGTCTCTTCTGTATGCCGGATAAACAAAAATATGTATGAGCAGGGGGAATGGGGTAGATTGTATGGTTCTTATAGTCCACAGTTAGGTGCTTAAACATTTTGTTATATGGCTTGGTGTGGGTAAGCTATTGGTGAACCTTTTGCAAGTGGAGAGTGTTATAAGGCTTAGTTTGGGCAAGCTATTGGTTAACCTTTGGCATGTGGTCAAACGGACTAATACCCCACTAATCCCTCAACAAATGGCGTCGTCGACAGACCATGCTTTTTTTGGGTCGTGGGTTCAAATACCACTATCCACAATAATAAACTTTATCAGACCTTCCCCATGTCGGACTTGAAAAATACTCTCCCCGGTATCCCCAGGAGGAAAGGAAACGGCTTGGATAATTGACAGGTCCGCCCGTATATCTGGCCGACCTGCTATCCCGCCGTTTCAGGGGGAAAGAGCGTTACGTATAAGGTATAAAGCTTAGTTTGGGTAAACTATTGGTCAACTTTTTTCAAGTGGTCAAACGGGCTAATACCCCATAAATTTCATGTTCGTAATATACAAGTATTTTGAGTACAGACGGAAATAGTCAATGTTCCTGCGTTTGTTTGTTATTATGGAGTTTACCTGGTACCGTATCCTATATACGGGTTTTAGTCAAGGTCGACTAACAGTTTAAAGGGTCATTATTTCTTTATCGCCGTAGCTTATGAAGTAGCAGCATGAACTAGCACTTCTTGCAGCACTACTGTGATATTGTGGCCGGTCGCCCCGGTGGCGTATCAGGTTATCCTCGAGCCTGGTATAGGTCAGGATCGTGAGTTCGAGCCCCGCCGAGTGCATACTCGTATAAATTCGTTGGGACTTTTTCTTGTTCGCAAATTGACTTGCGGAAAGCGCAAGAAGAGCGTGAGTAAGCAACCCTCGATGAAAAATCGACGAGCAGTGGGATTGCCGAACCCTATGCGCGATAAAAATTGAAGGCAAGAAACGGGGGGGAAAAGGGACGATACCTGTGACCACGTCTTGTCCAGAAGTTGAGTTGTAAAAGTGTGGAAAAAAAAAACGTAAAAAAAAAAAAAGTGTCGCTCTTCCGGAAAGGAGCATACATACCTGCGGATTAACTTGACCCTTGATATAACAACCTCGTCACGTGTAGCGAGGCGTTTGCACTCTGATTTATCGGTACTCTGAAACAGAAAGAAACACGCGGTTAGTGACATATTGCGGGATTCGATATATTTTTGCGGGATTTGCGATGAATGGTGATTTATGCGTTACTTCGGGCAGGGCAAACCCGCTCGAGAAAGATCTCACACAGACTGGCCTTTTTCGCGAGCAGGTCGGATGCTTTATGTGGCTTGCTAACCAGACACGTCCGGCCACTTCGAACGCAGTGAGAGCGGTGGCCAAGAACACCAATTCACCGAGGAAGGTACAATGGAAGATTGCAGTTGGTACTGTCGCTTTCACCGGGATTTTGTGATAGAACATTCGGTTTTGGAGAATGATGCAATATGTCATGATTTAGTTGTCGTTCCCACATTAACTCGCATAATCAAGTCCGTGGTCACAGGGCAGGCTCCAGTCACTCTGGAGCTGAGGAATACCCCAGGGAAAAAAACACAAACAACCCAGGGTGGTACACGCATATATCACAGCTGACGCAATTCATGCGTCCACCAGAAACATAAAAAATAGAAATCGGGAGTCAGGCTACGATGTGCCAGGTCCATACCGGCTCATACGTCTCATTACTCGCGCCTGGAAAAACCGACTATACCGCTTGCCACCTAAGAAAGACTACCACGTATATATTACACGTAGTATCTATCACTACGCATATGCCCGACAGACGCAAGACAATTGGAAAAAAGAAACAAAGAAAAATGAACAAGGTAAAGGAAAGGAAACAAAAGAGAATAAAGCGAAAAAAAAAACGAAAAAGAAAAGGTAAGAAAGGAAAAGACAAGAAAAAATAAGTACGATAGGTTCATTATTTCTACTGTTTGACAATGAAGTATGAGATTTTCGGGACTTGGGGACGGCAACGGTTTTGGGTAAACTACCCGGGGTCATTCCTGCGTAATGAGTCTATGGTTTTCTCAACTAGTCCCGTAAGAATGAGACCCAGCTGGGCCAAATCGTTTAGTTATATTCTAAAAGGCAGGGTCACGCCCACCTGTTACCGCTTGTGCGGGGTAGGATTCGCTTGACCACTTACGAGGATTAAGGCTCGTTGAGTAGGAAAGATGTCTCAAACTCGACGAGTTCGCTACGTCTGAACCCGAGGGCAACAAACTTTTTCGCGAGCTTATTTGATTTGTTTCTTGACGGATTATTCTGCATGTATTAGCTGGATTTTGTTACTTTCAAGAGCGCATGGTAGTTAGGGAGACAAGTAACTGTTTCTTGACTTTTGAACTAATACTTTTTCACGATTGCGTTTTCTAGGTATGACAATATTTTGCTCTGCATTTAGTATTTGGAATTTGAATGGATTTTCAATATATACCCAGCCGGGAGGTACTTGTCAATTTCGAAAGTGAGTTTTGAGACTGCGATCCGATTGGCATCCCTATTACCGTGAACTACACACAAGATAACACACCTACATAAGATACCACACCCCCCACAGAATACGACACTCCGGTGATAATTTTGGGCGCATTTTTGCAACCATCGATTTACCACCGGGGCTACACAAGAGACCACACCCCGGTGATAATTTTAGTTACGCCGCATACATTCACGGGGCCCCTCCTTTCTACCACAGGGGTCACAGAACATCTGCCCCCTGGGCACACAACGCCACACCCTGTGTGCGGGGGGAACACCCCGTGTGGAGAACTCCAAGAACGTGAATGTTGAAGGAGAGCAGAATGCCTCTGCAATTGCCCCCGCTTCTCCGACAACCGCTTCGACCGCAGCAGTACATCAGGCGCCACAGATCACGTCGTTCTTTCAACTCGAGCGCACTTCTCCTACACAAGCGATTCCTGCCACGAACCCTCCTGCTGCTGCTGCTGATCTACCAGCAGCAGCAGCAGCAGGCACCAACATGACAGCCCCCGCATCGCCTCACCAGCAGCGACTCAACTCTACAAGGACTGTTTCGATATCCCCCCCCAAGCACGACTTGTGGGTGTTCGGAGGCTATCACAACCCCTGGTTTATCACACCCCCTCATTTATCACACCCCCAAATACACACTGTGGGTGTTCGGACGTGCTATCACACCCCCTGGTTCATCACACCCCCAAACGTACCCTGTGGGTGGTCGGACGTGCTATCACACCCCCTGGTTTATCACACCCCCTGGGGGCCGCCGCGACCAGCACTCTATCACCGGGGCTACACAAGATACCACACCCGCCACAGGATACCACACCCGGTGATAATATTTCAAGCGATCAAATATATCATCGGAGGTGTGTTATCTTGTGTAGTTTACGGTATATGGAGCTGACCACCGATTTATTAGGAAGGCTGAGTGCCGATCATCGGGCCGATGTTTGCGTTTTCGGATCTTTGGAATTTGAATTTCAGATATGAGTTTTCGGTCTATGGATTTCGGATTCGAGTTTTTGTTTTTACGCTTCGAATTTTCGGCGTAAATATTAGGTTCGCGATTACTGATGTTAGATACTCTCCGGAATTGTCTCTCTAAATTTATGGAGTGCTTTTCAAGGACTATGGTGCTGCAATCTTTCTTGCTCGTCACAGTAGCGCTGGGAAGATGTTGATTGACCCTAATTTTCAATTAATCGTTTTACACTGATGATGTGATATCATGGCATCATGCCGTATCATTCACGAAGCAGGGAGGCTGTTGATTGTGTGCTTTGATACGATACGGATATGATTGCGGTTGAGTATAGAAGGGGTTTTCAGTGATAAGTTGGGTACATGGTAGCGGTATGTCAGGATGGTGGAATAGTGGGAAAGGCAATTTAAGGCAATTTTTTAGTAGTGTGGGTTCACCAAAAACGTGACACAATTTACCGACGATATCCAACCATTTCGTGACACAAATTACCGACGGCAAGACGTTTCCCGACAAAATAACTCCCAAACTAAGCCAAAATCATGATATTTTTCACGTAACAGAACTCGACACAAAACCAAGGAGGTAGAGCCGTCTTTTCGGCCTTTGGCGCTGGCTTTAGCACGGCCGCTGACACTCCAGGCAGCCTCTGCTGTAGAAATGAACGAGTGCAGTTGATCCGCAGCGAACTATCCCGCTGTGCTCGCTTCTATGTGGCCATTGTCCATGCCATGTCATGCTACCTTCCTTCCGTTTTTAGCTCATGTCGTATGGTTGAGGTACGAGGAAACCCGTACGTACGGGGTGAGAACAGCAGTATGTACGACGAGCATGAACGCCAGCTGACGACATTAGCAAACACACAACAGCAGGTGTAGCAGCAGTAGCCGAAGGGCGAAACTTCTAGAGCAACTAGTAGCAACCAGAACCACACAGCACATAGCTCAAAGTGCAGTACGAGTGCCGTTGGCAAGTTTTTTAGTCGTACTCGCATCAGTCTGTCTAATACTTCAAAGTATATAACAACCGTTTTATTTTCATATCGATGAGAAAAAAGTATTACGTTTCCTGTAATAATGATACGTCGTACGAGCGGACGTTCTGATGTGCGCTCTGCCGTGAGACAATCAATCGAGCACACCGCATGTTTCACACAAACGAGAGCGAACACGAGGCACCCCCAGCACAGAGACACGTGACAACCACAGTCAGCTGTAGATCGTATAATTGGCCGGTAGTTCGTGCTTTGGTGGGTGTATCGGAAGTCGTTCGTAGTACTGCTGCTGTAGACAGTCGAAAAACCACGTGACATTTCGTTGTGGTGGCAGACTCGCCCGTAGACCCCCGAAATTTATGTTCCTTGTCTTCTTGGCCCCGTACACCCGTATTGAAAGATTGCCTTATTTTGGCTATTTCGCCGTCACTCCTCGTTGTGCTTCTTCTACCGAGTGCGTCTTGGTCTCTCCACGATGTGCCTTGGCTAGGTGCAACGTTGTTTATATACGTCTTTTTTTACTTTTCTTTAAAACGGTGACTCCACATCCCCACTCCTGTCAGCTCAACGGGTAAGCCCTTTACGCTTCGTAGAGATCAACAAACACGTATGTTCGAAGCGACTAGAAGTAAAAAATGAGGTCGGGTTGCGCGATTGCCGTAACTGACAGAAGATATCACCTGTACATAAGAAATACCCCCCCCCACAGGATACGACACCCCGGTGATAATTCTTGGCGTTTCTGACCAACCCCCGATGTATCACCCGGGGTATATAAGCTAACACACCCCGGTGATATCGTAGTGTAGATTTGTGGTTTGTGCCTTCGATTTTTGGTCGTGGTGTCTCCGCGTAACTTTTTTTTGGTTGTACCCATAGCGAGGTAGGTAGCAGCAGCCCACTATTGTGTGGGGGCAGGACGGTTGGCGGAGCAACCGCCTCGTATCACATCGGGCGAGGTACCTGCGATTTAGGTATATATATATATATATTTATATGCTCCAATCTAAGCCCGTATTTCGGTTGTATGCTCCAATCCAAGCCCGTATTTCAGTTGAAACTTTCTTCGGCGTCGAGGGGGTTGAGTCATCGCCGAGGTCAAATAAATGCTAAGGAGTTTCGTCGCCTTGGTTGGCCCCGTTGTTTTACTACAACCCAGTATCACAGGTAGGTACCTACAGGAGGAGTGCGGGGCAGCTGCAAGTGTTCGTGCAGGCATACCACACCCGTTGAAGTGTGCGGCAGCAGCGGTTTAACTGCTGTCACACCCTCAAACACGCCCTGTGGGTGTTCGAACGTGCTATCACACCCCCTTTTTATCACACCCCCAAACACACCTTGTTGTGGGTGTTCGGACGTCCTATCAAACCCCCTGGTTTATCACACCCCCATTGGACACCCTGCGAGCTGAACTTTATCACCCAGGGCACACAAGATATCACACCTCCCACAGGATACCACACCCGGTGATACTATTTTTAAATCCCAAAATGTTACCACCGGGGTGTGTTATCTTGTGTCAGTTACGGTAAATGCCTTCGAAGTCATCTTTCGGGTGAGATATTGAAGTCATGTCATCATGTTAGGAGCTCAGAATTTTCTGCTATGTATGCCCCTCTGCCGTGGGATGATTCCGAAGGAGGAGGAACAACAGGAGGAACCCTCTTGTTGCGTGCGCCTCTTCGTTTTGGAGAAACACGACTTACTGAAGAGCTCGTCGCAGCGCGTGTACCATCGCGTGCGTGTTCGGGGCGTGGGTTCCTAGAACGAACGTAAACAGATCGCGATCGAATTCCTGAAAACAAATCACAAAGATGATGATTCCTGGCAGTGGTTTCTTCAAGTTCTGAGTTTGGAAGTTCTGACGTGTCAATAATGAATGGAAGAGTTATTTCATAAATTTGCTGCTGCTGCTGCTGCTGTGGGAGTACCTTTCCTGTTTGTTTAGTCGGCAATCCCGACATCAACATATTAATGTTGATAGTATACTCGACGAAGTATCACATTATAATGATTAGAATTTCGAAACTATTCGAAAGCCAGCATCCATTTTATAAAGTAAAAGAAAAGAGTGAAAATGTCACCGATTCTTCTGTCACCGATTCTTCTGTCACGATTCCGGATGACGTTTACTGCTCAATGGTATGCGTGTTCCGAGGGAATGAGGAATGACCATACGGCACACGAGATGTATACGGTGGTAGTATGGTGCCTAGCCTACCGCCCAAGGCTTAAACATCAGATGCGTATGTATGTTCGTCCGTATGGACTGCTACGGTTCTGTGCGCCTTTTCCATCTCGTGTCTCGTGTTTTTACCGTGGTTTTAGGGCGGCGCCCGGGAATCTGCCAACATTGGCAGGAAGGAAAAGCCTGCCAACACCAAAAACGCCTGTCTACCTACTCCACAGAACCAGATTTCAATTTGAAAAGACCCCGAAGTACACCTGCCCGCACACTCTGCCCGCAGAGGTAACACACGTAGCAGCACGTAGCGGCGGACCCGCAGTGGTTAACCCCAAGGCATCTACGGGGCTGAGAACCGCCAGCAGCATGGAGGCTGCTGCAAGTGCTGCTGCCAGTCTTGCGAGCTCGGCTTTTCCTTGCCGCCTTGCGAGTCGGACGAAAGTGATACACCGGTTTCCTCCTCGCTAGGCACGGCGTGGAGTGCAGTCTCGGATGAAAGACATGCACCCACGACCTCGCTAGGCTTGACGTGGATTAACGAGGAGCCTATGGTGGTAGATGACCAGGCAGCTCCTTACAACGACAACTCAGCAGCAAGACGCAGATTCCCCGGCGCCGCTTATCAGAGGGCCGGCGGCACGATACTCTTAAAGTAGTACAGGACGTAAAAATAATGGCAAGCTGATATTTCTAGAAAGACAAGAAATCCGGGAGCTCAAGGCAGTGCAGATGACACCCTCCCGAATAAGAAACCCGCAGCCCCAGCCAGGATTCCTGTTTCTCGCTATCAAATAAGTACCTGATTCTTGTACAAGTAGGTGTAGTGCAGATAGATTGTTCTAGGCACAATGCTGCTCATACCGCAGTAGTAGCAGAAATTAAATATTAATAGGAAAAAAAGGAAGAAACCGGAATAATTCTGGCCGAGGCTGAATTTCTTATTTGAGACAGGGTGAGTTCTACAAACTATCTTCAGCACAGCGCCTCTCAATTATCTTCCCTTCCTGGTAAGGTACAAGTACTCGTATGAGCCTTGCTTTCCTATTCATATCCCTGGGTGTTTTTTTACATTTATGTCGTGCACTGTTGTGCACTACTACTACTACAAGTAGTGTAGTGCTGTATTCCATAATGTGTATTTTTTTCCCCTTTGTTCCCTCCTTGCGTGTCCAGGTTTTTGGCTCGTGTTCGGATTATCTTATTTTGGTTTTACTTTACTTTATTTTATTTCATTTTATTATGTTTCTTTTACGAGCTTTGGCTCTCCTTTGCGGTTGGGTCGTTTCTTCGATTTCCCCTTCATTTTGTTTGTTTCATTTTTTGTTTTATTTTTATCTTTGTTTTTATTTGTTTTCTTATTTTGTTTTTTGTTTTTTGTTTTTTGTTTTTGTTTTTGTTTTTGTTTATTTCGTATTTCTCTCTTCCAATGTATTTCTGTTGCTGACGTATGTATGTTGTGCCTGTCGTACCCAGTACTAGGGCATGACATTGCGTTGTCGAATGCATTACGATGCATTATCTCTGTGTCGTGGCTTGTGACCACAGAGCTGATCTTTCTAGGGTGAAGAATCAGTACGGACACTGGGTGTGCTGGATGTCGACGAGTAGAAGAACGGTTTAATGTGAAGAACACACACACACACACACAACGGCAAGCATCACCAACCAGCCGCCAGCCGCAACATAATGTTTTCTTCATGCGTTTGTGATACAAATGTTCACCTAAAGTATAAATACCTACACATACCATTATAGTGGACAAAAAAAAGGACACCTCCCAATATAAAATCACCCACATAGAGTATATTACGAGTACCAACAACGCAGCTTGCAAAGATGAGTATTGACCTGAAATTCGTCGAACTCACGGCTGACGTCCTTGAAAATTAGTTATAAAATGTTGTTGTTGCTATACAACGCGTTTTTTTTTGCGTTGAACTCCTTGGTGTGTATCGAATGGATGAAGTAGGGCTTTCGGTGACAATATTCGACTGGGAAGCGATGCGGGTGGTTCCGCCAAAATAGACGACACGAACACCACAAATAACTGGACCGACGTAACTCTAGTTCAACCAAATGATTGGCGATGCTTCTGAAAAATTCTTCTTCCAATACAGACACTTTTGTGTGGTGTATGTCTTGGCACTGAATCGTTCTTGCCGCCCGGCGACATCCAGCACCCCCCATCATGCCAGGCGAAGGAAAAGAAATATCAGGGGGGTGGGGAATAGCTACGAGTAGGGACCAGGTAACCCACCCCCCCTTCTTCTTTCCCTCTCCCCAGGGATGGATAAAAAGCAAAACATATGAAAGGGAAAACTAAACAAAAAGGGACCACAATTTTGTCGACAACGGTGGTAGTATCGCTGTTGCCCCTCCCCCAGATGAAACAGACAATCAAACCCAGGGCCACACAAAACGAAACGGCCGGCTCGCAAGCGAAGCAAAAACTTAAACTCGTACGATATTTCTTCTTTGTGAATTAACAAAAGGCAAACTTGACCCGACACTGCAGACGCTAACCTACCACACCAAGATGGGCCCGAGTGCACTTTTCACATTCACACCATGACCACCACCGCTTCCCGTCTGATCTAGTTTTTTCCCAGTTCTGCAGGCCTTGGGCCGGTGCTTTCCTGGCGGCACAGTGCGTTGGGGCCGCCCCTCCCTCCCACGCGGGGCAGGGTGAGCCTCCTGGTACGCGCCTTCTTGCCGACTGTGGCCGCGGTGAAAGAAAATCTGAGGGCCCCGGAATGGGCCCTTGGGCTTCTTGGGCGTCTGTTGGCGGCGCCAAACTACCCTGCCTCATCCCCGCCGCCGCCAAAATCGAACATCTTTGCAGCCGACGCCGACACGCCTGCACCTGCCGCTGCGCCCCCCCCTTCGCTGCCGCCACGAACGCCAACAATACCTGCCCCATACCAACTCCGCAAAACAGCAGGGGAAACAGCGCTACCGACAACACCCGCAATCATCGCGCCCCCGTCAGCTTCCTGCAATCTAGTACGCAATGCAGTATTTCGTTGACAAATAGAGATAATCGTATTCCTAACGTTGGCGTGCCCTTTGATTTGATCATAGCGATTCTGAAGTTGTTGGGAGGTCGACAAGATCAACCGGCCCCTCACCCCGAGCATCAGGTCCCCACAATCTCTGAGAAAGGTCGCTTCTTTCACCAGTGTCTGCCACGTCGAGAGCAGAGACCCACCCAGGAAACATCGGGCTATCCGGTGACCAGCTGGCCGTGTCGCTTTAGATAATCTCAAACTCAAACTGTTCGTAGCACGCTCCAATCTACTTCGGCAGTCCGCGGTTCTTCGTAGCCATCTAAATGTCCCAGCGATAATTGAACTCCAGCAGATCGAGTGGGTCCAGCGCAGGAGAAGCGCAATAGTAGCCTGCGGAGGTAACGATGAAAACCCTTAAAAAAAGGACAAACAGTTACAGCAGGCGGAAAACATATTGGACAGGTGTACGTTAGGTCCATTATAACACGAATTACCTGGTTGACCACCAAGCCGAAGAAAAAACTCAACATGTTACAAACACTGCAACAAACGAAACCGTGCGGTATACTTGACGGCAAATACTATCTATGAGCATCGGGTTACGCCGTGAGGCCAATGTTATGGGTGGAAATGGTTGCTGTACCTGCTAGTGATAGGAAAGTCACGAGAAACACACACACCAAGCCCCTGTACTGTTGGAATCTCTGACACAGCGACGACTGGTGATCCCCGCTTTACTTTTCCCTGTTGCGTAGTACAGCGGCACGCCGTCAGGCTTGCTTAGACAACCAGCTTCGATGTGCTTGCGGAGCAGCTTCACGACTTCCAGTGCTTTCGGGCGCAGGAGAATTTATCCCGATTTCGCATCGATCACGTCGCAGAACCGATCAATCACTGAATCAAAGCGAGTCAACAATCGTGTACGCTCGGGCGCCAACCGCCGACAAATCCGCAAGAAACACAGTTCATCTCTATCTCTGTCTACTCTGCCACCTATTCCGACGGCATTTTTGCGCTTGAAGAACACTTCTACCTGCAGTTGGAAGCAAGATCGGCAGGAGCGTAATGGTCACGACACATGACCCAGTTGGGGCATTGTTTTCGACGACAGCTAAAGTCTCCCCATATCACTGATCCGAACAACGACACAAGTGACGTCAAAACCAATTGCCTCTTTGATGTCTTCCAGATTAACGATATAGCAAGAATCTCTCGATCGAGCCATGGAGGGCTTGAAGGCGCCGTGACTCTTCTTCACCAGGCGCGAGATACGTGGAAGCGCGTGGAAGGTATCCAGGCGACCCTTGAGCATGTTTGGGCCACCCCCCTGATGCAGTTGGGTAACAACCAACATGAATTGAGAACACTCGAACAGAAAAAAATCGTATACAAAGCGCACGTTGACGCCGAGCAGATTTAAAAAACAAACAACACATATTTGCCACCTCTGCAGCACTCACGTCGTCCTGGTAAACATTGCCACCGATCTCGTCTCCGCCTCTTAGGTCGCAAGCGCGGTCGTGACCAGCATCAAAGTCATACCCGTCGCCACCGTCCTTTTCGCCCTCGTCCGAGTCCGTATCATCTAGAAAAAAAAACAAAACGAAAAAGTTTGGTTTGTTGGGCGAATACAAACGTCAGCAAGAGAATGAGGAACGCCAATGCGGGCAGGGCGTCAGACAAATCAGCTCAATTTTTTCCAAGGACGGTGTAAGGCCTTACCTAGCGAGCCCAACACGTGGCAAGGTGCTTCGGTGGCGAACAAGTCGGGGTCATCGTTGTAAGCAGCACTTGCATTCGGGTTTGGCGACGGTGCTGGTGTCGCAGGGGGGGGTGTCCAATCGGCCGCAAGGCGAACATGGGTAACGTCCCACAGAACAAGCCTGTCACCGCCGCCGCCGCAGATTTCCTTCATCGTCACACGACCCACACCCGCGGAGGAAGGTGCCTCCTTGTGTGCTGCGTACGTAGCAGGCTTGACCGCGTCGCTCACTTTGACTACGACGTTCTTCTGGCCGCCAGATTGACGTGATCGAGGACGCCACCGAAGCAAAGATCCAGCGGTAGTCTCATGGCCCTGTACGTTCCCAACGCCAACACAACTGGCATGGTTGTTGCTGTGGAGTCGCACCTAGAGTTCCATCGCAAAATAGACCAGGTTTGGGGGGTGATAACAGGTTTAGTCGCTTGTGATGCGGATGTGCCGTGCATGTTGTTGGTTTAGATGATGCGAGAAATAAGGTCTCGATGAATGTGGTACAGAACATCCCAATCGCATCTGTGTTCCCGGCGGCAAAATGGTCGGAACCGGGCTGCGCATGGGATCCTTCAATGCATCGATCTCCTCGTAAACGAGAACGGACGCGTAATCATCCAAGCAGGCATACTCTACCCGTGACGGCACCGTAAGGATTTTAAAAGGCAGGCATCATTAACATTGCACATACCAGCAGATTCAAGAGCATGGCGCCAACAATCTAGCTGGCAACAAGAAACGTTCGATAACCTACAACGAGCGTGAATAGGACACGCGCACAGCTAACTAGAGTAGTATCACCAGTTGGGCGTTGAGGGGAGAACTCCAGCGAGACAAGGGGAAGATCGGGTCTGTGGGCACCTCTTTCCCAACCAAACTAGACACTATACCCGCCAGCGAAAGAGATGGCGTCTGCACCCAACAAGCTTTCGCGTGAGTCAGCGCGCCCACAGTGTTCGCGGCTTTGACCTCATCCAAATACGTGGCGTCTGACTTGGTGTTGACGCCAAGTCTACCATCATGTCCTGGTACCAAATCACGCTGGTTTTTCACCTTTGGAAACGCAAGCGAGAATTTTCGATTTTAATACGCCTTGTGCCAGCTGCGAACTGCCGAACCAAGAAAACACGACTGCCGCAATTGTACCAGGTGCCAGTTATCATGTACCAGTCATCATATGCTCAGAGCTATACATCACGTGTACGAGTGTAGAAGCTACGACAGCAAACAAGCTTCAGCAGAAGTAATAGTTTCAAAATAGATGGCGTGATTAGCCAGGCTGTTATTTACACGAAAATAAGAAACTCGGGATACTTTGTACTGAAGTTAATGTACAATAAGGTAGAGTGCACCCTCTCCCAAATAAGAAAGCCAGCCTAGGTCGCTATTTTATGTGCCTGGTATCTTTTAGGTGTCCTGTACTACTGCATCTGGTATCTGGCATGCGATTAATCAGAGGCCAGGTATGGTATTTACTTCGTACCAGGTACCAGGTATCGCATGCTCAGAGCTATGATACCTGGTACCAGGTAGATTCGCGTACAACCAGCAGCGCACAAGCAGCAAGAGCAGTAGCCTACAATGACCTGGTACGACTCGTACCTCGTATCAAAATAACATTGCCGAAGACAAACTGCTGGTGTACAGCAGTACAGAACACGAAAAAATAAACCAAAGCCAGGGTGATATTTAGCTACCGGAGTAAGAACCTCGGGAGTCAATATACCTTTATGTGACCACGGACTCTAGATTTTTGACGACAGTTAATGTGAGAAAAAAAAAGACATACTGAAGTTACCTGTAAGAACAAACCCTCTGCCAAATACGAAAGCCAACCTACTGCTGTAGGTCAGTATTTCCGTGCCTTACGATATACAGCGGTACTACAGCAGTACAAGACACCTACCTGTAATATTAAAGGTGCAGTAATAAAAAAACCAAGTTGATATTTTCAGGAAAAAAAGAAGCTCGGGAGCTGTTATATTAAAGTCAGTGTCTGGTGTAGAACGTACCCCCTCATAAATAAGAAAGCCAGCTTACCGCAGGTACCAGGTAAGTATGTTTCTTATCTGGTGTCCTGTAGTCTACTGCTTTAGCTTTACCATGGTACCAGATACTGCTATGCAAGATTCGTCCGTACAGCAGCAGGTAACAAACAGAAGTCTACGAAAGAACCACTCACATCCGGCCTTGTGTAGCGTAGGTAGAGGGCTGTAAGGAAACTACCCCACCCGCTTGCTTTTTTCTTGACGTGCTGGCTTTGACAGAATAGTGCTCCTGATGTCGATGAGTGCCCTGCTGTCAAAGTAGATGAAGTTGCACTTTGTGGTGGTTCGCTCTCCCGAGCGGATCCATCACCGCTGCCTCCACCGCTACTTCCATCGCTACCTCCACCGTCATGATCTCCGCCGGTGCTGCTTCCAATGCCCCCACCGCTGCCTCCGCCATCAATACCCACCTCGTCGCATCGACAGATGGCAGGCTCCAAGAAACGAAACCATGGTCACCGACTTCGTGGTCTTTTTCAAATTGAAATCTGGTTCTATAGAGTAGGTAGACAGGCGTTCTTGGTGTTGGCAGGCTTTTCCTTCCTGCCAATGTTGGCAGATTCCCGGGCGCCGGTTTTAGGGAGTAGCCTTCAACTTTGCGATGTTCTCACCCCACTAATCATACCACAGATAAAGTACCAAGTAAGTGCATTTCGATGTTTGAGGTGGTCCGCACTTACGTGTATAAAGTGAAAGATATCTGGTACTTTATCTGCTACGATTGGTGGGGTAAAGCTGGTAAAGGCGTCTCTTTCTAGGTGAGAAAGCGGGGAAAGGATGTGATAATAAATACTCCGGAGTACCTGGTATTAATAGTGTTTTTCGACCAAATTTCGATTTCACATGCATGGGCTTTCGGATCCTCCTATCGTAGGGCTCCAGCACATTTAGATGCCCACGTGACAAGAGTTTATGTGAGAAAAACAAAATAACAATAGACAACAACCACAACTTAACTCATGGTAAGGTGCCACGAAGAGAGAGGAAGAAAATAAGAGCTCGGAGCGCCCCTCAGCCCGGATAGCGTGACGCGCAGCACCGAAAAGGGGGTGGGGAGAGTACGCAAACAGCCACTACTGAAGGAAGGAAAGAGAGACGTCAGGCAGGGTGATAGCGAGGCATCAGACCGACTACTAAGTAGAACCTGTCAACACAAATCGACACACGACGTGGAAGAAAATACGTGGAGGTGTGGTGAGCTTTTAAGATGTCGTACCTGGTATGTAGTGTTCTTCATCCGCGGGAGGACACACATGAATATACAAAAAAAGTAACCGCAAGGTACTGCGACTAACTTGTGCGTGCGTGCGTATGCTTGTTTCCTTCGGGTTACTTGCTCGGTCCTCCTCGGGGACAGAGTGCAGTGTCAACCGATACAACGGTACTACCAATAACGTCGCATTCTTTGTCCCTTGCTGACTATCCTGGGGCGCCTCCAGCGGGCCCGGGAAGGTTGTTTGGACTCGTGCGTTTCTTGCCTGACGTTAGTGGGCTTGTTGGCTGGCTGCAGTGCCGAGAGGCTGTCTCGCTCCATTCATTGCTGTGTAGTGGTACTGTATTGTTGTTGTTGCTGTTGTTGTTGTTGTTCTCACATTAACCAGCATTACCAAGTCCGTGGAGGCTCCAGTCGCTCGGAATGGAGGAATACCCCACCTTGGGACAAGAAAACATTCTGGTGAATAATACCAAGAGTGGTACTGCTGTATGTAGTGAGTAAATAACACGTGAAATGCTGACAGGGCGCCTAGCTGGGGGTTACCCTAAAAGCATTTGCCTACTCTGCACCACATCGGACGCGTATCGCTGCGCTGGACTGCATACATACCTTCTTCCTGTGTACCAGTTGCGAACTTCCTCTACCAGGTAGTACGTACTAGAGATACCACCACTGCACGACCACCACGAGCACTGCTGTTCCGTTCATTTGGTATACTGTATATAGATAGTCTAGTGGGATAATAAGGTGTATTGCATGTAGTATATAAACTACATCGTCGGCTGACTACTCTCGTAGGCTGACTACCCGCTGTTCCGTTCATTTGGTAGACTAGACTACGATATACATCGTACCGATTTAACTTTTTATTATTTTTTGGCGGAGGCATCAATCGCGATATAGACTCGAGACTATACACTTAGACTATAATAGACTAGTATCACACACAGCTTGCAAAGATGAATTTCGACAAAGTATTCGATCTCACAGCTGGAGTTTATTTTATTTGAAAAATATTTAGACTAGTCTACTGCACCATTACGAGCACTGCGATTCCATTCCTTTTGTATGCTGTATGTAGTGGGATAAGGTATAATATATTGCATGTATGTAGTAAAAATATAGACTATAAATCGTCGGCTGACTACTCGTCGTATCGACTTCACTTTTTATTTTTTTTGGCGGAGGCATCAATCGCGATATATATTCCCCATCACCCGCACCATCGCCTAGACCTAGCACCACACGTATAACAAACCCCTCACCTAAAGCCCTTCCTCCCCCCCCCCCCCCGCCTCCCCCCCGCCCCCACCCCCCACCTGCCCCCCAACCCATCCCAACCCTACCCCCTCGAACACTCCACCCTCTCTTTACTCACTGATTGTACGACTTACCCCAGGATATACATGATAAACTGATGTATTATTTCCAAAACCGTCACGTTTATCCCCTCAAAATAATGTATAGTTTCCAGGCACATATTGAGCTGCCCCACACGCCCCCCCCCCGCCGCCCCAACCCCCCCCCCGCCCCCAATAATAAACTGGTGCCAAAACCGTCAGATTTATCCCCTCGAAAGGATTTATAGCTTACATGCACAAATTGCCCCCTCCCCCCCACCCCCCCCCCCCCCTCCAAACCCGCTCGCTTTTGATCAAAACCAGGCCCCCACGTCCTTCAAAACTCCGCCCCACCCCCCTCACCGGTTATTCGACTTACAAGATTCACTTGATAAAAGGATACATTTCCCTTCACAGCTGTCAGATTTTGTCCCCCTCAGAAACGGGTTTTATAGTTTTCGCGCACAGACTGACTAAAATCATCCTGTTGACCCTGATAGCTACACTGTTGTTGTAAGGGGAGTCGCCGACCTATATCCTTAATGAGGACACACAACTCGTAATGCGCGCGATCGGAGTATCACACACAGCTTGCAAAGATGAGTTTCGACGAAATCTTTGATCTCACAGCTGAAGTGTATTTTCATTTTTTATATTATAGCCATGATATATTATGCGTGTACTTTCCGTTAATATTTTCTCTTCTCACACTTTTACTTTCCAGCTTCTTCTGGACAAGCCGTGGTCACAGATAGATGTCGTCCCTTCTCCCCCCCGGTTCTTGCCTTAACTTGGAATTTGTATCCGGTCTCCCCGGGTGCGTATCAGGTTATCCTCGAGCCTGGCATACTATGAATAGATCAGTTTCGTGAGTCCGAGCCCCGCCGAGTGCATACTCGTATAAAATCGTCGGGACTTTTTCTTGTGCACAAATCGACTTGCAGAAAGCGCGAGAGCGTGAGTTAGCAACACTCGATCAAAAAACGACGAGCAGTGGGATTGCTGAACCCTATGCGCGATGAAAATTGAAGGCAAGAACATTGGGGGAGAAGGGAGACCCGCCGAGTGCATACTCGTATAAAATCGTCGGGACTTTTTCTTGTGCACAAATCGACTTGCAGAAAGCGCGAGAGCGTGAGTTAGCAACACTCGATCAAAAAACGACGAGCAGTGGGATTGCTGAACCCTATGCGCGATGAAAATTGAAGGCAAGAACAGTGGGGGAGAAGGGACGACACCTGTGACCACGGCTTGTTGTCCAGAAGCTGGAAAGGGAAAGTGTGAGAAAAAGGAAAAGTACACGCATATATATAGTCTAGCTATAGACTACTATATATATCGCAATTGATGCCTCCGCCGAAAAATATAAAAAGTCAAATCTGTACAAACGAGTACTCAGCCTACGATGTATACAAGTATACTACATGCAATATACCTTATCCCACTACATACAGCAGTATACCAAAGCAACGGAATAGCAGTGCTCGTAATAGTCGTGCAGTGGTCTCTCTATTACGTACTACCTATCTGGTAACTAAAGGAAGTTCGCAGCTGTTACACAGGAAAAGGTATGTATGCAGTCCAGCGCAGCGATACGCGTCCGATGTGGTACAGAGTACGCAAAAAAATGCATTTTAGGGTAACCCCCAGCTGGGCGACCTGTCAGCATTTCACATGTTTTTTACCTGGTACATGTTTTCTTGCAAACACAGTTGCTGCTGTTGTTGTTGTTGTTGTTGTTGTTGTTGTTGTTGTTGTTGTTGTTGTTGATGTACTACTAAGAGGGAGGGCGAGAGTAGTGCAAGGAAAATAAATGTTATGGAAAAAACGACTGATGATGATACGAGTACAAATCGAGGAGAACAGCTTTTCCGACAAGCTACACCAAAGAGCAATTAATAACACCAGTACAGTGGGGATATTCCGGTTCAAGATCACCCCGTGCCAAGCCGAAGCAGGCTCTCATTGTTCCTATCTGTTGTGGGCAATATATGGCTGTTATTAATAGCATGCCGGGGCGTAGCGATTCAATCGATCTTATTATGTCCCGAATGGTTTTATATTCGACGCTCCGGGCACCAACTGTATGTATTCCTAATATATTCATAACCTCGCTTGCTGCGTTTGTAAGATGTATCTCTGTCTTAGAACTGGCGGCCTCAGAGCCCCACATCGGCACGGTAAAAATCATGGGCGTACAAATCGTACATTTGAGCCAATAATAATGTGAAAAGGAAGTACAGGCAGACATGTTAAATTGCGGTAGACCACACTACCAACCTATTGCGTAGGGTATTTCGTATTTATCGTCTGCATGATCGCCTCCCAACCTATGTATGCCAAACGAAGCATGAAACGTGATTGAGCGCGGGTACACCAAGCGTTCTTTTCAAAACGCTGATGATTGGCACTTCTCCCTCTCGTGCTCAATGGTTGTGATATTGCATGACCACATCGCCTCACCTGCTGTATTTTGCAGTAGTATGTACGTATCTCTTTCCTGTAATTAGCGATGTCAGAAAATGATGGTAACTACATGGCTTTACCTATAGATTGAAATATTCCATCTTCCGATCCATGTACAAGCTCAAAATATGAGTACTGACCGGAAATTCGTCGATATATATATTTTGTCCCCCTCAGAAACGGGTTTTATAGTTTCCGCGCACAGACTGACTAAAATCATCCTGTTGACCCTGATAGCTACACTGTAGTTGTAAGGGGAGTCGCCGACCTATATTCTTAATGAGGACATACAACTGGTAATGCGCGCGATCGGAGTATCACACACAGCTTGCAAAGAATAGTTTCGACGAAATCTTTGATCTCACAGCTGGATGGAGTGTATTTTCATTTTTTATAATATATTTTATAAAACGTTAGAGTAACAACGTATCAATTTGGTGTCCCACACAGAGTTTTTATTGTTATTATTACTATTATTTTTTTTTTTATTATTATCATTATTATTATTATTATTATTATTATTATTATTATTATTATTATTATTATTATTATTATTATTATTATTATTATGATTATTATTATTATTATTATTATTATTATTATTATTATTATTATTATTATTATTATTATTATTATCATTATTATTATTATTATTATTATTACTATTACTATTATTACTATTATTATTATTATCATTATTATTACCATTATTATTATCATTATTATTATTATTATGATTATTATTATTATTATTATTATTATTATTATTATTATATTTATTATAATTATTATTATATTTATTATTATTATTATTATTTTTATTATTATTATTATTATTATTATTATTATTATTATTATTATTATTATTATTATTATTATTATTATTATTATTATTATTATTATTATTATTATTATTATTATTAGTTTATTATTATTAAAATTATTATTATTATATTTATTATTATTATTATTATTATTATCATCATTATTATTAATTTATCATAATTATTATTTTATTATTATTATTATTATTATTATTATTATTATTATTATTGTTATTGTTATTGTTATTATTATTTCCATTATTATTATTCTTATTATTACTTTTTTCATTATTATTATTGTTATTATTATTATCATTATTTATTTCATTTATTTCGGGAGCTAGCTGTATTCGTACTCGATACTAAAGCCGGGGGGGAGAAAAAACAAAATAAACCACACCTACCATACAAACGGTAGAGAAGTATAGTGGAAACTACAGTAATAAATTTGTAAATTAGATGTTATGTTAGATCTAGCTCTAAATTCCCCACCTAAAGTTAAAATACAAACACCTACCATTATAGTGAGCAAGAAACAGGACCCCTCCTAATAAAAACCCACTCATATAATATTATATAAAATGAATATACACTCCAGCTGTGAGGTCGAAGATTTCGTCGAAACTCATCTTTGCAAGCTGTGTGTGATACTCCGATCGCGCGCATTACGAGTTGTGTGTCCTCATTAAGGATATAGTTCGGCGACTCCCCTAACAACTACAGCAGTGTAGCTATCAGGGTCAACAGGGTGATTTTAGTCAGTCTGTGCGCGGAAACTATAAAACCCGTTTCTGAGGGGGACAAAATCTGACAGCTGTGAAGAGAAATGTATCCTTTTATCAAGTGAATCTTGTAAGTCGAATAACCGGTAGGGGGGGGGGGTGGAGTTTTGAAGGACGTGGGGGCCTGGTTTTGATCAAAAGCGAGCGGGTTTGGAAGGAGGGGGGGTGGGGGGAAGGGGGGGCAATTTGTGCATGTAAGCTATAAATCCTTTCGAGGGGATAAATCTGACGGTATTGGCACCAGTTTATTATTGGGGGGGGGGGGGGGATTGGGGCGGGGGGAGGGGGGGGGGGTTGGGGCGGCGGGGGGGGGGGCGTGTGGGGCAGCTCAATATGTGCGTGTCACGAGTACCAACAACGCAGCTTGCAACGATGAATATTGACCTGAAATTCGTCGAACTCACGGCTGACGTCCTTGAAATATTTTCTTTAAATAACAAATTATGAAACTTTAACACATTGTTTTACCACACCTACAGATTGTGTTGCATACCACATCTAACATCATATCTTCTAGAACAAAAAAACATATCAGGCAGGTGATATAATAAAGGGATGTATCATTGCTACAACCGTCAGATTTGTCCCCTTCATGGATTTATAGTTTCCGCGCACATATTGAAGTGCCCCCCCCCCCCCCCCCCCCCCCCCCGCCCCCCTCGATCCCTCTTGTTCAAACGCCCCACCTAAAATCAAAATCTGCCAGAGTAGTAGACACTACCAGCCAACTAATTGACATCACCTCATTATCTTTCTAGCCATCCATGGCGTAACTCCAATTCATTTCCCCCCGCCCCACCCCCACCCCCCCTTTTATCTTTTTTTCTCGTCCGCTCTTTTGTTCAAACGCCCCACCTCCAACAACAGTCGAAATCGGCCGGAGTAATGAGCACTTCTACGCACGATCGCCTAGACATAACACCACGCGTTTAGCAAGCCCCTACATATATGCGTAATACGCGCGATTGGAGTATCACACACAAGCTTGCAAAGATGAGTTTCGACCAAATCTTCGATCTCACAGCTGAAGAGTATTTTTATATTATTTGGGACCTAAACCTCTTGAAACCCCTCCCCCCCTCCCCCCTCCTCCGGAACCTGCCCCCCCCCCACCCCCCCGCTTTTTTTTCCCTCCGCTCCCTCTTGCTCAAACGCCCCACCTAACATCGAAATCTGCCAGAGTAATGAACATTTCCACGCACTTGATATCACCTCATTATATTTCTAGAGCCATCCATGCCGCTGCTGCAATTCACCCCCCCCCCTTCTCCAACGCCCCCTCCTTCCCCACCACCCGCACCATAGCACCACGCGTATAGCAAACCTCTACATCTATGCGACCTAAAGATGCTGATTCAAAAACCCTTTCGCCCCCCTACCCCCCCCTACCCCCCCCCACTCCACCCCCCACCCCCCACCCCCACCCCCTAGAACGCTCCGCCTCCCCTCACTGGTTGTACGACTTGCAAGATATACATGATAAACTGGTGCATTCTTTCCAAAACCGTCAGATTAATCCCCTTAAAGGAGTTATAGTTTCCACGAACAGATTGAGTTGCCCCGCCCGTCCCGCCATCCCCCCGCCACCCCGCTCCCTTTTGATCACAATCGGCCCCCCACGTCCTTAAAAACTCCGCCCTCCCCTCACCGGTTATTCGACCTACAGGATTCACTTGATAAACTGATGCATTTCCTTCCACAGCTGTCAGATTTTGTCCTCCCTCAGAAACGGGTTTTATAGTTTTCGCACACAGATTGACTAACATCACCCCGTTGACCCTGATAGCTACACTGCTGTAGTTGCAAGGGGAGTCACCGATCTATATCCTTAATGAGGATACACAACCCGTAATACGCGCGATCGGAGTATCACACACAGCTTGCAAATACGAATTTCGACAAAATCTTCGATCTCACAGGTGGGGTGCATTTTTATTTTCACAATATATTCATCCCGAGATCGAGCGTTTCGTACGAATTGTGGTCGCATGGCGAATGTTTGCCCTACTCGAGTAGTATAAAAGAAAGCCGGTGAAAATGTTACGAGCTTATGTTTTTACCCAATAAGCGAATGAAACGGGATTGTCAGCATGCTTTTCTGTGTCGCATAGGCGACAAAGAGGTGATTATAGTATTCCATGATTATGGGACCATCACGCGAATCAAATATGCGCTTTTTTGCCTCATTTCAGGCCTTTTCCCACCGTTGTTATGCTCGAGTTATGCCAGTCTTTTAGTTCCATTTACAAATACTTATGTCGTTTTTCGTTGAACTTCTCGTTTTGCTTGAAATTGTGTTTAACCGGGGGGGGCAGAATCCTGGATACAAATCGATCTAATTCGTCCATTTATATTGCGTTTGGTGCCGTTGTTGTTGTTCAAGTGTTTCTCTCATTTTCATTTTGAGCGTGCTTTCTCGGCATGCCAACCTTATATATAGGCTTATAATGGCGTTTTTGGGCGGCCTATCTTGCAAATAGCTGGTCGAATTGCGTTCGCATTGCGAATATTTGCTGGATACGGAAGACTGCGAGAAAACCCGAGTCGGTCGAAATAGTTGTAAGCTTATTGGACCAAAGCCCACCAGCCAATCACGAATACGCCAATGGGGTCGGGATTGATACGCCGTCCGGGAGGTATCGACCGGGGAGATCATCGGTATAGTTCCCGCGTTGTTGGAGCTGTAGAGATTCGGAGGATTTCTGAACCGGAGATGGGGCCTAATCTCCCCCCGTGCGCGACGGAACTGCCCACCGTTGGTTGGTGAACCTATATCATCCTCCTAGAGTAGGGCGGCGCCGTGAAGCTCGAACCAATCAGCGATTTAGCCAACGCAATTGGGGTTTCCACACCGTGACGGGCGGTGACGACCCGAGTGAACTCGTTTCTTCCCCTGTTTTGTCTAACGTTTAGAGGTATAGAATGATCTCTAGACCGGGGATCGGACCCTATCGTCCCCTGGTTGCGCCGGCTCTATAATATACGACCCCCAGCCAATCAGAGATTGGCCGGTCGGTCGGGTTGGCGATTTCTTCTACACTGTGCGGAGAGGTATCAATCCTGGTGATGTCCGTGTTCATTGCCGGGTTGTCGGAGTTGTACATGTATGTGTTGATGGATTATGATCGTGGAATGGGACCCTATCGTCTCCAAATGATGGTTACTTTATTATGTACAATCCCCGGCCAATGAGCGATCAGCGATCAGACAACAGGCCATACCATGTAATATATGTTTTTTTTTTTCGTTTCAAACTCGAGCCTGAAATTCTTAACTGCTAAATTCTTAGTGCAGTGCAATCGCGTACTACTAGTACTCTATCTGCCATATAGAAACAAGTAGCAGCATTGTTATAATAGCTTTCGAGGAATTGAATGACGAACGCAGTGACACCGTGTTTCACGCCTAGAATATCGCTAGCAAGTCTCTTCACGATCACTACACACACAGAGAGACACAGTCGGTCTGCGAGCCTCGGATCTAGATATGGTATCAGCATGTAGTAGCAAAAACAGGCTCAGTTCGCGACAGTCAGTGGCTACGTAGAGAACATGCAGCAAACATGTGGCCATTCCCGTGCTGGCGCTGGATGCTTGGTTGAGTCAAAACGTCGAGAAACATGCTGGAGAAACACACTTGAAACATCGTCGTGGCCTGAATAATAGAGGGTCAGCCTGCGTGGGGTCGGATGTATCCGATCGAAATATACACTGATGAAGCTCGGAATCGGATTCACGCAAGAAACGGCAGAAGTATGTAGTCCACTGTTAGTCTATATCGATATCTTGGCATTATTTTACATCCTACACCCTGTTGTATGTTGACGGTTTTTACTCTCCATCAAATACTCAATCGACGACGCTTGCTGCCCTGCACTACCCGGAGTATAGGTGCCGGCGATGCCGGCACCCATTCGGAGCCCTTGTCTATATATATATATACGATACGTGTTATTGAGCGGACAGGGATTAGTCAGGAGTGTTTTTTTCACATCGGCCTCAGTATGGGATTCTCGAAACAGGAGTTTCTCCGTCAAATCGCTTCGAGCCGACTTCGAGGGGCAGCTCAAACGCCGCTCACCCTGCCTTATCCGTTCCGCACCTTGACGTGAGCGCGGATGGACGTTGAACGAGACAAGCGAGAAGTTTCTCGAATTTTGCATTTTGAGGGAGGAGCTTTTGACTGGGTCTTGACGTCTGAGGAGCTTGCACGAATACATTATGCAACAACATTTCAAAATTGGCATATTTTCTTAAATGGCATCTATACTTCTTCCAGAAGACGCTTTTTTCATGGCCGCCTCTGCCCTATCGTAGCTACTACTGCTGTGTGTCGTTGCCTTTCGGCTCAGTGGGTGTAGCCCTATGTAACCAACAAAGGATGTATCGTGAATTCGATTCTCACCGAGATCATATTTTGTATTCAGGAGCGTGCGCGCTGGAGGCATTATGAATGGTTATGATTGTGTTCTCCTGGGTACTGCTGTAGTAGTAGGTGGAGAGGGGATAGCCCCGGAGATCCCTGTTACGAAGTCTGTGATAATTAATTGACGAACCCGAAAACATATATTTGGTTGGCAACGCACTGAGTAACTGAGTCACGTGACAGTGAGTGGTGCTACGATATGTGTCGTGAGTTCGATTCTCCCCGACGTCATACTTGTCTTTGCCAAGCGTGCGCGCTGAAGACATCATGAGTGGGTATGTTGGTAGTTTGCTCCTGAGCATTCCCTGGACAATATGTTTTTATTCAATGTCTTCCAGGTCAATAAGCAATGGATAGGATCCTATTCAATTAGAAGACCCATTGTTGATCAGGGTAGCTATCGATGGGTACTGCTCGTAGCCTATTGCGTCGACAATGCAAGCAGACCTAGCTTTCTAGCCGCAAGGATCTTCGAAGGTAGTTGTTATGCTCTCTCATGAGCCCAGAGCTATTTGATAGTCTGCAGATCGGAATAAAAGAAATTCCAAAATGGGGCGGAGCAGCGTTTATGGCCGCGTTTTGGGTCCGTTTTGGGTCCGGGTTGGGGTTAGGGTTAGGGTTAGAGTTAGGATCAGGGGTTGGGTTGGGTCTATGCCCTTAACTCGATCCCACCAGAAGCTCACAAACTCGAACAGCCTACTGCCCCAAAGATCCGCGCGATCAGATCACAGGTAAGCCCCGACATTAGGTATCGATTGACATCCTCAATGACCTACTGTTTGGCCAATGGCCTATTGTTCCCATTTTTCTGAACACATTGATAAACAAGTAGATATCGATAGATATTTTCAGGACGGCACTGTTTGGGCGATAGGAAATTGGCGCTGAGAGACGGAACCTATGGGTTTGTCCGATAGGTGTCGATATATTTTTGACTTAACCTATTGTTTCGGGAAATATGTATTGATAGACCTTTCTCAATTTTATTGTTTCGGACGATAATTATTGACAGACCTTTCACCATTCTATTGTTTCAAATGATAGGTATCGGTTCGTAGACATTTCGACATTTTATTATTTCAGTGTTGGAGAGCAAAGGCGCTCGAAGACAGCCCGTCTAGGTACAATCAACTCTACTTCGTCACTCATCATCCACGCCGACCGCCTCTCCTGCCCAGCGGAGAATACCTGAAAACGGCGCTGTCTGCCGTTGTTGTGCCCTAAGAAGCTCAAGGGGGATGGTCGTAGCAACAAGGTGGTGATTACTACTTACGTCTGTTGGATGCGAAGCTCAAGCCTGCAGTGTTTTAAAGCGACCTGTTTGTGAGCCGTTCAGTTCCTTCTTATATTCTGGATAATATCCTATCGTCTAAGCTATCGGGCCAAGAGTAGGTCGGCAGCTATGAGGACCGATACCTATCGCGGGGCACAATAACTCGGCTTCGGGGAGTATCGATAGGTATTGTAAGCAACAATAGGGTTAAGGCAATGGCCACAATAACCTGTTGTTCGACCGATATGCTTGCGAATGTGAATATGTTAAGTTACGACCTTGAACAGCCCGGAATTATCGTATTTGGTCGATAACTGGCCTTTTTCGCATGATAGGTTGGCGTTTTCTATTCGGGATAGTCAGGAAATGTAATTGAGGCACGCGTCTAGCGTTGTCAGATGCTCTCCGGGGATTGGTGGCAATAGTAAAGCTGCGTCTCTGCTACGGCTAAGAAAGTGAGTACTCACCAAGGACCTGCTCAATAGGCAAACCTGCAGGGGGCACTCTGTGTCCTCGCCCAATAACCTATTGAATGGGGTCGTCGGCAGGGTTCGGGTGATCACGCCTCTATCTGAGGCGCAGGACTGTCGGATTTTTGTGTTCATTCAAAGTCGCCCTGCCGACGCCATCCTCAGCCTAGAGACAGGGGGGCGACCAGGACACCCTGTTCGCGAATAACGTGGTACAGGCCCACACGGCACTGTGTGTTATATTTTATCATTGTTTTTGTGGTATATTCCCCTCACTGGGCTGTAGGTGGTGCCACCTTCCATTGCGGGTGTTTGGTTTTTCCTCATCTCCCTCCCCACCCTGCCAGTGGTCCGCGGAAGGTTTTGACATGACTTCTCCCTTGTATTGCGCCTGTGCTCCCCTTCACTTCGATGAGGGGTTTGCCTTGCCATAGTGCCTTTTCTGTGGTTTGTTTGCCGTAGAGCCTTCTACCCCCCCCTCCGCCACGCCGACGGCATGCGGCAGTTTTTCATGGATGGTCTGTGGTCTGCGTTTCTTTCAACAGGTTTTGTTCGTGTTTTCGCTTCATAGGCAACCTGTTAGAGGGTATTGTGGAGTCGCCTCTTCAACTCATGGTCTAGTTCTTGAAACCGGAATTTCCCCGAATCTCCCATATTTCTACATATGCGGCTCATCAGGGTGGGCTAGTGTTAAGGTACGCCCTTGAAAGGCGTAGAATTATCTGATTTAATCTATAACTGGCCGTGTTCGTATGATATGCTGGCGTTTTCTATTCGGGATAGTCAGGAATTATAATCGAGGCACGCGCCTCGCGTTGTCAGATGCTACCCGGAGCTTGGTGGCAGTAATATTGCTGCGTCTCTACTACGACTAAGAAAGTGAGTACTCACCGAGGACCTGCTCAATAGGCATATCTGCAGGGGACACTCTGTGTCCCCACCCAACAACTTCAGAAATTTAGTTAAGGAATTATCGAGGTATTAGTCCGTTTGACCACTTGTAAAAGGTTAGCCAATAGCTTACCCAAACTAAGCCTTAAAACACCCCCCCCCCCTGAAACGGCGGGATAGCATGCCGGCCGGGTAAACGGACGGACGTGTCAATATCCAAGCGGTTTCATTCCCTGGGGATACTGGAGATGATGTTTTTCAAGTTTGACAGTGGGAACGGCTGAAAAGGTTTATTGTTGTTGGTGGAGGGATTCGAACCCTCGACCCAGAAAAAACATTGTCCGTCGACGACGCCATTCATTAAAGAATTAATGGGGTATTAGTCCGTTTGACCACTTGCAAAGCCTTTCCAAAACTAAGCCTTATCACATATATCGAAATGGTATCTTGGGCACCAACATACTTCAAAACTTACTCTCAACAGGCTATCGTTCGTTCGAACAATACCTACTTATCACCACCAATGAATACGTATTGGTTAAAGCGATAGGTGTGCGATGATATCGATCGATAGCTATTTCTCAATGTAATAGGTTTGCAAGGGTGTCGATTGATGCCTATTGCCCAATTTAATATGTTCTCAAGGGTATCGATCGACACCTGCTGCTTGCAAACGTATATGCCCTCGTACTGCTTAGAACATATCCATACGTACCATAGACCCCAGGCTGTTGTTTGAATGAATACCTTGGATGATATGTACCTTGATCTACTTCTTGCGTTTTGTTTCAAAACAAATCTACGAAAATACCTGGTATTAAATACTCCGGAGTATGTGTTAATTAAGCGATATGTGAGGAGAGGAAGAAACGGAATAGAAAAAAGGAGAAGACGCGGGGGGAAGAAACGGGGAGATGGTTGGCAGAAGGTACACTGCGTATGGAATAATTGTCCAAAGGTTGTGTTCCGTAGGGTACGTACAAACCCTACCAGGCGGGTATTACCATACAAAGAAGTTCTGGAAGCTGTCTACGACATTCATACCGTACCCGGAACTTCTGGAAGTTCTGTACGCCCATGACCGCAATACCCGGGATACGGGTACAGCATGTTTTTGTACCCGCTCTGAACTTCTGTGAGTTATGTACACCTATGCCACAAAACCCGCAATCTTTGGAAGTTCTGTAAGACTTCTGTACCCGTGCCCGGAACTTTCGAAAGTTCCCCCTAACGCTCTAATACAGTAATAGCCTTACCCGGAATTTCTGTGACTCCTGTAAGACTGTGGCACAATACCCGGGGTACGGGTATACCTTTGTTACAATACCCGGAAAGCTCTGTATTAATCGAGGGTTAAACAGAAACGCGTATTGTGCACTAGGATGTCGTCATTTCTTGTCAGCTACACAAACCGAACACCAACCAGCAGTACGTACCATACAATAATAGCACCTGCTGATGTTTCTTTCGTTTCTAAGGGCACGCATTACCGAAGTTTTGAATCGAAAATGTTGTGTTTTTATTAATCGAATTTAATTTGATGTAATTTGGTGAATCACACGATGTTTTTTTTTTTTTTTTCGTATAGGGAAACCGCGTGTTGCGTGTTGTCGATGTTATTTTTCCATCGGGACAATGCAGATCTCGCTACCATCGAAGTCTTGAACTATCCTCTGTGTTTTCGGTGGCTACGCTTCTTCGGCGTTGCACTTGGCATTTCGAGCTATTAATAGTGGAGAACCAGGATTAAGGTCGGAAATTTTCCCGCCGTGAAATTATCGCCCTGGTCGGCGGTCCCGGTAATTCCCCTTTTTACCGCAATAACGTGATGTTTTATGTCGTTGTCTGTGGGTAGTTTCCCGTACGATTCTGCCTACCCTAGTTTAGATTTACGCTCGTGCTCATATGCATTTGTTTGTGCCTCGTTCAACGGTGACTGGGCGGTAAATTGTCGCAATATCTACAGCAACCGGTGGATAGAGCCTGTAATCCGCCGCGTCAATCAAATGCTGGCACCTGGCCTTTATGTTTCGTCGGTGCGAGCATGGCTGGCTCCATTTCCCTTCCAAACGCTGACGGCGAACATGGCTGGTATCGTCAGCTCAATATCCTCCGGGCAGCGCTTCATGGCTTGAAAACATCCCCTGTATGCCTTTTTGAGGCTAACATTCCATGTTTTTCCCCTGTAGTCTGTATCCCTTTCCCCGTACTTTATCGTCCTCCCCAATTTGGACTAGCGCTTGTTGGTTTGGTCACGTTGGAAGGTTGACCGACGGGGCATCATCATATCCAACCAATTAAGTGCCGGAGGTTAAACCCATCGTGATTTTGCGTTCCGACAGAAAAGGGAAGCATGGCCCCGTTTCAGTTCCTGCCGATGGTGGCGATCATGGCTATACCGCCCGCCAGATTCCCGCGGTACCCTTAAAAGGATTTAACACCCTCGGTACACCGAAATATGCGTAACTAACTGCAATTTGGTGCCGGTGCTTCGCTGCTGCCCCCCCTTTGGATGTATGCTCGTGCGCTTGTATGTCTTACGTCTAATTTTGCATTCACAGGTCACCCGACACGACGTGAGCATTTCCAACCATCCAAGCGCTGGACGGTAGACCCATCGCTGTTGGCGTTGCGAAAGACGGGGACCAGGGGCATGGCTCCGTTTCCGTACATGCCGATGACGGCGATCATGGTTGGTCTTGTTAGCCAGCAGGTGGTACAGATGAGCATTTTCGCCTACGCGGGTTTCATGGTTGAGTTCCTCGGCGCTGTTGACGACACGGACAAAGCCGGTGAGGACTTGATCTGTAGATTCAACAATGTGCTTGGACACGAAGAGTTGCAGGTATTTTTTATCATTCTTACTGGCTAACAGGGTTAACGAGTAGCCAGCAGGGCGCCCAGATGCGCTTGTATGCCTACGCGAGCCTCATGCTGGGGTACCCGCGCGCTGCCGACGAAAAGACGAAGCCGGTGAGAATTAATTCATAACTTGCTGCCATGGTAACAACATACATATATGCAGCAAGAGTTTCAACATGGAACGCATTCATGCTACAAATAGTATGGCAGTAGTATTAATGGAACTGATAGTCCGGTAGAGGTGCACCAATTATTGTGTTCCCGAGGCTCCTAACCTGATAAGGGGTTATATACCCCTCCCAAACAAGCGAAGGGTACGGTATGGAGGGCACCCATGTTTCTACCACCGGGTTCTCACTGCTCGCAAACGTTACTCGATATTATTCATTGACAAGTTGACCTTGGGTGATTTGTTGGTTTGGCGCCGCGTAGCTATCCATTGTGCACTGCGAATGGATTGGTCCTATTGTTAACAGCACGAAAGCGTAAGGTCGCAACGGAACCGAGCGGCCACTCACGCGAGTGACGTTGAGTGGCTGCAAATAAAGCTCCCAAACATGACCTCGCTACCTGTGGGTCACAATCTGATTTTGGATAACAATAAAAGTGCAACCATATTAGCATATCGTACCCTAGGTAAAAATTAAATTAAAAAAAAAATAAAAAAAAAATCCGGCGACGTTTTGTCAAAGGAGTCCCGAATTCCAGGGGGAGATATGCAAAAACAGAAGTGCTACCTTCACCGTAGCACGCCGTAGTTGGCGTGGTCGACTAAGCACAAACTTTCTCCGACTGGAGAAAAGCAAACGTTACGACCAGGATGGCACTTACTTGTCGGATCAAATATTTTTCTGAACGACGGGGCTCGTTATTAACCTATTGACCCGAAATTGTCGGAATACAAACAATTTCCAGAAACATTATTATTATTTTTGCCCTCCGACAATATAGCGTAGATGCCTTTCCGATATAAATCGAATATCCTTCCTTAAAGCAGCAGTAGCACCTAATATGAAGTCGAATGATCGCACCATAATGCAGTGGTATCTTCCGCCAACCATTCGCCTATTTTCCTTTCCCCACATCTTCTCCTTTTATCTACTATTCCCTTTCCCTATATATACCTGGTATGTTACAGCTGGGAGTCTACCTTAACATTCGTGGTGCACTTATATTACAAAATTATACATGCGCTCCAGCTGTGAGGTCGATTATTTTGTCGAAATTCATCTTTGCAAGCTGTGTGTGATACTCCGATCGCGCGTATTACGGGTTGCACTCGTATGGTATCATAGGTCATGGGATTATCCATCGGGATAATTAAGCGAATGCTGGTACTCTTTGTTGGACTGGGTTTTTGGACGAGTCTCCGAGCTCCTCAAGTAAGCTACTATATATACCCGGATTGTATGGTATGTATGGCAACTTGCCGGCTATATCCCGTGCGATACAAGTAACCGAAGACCCATTTTCGATAACAATGAATGGTACGTACAACCCGAGGAAAATTCGCCTTGGATCCAGGAGTATAAAAACAACGTGGAAAAAAATAACGTGAGATGCGACACATACTTTGTTAGGCTTTTCGTTTTTGATGTACCCAGCCAGTAAGAATGGTTTGGACACACACCCAAATCTCTTCCCCCCACTATCCCCACCGTTGCGTGGTTCTTTCGGCAAGATTTTTACGGCGAAAGACGCGTGCTACGACAGAGGTAGCACTCTAATTTGTGCCCGACAGGGCTCCTTAACCCGAATCGGAAGCATGTATATTCTTGTTTTCCCAGGTTTTTGGCTTTGCCTAGGCCATGGGTTTGCTCATCACAAAAAAAGCACTTTATTTTTTCTTAAAAATCGGTTTTTGGGTGGGGTATAGCGCTCCTTTCCTCACGGTGTTAAGAGCCTCGCAGAAAAACAAATGCTCTGTCGTATCGTACGTCCAACGTCTGCCGTCGCCCCGTCTCGATCGGCCCTATATTATCAGTATCGTACAGATAAACTGATAGACTCCGCAGCTCGTCATTCGGAGAGCCATATCAGAATTATTGCGGCCTTCATACGACGACATGCATTAAATGAGTACAACCCCCCCTCCCCCCTCCCTAGCATTGCGCGGACTCCCTGTTTGGTGCCAGGTTTCTACGCTGGACTGCTATCACCGGCCGACAACGTTTGGTGTTTTCGGAAACACGTTGCATGGTTCTTGAGTTCCTGAAGCCTGTCAGGGGTATTAGTAGTCAAACTATGTGGTGTTTAACAGGCTTAACAGAGTACTTACCACCCCCCCCCCCCTCTACCCACGGTATTTATGCCAGTCAGACAAAATTCTTGGGCTCACTCACGTCCCACCCCCTTACCGCTGGTACCACTGGTTGCACTGATCTTGGTGGCAGGTTTTTACACCGGATTGCTGTCGTCAGGGTTCGTGATCGGCAGAATATTTTCCGCGCACTTCTGGGGGCTGGTCGCAGACCGACACGGCAGCCGTTCCGTCCTCCTCTGGGGTCTCGTAGGGACTGCGGTCCTCTCGATAGCTTTTGGTTTCTCGAGGACATTCGAATACGCCTTAGCGTGCCGGTGAGGTACATATCGCCTCCTTTTCAATGTGGAAGTTACCTTTCCTGGTCATACCTGGAATGTGCACGAACTCAATACCAAGTACCTCCGTATCGTTAAGAAGCTAAAAAAAAATGGTACATCCGTCTATTTTGTCGCCAAGCCACGGTACAAGCCAATAATTATAGTGGCTCTACTTTTCGTCAGACCGACACGCTAGTCGTTTCGTCTTCCTCTGCATCCTCTTAGGGACCAGTGAGCTATCAGTAGCATTGGAAGAGTCCAAAACTGTCGCGTTCGCCTCAACAGTTTAGGTTGAACATGAGCTAAGGTGCAGACCCACGAGTACGATTTGTTTGTAGCGGTTCATTTTTCTGTTCTGTAAAAGGACGTTTCTTCCCGTCCAAGTGTTCCGATGTCCAATGGGTTTGATATGGCTTTCGTTTATGCGATGCGACGTCATGGGCGAAAACCTTTCGAATTGACGTATTTGTTTCGTCTTCCTGCATCACCTCGTGGCTACAAAAAATATATGCTCGCGACCTCCTTCGAGGTACCCCCCTGTACATCAATTGTTGTTGTTCTTCTTCTCACATCCACTCGCGTAATCAAGTCCGCGTGGTCATAGGACAGGCTCCAGTCACTCTGGAGCTGAGGAAAACCCCAGCGAAAAAAACACCAAGCAAAGGTGGTACACGCATATATCGTAGCTGACGCATTTTAGGCCTCCGCCAGCAACATATAAAAGTTAAATCAGGAGTCAGCCTACAATGCGCCAGGTCCATACTGGGGCATACGTAACACTACTCGCGCCTGTGAAACCCGACTACACCCCTTGCTACCCAGGGAAGACTACCACGCATATATTGCACGTAGTACCTTTCACTACGCATACGCACGTCAGACTCAAGTCAATCGGGAAAAAACGAAGCAAAGAAAATAAGAACAAATAAGAGAAAGGGAAGAACAGAAAGGAACAGAAAAGACAAGACAAGACAATAAGAGGAAGCAAGGAAAGGAAAAGAGAAAAAAAGTCATACTAGCAGACCCTAGTAACTGACTAAAGACCGCGTTGGGTTCATGGAGGGTATCAAGTGCATCAATGGCACTGCGAGGAGAACGCAATAGGGAGAATAATATCTCCAACGAAAGAAGGAGAAAGGCGACAAGAAGGGCATTTCACGCACAAAGTCGACGGGCGGGGGGGTAGGAGGAGGAGGTGCAGAATCGTGGGGTATGCTGTACGCTGACGATGCATTGTATCGCGATCATCAGAAGGGCTGGAGAGGATAATGAAGATGATCGTGACTGCGTGTTCGGCGTGCGTACTTACGGTCTCCGAGTCGAAAACAGAGATCATGTGCCTGCAAACCAAAGGTGGGGGGATGGTGTCGTTTACCATCAATGCAGCCGGCCAGGTATACAAACAAACTATTGAGTTTGTGTACTTCGGTAGGGCTATCACCGCAGACAAAGAACTCTGCGTCGAAATAACACGACGTATTCAGAGGGCCTGAGCGTGCTTTCAGCGGTACAAGATGAAAATCTATGATCACCCGGGTGTGCGATCATCCGGGTGTGCGGTCAAGGTTGAAGGCACGGTTGCCGAAAGCCGAGGTGATCGAGACACTACTCTACGGCTGCATGACATGGAGCCCGAACAAGCCTGACTATGACAGACTACGACGGGTTCACCATTCCATGTTCTCCGATTCCTCGGATGGCGGAAACAGAAGCGCGATGACCTACCCTATCGTACGCCGACGCGCTTGCCAACACAGCGTCCGAGAGCATAGAGACGATAGTGCGCAAACGGAGGATGTTGTTTGCGGGATACGTAGCACGTATGGGGGAGGAGCGTCTGCCACAGAGGGTGATGTTTGGGAAGCTTGTTGGGGGTAAGGGCTACTCAGAGGGGCAAGAGAAGAACTGGATAGCTCATCTGAAGGAGGATATGTCGGTCTTTGGAATGAAATTCGAGTTGTGGCGAAAGGTTGCTCAGAAGGCTAGCAGATGGTTTCGACGGGTAGAGGAGGGAGCCGAGTTTTTCATGCGAAAATGGGGTGAGGCAGAGAGACGCAGAGCTGCAGAGCGACACGCAAAAGCCGCGGCAGTGCCAGCCATTGTCGGCACCCCTAAACGGGCAGGGCGAAGGGGGGGGGGGGGGTGAGTTGGACGGGGGAGGCGGATGGAGGGAGGCGGGGGGCGGGCGGGGAGGCGTTCTGCCCAAGAGACTGAAGTCTGGATCTGGCCATCATCGTCTTGAAGATGTTTAGCCTTCCAATGGCCGTCACAAGCTAGCGTAACGCCGCCCTGTGTATCGACATACATACTCGGGAGCAGGCGCGCCTTACAGAAAAGAGGAGCACCATTGTTTTCCCCTGGCTCCTAACATGATAAGCACCATTGCTTAGTCCCTAAGGTGCAAGCTTCTAGTTACAGATGAAGCCGATCAACATCGCTCACCACCACCCCAGGCATCTACCGAACTATACCGTAAAACACAAACTAATTCGAACACCATTTTAGTAGGCAGCTCGTCAGCTGAGGAGCCCGACCGGTGAAATTAAAGATTTTTTTTTTCAAAACACATGATATCCCTACAATTGTTCCCTCCGATGACAAATAAATTTCGTTTCCTTCCGATGTGAAAAATATCGTTTATGTCCGATGTGAAAAACATCGTTTCCCTCCGATGGGACAAACATCTTTTCCCTCCGTGGTCAAAAATATCGTTTCCCTCCGTGGTCAAAAATATCGTTTCCTTCCGTGGTCAAAAATATCGTTTCCCTCCGTGGTCAAAAATATCGTTTTCCCTCCGATGTGCAAAATGAGACGGGGCCATCCAACGCTATTAATAGGGTGCAGCGCAGCAGAAGTCGCTGAGATCTCAGCATGATGATGAGATCAATATCTCACAAGAGCCATGACTTTGGAGACATTCCTTCACGCAACCATACAAGCGTTTCTATGCGCTGGTACTAAAAATGACAATATAACAACCAATATAACCAACAATATAACCAAAAATATACTCCTGAACTTGGCATCCTAACCGATAATTCCACACTCTTGAGAAGATGAACCGGTTTACATTATCAGATACTCTCGCCAAAAACCTGCAATCCTACTACCGTGGTATGGCTGTACACTTCCCTCAATTAATGCGTTTCATTGTTAGGGCCGGGTATATCACACAAGGGCGCCCTCCAGAAATTGGTATGCACGCCGTGCTCTATGTCGCAAGACATGGGAAAAGCCGTTGAAACATTGAGGTTGTATCGTAGCGTACCAGGAAAATTAGTTGTCGTCGTCCTCTGTGGACTGCACGTGAGTTACATCATTGCCCCACGAATGTCGCATCGTTTGTAGCTTTCATCTTCCTATCCCCACGAAAACACAATTCCGCACAACCCTCCCGTTGTCTGGGTCTTGGGATCGTTGTCATTTTATCCAATTCGGCGTCATCCGCGGAACCCTTGAAATGTGTATATATATCGTGTTAGTTTGGTGATTCTCTGCGACCTCCGGGCAATCGCGGTGCTGCCATAGCTTTTAGGTTTCTCCTACTCCTTCGCCTATTTATTCGGGTGCAGGCGGGCTATGTTCCTTGAACACTTGGTTGTGGTACCCTGTCCATGGCAAGTGCACCTAATCATTCTGCGGCAAACTTGAAGAGCTCTTCCGGTATATAGCCATCCCAGTGTAGGGGTTGCCCTCTTCCCTAAGGTCAAATATTTCTGGCCGTTTTCGAGCTCCCCAAGCCAGGAACTGCCGGTTTTGTCTCATAATCTTACGAACATAATTGTTCTGGGACTGGCGCATAGATAGACTTATTGGTCGAATCGCGCGAGCGAATGCCTTCAAAGTCGTGTTTCCGGTGACATGTATCTCCATCGAAACTGACCCTCAGGGGACAGGCCGGGTCGACATACACACGAATCCGTATACAACGGCAGCTTGCGCTGCCGGGGTTGTAACGAAGACCACTGATGGAGACAGCTTACGCTATGCCTACAATGGGACCCGAAGGGTGTGCCAGCTAGCGTTGGGCTGCGAAAGCAACTGAGTTAAATCGACACACGACTCGTATGAAAATACGTGGAAGTGTGGTGAGCTAAAGCTTTATTTTTCCCCATCCGCCAGAGGATTAAAAAAAAAAAAAAAAAGTTGAGCTCGTCGTGTCAGAAGCTGAGAAACTCCCGCTGTACCCCTACCTTGGGATGAGTCTTTACCCCTACTCTATATCCCACCCCAACCATCATAACGTAACCCGGTGAACAGTCTCGTGGCTGAGGTATAAGCACCGAAAATCAGTACGCTTGGCCTAGGTATGCACCGCAAGTTAATACTTTTTAGAATTTCAAAAGGGGGCTCCAACGAGATTTTACGGTGCCTGCTCGGTTGAGGACCCCCGCCAGTCAGGCATCATTTGTTAATAGCCAACGATTGCAACTCTTATCATAGCATGCCCCCTCTCGCAACATACCTTGCATCCATATACAAGACCCCAAAATGATTGAACTGCTTTCGTTTCTGCAATCGTCTACCGCGAGATTGAGTGGTAGGGCCGGTCAATGGCCTGTTGGATTCGTCTGTATGTAGCCGAACGGTTTAGTTCTGGGGCTACACCACTATTGATCTAGGCACTCGATTTCGATGCAGTTTCCTGAAACAAATATACACGAGCACGTACGAATTGGAGCGAGTAAAACACGCTGGCGTTTCGTTGCTCCCAACGTGTGCTGGCGACAGTTTTTTTTTCTGGTCAACGGAACACTGCCCGGTTCACGACAACCACCCGATCAATGCAGAACCTTTTCACCCTTACATGGCCATAGCGAAGAGATCTATCTATAGATCGCCCCAAGAACGGCTCTTAAAAAGAAACTAAACTGGGTAACTCGATGAACAAAACCATGGCCCACAACACAATATAAGCCGGAATGAATTTGACCAATACGTGCTAAACTTCACATGCCGCAAAACTTGAACGTGGTACGCGATGAACACAGCCACTCACTGTCTAGACATTTAGATGATGCTAACAATAGAAACTGAAACAAGAAAAGATGTTACCCCACTGTGCCCATCTGGTTTACGTTTATTTCCGTCGTCTGACACCACACCAGACTGCTTCTCGGGCTGGTGAACGGCATGATGACGGCGTCGAAGTCCCTTGTTTCCCAAGTGTGCGGCCCAGAGCACGACACCGTAGGCATGGGCCTATTGACATGTGAGATATGTCGACGATGTCTACATCATATACGTAGAGGTGGAGCTGAGGCAACAAGTAATCCTAGAGTACCCGATCTCTTACGCGTTGATGAAATCCTTGTCGCGCTGCTGTTTCAGTTTCCATCTCCAGTGGAGATCCCAGCGATGACGTCTTTTGAGTAGAGGGGGCGTTGCCTATCCTGTATATTGACGCTTGGGCACGGATCTGTTGATGACTTTGAACTCTGCAACACGGAACATAATACCGTAGTCTAAGCATCGAGCTGTGGGGCATGCGAGAATTAGCGATAGGCAGTATTATGCGTACTCGATGAGGAGTCGTCACTGCTACAATACCGTTGATAGTACATACAGTGGTCATAATAGCAACAGCAAGAGAGGTGCACAACCGAGGTCAGTGGCCTATCGGCTTCCTGTCGGGGACATTGTCGTCGTCATCTTTTGAAATGGTAGTAACTTCTACTGGCATAGCGCAACAGTGCATAGATCTATATACTACTGTCAAAGAGTAGCGTTGTGTTTGTGATTATATAGACTATTAGGCTTGAAGTTAGGGACCATACAAGAATGGATTAAAGGTAGTTTGTTGTACAGTTTGATCTGATAAGTGCAACGCCAGGTTGGATTTACGTCGTGCCCATCGCAGGGTCGTGTTGAAGACACGTGTGATACATTGCTACACATTCACGGTGTGTTGAAAAAATATAGTCCAAATTATCTGACGATATACTGTGGTACGAAACGCACAGCAAGCAGTGGTGGGATGAGCTGATAGCTGTAGTTCGTCCGCACATATATTTCTTTGCCGTTGATCTCCCCCCTTCTCTGCTTTCGCTGTACGTTGGTGACATGGCACAACCGCGAGTAAATATGGCTGCCTGGTCGATCGAGGCAGTGCTGTCATGTTTAATAGCTGACTAGCCGGTCAGCATGACACTTTGCACGTGTAATCACGGTCAGCAGTCACTGACCCCCTCCCCCCCCCCTTCGTCTTCCTTACCCTCGGTGTATGCTGCTGACATAATGCAATCGTGCCCGTTCTTGATAATAGCTGCCTGGTCCATCGGAGCGGTGCTTGGTCCCGGCGTAGGAGGGATTCTAACGGAACCAGCGATAAACTTCCCTGGCACCTTTTCGGAGGACGGAGTATTCGGAAAGTGCGTTGGTTGGTTGGTGACAGGTACTTCATGTGTCTCGCCCCACCTGCGGAAAATAGCTGTAGCATGTCTTACGACGTACTTGTATGCACTCCTGAACGTATGTCTTATTCGTATGTGCGTAACTTGACTTATCATTTTACTTGTTATTGTGGAAAAAGGATCTGACTTCGTTCGGATTTTTTTTCATTTCGAGTAGGGATGCTTCTGACAGAACCAGCGGTAAAAACATCCCGACATTTTTTCTGTAAAATGAGGATTGTGAAGACGATATTTTGGCCTGGCATTAGAATTGCGATTGTTTGTATGGTAGAGGTTGCACTGCAAAGCCTACGCAACGCTGACCAGTTATCACCGACGGCGTACCACACCCGATGAGCTATTATAATAGCCATGTTGTGTCGCACTACTGCGATACCTACCGCGGTACCCATGGGATTGTTTTTACAGTAATAATATTTTGTTTTGAGACAAAATATTACGCCAATTTGGAAACAAATTCCTTCACAAGTTATGTTGTATCAAACTCTCCATACGTCAAGATAAAAAAAATTGCTTGAGAGGACCGTTCAAAATACAAAATAGTGGCCACTTCTCGCTTGTCTATCTTAACTCCCGCACGCGTTCGAGGCCAAGAACAGAACGGAAAAGGTAAGGCGGGCGGTATTGGAGCCGCCCCACGAAAGGCAGCGCTCGAACGAAGCGATTGTACCGATACATCCGAGGTTCGAAAATCCCATACTGAGGCCGAGACGCAAAAATTCCTGGCCAACCCCTGTTCTCTTAAAAACACGAACCATTTTGTATAGATGGATAGATATATGGGAGACCCCCCGACTGATGATTGTCTATTGGTCACGACCAAACTCGGATAGCACATACATGTAGTATTCTCGATGTGCTTGTGGAACGCTTTGTAAAAGCGAGCGGGGTGGCACGCATTAACGGAATAGTTTTACTGACGGGGCTCTTCTACCGAGCAACTACCCGAATTGTTGCTTGCCGAGCGCGGCTACCGGTGCTATTCCCTGGGGTATTGTCTCGGTCACGACCTAGTCGCTCTTCCAACTGCACCTTCACGACCACTGGACGGTGGCTTACTCATGCTGCCGGAAGTTGCACAACATGAATCCGTGTCTGATTTCTTAACCAATGAGTGCATTTCCTGTACATCTTTCATTCAAAGTACACATTTTTACTCACAGTGTATAATTCTTTCACAGCATATCAGGCATACTTTGTGCAATGCTGGATGATACGATGGAAATCCATATCTTCCCTGAAATAAATGATTTGGATATACTGTACATCCGCGCTGGCACACACCTACAGGAACCCGTATCTGCTCCCCAACCTGGTCGGTGCTGGCTTGTCAATTGTGGCACTACCGCTGGCACTGCTATTCCTTAAGGACTCCAAAGGCGCCGGGATCGGCAATGCAACGTGAGTACCGAGACCTGTTTCAGTATCAGAAACACAGTCCGGCCAAGAAGACCACGAATAAGATTGCAAAATGTGTTCAACCGTACGGGTTTCAATATGTTGACCGGTTTCAATATGTTGTAAAACTCGCCACACACAAACAAGTAATATTTCTGGAAACATGTATATGATCCTAAATTATAGCCCTCGGCAATTGTGTCAATACCGCTGGTTCTCCTGTTCCTCAAGATCACCAAAGGCGATAGACTCGGTAACCAATCGCGAGTACTGTCAACCCGGCATGTGATACGATAGCGAGAGTATTATCTCATGAACCGGTAGAATCTTTGAGGGAAAATGTTTCTGGGCGACGGTGTTCCTCTAGTATACTGAGGTTATACCCAACATGGTCGAAGTGAGACTTGTGTGCAGTACTGACATCACGCAAGGCGCGTTATGTTAGTATTTAGAGGGGTGGCACTTTTTGTCGAAACAAGTTGCTGAATGACGAAGCTCCATATACAAACGTCGTCGGAGTGTCATTCTTGTTTCTCAATGTAATTGGCTTTTCACCTAGGTCGCGATACGTTAATCGGGGCGTACATTCGCTTTTATCAAAATCTCGCTTTGGGTGAACTTTTAAGCTCCTAAACTGAGGACCCTTAGCAAAATATGGGTTCGCCTCTACCGTGGCACACGTCGTAGTTCGGTACGTGCCTGTAGGCCATGGGCGTATTTGTCGTGGGTGCAGTTTCTTTTTTTCTCAAACTCGGTGCCTGGGTCGGGTATATAGCTCTCCGAGTGGGGAGTCTCAGAAAAACCGTGGGCTACCTCTATATCGTAGTATGCACCTCAACTAAGGAACCATCCCCCACCGCTGGGCTGAACGTTTGTGTACCATTTTTCTGCAATAGGGGTGCAGATGTTAGCCCGATTGGTCGTGAGTAGAGGGGTTCTTCACCTTATTGGGGAGTAAACACTATGACAGTGTTTGTGAGAAACAATCATTAGACGACTAGGCTATGGGGTGTTGCATCCTGCGAAGTTTGCCGCGATAGAGGTAGATGGTTTAGCAGATCTATCTCGGACTGAAGGTACCTCAATCAATAGGTACCATCCCGTTCTGTTTCAATATCAACCGTATTTGGCATGGGTATGAGATTGTCATTAGTTACACTTTTTGGGTGATTTATCATATTCAGTTATATGGTGAACAATAAAAGCTTTCGAGTTAGCAGCGTCGGAAATGTTAGATGCATCCTTACCGTAGCCTTGGTCATTGTGGCGGCATTGCCAGCATTTACCACGGCATGAACATATTTGTAGCCGTTAACGATGACTCCAGAACCGCTATGCATTGGCCCCTTCCCGCTTCGGTCCCCTGTCCTTTTCTCCTTCCCATCCCTCCCTTCCCTACGAAAGAGAGCAAAACGAGGCGTGGTATTCCTCGTGTCGTCGCTTCTGCGACCGCTTCTTTAGACGAAGCCGCAACAGCAATGCCAACACCGGCATCAACGGCAACAGCAGCCTCAACAAAAACGGAGGGAGAGGGGAAGATCACCTGGAAGGAGCATCATTCCACATCGAGGATGATACGGATGAGGTCGAAGGTTACGGTATCAGGAAACCTTCCTGGATGCTACCAGACACGACGCCCATTCCAACCGCCACGAGAGAGAATGGGAATGGATCGAGCCACGACGATGCCGACAGAATCAGTCGTAAAACGGAAGACCTCAAGCCGGAGAGCTTACTGAAGCAGAGGCACGTCGTCGCTCTCCTCTTTATGGAGGCTGTATATTCGGTGGGTGCTGCTTTGGCGACGTGTTGTTGCTCATGTTTTTACGCATCCAACAGTGAGAGAGTGTATTTGAAGAACGTTCCGAGCCTGTCCACTTGATGAACCCTGAACTTCACCAAGGAATGACAGGCAAAACTCTGCGCTCATCCCAATAAAAACTCGAATGGCCTAGGTACAGTACATACCGGGGTAAGTATTAGAAGACACAACGATATTCCAAGGATATTAGGTACCTGGTTGTTTTTAAGTCTTTTGAGGAGTCCCGTTGACCGGAACGTTTTGGCCAGAAAATGCTACGCCTCCCACCTTGGCACGTGCTTGTTCATCGCGCATGCTACTGTAGGGATATTGTAGCATCAAGGGGACATAAGGGTCTTCACTTGGTCTTCACTTAAGGAGCTCTCTTCCTCACCCAACCATCTTGTGGGCCACAGCCTTGTCTCACCAATACAATATGGGAAGGGTACGCATCGGTGGGCTCGTGTTTGGTTTACATGTTCTTCGGCTGATCCGTGATGAATATATTGGCGCAAAAGGGCCAACTCCTGCAGCAGTAGAGCGGCTCTTCTGCGCGTGGAGGCTGTATACTCGGTGCGCGTCTGTTTTATGGCATATCGTCGTTTTTTCGCAGGGATATGCGCGATCGGCAACGCTAACACGCAGGTGGTTGGAGTGAGTGGCGAACAATTACGTGAAACATCATTTTTGCGGTAACATACACTCGCGAATGGTTGCCGGCAATGACACGCTTACCTGTTGCTTGGGAACCATCCTTAATCCTGTTTACCCCTTGTACATTAGCATACAGCACGGGCAGGACCAATACATCACGGCACAGCGACACCACAACGCCACACATTCGATCCTCGCTGTGTAATGGATTGTCTTCTGTTACGCACGGCAGAGGTGCATCCACCAAATTTTTCGGAGGGTCGTCAGTTGCGGAGTTCCATATACTTCACATAAAAGCTGTTTTTGGGAAAAACGAAAGTGCACGCCTTTCACCATCTATCTCATGGTCTAGGTATAACAGTAACATTACAGTAAAAAAATAGTAAGGGCAGTCCGACGATTATATTAATGGTTTAAATGGCCTGGTCGTTCAGAAATTCAATTCGACGCAAAAGCGCCATCGCCATCGTAGCATGCGTCTAACATCTTGATTTTTCGTGTCAAGTAACTACGTGGGACACAGACTATCCCTGCAGGTCCGACTACTGATCATGTTCTTGGTTTTGCTCGTTTCCTTAAGCTCCGAACAATGAGAGAAGCAGTTTCATATTATTCCCAGAGTCGCGATGACATCTGTGGGCGATGCGGGCTCTCGCCCGTCCCATGTCATGAGTATCCCGAATACAAATCGCCATCCTACCTACCAATACGAAAATGGGTAAAATACTCATTTTTGGAGTGATCACCTGCCTTCTAAGGCCGTACCATAACATATGGCGATGCACACCTGTACTATCATACTCTCGCGCACTCTCCGCGACATGTATGTGGTGTAGGCCCAGGAGAAGGGGGCGAAAGCGCATGTTCACCCTCGCTGGTGGAAACCCACATCCATTGCGGTCACGGACAGCGTGCTACGATAGAGGTGCACCACGTTTTTCTGGGGTTCCCCAATTTGGCAGCGTAAGACCTCTCTAGAAACAGATTTGGAGAAAAAAAAAATCTGCCACCGGATGAAAAATCTCATGGCTCAAGTACCCAAGAAGAATAAAAAAAATGGTATATTTCAGACGATTCTCGTCATTCAGAAACAATTTCAGAAGAAAAGTGCAACCTCTACCGTAGCATGCGTCAACAGCAGCAACATGACCGAGGGGGGGGGCGAAAAACGCGTATCCCCTGGCGAGCACAACGCGCATGTGTCCCCTATGTCGAGCAAACACATTGGTGATTGTTTCGTCGCGGCAACGGCGGCAACAAAACCACCTATCTATGTTATTGTTCTTATGTTACCGGTAACTTTTGTCTCGTATTTGGGGCAATTTACATGTCTGCATTTTTGTGCATGGAGGTTGATCTCGCTTTGTGTCCTTCGTGCAGCGGAACTTCGTTCTTCCCTTTTTCGTGGAAGCTGAGCATGCGGTGGGTGTCCTCTTTGGGACGCAATCACGCTACGTTCAGTAGTAGAATGAGGAATAATAGTTGTTTTTTTCGCCCAAATACTTCTCAACGGAGCGAACCCTCTTCCACTGGGGACCTGGTTGATATCTTTGGATCTATCTGACTTTACTGCAGTTATCGTTAGATACCTTGACTAGGCACGCCGGGAAACCCATGATCTCTGCTTGTACTGTATCATAGCTGGTTTATTTATGATATGTCGTATACCTGCTGCCTAGTATGTTGTGCTTGATCTGTGTACTACCGCAGTGCAGGTTAAACCCAAGAAACGTGTGGCAGCTCATTCAGATCGTCCGACTCCCACCTGGCAAATATTATCTATATAGACTAGCCTGAGTACCATTAAACCATTGAACTACGCCTGGTATTCTACAATAACGTTCGATATTTTCGCGTATATTAATAGGCCTTGGAGATTTCGTCGGGTCGCACTAACTGTATTTTGTGTTCAGCATCGTCAGTTGTTTGGTCGGGTATAGAGCTCCTCTGGTGGGGAGCATGAACCACATACTCTCATGCATCCCTGTCGCAGGGTGTGTCACGACCTCCCTAACACTGTGTAGCGCTGTTTAAAACCCTACCCTCCACCTGTTTTTTGTGTGTGTGCGAATCATGATCCGAAGATGACCTACTCCGGGTTCGATGAGGTATACGCGTTGTGGGCTCTGAGCAGTGCATCAAAGGGGGGACTGGAGTGGACAAGTCATCAAATAGGGCAGGTAGGATCAAAATACTAGTCTACTGGTCCGTATCACCGTCAGCACCTTGTAATGCCTCATGCTTTCGTATTCGGGTTGGGTGAGGTAGTTAGCTTGTCGGCCTTACTAGTAAGCAGTACCCCGAAGAGGGAACTGGAGCGGTCGGATCAGCAGATGGGGAAGGTGAGACGTTACAATGCCTGGTTGAACTTTTTAATATCCACATTTTTCACTAACTGTTTCCTCGAGGCAAACACTCTGTGGGCTTTAAGCAGTGCGTTGAAGGAGGGGATGGAGTGATCAGGCCATCAAAGCTAACGCGTGCTACGGACAGGTGGCATCAGAACCACGCGTGCTACACTACAGGTGGCACTGTTTGGCCAGGCGTTTCCAACTCGCGGGTCCCCGCCACTGAGCCAACAAAGAAGCACACACAGTACCGTGGGAGTGCAATACAGTACCGGCCCAGTATTATTAAACCGAGATAATCGTATATGCTAGACTTCTCGTTGGAAAAGGGTGTGCGTACACTGTCTTTAGAACAAGAGTCATCTTCCGGTGGGGGTTGCAAATGTTGGGCCATGGGGTTAACTACTGGCCGCTTAAGCTCCTCGTGTGAGAAACTACCGGTTCATCTGATACTTCTACGAAAATTTTTGTTTTCGGACGAACGCACACAAGTGTTGGTCGGACTGCACGAGTGAATGCCTTGGAATAATTTTTTCGGGTGAGATATTTATCCCCCAATGTTACCACCTCCGAAACTTGCTGCTGAGCCCCTATGGTGAGATGATTCATCCACAGCTGTCGAATTTGTTTGCTCGCCTAAGATTGGTGTGGGGTTCTTTCTCGTGCGAGGGCCGGTAGTGTGTGCGCTTTCGGCGAAAGAAAATGATAATGCCAGGTGCTTTCCGGCGGTGAGATCGAAGATTTCGTCGAAACTCATACTTGCAAGCTGTGTGTGTGACTCTTCAATCGCCCGCGTTGACCCTATTCATTAGAATAAGACCACGCTGTATACCTTGTCCATACGGATATTCATGGAGATGAGATTCCGTTCGTTCTCAGATAGTGGGCTGAACTACTTGGTATCCGGTGAGAGGCAGTGTATAGCTTCTAGAATAAGGTGTCCCATGAAGATACCGGTGCAACCCTTCCGCGGCATACGCCCGTCGCTCCTTCCACTTCTTCTTCCTCCTACCATGCCAGCAGTTCCATGCTATACATCGTTTGTTTGCGCATCCTACCAGACGCCTCCTTGGGTAGATGTTCCCTGCCCGCGGGAAGATGGTCCCAATCATTGAAGTGTTCACTTCGCCGACAGCTCGACGTTCTGCCGTTGCCCTCGCCTTGCCCGCCTACCCCCCGCCTCGCTTCGTTTCTGGACGGGTGGTCAAGTACCTATCATTACCTCGCCACAATCACACTCCTCCGCCATGCTCCCCGAACGAAAGCCTAAGTGATCACATTTTATTTTCCCGCAGGGTGTTGGTCCTGCTTTTGAGCTGGTCGCCGTTGCGTAGCGCACGCCCTGATGGTAGTAAAGGACACAAATTTTGGAATATAAACTAACCAAAGAACTGTGCAAACGCGTGAAAATGAAGAACGGATTCGCCTATTCTGGAGATATTTCGTTCTCCGACTCACCTCAACCTTATCCCCGCCTCCGTCCCCACTCCCTCTCCAATCGCTTGCACAGGTGTTCCTTGCCTGCGGCATGTTCGTCCTTCTCTTCGAGTTGGTGGCCGTGCCTTATCTCACGCCGTGGTTAGGCGTCAAGTTGTCCCAAAGGTTGGGGTCGGTGTTCGAGATGCCCGTCTATATCTGCTTCCCGTTTGTTTCCCGTATTGGCGGCGGCGACGTATGTGTCACACTCACGACGTTCATCTTGCTCTTCACGTTTTTCGTCTGCTCCAACTCGGTGAGTGCTTTACCCTGCTGCTGTTATTGTTGCTGCAGAAGGAGAGGGGGAGGTCACCGCACTTATTGGGTCTGGTTCTCGTCATGAAGAGCTCAGACGATGTGTCGTGATGCTGAGCAGGCGCTATAGCAAATGATACGTCACCAACACGACCCCGTCATGGGGGTAGCATCGTCACTAATCTAGGTTGCCGGCGACCACATTTTCGTGGGAACCGGGCTGGACATTAACACCGTGACCCCTGGTCGGCGTGGATCGTTTTCGTCACAGACCAATTCTCAGGCCCTAAGCTACGAAGCGGTACCTCTTCTTGGAGTCCCTTTTAGCCTGAAACTCAGTCACACCCATCTCCCTTACTCTCTCTTCCCTTCCTTAATCGGCGTGGACCGTCGCATCTTTTCTGACCAGCCATTCGTGGGCACCGCACTGGCTATGGACACCGCGATGCCTCGCCGTCGTAGATCGATTTTGTCACTGAATATTACCCGAACTCTAAGCTACGCATTGCCATCTCTCTATGGACCCCCTGAAGCCTAACCCCCAAGCAATCCCGTTACCTTTACCCTTAGTCCCCCTCCTTCTCTGCCGTGGACCGTTGAATTCTCTCCGAACAGGTTCTCGTGCACACCGCATTAATTGGCCATCAACACCGCGACGCGTGTGAAATTTGTAATGGATAAACCAGATTCCAACGATTACCCTGATCTCCAGCCTAAGCTACGCAACGCCATCTCTCTCCACAACCCACCTTCAACCTAAGTGCCCACTAACACTGGGCTGTTGACACCTTGCCTCGCCGTCCTCTTGCATGCCTCATTTATTGTGTCATGCAGTTTTATGTGGGCACCGCTCTGGCTATCAACACCTCGACGCCGGGCCGGTTGGGCGAGGTAAACGGGATTTCTTCGGCGATATCGTCTGTCGCGAGGGCCACCTCTCCCATTTTGTCAGCCTCGGTCTTCGCGTGGTCTATCAACGCGAACCACGGCTTCCCGTTCAACCACTATCTGACATTTTACCTCCTGGGGGCGATGAGGTTAACCGCTGCTTGTTTGGGATGGAACAGGATAACGGACAACGGGAACATGGAATGACGGGATCTTATTCATGAATCAACAGGTGTACGTTAGTGGTGTATCGCATATAGTGTGACTTGAAGCTCGGGGATGTACGGGAGATTAGCGCATCGGAAACTACTTCATGGACTCACTCACCCACGCAATTTCGGGTACCATCGCCCCTGCCTCGAAGAGCACTCCAACTCGATTCACCCGACCGTTCTCTTGTTGTCCACCAGCGGTACCCACGGCGTTCCGTTCCACACCACCTCGTACATACGTGTTATCTTGGGATCGTTGAGTTTTCTAGGTTGCTTGCGTAGCATGTAAGCGGGTAACGACACCGGGAAGATGGAGCGATAACCTAAAGATGTTGAGAGTGTAGCCCTACTGTGACCGTGGTAGAGGTGAATATGGCCATACTGACCTAACTGCCGGTGTTGATTGCTTGGTGAGGGGTTCTTGCGTGCCGCCTCACAAAACACAACGCGGAGTTCAGATAGAGCATAGCGCTTGAGTGCAGGATCGGGGACGTACGGGAGAGCACAGTCTATAACTTACGGAATGATTCACATCGATGGTGACGGAATACCAAACGTACCACGCAGGACGTTTGAAAGGAGGCTCGGGGATGAACTAGACGACCGTCAATCAGGACTACGACATGTAGTGACTTATTAAACGTTGACAGAATAGCCCTGGTGTGTTCGTTAGCTTCATGCGGGGTAGGTTTCAAGTAATTGTGTTGCGTCTCCCACCCCAGGCCAGGGGCAAACCGATAAATAAGCTCCTGCGTGAGAGCTCACAGCAGTCTACCATCAACAGTGCCAGCCGGGTATTATGTACCCAAATAATAGGCCAATAGCCCGAACCGGCACGAAAATGAGAAGTAACTCATACTCAAAATCTCTGATCAACATGGTCGTGCGGTTGCAGCGTAGTGCTTGACTGGAGGTTCAGATACATACTGAACAACAGCAGTTTATCGGAGATTGATTTATGGGCTTATGCGTTCAGGCAATAACAGAGTAATCCTGAGGTATCATAGCGTATCATTGAAAGCGTAACTGCGCACGAGAGGTTGCCTACTCAAAGATATTCGAGGACGGGAATGTGGGACGGAGCGAGGATAGTGTAAATCTCGTTAGCATTGTAACTCACTTTATCTGGCCATCGAAACTGACGCCAACCTGTTGGCGTTGTTGGAGAGAGTAAAAACAAAACATCCTGGAGTATTGTGTCGTACATTTTCGGTTGGACGGCGCGTGTTCCGGCCGCACCTATCTCAAAAGCGGCCCCCATACAATGTATTCTACAGTAGTCTGGTGAGGAAATTACGGTGGGGTTGTAGTCTCGCACAATAGTCTCTCAACAAACTTTGAAGCTCCTCCTTGCGACGGAAACGGGTAGAAGTGCTTTCTCGTGGTAGGTACCGGTACCTATGGCGTTGTGTTTGCCGTTGCCTTGCAAGGTCACAGCGCTAACAACATGAAAAGGCGGGGGGGGCATGTTTCGGACGGCCATGTAACTGAGCACTTCGGTTCGCTCGTAAACAAACAACGAAATGACAAATGAACGGATTAACGCGCCGCGTAAAGGGGTGGCCGTTGCCGCAGGGATCGTAGTGCCCGGAATACCGTGCCGTTTGGTGAGATCATTTTTTCTCCATGGTATTCTCGTCAGTACTGGTAATGTATTCCTACTGCAGTGTGGGGGGGGACAGAGCAATACGGTCGTGATGCCTTCGGTGGTCGTATACGCCTGCGATCCAGAGCACCCATCGGATATGCTTCAAAGGAATGCGGAGAAAAAATGGAGATTGCACTGGCAAGGCCGCCAGGGATAGGGTTAGTCAAGGCTGGGGGTGGAGTTTGGTTTTGGGTTGGGGTCGGGGTTACGGCTGGAAGATCAATGCTACAGGTCGAGGGGGGTGTAGTCATTTCATACTTTTTGCAGACGTAGTGCCGTTGACCCTCGGACCCCAATATTGGCGGGACGGAGTACGCTATGTTTTCACCGCCCAGGTAAACATCGCGTGCACGAACGCGAAGCGCCGTGAGGTGTTCGTCAAGTTGCATGAAGGGTAAGGTGCATCCTATAAGAGCCACTCGGCAGGTGCACCTCCTCGCCTGGTGCGTACGTTCGCATGTGGAGGACAGCTGCTGCGGCTACTTCCAAAGGCAGCAATAATGGCAATACTATCTAACTGCCGCGTGGGTGCCTTACCATCGGTAGAGGGAGGCCTTTGGAGGACTTGTTTTCTGCATCTCACGGCTACTCGGGGTTGATGACCTTATTTACTGGCAAGGCTTAGGTTTTGTGGCTTCTCGTTTCGCGCTGTGCACGGCCATGGACTTGTTTGTTTTGCCAAAGTTTGTTGTATATGTCTTTCGAATTGCGTTGCATATTATCATTTTCTGTAGCTTGGGAAGGAGAGCAGCTGGCCGACATGTCTACCACAGTATCGAACTCTGCCTCATACCCACATGTCTTCGCTTATAAACACATCTCTTTCCCCCCACTGTCTGGGTTTTACTGCGCGAATTATCGGACGACTGAGACACCGAATGGTCGAATGGTCCAACACCGTGGACTCCTCCACACAACTTCTCCGATAAAACATATACCGTGATATAAACCCTCGCTTGTCACTGAAACAAATACAATAAAACAAGTACATAGTCTATACCCTCAGTTTTACGCGAATAGTACCTACGTTCTCATAATATCTCCGTTCCCACACCATCGAAAGAAAGACGGTATGTGGGCGGGAGAAATCACGAATTATCAGGTCCAGTGAGCGACCGCTGTCCAGTTGTCAACAACAGCTCTTGTCTGTTCGCGTGTTCTACCAGTCTGCCAGCACCGTCCCGTGCGGTATCCACTTGGTATCTCCACAAGCGCGATCAATCAAACAATGCCAGCTGCTGCTGTCAAAGTAAGCTACGTACGAATTCCACCAAAACAAACTATGAACCATAACGACGAGTTCTCTCTATGAGCAACAAACAACATATTATGCTTATCGGTTCCCGATTTCTTATAATATTTATCTTTGTTGAATATATCCCCACCCCCCACCCCCGATCCCTCTTGTTCAAACGCCCCACCTGAAATCAAAATCTACCAGAGTAGCAAACCACTACCAGCCAGCTGATATCATCTCATTATCCATCTAGCCATCCATGCCGTAGCTCCAACTCATCTCCGCCCTCCCCCCCCCCCTTTGGTTCCCCGCCCAGTTCGTTCAAACGCCCCACTTGCAATCGAAATCGGCCAGAGTAATAAACACTTCTAAGCACTTGATATCACGTCATTATCTTTCTAGCCATCCATGACGTAGCTTTCATTCGTCCCCCCTCCCCCCCCCTCTAATGCCCCCTCCTTCCCCACACGCCGCACGATCGCCTAGACCCAGCACCGCGCGTATAGCAAGCCCCTACATATATGGTTAATACGCACGATCGGAGGATAACACACATTGTTGCGAAGATCAGTGTCGACCAAATCCTTGATCTCATAGCTAGAGTGTATTTTAGTATTATATGTGACCTAAACCCATTGAAAACTCTCCACCCCCCCCCCCTCCCTCGCCCCTCCCCTTTTTTTTTCCTCGCTCTCTCTTGCTTAAACGCCCCGTCAAATATCGAAATCCGCCAGAGTAATAAACACTTCCACGCCCAAGATATCGCCTCGTTGTCGCTTTAGAGCCGTCCATGCCGCTGCTGCAATTCCCACCCCCCCACGCCCCCAGCGCCCCCTCCTTCCCCACCACCCGCACCATCGCCTAGACCTAGCACCACGCGTATAGCCAACCCCTACATCTATACAACCTAAAGCCCTCCCCCCCCGCCCCCCGCCCCCCCCGCCACATCCCCCCCCCTCCCCCACGAGAAATATTTATAGTTTCCACGCACAAATAGACGTGCCCCACCCGTCCCCTCCCCCCCCGCCCCCCCTCCAGCCCCCCTTTTGATCGAAATCAGGCCCCCACATCCTTAAAAACTCCGCCCTCCCCTCACCGATTATTTGACTTACAGGATTCACTTGATAAACTGATGCATTTATTTCCACAACTGTCAGATCTTATCCCCCTCAGAAACGGGTGTAAAGTTGCGGCGCACAGACTGCCTAACATCACCCTGTTGACCCTGATAGCTACACTGTAGTTGCAAGAGGAGTCGCCGACCTATATCCTTAATGAGGACACAAAACCCGTTGCACGCGCGATCGGAGTATCACACATAGCTCGCAAACACGAGTTTCGACAAAATATTCGATCTATTAATAACAGCTGGAGTGCATTTTAATTTTTATAATATACCTTTCAAATTGCGTTGTACATTATCATTTTCTGTGGCTTGGGAAGGAGAGCGGCTGGCTGACATGTTTACCACAGCATCGAACTCTGCCTCATACCTCTTTCCCCACTGTCTGGGTTCTACTGTGCGAATTCTCGGACGACTGAGACACCGAATGGTCTAACACCATTGACTCCTCCTCAATCGACTTTACTCCGAGACTTTCACAGTTTACCCCATACGGTATTTTGACCTGGCTGTCTTTGCAAACCTTTGCCAGCTGCTAGTTTACGAGACAACTGTCGTGCATCGTCCGCATTATTCCGGGTCTACGCCTTAGACTATAGACTAGACTATGCATCGGACGACCACCTCCCTTCTCGCTGTATGACTCGTTCCGACACGTCACCTCCAGCCGCAATCATCGAGGTACTTCCTATCCTCAGCGAGTGCAGAGCGTACTCTTCGGGTTTTCGCCCCGACTTTCCAACCATCAATCTCAACGATCATAACGCCTGACCATATCTCTACACTCTTACTTGCCTCTCTGGACGGTACGAGGAAAGTGGCGCGTGTTCAGGTAGAGTTGCAAACCATGACAGTAGTGCTACCATAAGAGCAGCGGCTCCACCACCTTCACCCAACTCATAACACGGACCCCGAACCTCGCTCCGGGTAATTACAATGACGCTTCCAACTTGAGACTGGTCGCCTTCATGGCCGCGGAATCGCACCTCAACAAGATCGGCATTACTCCGTTGAAGACGCCTCGACTGCCTGTCGCCCGAAGAAAAACGCAACGTCACTTAGCGTGAGACAATGCGCTGGGTTCACCAAACCTGAGCCATTGGCAAATACCTCATCGGGCCTGGCTAAGAAAAAATAGCTCATGCCCAGATATAACCAAAGCACTCTACCCCCAGAACCCCAGGAAGATACCAGTTGCCCATTTATCAACATATCGCACGATGTATAGAGGCGAGCCCGTGACCGCGTTCCCGCTAATGTATGCGATCGTGAGATACCTTGCAATACACGCTTGATCAACGGCGACCGGATGGACAGCTCAATGTCAACATCAACCCGATGGATATATTGAATCGCAGCTAGCTTCATCGAAGTAGATCCGGCTTGATTGTCCGGTGACGCACAACACCAAGCCACGAAATCAATCAAAGCCCACACTTTATCTTCCTCCGACTCACATGGTCGCAGATACCGGCCCTGAGCGGTTAACCCACCAAAAGTGCACCAAGACCGGAAACCCGACGCGTTAGTTATTTCAGACAAACTCGCAACTTATCGGGACGGAGGTACTGGTGCCCAAACCTCCTGTACAAAGATCTGCACCCGCTTGCCGCACGTTCTGCTCGTAGTTGAGAAAACGACCCCAACCTCGGCCGTACAAGCTGCACGTCATCCGGTGATACCCGAGCTCGTTCGGTCGCCAAATATTGGCCCCGCCAGCTGACGGAGCCCGCACCTCTATTCGTGGTCACCCTTGGACCATATAGCGGAGCTTCAACCTTTTCCGCCCCCATCTCCGTCTCCCGACACGAAAGCGCTCGGTATCATGCGAACACCAGCCTTGGGCTTCCTGTGTGCGGCCCCACTGGCGCCTCCTCCACCTTCCTTTTGTCCCCGGGATTTGTCGCCCGGATCGTGGCGGTACTTGCACGGATCTCCTATTCGCTCGAACCGGCATCTCCCCTCGGAAGGCCCAACCGAAGCCCGGAAGCTGAGCGAAGTCATCATCCTCGCGTCCACGTTTGACCGCAACCCCTCCTTTTTCACGTGGTGCGACCGGTTCCTTGTGAATGTCGACGTGCTCCAGGCTACCAGCGTCAATAAAGGCGCCAATCTTTGCCTTGGTGGGAACCACCGCTCCTGGCAATTCGGCTCGTGCCAGCTAGGCTTAGCGGAGAAAGCTGCGTCGTGAACCGCGGTCGACCAATCCTCTGGATCTTTTTTGATAAAGCGGGCTATCCTCACCTGTTGGACCGGCATTGTAATCTCTTGGTGGTTAGCTTCGCCGTGTGATGTCACCATGTCGACACTGTCTTGGAATGCCACGCGCAGCTTCTCCACCCGCGCCTTTCCCCCCGCCGAAGTAATGTCCCGCCCGATGACGAGAAGCAACACCTTCGCCACAATGGGGAACTGCTTTTCGATGTCGATGGTGCCAGCAGTGCCCGGTTCCGCCCCACGTGGCATAAACGCGGTGACATCATGCCCCGCTAAAGGGTTGACCTGTTCCACTACTGCAAAAGATGCCAGGGCGGTATTTGTGAATACCCCTTGCAGCTGGACCCTCGCCAATTCACAACCCTTTGGCTTCTCACCACAAAATATCAAAAACGCTCGAAGGCTGAAGTTTTTCCAAGCCGTGATCCTCTCCTTCAGCCATCACTTATCTGACATGCTACCGCGAGCGGAAGCCGCACCGTTAAGCTGCCCCTGGTCACAGTTCGGCTCGTCAGCGTCTTGGTTGGCTTGGATGTCATCCAGCACATTCTGGAGGTGCCCGAGCATGTCCTCAATCTTTTCCAGCCGCCCCCAGTTCTCGGCGGTACTGTTCTCAATATTGTCGAGCCGCCCCCGCTCTCGGCCACACCGACCTCGATCGCGTCAAGCCGATCGTTAACCGCCTCGCGGTACACAGCGTATTCAGCTTGACAGACTGAGCGTTCGCCCGCGTTGCTGCTAGCACCACCCGACTGGCTGCTTGCACCACTCCACTTGCCGCGCTCATCGTGGTCGTCCCTGGCCACACCGTGTCCTTGAGTCAAAATTAAACATATTTTTGACAAACAAATCAACCCGCGAACGTGATACGAGGACAGCACTCATAGTGAGTGCAAGTTGAAAAAGGCCGACCCTAGCTTTGCAGGGGGCCACACTTTGGTCTATATGCAGAAATAAGCGCACTTTTGGTTATTTTCGCTCGAGCAGCCAGCATGGGCACACACACATATAATATATTCATATAATATTCACGTATGTACTCCTTGTTTGCGAGGCGAATTGCTCGATTGTTACCACTGCCTTGTTTGCGAACTGCTGTTTCAGCGAAGACGTCAGTCAATTCGATTTAGAATATAACAAAAAAAATGCGCCCCATCACAACCGCGCGAGGGGCGTCGGCAATAATACTTAGATTTTCCTGTCTGACAGGTTGACCATTACCACCAACACGAGGTAAACCATACCATGGTATCGAGAAATGACATCTTACTGCAACTCCATCGTCTTCTTGCCACGCCGTCGACATCACATGTATGCATGTACCTGCCCCGCTGCTATACGGGTCGAGATTAGTCTAATTGATCACATTTTTTTTATCCACCGTGTGCCATTTTTGTTATTATAGTGCTATTCAGTTAGGAAACAGTGTGAACATATTCATCTGCGCCCCATCGCAACCGCGTGAGAGGTAGCAGCAAGATTATCCAGTGACACTGCACAGCTATTTTATTCGAGCATATACGCACACTATTCAGCAGGCACAACAATGTATGTGGTCATTCTGAAACATTCAGCGCCCCATCGCGACCGCACGAGAGGTGACCAGCCAGAATATTTATTTTCAGTTTACCCCGCCGCACTTTAGCGCTGTAAGATTTTTGTCGCATTGCCGCGAGCTGTGAATTATGCCTCTTACTTTCTTCACCCAGCAAGACGCAATTTCCGCCCTCGCTTGCGGTTGATTATGTACAAGTATCCACGCTCAAGACCTCTCAAGCGTTTGGCTGTAAAGGCTTTCTCTCACCCAACCACACAGGTGGGAATTAATTCGTTCATATTGCCATATCATATACTTGTCTTCGCGCTCAAGACCCCTCGAGTCGATCGTTTTTGGCTGTGAAGATGATCTTTCACCCAGCAGTCCGCATGGGGAATCACTCGTTCATTATGCCACATATTATTTATCGTGTACACCAAGGGTGCACGGAAAAATTTTTCTTCGACACCTATCAAGTGTACACACGATCGTTTTGGCTGTGAAGATTATCTCTCACCCAGCAGTCCGCATGGGGAATCACTCATTCATTATGCCACATAATATGTATCGCATACCCTTCTGAGACGACCTCTACGAAACACAGTACCATTTACCTCACGAAGTAAAATCACCCTCGCGATCAATAGTGATGACATCGCATATATATGACATCACATACCCACCTCGCCTGATGTATTTGTAGGACGTATCCCTGACTTAAAATTGACGACCGCAGAGCCCCACATCGACAAGGTAAAATCATAGGCGTGAAATCGTACATTTATTTGAGACGAAAATAATTTGGAAAAGGAAGCACAGGCAGATGTGTTAAAATTGCGGTAAACAACCTTACCAACCCATTACGTAGGATATTTCGTACATGCCGTCTGCATGATCGCCTCCCCACCTATGCCAAGTGCGAAGTATTACTAACGAGGTTACGTAATTGAGCGCGTGTATACCAAGTATGACTAATGAGGTAACGTAATTGAGCACATGTATACCAAGCGTTCCTTTAAAACTGACGATTCGCATCCCTCCCTCTAATGCTCAATGGCGGAGACAGCACATGGCCACATACATCACCTCGCATGCTGTATTTGGCAATACGTATCTCTTGCGTATAATTAGCGATGTCGATAATAATGGTAATTGTACGATGATGGTGACAAACAGTGCATGACCACATCACCTCGCTTGTTGCATTTGACAATACGTATCTCTTTCTTATAATTAACGATGTCAGAAAATGCACATATTGAAATGTCCCGCCCCCCGCCCCCCCCCCCCTCCCCTCCCCCTCCACTGACCCCTCTTGTTCATAAAAAAAAACCAACCCTCCCCCCCCGCCCCTCCGTCCCCCGACTCCCCCCCCCTTCCGCCTAGTTTGTCCAAACGCCCCACTCACAATCAAAATCGGCCTGAGTAATAAACACCTATACGCTGTTGATATCACGTCATTATCTTTCTGACCATCCATGACGTAGTTTTCAATTATTTTCCCCCCAACCCCCCCCTCCCCCCCCCCTCCAACGCCCCTTCTTTCCGACCACCTGCACGATCGCCTAGACCTAGCACCACGCGTAAAACAAGCTGCTATATATCTTTGATCCCACAGCCGAAGTGTATTTGAATATTGTTTGTGACCTAAACCTCCTAAAAAATCTCCCCCCCCCCCCCCGCCCCCCCCTCGTGCTCTCCCTTACTCAAACGCCCCACTAAATATCGAAATCCGCCACATTAATAAACACTTCACGCACAGGATATCACCTCATTATCATTCGAGAGCCATCCATGCCAAGGTGTGCCCCCCTCCCCCCCGCCTCGAACGCCCCCTCCTTCCCCATCACCCGCACCATCGCCTAGACCTAGCACCACTCGTATAACAAACCCCTCACCTAAAGCCCTTCCTCCCTCCCCCCCCCCCCCCTCCAACGCCCCCTCTTTTCCGACCACCTGCACGATCGCCTAGACCTAGCACCACGCGTATAGCAAGCTGCTACATATCTTTGATCTCACAGCCGAAGTGTATTTGAATATTATTTGTGACCTAAACCTCCTAAACCCCCCCCCCCCCCCCCCCCCCCCCCCCCTCTTGCTCTCCCTTACTCAAACGCCCCACCAAATATCGAAATCCGCCACATTAATAAACACTTCACGCACAGGATATCACCTCATTATCTTTCGAGAGCCATCCATGCCGCTGTCCCCCCCCCCCCCCCCCCCGCCTCGAACGCCCCCTCCTTCCCCATCACCCGCACCATCGCCTAGACCTAGCACCACACGTATAACAAACCCCTCACCTAAAGCCCTTCCTACCCCCCCCGCCCCCCCCCCGCCCCTACACCCCCCACCTCCCCCCCAACCCATCCCAACCCCACCCCCTCGAACACTCCACCCTCTCTTTACTCACTGATTGCACGGCTTACCCCAGAATATACATGATAAACTGATGTATTATTTCCAAAACCGTCACATTTATCCCCTCCAAATAATGTATAGTTTCCAGGCACATATTGAGCTGCCCCCCCCGCCCCCCCCCGCCCCCCCGCCCCAACCCCCCCCCCCCGCCCCCAATAATATACTGATGCCAAAACCGTCAGATTTATCCCCTCGAAAGGATTTATAGCTTACATGCACAAATTGCCCCCTTTCCCCCCCCCCCCCCCCCTCCTCCAAACCCGCTCGCTTTTGATCAAACCCAGGCCCCCACGTCCTTCAAAACTCCGCCCCACCCCCTCACCGGTTATTCGACTTACAAGATTCACTTGATCAAAGGTTACATTTCCCTTCACAGCTGTCAGATTTTGTCCCCCTCAGAAACGGGTTTTATAGTTTCCGCGCACAGATTGACTTGTATCATCCTGTTGACCCTGATAGCTACACTGTAGTTGTAAGGGGAGTCGCCGACCTATATCCTTGATGAGGACACACAACTCGTAATACGCGCGATCGGAGTATCACACACAGCTTGCAAAGATTAGTTTCGACGAAATCTTCGATCTCACAGCTGGAGTGTATTTTCAAAAAAAAAAAATAATAATAAATAAATAATGGTACCTACAAATATTCTACAAAATATTCTAGCTTTCGATCCATGCATCATACAACAACAAATTATGAAGATTTAACACGTTATTTACTACACTTAAACACTGGGTGGCATGCTGCATCTAACATCAAACCTTCTAGAATAGTAAACATTAGAAGCCACATGATATAAAGGGATGTCTCATTGCTTCAATCGTCAGGTTTGTCCCCTTTGAGAATTTATAGTTTCCGCGCACATATTGAAATGTCCCGCCCCCCGCCCCCCCCCCCTCCCCTCCCCTCCCCCTCCACTGACCCCTCTTTCTCATAAAAAGCCCCAACCCCCCCCCCCCCCGCCCCTCCGTCCCCCGATTCCCCGCCCCCCCCCCCCCTTCCGCCTAGTCTGTCCAAACGCCCCACTCACAATCAAAATCGGCCTGAGTAATAAACACCTACACGCAGTTGATATCACGTCATTATCTTCCTGACCATCCATGACGTAGTTTTCAATTATCCCCCCCCCCCCCCCCCCCCTTCCAACGCCCCCTCTTTTCCGACCACCTGCACGATCGCCTAGACCTAGCACCACACGTATAACAAGCTGCTACATATCTTTGATCTCACAGCCGAAGTGTATTTGAATATTATTTGTAACCTAAACCTCCTAAATATCTCGCCCCCCCCCCCCCCCCCCCCTCTTGCTCTCCCTTGCTCAAACGCCTCACCAAATATCGAAATCCGCCACATTAATAAACACTTCACGCACAGGATATCACCTCATTATCTTTCGAGAGCCATCCATGCCGCTGTGCCCCCCCCCCCCCCCCTCCCCCTCCAACGCCCCTTCTTTTCCGACCACCTGCACGATCGCCTAGACCTAGCACCACGCGTATAACAAGCTGCTACATATCTTTGATCTCACAGCCGAAGTGTATTTGAATATTATTTGTGACCTAAACCTCCTAAAACATCTTCCCCCCCCCCCCCTCTTGCTCTCCCTTACTCAAACGCCCCACCAAATATCGAAATCCGCCACATTAATAAACACTTCACGCACAGGATATCGCCTCATTATCTTTCGAGAGCCATCCATGCCGCTGTGTCCCCCCCCCCCCCCCGCCTCGAACGCCCCCTTCTTCCCCATCACCCGCACCATCGCCTAGACCTAGCACCACTCGTATAACAAACCCCTCACCTAAAGCCCTTCCTCCCCCCCCCCCCCCCCCCCCACCTCCCCCCCCTCCAACGCCCCCTCTTTTCCGACCACCTGCACGATCGCCTAGACCTAGCACCACGCGTATAACAAGCTACTACATATCTTTGATCTCACAGCCGAAGTGTATTTGAATAATATTTGTGACCTAAACCTCCTAAAAAATCTCCCCCCCCCCCCCCCCCCCCTTTGTTGCTCTCCCTTACTCAAACGCCCCACCAAATATCGAAATCCGCCACATTAATAAACACTTCACGCACAGGATATCACCTCATTATCTTTCGAGAGCCATCCATGCCGCTGCCCCCCCCCCCCCCCCCCCCCCGCCTCGAACGCCCCCTTCTTCCCCATCACCCGCACCATCGCCTAGACCTAGCACCACACGTATAACAAACCCCTCACCTAAAGCCCTTCCTTCCCCCCGCCCCCCCCCCGCCCCCACACCCCCCACCTCCCCCCCAACCCATCCCAACCCCACCCCCTCGAACACTCCACCCTCTCTTTACACGGCTTACCCCAGGATATACATGATAAACTGATGTATTATTTCCAAAACCGTCACATTTATCCCCTCAAAATAATGTATAGTTTCCAGGCACATATTGAGCTGCCCCACACGCCCCTCCCCCCCCCCCCCCCCCCCGCCCCAACCCCCCCCCCCCCCGCCCCCAATAATATACTGGTGCCAAAACCGTCAGATTTATCCCCTCGAAAGGATTCATTGTTTACATGCACAAATTGCCCCCTTTCCCCCCCCCCCTCCCCCCTCCAAACCCGCTCGCTTTTGATCAAAACCAGGCCCCCACGTCCTTCAAAACTCCGCCCCACCCCCCTCACCGGTTATTCGACTTACAAGATTCACTTGATAAAAGGATACATTTCCCTTCACAGCTGTCAGATTTTGTCCCCCTCAGAAACGGGTTTTATAGTTTCCGCGCACAGACTGACTAACATCATCTTGTTGACCCTAATAGCTACACTGTAGTTGTAAGGGGAGTCGGCGACCTATATCCTTACTGAAGACACACAACTCGTAATGCGCGCGATCGGAGTATCACACACAGCTTGCAAAGATGAGTTTCGACGAAATCTTCGATCTCACAGCTGGAGTGTATTTTCATTTTTTATAATATTATCTATGATTAAATATTTGCCCAAGATAAACCTCAATCCCAAATGAATGTCTCAATCTCAGGTTCTTCAGGACCAATCTCCCATTTTGAACAACACAGTAACTACTACCGAAAGGAAAAAAACATTAAACAAACGAGGATCTGCTGGGAAAACCTTCTCACAAAGTCAGTCACTACATCCCGTCTTCACATAAACCCGAATAAGGTCGGGCCCCCTGTTGTTGTGTACCAGTATACAGTAGTAGTACTGGTACCCTGCAAGAACCAGGAAAACAGCAACAGTTTGTTACAGGAGGTCACCGATGGCAGAACAACTTAATTGTGACGACGCATTCAAATCAGACTCTCTAGTAAGCCCCCCTGTCTGTGCTGGATACTCCCCAGGGACGGGTGAATGCAAGCGAGAAAATGCATCCGCACGTGTGCCACACGGTTTGGTGATATAGTAACAATGCTTTTCTGCCGACTCACGTGGAAAATCTCAAAGTTGTTCACGTTGGCCACACTCCAGTTCCAAGGACCAAAGCGAAACGCACGCCTGTACCTGGTATCCTATTACAGCGAAACCCTATCGAGAAGCACCAGCACACAGCACAGCCCCTCCAGAGGACGCGTGGTTCGATAGAGGCGCATACATGCACCTTTTTTCTTCTGGGGTTCTTCAATTCGGGAGCTTACGACCTCTCCCAAGAACGGATTTGGAGAAAAACAAAGTTTCTGCCGGATAAAAAATGCCATGGCCTAGGTACACGATGAGAATCGTGCAAAAAGATGGCCTATTATTTATTTCTTTTTCTGTCCGGCGATTTTGGGTTGATTGAGGAGCCCCGCCATTCATATACCTTTTCAGACGAAAACTGCTACGTTTATTGTAGCATGCGTCAGAGGCAGGCCTCCGACAAGTAGCATTTTTTTTTGTGCATAGTTTGCATTTAAGCATAACTCCAAATCGAACTCCACTACTACTCTTGCCCCTCTGAGATGTGCTGCCGTTAATACATCGACGCATATCAAGACTTGATAACAAAGTAAATGCCGATCGCTCAAACCATGCTTGTCCTTAAACAGGAAAAATTGATAGCAGTATTCTCCAGTTAATGATACGCACCGCACGACATGTACTTGATACACGGTCGCAATTGTATCGTGTGCCGCATCGAGCAACCTGCCCGTCGTGGAAAGGCTAGTCACCCTCGAGCTCGCGTCAAATCACAGATCAGTTAGCAGGGACACTCACACCGTTAGAGCGGGTTATACTTTCCCTTTTGCAGTCCCGCATTCACCCTGAGGCTTCTGTGACCGTTTGTAACTATTAATATTACGGAGGACGACAGCAAACAGGACCAAATAATATTGTTGGTAAAAATAGATGAATATATAGGTTTTTATCTTCACCGTAGGTTTTATTTGCTAGGGTCCTCCGTAATAGTATTGTATAGAATCAGCCGATCACACAGATACCAAAACGTCAAGTTTCTGAGTCAGGCATTGTGCATGGTTTCGACCGCATCGCAAATTGTTGGAGGTTGCCATGTATGTCACGAATTCATTGGTTGCTACGATGTGCTCCGAGTATTCAGCCGCCTCCCCCTCGTCCGTCAACAAGCATTCACCTATTGCTCGCGCGTATCTGCAACGTGCACAACTCATGCTCACCACAAAAAACAAGTTCCATAATCCACAACATGGAACATCTCTTCGCCTGGTCACGATCACTCCCTCGGCGAGCTCGTCACAATTCATTAATCCCAACTTACGTCGAGTATTCAGCCCCCCGCCCCCCCCCCCCTTCTGCTCGACGAAAACGATGTGTCCGCCTAGATGCAGTCACCTACCCCATGGTAGATTAAGCAGAAAAGCGTCGTGTTTCCGTAGCGTTGTGAGGTGCCGACGTTGAAGCATCTGGGTTCGCGACAACGACTGCAGGCTCATCTACAACAGTGGCTACGATCGCCATAGCAATGGCAGTGGCGCCGTTGGGTGCTGACGCAGAAATAATTGAGCTCGCAACAACAGTGGCTACGCTCATCATAGCAGCAGCAGTTGCAGCAGCTCCTGTGGCGGCTTGGCGCCCGAGATGACGAGCGTTTCGGACTGAGCGCTCGCGTAGCCGAGAGGTGGGCTCGACGGGCAATTTTTGTCGGGTATTAGAGTGAATACTCTCTGCACGAGAAAGCACACACAGGCGTGTTCAGGGTAAAAAAGTGTACTAGAAATAGCGTCCTCAGCACTAATTACACGTGGAATTAGAAGGATCCCATTATTGTTAACTGTAATTTGTTCTACATTAGTTTCGAGTGGCATCTGGCCAGCCGGAGACATTGTTTTCCGGTGCTAGCTGAGTGGTATGTACCAGAGGTTGTGCGAGGTTGCAGTCCAGCCTGAGCGGTGAAAGTCTCCCAAGGGCAGACCCACGAGCCCCCACGCTAGAGTCAGCCCCGACCCGTCTCTCTACAGAGAACTGTAGCGGGAGGCGAGTATGCATCTACAAAAAGTCGTGTTCGTGTATGTGGGTCGTCTGCCGTCGTCTTGTTTCTGTGTATACCTTTTGAAAAAAACCCGCGTGACCCCCAATATCAAGGCTCTCTCTCAGAGGGGTGGGCATAACCGAGAACACGCAACAATAGCTGAGCTATGAGGGCCACTGCTTGTAACAGGACACTAAGCAGCCGTTGGGGTTGCCGTCGCGGCAAGCGTGACGTCGCGGCAAGCGTGGGGGTCTCCGCACCCCCGGGAGCATCGCAAGATCACCGAGACCCGATGGCCGAGAATCGATGGCCGAGAATCGATGGCCGAGACTCGACGGCCGAGACTCGCGAACACCGTCAACAACAGAGGCAACTCGCGAGCATTGATAACGAGCGGCTCTGGGGCGAGACGCTTCTCCTGGGCCGCTCTGCCTGTCTCAGAAGGACGCGGAGAACGCGGGCCAGATTTATTCATTCGGTAAAAGGGGCAAAAAAACGGGCCGGAGTAAGTACTCTAGCTCGTTACGAAACGGGGCAAACCAAAAATGAAGAACGCCGCGGAGAGAGTCGGGCATGCCGACGACGTCATATATATATATATATGTAGATATATTCAGAAGGCCTGATACGGACACAGGTAGGTAACTTCTTGCAGGTCTTTCTACAAAGGAGGCTCCACGATGTTCACTCAGTGATGCCCGTAGGAAAGCTATTTTTGTGTCATTGCCACAGCCAGGGGACGAACTGCGCGCGCTGCGCGAGTAGAGACAATTCCATCGTTCCGTTTTTCCCACATGGTACGCACGCTCCCTTGAAGGCATAACCCTTTTATCCCATATTCACATCCTACATTATGCGTCTTCGTAGGCTCCCAGGAACACCAGCCCCCACACCGCGCGCGAAAAAAGCAAAACGTTGCGTGCTCGGCATGGGCCGCGGGCGTCTTTCCAGCGTGTTAGAAATTGATTGTGAATATGTTTGGGCCAAGCGGGGGCACGTTTCGCGGGCGTATTTTTTCCTGTTCCACCGATTACCCCCGGGGGTACACCCCCCTTTGACAATTTCCCCAAAAAAAATATTACATGGGGTAGATATACCAATTGCCCAGTATTCACCGGAAGGACGAATCTCCGGAATCTCCCCATGAACCACAAGCAATATCGTCCCGTCCGGTATCCGCTCTTGCTGTCCCCCCTCGTTTGTTTGCTGCTTGCCTGATCCGTTCTTCTTGCCCATCAACGGCACACATATGTACAACATTATATGTAGCTTACGTCGCCATACCCAACTGTTGCGCACTTGTGCTCCGATCTCCTAGGTCGCCTGTGTAGCCCAGTCCTCCTGGTGAGGGGGGGGGGGCGTTGCCTGTGTCAGATTGATACTAAAGACGGGTGCTACGATGGAGGTGCATCACTTTTTTTCTGAGGTTCCTCACATTAGGAGGCTAAGAACTTTCTTAAGAACGTTCTTAAGATATATCCTGAAGATATGTCCTTCTTAAGATGTGTTCTTCTTAAGATATGTCCTTCTTAAGATATGTCCTTCTTAAGATATGTCCTTCTTCAGATATGTCCTTCTTAACCCGAACCACTGATTTCGGCAAAAGCAAAACTTCTACCGGATGAATAATCCCATGGCCTAGATATGCAACAAAAACCGTGCTAAAATAGAAGGCCAACTTCCGACGAGTTTGGATTAAGGAGCACTGGCTGTCATTCAGAAACCATTGCAGACGAAAAGTGGTATCTCTATCTTAGCACGCGTCTAAAACGTTCCGTCAACTACGGCACGGCTAACGCAGTCCCGCGCTGCGAACCAACACGGATAAAATATACCAAGAGGCGACGTCATCGTGCGCAGTGTCTCTGAGAGATTCTCTCTAGTGTGATGGTGGTATGGGGGGGGGACATCGAGGTGGGTCGTTTCCTAGGGTTAGCACGGAACGGAGTCTGAGGGACCTCTGGTGACCTTGAACTTGTGCATGTAATGAGGCGGTACTATCTAGGGGAAGGGGGCCTGGTACCAACTATATACGAATTGTAGTTCATCTGATGACGAACACTATTGCTCCATACCTTCTCCGTCGAACGTGGAAATTTACTACGGTCTTGAATCAATACAGGGCAAATAAACTTTACCACCCCCCCACTCTATGTTGCGGGGAATATGCACCAGAAGAAGGGACATCTCTGCAACATCCTGACGAAGCAGGGGCAATCTCGCTCCGTCCGTCTCCCTCCCCCCTCTGCTCCTCATAAGTTACTTGCCCGAATCCGCGTTCTTGTTGCCCGGCGCCGGAGCTCGTCTCTAGACCCCGGAGCGATATATCTAAGACACGCCTGCCAATACCACACACACCACTTCTAACTGCGGCGCTACGGTATGGGGGTCACCTTAGAAGCTCATGCGAGCGGCTGCCGTGTTTCCCTCTTTACTCAACCTTTTCTAGCCTTGTATGTCGGCCGGCTGTACTTGAATATGCACCACCATCGTCGTCATGGAAGCGTTTGCTACGAGTTTCTTACCCTTCGCCAATATTTTGACAAAAGCACAGTCGTCCCACGGTTGGGGTTGAAGTTGTTGGATGAACTAAAAATGTACCTGTCCGATTGAGCTGCTCGAGTAAGAAAGTACCGGCCATTCTGGCCCTTCCACGATCATACTTGTTGTAGGACTAGCGCATAGTCGCCAGCAGATACATATGGCAAACCTAGAAGTTAGAGGATGAGCTTATCCCACCTACCGTAGCCTAGGGCGGTGTTGCTAATTACTTAAATTTCCTCTGGTTTTCCTTTAGTTTCCATTTGTTTTCAATAGTTTTCCCCCCTATCAACTCCCCGAGGTTTCCAGCCAACGGCATCCCCAGCGGGAACCTTGTACAATAAAAAAATATTGCAAAACAAGAGTTGCCCTCCCGACGATATAGGGCTAAGCTGCCAAGTCATTCAGAACACGACTCGTTCTACGGTAGCCCCGCCAACGTTTCTTGGACTAAATCGCCGGTGTAGAACTCGGCTGCCGGACGTAGCTGCTGAAAAATAGAGTCCCTTGCCCCCCCGACACCATCGTTCGATAGTCCTCTGCAAATAATTATATATGGCAAGATGGCTATCGTAGAATAAGTAAAAAAAAGGGGTGAAAGCGTGTTACGTCCGTGGTAGCATGCATGCATAACGCCCCTTATCGTAGCCTTCGTCTCATTCAATACCTGGTATATTTCGCACCCCCTGCAACGAAAAACGCATCCGATTACGTCCAAACCCAGCGAACGATTCAATCTTGAGCGGCGGTCGCAAGTAGCCGCAGGCTTCGGTCCAAGCTCTCGCACAAGCTCACGCGATTGTTGAAAAACAAGTGGCCGTTTCGCCCCCGCACGTTATTCCTGTGCCCCGCCAAGCGAGAGACGCCACAAACCGACGGCGCTTGGGAAAATTTCGTGGATAATTTCCATAAACGAGTCGATAGGCGCACAGTCTCTCCCTGTTGTCCAGAACATCCGCTGAAAAGATCGTGCGAGGGGTTGCATTATCTTCCGTACCATGGTGTAAATTAGGCGGTACAAGACGGATGCCACGATAAATAGAGGTGCAACTTTTTTCCCCTGCAGGCTTCTTGACTTGACGATATCCCCACAAAAAAGAAACGGTTTAGATATGATCTTCAAAGTTCTCCCCGATGAGCAATCCCATGGCCTAGGAGAGAAAAAAAAAGTTGCGACAAATTTTGGGTTAGGGAGCTCTGACATTCAGAAATTTTGACACCCAAAAAGTGCTACCTCTATTGCATCGCGCGCCCCGAGGGGGTGTGCCGTTTTCCGTGTTAACTCCCTGAGTTATGCGGTACGTGCAACCGGTAATGGAAGAAAAGTGTAGTGCGGCGTGCTTGCACACTCCAATTTTATCTGGCAACGGCGGACGCATGGTACGGTGGGATTACGCCCACATGTTCTGGGGCTCCTGACATTAAGGAGATGTGTACGACTTACACAAGAAAACTTTCGCCTCACCTGATTCGCAAAGCTATGACCCCTGTATACCGTTCGTTGCAAAGCCAGTAGGGGGCCCGCCCGGAGTAAACGCCCCGTAGACCTTTTTTCAGCGAAGACTCGAGCATAATTCGGAGTGAACGCGCCCCCTCGTTACACCAAAACGGAAAAATTAAAAACTGCTACATAGCAATCGCCCCCCCCTTCAACGTTTTGGGGGTGAAAGCCCCGGGGCGGAGCTAGCAAGTCGCTTTAGTGAGAGCGACGGAGGTGCTTCCGAAGCGGAAAATACCCCGCATATTAATAGACAAACGCAAAATTCAACAAGACACAACCATCAAGTAACCCAGCGACGACAGCACACAAGAACAACGTCACACCCACCGCCGCCGTCCAACGCCCCTCCCCCCCCCCCCCCCCAAATAGGAGCAATTTCGCGCTGACTTTGTTCCTCGATCATGGTCGTCACGTTCTCCGCTCGAAGGCCTGTGTCTATACACGGGTGGACCCCCCCCGCCCCACCCCCCCGTTTCGCCTATGTAATAGAACGTGGGCAAAAGCACACCATCTGGGCACTTTTTACAAGGCCAGCTTTGGGCCAAATCCACAGCACGCCGGAAACCCCCGAACTGCAGGCTTTGTAATCGCTTTTTCGAACACCGAAAATCGAGGGATATATATTATTTGTCTTTTTGGCGGAGCACCGCGGCAGTGTCCGTTCCTCCACGCGGCATTCCACGACCATGTCCACGGCGTTCCACGGACGACCGCGGACACTCCACGGGCTACCGCGGACCTTTCACGGGCTTCCGCGGACAGTCCATGGGTTTCCACGGAATGTCGCGGCAAGTAGCGGAACACCGTGGAAGTCTATGGCACTAGCCAAGGCAATCTCTCCAAGGCAATCTCCATGGCAAGATCCATGGCAATCTCCACGGCAAATTCCACAGCAGCACCCACGGCACACCACGGCAAGCCGCGGTCACCCACCGAAACATCCACGGAAGCACCCACGGACCAACCCACCGACACGTACTCGGAAACACCCATGGGCTTGTCCACGGAAACGTCCGCGGACACCCATGGATAGGTCCACGGAAACACCCACGGCAAGACCCACGGCCGCCCCCGCGGACACCCACGGCAACACTCACGGCCACGGCCGCGGACGGCCACGGATGGCCGTGGAGATTGCTGCGGTTGGACGTCCCCGGTAACTGCCGTGGCATTTGCCGCGGACTTCCACGGACTTCGGGTGTCTTACATCAATGTGTTTTTCAAAACCACGAAGAAACTTACCCTAAGTAGGCTACTATCCCTAACCCTAACCCAAACGAACTTCCGTGCCACGGCAGTTTCCGCGCGGAAACTGCCGTGGTAGGCGGAAACTGGCGTGGTAGTTGCCGCGGACCTCCGTGGGCATGGTTGGTACAACGGAATTTGACACGGACAGAACCGCGGCACGTTCTGTTGAAATTGCCGCGGAACTCCGCGGAATTCCGTGGTATTTGACGCGTATCGGAAGATTGCGGTGGCAATGGCCGCGGAAGTCCGCGGATGGCCGTAGAAATGGCTTCGGCTGGACGTCCGCGGAAACTGCCGTGGTGATTACCGCGGAATTCCGCGGAATTCCGCGGTGATTGCCGCGTTGCCGTGGCAATGGCCGCGGATGGCCGTGGAAAGTGTCACGGCCTTTTCCGCGGAAACTGCCTTGGCAATTGCCGCGGACTTCCATGGTTGGTACGACGGAATTTGCCACGGACAGAGGCGCGGCATGTGTCGTGGCCACAACCGTAGCATTTTCCGTGGAAATGCATGAGCCGTGGCACTTGCCGTGGACAACTGCGGATTTTCACGGTAACCCGTGGCAACACCCACGAGATCCGCGGTCCGCGGAAGTTCCGCGCTCACTGCCGCGGACTTCCGCCAAAATATCAAATAATGTGCATCTATCTGTGATAACCCGCACGCACGATCGCAAATGCACCATTTAAAACTAAACAACAGCAACAACAACGCCACACACAATTATCCGCGCGTGCACGAAGTAATCTCCCTGACATCTTGTTGCCCGCTCATGCTCACCATGTTCCCCGCACGAAGCAAGGCCTGTGTGTGTCGAAAGCTGTTGGCCGATTGAGCGAGAACGAAAAGCCTTATCTGGAATGAAAAGAGAAACGTTTGAAAAATTGGTACAAATTACCAAGGCACTTTAAGATACGCGTCGCTACTTGTCGAGATTTGAAAAGGCAACACAGAACAGAATTATTGTCCCATGGCCCGTGAAATTCCCTGTGCAGCGACTGCACCACGAACGTTACAGTTGTATCCGTGCTGTTCATATACTCGTTCGAACGCTCTTGTCGAGAGCCATCGCAGGTATACTCCAAAGCAGCCAAAAAATCAGCTGAACTCGTTGGAGCATGCGAGATGCTGAACATGATATTATTAATATTAAACTTTTTTTACTATTGATATTATAAATAGAACGTATCACCGTTTCTTCGTAAAATATGTTCTACGCCTCCGCCTGCACTAGACTATACCGCTAATGTCCCCACTCTCGGGGTTTTGAGGTGCTGCCTCACATCCAACACTATGTGAGCACACAACATGATGCTACTAATACCGTTGAGCGCGGTTGCTGCTGCTGCTGCTGCTACTGCTGCTGTTGCTGCTACTGCTGCTGCTGTGTGCAGCGGGCCGGCCAGCCTGGAGAAGCCCTTGTTCGAAAAAATTGAATACGAAAGCAAACACGCCTCCACATTTGTGAAATTCAAAATTCGCTTCTGCTTCTTTGAGCAGAGCAGCAGCAGTGGAGCAGCGTGACAGGGCGGAGGACTCGCGCCCCTCGCACTAACTGGAGGTAGCTAGGGTGACCGAGAGAAGTGACGGACAGTAATTCGCTGCAGAAGAGCTTGCCTGCTGGAGGAGCCCGTAGGGTGAGCCGTCCCCTTTTGTCTCCTGTGGTCGAATTGGACTTGAAACAGCACACCGCTCTTTCTACTTTGTCTTCATCATGCTGTTGGGCTTTTATTTTTTTGACATGCATAAGACTATAGTTACACATCTTGCGCTGAATAGGAGAAAAAGCATGTCCTGTCTTAAGACGCTCGTGTCCAGAAGTACCCCCCTGGGCGTAAACCTTCCCGGCAACGGCGAGGCCAGAGTACAGCCGGTACTCGCTCTCTCTGTGGTTCTGGTTTTGCGCGGTAGAGCAGCAGCAGCAGCAGATTTCGAATCGCATTTGCCTCCAAGAGGCAAATGATATGTGTCCTTCTGTACGAAAATATAAGAACGGTTTGTGGACAGACAGTTTAGCGGGTGGTTTATTCCCTATAATGCTGCGTGCGCGCCAGCTGTCAATACCCGCATTATACCAGACACCAACACCGTTGAGGTGTGGTACCGATACTTCTACCTTCGTGTCTGTTTCAAGTCGCTCCAAGCCAATTCATCAGCACTATACAGGAAGTATGCACTATTCAACCGGCATTATAGGGAGACCCTTACTTTGTTCTTATATTCCTATATTTCCGGACACAGCCGTGGTATGGGGCAACAGCAATAAAACATCTCGCACGTACCAACAAAGGCCGGGGAGGCTGCACCGCAGCAACAAAACAAAACATTTTGTCGACAAGTCCTGCAAGTGCACAACCAACCGAGTGTACAAGGCACGCCCAGCACAGAATCATTCGTGGTTGGTCTCCAGTAACGTGCTAGACCCATGGTGTCCTGGTTATATCGGTAGCAAAGATGTGGCCGAGATGCTAGATGGACTCTTGTCCCAGGTTTGAAATTTGAAAATGTGCTGCTTTACGTTGTGGGGACAATTACTTGGAAATGGACTGACACATTGTTTTGGCGTATTACAGCGCGCCTCGCGGGTAAGAAACAGAAATACAACCAGGTACGGGTACTGCTGTACGAGCGTCACCAAGGCTGAGAGGTTCTTATTTGGGATAGGGTGTATTCCACATTCCAGTGCAGCTTCAGTATAACGCCAGTTTCCTGTAATTAACAGGCTGTGCTGCACGGTATGCCCCTTCTTACTGGATGCCCTGCACTCTTTACAGCGGCAGCAGTACCAACCGCGCTTTAGAGGGGCAGATTAATACTTGGCTGCGCTTGATTTTCTTCGTTTGTTTGCCGCTGTGCAAATACGTACTGGTACTATTACTACTAATATTACAAGTTTTCTGCGATGGCGCGCAACGCTAAGTCAGCTCGATGCCAAGGAATGATGAAAGGGTCGAAGCGAATGTGTTGTGTGGTCATGATATTGTATTGTTAACCCTACATTACCTGGTACCTGGTGCCTGGTACCTACGTAAACGGGGCTGAAGGGAAAGTTTGCACACAGCAGCAGCCGCCGCCGGTTAGTCCTCGCCTCACGGAGCACGGGATGGTACTGAACCTTGTTAACCTTGGAGGCGGTATTCGCCATTGCTCTGAGAGTGGCCTTGGCCAAGGATGAAGGATGCCGATGCTGTGTGCTAGAGCTCTCGCTCCAAACGTTTGAAGAGCTTGACCTGTTTCTGTATCGACTTTTTTTTCACACGAGAACAAGCCCAGAGTAGAGCGGATTACAGCAGTGTCGGCCACACTTCAATAGGCAATCCGTGCGGCTGGGGTCAGAGATGTGTCCGCACTGCAGTCAGGGAGGTGTGCGAGCGCGTCACGCCCGCGTGACGGTTGTAGTTGTACTGGGCACAGCCCACGGTAGAGGTGCAGCCTTTTTTTTTTCTGAGGCCAATTGCACTTGAGGAGCTCCGTGCCTCAAGCCATCTTTTCTTTTTGTAGCGTACAGAGTATCCGAATCCGGATATAAGGCCGTTTCTTATAGCATTGGATTCTCATCTTCGATTCCGCCAGAATCCGATTCGGCAAAATTCGGGCGGAGAAGAAAGCCCGAGCTTTCTTATAGCGAACGGATTTTGTCAGACGGATTTCAGCAGGACTGTCAATTTTTTTTGAAAACAGCGCGCGCAAAACCCAACACCACACAGCAGCAGCAGCAGCAGCAGCACACAGCAGACCGATACAGACATACAGACGCAGCGCAGAGGCAGCAGACCACACGCAGCAGACCACACAGACGTTGCAAACATGCCGGACCAAGAGGCACCAGAGTCGCTGTTGCTAAGCTACAACAGCCTGGCGGAAGCAGCTATAAAGCATTTTGCAGAGTGCTGTGTTGGAGGCATGACACAGAAGCAGATACTCATGCAGCTGCAGAGCGTCTGCGCCACCTACGCTTGCCAGGGAGTGAAGCGGAATGCTGGGCTGACTGACTCCAAGAAGAAGCAGCAAGCCGCGACCAACGCTTACAAGACGCTCGTTGTTCCTGGGTTTTTAGCGTGGATCAAAAACTTGCAAGGCGAGCCCCTCAAGCTGCCTCGGTGGGTAGACGAGCACATCATGGGCTGCAGCAACGTGAACGGAAAGGGGAGAGGTAAGGCACGCAAGGGTGCAGGGTGGAGAAGGCTGGGTCCATCCACTTTATCTCTAAAAGTGGTACCTAGCTGTGTGTTCCTCCATGAAAAGATTTGGAGTTTTATATACCCAAGAATTTTTTGTTGTGGTCACGAACTGCCGAACTGCCGAGTTCTTTTCTGTCACGGGTCCATTTTTTCTCTCTCATCTCTGTATAATTCTGTTTCCTCCGTGGCACGTCGTAGGAGAGGTGTGTTGGTCGTGGTGCAAAAATATGGTGCTCTTCTCCTATGGTCTACAAAGTCTTCTACACCTCACAGCAGAAGTTTTTTTTTTGTCTTGTAGTCTACACCGCACGGGTTGTAGAGGGTGTACCGCGCGCCGTGTCGATGTTGCATGTGTAACGTGGAACAAGGACGGTGGTCATGTAGAAAGGTTTAGTTCCGCAGCAAACCAGCTGCTGAAAATCACGAGTCTGATGATGTTTACTCCTCGGCGTGTCTCCCCTACCCCGTGTTTCAGGCGAGCCGAAGTTGTACAACGACGTCAACAAGGTCTGGACCAAGCACACAAACGACTACTGCACCATCCGGCGGGACATTATCCCGATATATGACAAGTACGTGCTCATCCCACCGAGCATACGCGTGTCAGGATTGTACTCGTTTTTGTATCTTTCTCGATTGGCGTGGGATGCGAACCGTCCCACGCTGCTCGCGTGCCCTTGTCTCTCAGGTATTAGTCAGTGTACCACCCATACGGCGATGGAGGGCGACGCTCTAGCGTGCAGCACATTTTTTTTGCAGGAATGCTGCAAGTTCCACAGTACACATAACAGACGGCAACACCGAAGTAGTGTTGTTGGAAGCGATTTTCAGTTTCCTTGCCGTACTTGACCGGAACCTAGTGTAGTTTTGAAAACGTGACCGGAACCTGTTGTAGTTTTAAAATCGATATGGCGAGGAGGGGGGCGGTGGCACTTGGTGGATAGATTGCTGAACAACGCTCGTTTGCTCGCACGCCACATCCGATGTCTCACCAAACCCAAGGATGTGACTGGAATTTGTCCTCACACCATTTAGCAAATCTCCGTGCCCCATTCTCCGCGCCCCTTGAAAACTAGAGTCGTCGCCTCTCAACCGTCGGGCGTGCCTCCTTCCGGACAACAGTACTACGACCAGCTATCTGAGCTCTTGGACGAGCTGTGGGTCTGCCACTGCAGGCAGCAAGGAAAAGAGAGGGAGGCTGTCGACGTGGAGAAGGAGGATGAAATACTGGCGCCTCGCTCCTCGCCGTCGGCAAGCCCTGAGAACGGGGAGAAGAAGTCACCTTCCGACGGAGGCTCGGAGAAGGGTGCCGATCCCACGGCGGAGGACGCCAGCGTACAACCTGTGTCGGGGGAAAAGTCGGCCGCAGAGGGGGCGGCGGCGAGCGGTGGTGCCGCGGGGGCCGGGAGCGCGGGTGAGTTGGGGCCCGAGCCGGATGAAGGTTCACCGGATTACCCGAGGTGGCTCGCCCGAAAAGCGGCCATGAACAATGCAGCCGCGGACGCGGGCGGCCAAAGCGGGGACAGCACTAGCTCTGGGGGCCGCAGTCTTTACCCGGACAGGCCCAGCAACTGGATGCACCCGCTCACCCTTACCTTCTGCTTGTTTGGGCGGCCGGCCGGGAAGGACGAAGACACAGAGCTCAGTACGTGCAACGATAGCTCCGGGCCTCCGAAGCGCGGCCGGAAAAAGAAGGCAAGCAGCACTCCGAGCAAGGGTGGAAGCAGCAGCGCGGGAAACTCCGACGAAGGATCCTCGCCTGAGAACCCGTTGCACCCAGGCGCCGTGAGGCAGTTTGTGGGGGCGGGGGAAGCGCAGAGCCGAGCAAAGGTGAAGAAAGATACGCAGGCTCTACAGCAGAAGGAGTCCCATGCCAACGCGAGGGCGCAATTCCTGCAACAGGCTGTGGAGCAAACGCAGCTGTCCAGGCAGGTGGCGGCGGCGGTGGAGCGAACATCCGCCGATATTAGCGCTCAGCGGGCGCTCGACGAAGAGGAGGCCTGCCGCAAACGCAAGAAGCAGGCCTTGGAAGACCTGGAGGGTGAGCGCCAATATTGCGAACCCGAGGAAGAAGCAGGCCTCAAGGCCAAGATACGGGCTTTGCACAGAAAGCCCGTCAGCGAATTCACCGCCGCTTACGCCGCCGGTGGTTCCTCCGCCCCCCCGTTTACCGCGGCTACTCCGGTGGTCGCCGCCCTCCCGGGTTTTTCGCACGACTACAACGGGACGCCGAGGACTGCAGGTGGTGGTGGGGCTACCACAGCGTCGGGGATGGCGGCTTGCTCAGTGGGAGCTCCCACCGCCGTCACACGGATTTAGAATTTAGAGCGAACTCACGAAAACCTAACGTTCGTGCCGGCGAAACTTCGCCGGCGGGTGTTTGATTTTGGCAGCGTTCCCTGTTGATAGGGCTGTGCAGGTCCCTCGCCCACCATGTTGTTTGATATGGTCGTTCCTTCTGCGGCCGGAGCAGACAGTGGGCCTCGTTTTGTTCCCTTTTGAGAGGGAGAGAGAGAGAGAGAGAGAGTGGCGTGCATGTTTGCCGTCGACGCGGTTGTAGCACGGTCGCCAATGCGCCCGCAGATATGTTTGCTACAATATGTTCTTTTGAAAATTGCTCAACTCATTTGTTCGTTTTTTCTTGGTGTAAAGCTCTTGTCATTAATAGAGCTGTGCAGGTCCCTCGCCCACCATGTTGTTTGATATGGTCGTTCCTTCTGCGGCCGGAGCAGACATTGGGCCTCGTTTTGTCCCCTTTTGAGAGGGAGAGAGAGAGAAGAGAGAGAGAGTGGCGTGCATGTTTGCCGTCGATGCGGTTGTCGCACGGAGATATAATGGTTGCTACAATATGTTCTTTTCAAAATTGCTCAACTCATTTGTTCGTTTTTTCTTGGTGTCAAGGTGGGGTATTCCATGGTTCGAGTGAGCACCCGGACCGAGACACCTGACGTCGACGGGTCTGCAATCTCAGCTACGCGGAAATACGCGTGAATCCCGTTTTCTTTATTTTTTTTCACACATGAGCTCTCCATTCCAAAACATCCATGGGAGCCCGTGGTCACTAAACCGGGCACATTCGACGCCGCAGAACAAACAAATATAGGTACGTACGCGCCCGAGGGACACCGGCCCCGAGGGGTCGTGCGTCTCGGAAAAGAATAAAAGAGGTAGGAAACACAGGTGCCACGCCAGGCAGAGGAAAGAGAGCTACATACGTGCAGCCGAGAGATAGATTCCAACCCTGTGTTCCATCACGTTTCATGAATCTTCGCCGTAGTTGGCAGAAAAAATAAAACAAGAACAATTTTCATGAATCTCCACCGTACTTGGCAGCAAAAAACCCGAAGAACAATTTTACTGCCGTGCCCGCACCCAGGGACGTGCATGTTTCCCAACCGCTGAAAAGAGAGTCGCCGAACGACAGCCACCTTGCATCTCCCCCTCCGGCCTGGCTCATACGATCGCCGTTGCAAAAACGAAAGAAACCTAGAGCTAGACGATGGACACCCTCTTCTCCTCGTGAAGCCCTGCGCACGACTGCGTCGCATGTATATATTTCCGATGAATTAAATATCGTGGAACTTCGGAAAAATAAAAACACTGCAGATGAACTTGAATGAAGCTTTCGTAAAAACTAAAAATTGCGGCTTTGCACACCGTGACGGTGCCCTTGTACTACCGACCCCACGCTGACCCGCATGCGCTATCGAAAGCCACCGTACCCCCCCCCCCCCCCGCCACGGTTGGCGTCGTGGAAATAAACTTACCGAAGACAGTGTACGGAACGCGCCCACGCAACCCACGCAGTAACGCTCACAGATGCGGCCCCCAAAAAACAACAACAGGCCAACAGTTTTCCTACGAGAGCCACACAATGTCCTTCTTCTTGTCCCTGCGGTACACGAAGTTCGCGACCAACTTCTTCCTCAGCGCCCCGAATCCCCCCTCCACCTCCACCGCCTCTTTCTGACCATCCATGGACCCGACGGAGCTGAGGTCCGTGCCGGGGTCACGGTCCGTCGCGTCATGCAGGCCGGCGCTCCCCGCCCAGTTGGGTTCCTCGCTCATGTCCCCTCTGTTGTCGAAGCTGTGCAGCATGTTGTGGAGGATACAGCACGTAAAGAACACGTTGTCGATATCCTCCTGCTTGTGGAAGCAGATGGAGAGCTTGTTGATCCGGAATCGCCCCTTTAGGATCCCGAAGTAGCACTCGACGTCCTTGCGAGCGCTTTCGAGCCTCTTAGAGAAGATGAGGTCGCCGCGGTCGATCGGGCACTTCGAAGGCGGGATTAGTGTCCTCCACTGTCAAGAGGCATAGTTTGCGAGTGAGGGTGCGGGAGCGGACGAGGGGTGGCGGGCAGAGACAGAGAGAAAAAGGGCATTTTCAGACATGATGGGAGTACATCTGAGTAGAGCTTCGAGACGTTAGGCCGGAAACTGCAGCACCTGATGCCCGAATCTCAAACGTCCCCGACGTCATCTCTAGTTGGGAGTGTGGTCTCTACTTGGGAGTGTGGACGAACAGGACGCCATTTCTCGCCCCTTGTGCTGTTGTCAACAAAGGGGGCTATAATCCTCACGTACTACCCCAGAAACAACAAAACAATCGGCCCCAAATGCCAACACGACGCCGCGCGTTGGCAGGATTCCCAAGTTACCTCTAACCTGCCGGGGGCGAGATTGCGATATTTCGTGCATCGCCTAACCAATAACCAATGGTTGTACACAAAAAGTATTCTCATTGTGCAACAACCATTGTGCAACAACCATTGTGCAACAACCAACAAGAAGCTGCTACACCGATGAGCTCACAGGCAGGTCAATAAACACACGCGGCGACACAGCAGCGGCACAGCCAACCTCAACGCATACAGCGCACGCACACGCGCCGTTACACTTGTCTCAAGTTCACCTTGTGGTACCCGTTATCCACCAGCAAGTAGCATCCTTCCTCCTCGAACTGCACGCCATCCTCCGCGTAGAGCTTGTACTTCCGCTTCGTGTAGACAGTATCCTCCCGAATGCGCTTCACGGCCGCGTCGTACCGGATGATCGTCTTGTCGTTCGTCGCCCCCGTAAATCCTCGCGTCACCGCGAGAACGCGCTTGGTGTGGTCCACCGTCACTTGGTATGCGATGGTCGGCTTCCCTTCCTTGCCCGTGTACATCCGGGCTTGGTTGTAGGGGCACATGCCCCAGTAGATGTGTGTGACGTCCGTAGACCCGACCGCGCCGGGAAAACCTATGCGATCGTACTGCTCCATGACTTTCGTGAGGTATTCTCCGGTCGGCAGGTAGATGTACTCGTCGTACATCTCCGCCGCGAAGTACTTGCAGAAGCGGTGGAAGGTGGCTGCCACCGTCTGAAAGCTCATGAAGGACATATGGTAGATATCGGCGAAGACGTTTCCTCTGCTCAGTATCTGCAGGCATGCAAGCACCTGCGCGCGCGCGTTGCGGGAAAGCAACAATCGTCGGTTAAAGGCTTCCTGGGGCACACGGGTCATGACCCGACCCGCGGGTCGGGTCAAGGGGGTTCCAAAATCTCGCGGGTCGGGTCGGGTCGGGTCATTACGTTTTGAAATCTCACGGGTCGGGTCGGGTCGGGTCAAGAGGTTTTCAAAATCTCGCGGGTCGGGTCGGGTCGGGTCAAAAGGCTTCAAAATCTCGCGGGTCGGGTCGGGTCGGGTCAAGAGGTTTGCAAAATCTCGCGGGTCGGGTCGGGTCATGACCCGCGAAATACGGGTCACTTCGCGGGTCAAGCCATAATGACCCGTGAGTTGTTTTGGGCTGACCCGCGGGTCAAACCCGCGGATCTAGCCGGCGGATCCGCCTTTTTCAAACTTACAGCTGAGAGCCACGTTGATGCCGTGCAGGCGCCCCGCGGGTCGGGCCCGCGGGTCCGCCAATAAAATACAAACACTTCGGCTTCCTGCCTCCCTTGTGCCGATGCTCCGATCATATGTCATCACAGCGTGCAGAACAATCACCACGCAGTACCCCTAGCTACTCGTACCAAGGCATACAGCAATGTGACGCGAATCCCGTACCTACTGAAGCCGTAACAACAGCAGCAGTAATATGACGGTCATACCAGTACGAAATGTGACCAAAATATAAAAAGGCAAGGAAGGGCAGTCGTCGTCGAAGCAGCAGCAGCAGCCGCAGCACTGGCAGCAGCAAGCACCAGCAGCAGACCCCGGATTCTCGCGGATCGAAGCCCCTGCTGCCAGACCCACCGCCCCAGTTGTGGGCTTGCTGCCGGAGGCGGCTCAGCTAGGCTGCTTGCCGGGGCTGGAGACTGCACAGATAGAAGATAGATACAGCAGTAGTAGTAGTAGCTAGCTCGAGAATTATCATACCAGTAGTACGGAATGTGACGTAAAAAAGCAAGAAGAGCAACCGTTGTCGAAGCAGCAGCAGCAGCAACAGCAGCAGCAGCAAGCAGCAGCAGCAGCAGCAAGCAGCAGCAGCAGCAGCAGCAGCACCCTGGCAGCAGCAAGCACCAGCAGCAGACAACGCATCCTCGCGGATCGCAGCCCCTGCTGACAGATCCACCGCCCCAGTTGTGGGCTTGCTGCCGGAGGCGGCTCAGCTAGGCTGCTTGCCGGGGCCGGAGACTGCACTTGTAACTTATAACTAGCTCGCTCGTCGGGTCGCTCGTCGGGTCGACCCGGTGGTCTAACGGTACGGGCATGTCCATGCATGTGGGTTGCGGTTTCTTTCCTATTTCTCGCGCGCACGCCACATGACTTAATCATCAGCTGCAAACAATGCCGGTAAAAAACGCAGAGAACACGACATACTGGAAAAAATAAGAGGGACCAAGGACCAACCAACTGACCGAGGTATACATGCTTTGACCCGTGACTTTTTTACTTTGACCCGTGAGAAATGTCACGGGTCAAGTTAACGTGACCCGCCAGACGACCCGAATCTCGCGGGTCACCCGGATTGTCGCGGGTCGGGTCGGGTCGGGTCAGGACGATTTCAAAATCTCGCGGGTCGGGTCGGGTCGGGTCAAGACGTCCCGAAAATCTCGCGGGTCGGGTCGGGTCGGGTCAAGACGTGTCGAAAATCTCGCGGGTCGGGTCGGGTCGGGTCAAGACGTCTCGAAAATCTCGCGGGTCGGGTCGGGTCAGCTGACCCGACCCGACCCGACCCGACCCGCGAGATTTGACCCGACCCGTGAAAAGCCCTGATAAATAGTTGTCCCGTGTGTGTCCCATGGCGAAAAATCATCGAGGTATCGCAAATTTTGCTTGTCCCTCCACATTGCTCGACCCGCAGCCTGCTGTCACCTCCGCGAGTCGCGACAGGTGCAGCAGCACCTTCAACTGTGTGCGTGTCGGTAGACTCTGTGTATCGGGCAGCTGCTGTTTTGATCTGCAGAGTCCTGTATGTGAACGATTCGTTCGCAATTGTTCACCGCCCGTTGATCTTCATTTTAGGGCGCATTGGTGCAGACAACTGCTGCTGCTGTGTACGTGCACATTTTCCACGTTCAGCAGGGACACGTCTCCCTGTTCCCAACTACATGGTCTACTATACGAAACAATGTTCCTCACAGCACTCCGCTGTATCAGGACTAAACTACCTTATCGTATCCATGCCTAATGCATCGAGTGTTGGATGTTCGTTCAGACAGCACCGTTTGGGGCCCCGGGGGACATACGTTACGATCAAGACGAAACACTTGCCACAATTTCAATTTTAATTTTTCGCCCTCGCCCAACCCCGCTGGCAGCCCAGCATTGCAATACACTCGAGAGACCAACATCACGCTTGGCCACGAGACAAGAACTATCCGGCGGTGTGCTTGTTTGCCTACAACTCTGTACGTTTTGGTTGGTGATGCAGGTCGGGTGCGTGCATGGTCGTGACCATCTGGGTTGTGCAACAACCACCAACGCTGGGGCTGTCGCAAATAACGCGCTGCTGCCGCGCCAGGACAGCGTGTATACATTTTCATTTTTTTACTGCCGGCAACAGCAGGGAAGTGGTCGGTCTGTATCAGAAGCAATTGTAGTAGCGCATGGTCATTACACATGGCAGCAGTAGATGGAAGAGAGGTGTGACACCGCAGCCGCAACTCCCACCACTACTACTACAGCTGCACACCTTCAACACATGCGCGCTGAGGCGCCCGCGCGCCTGCTGTGAGCCGGCGGACCATTTTCAAAAATCAACATGTGTTGTCATCAAACGTGCTTGCTCACCTTCAACTCAACTGGGATGGCTGCACGCCCGGTGGCATCCTTCTCCCCCGTTGGGAACCAGTCTCTGTCCTTCACCAGCTCCACCAAGTGCACGAAGAAAGGGTAGGGGACGCGGAAGTTCTGGCGGAAACGCCGCGCTTCTCTCGTTGTGTGATCCGTGAGGCCTGTCCCTTGCAGCTCCTCCAGCTCCTGCCACCAACCCGACTTTGTGTAGTCTTTGCGAGGGTGCACACGCCGCCTCTTGACAGCCCTTGACATCTCATCGTCCTCTGTGTCGGGCTCTAGCTCGTCTTCGTAGTCTTGTAAGATGAGGTCCCAGGTGGCGACACTACGCTGCTGCTGCAGATGGAAGGCAGCTAGCGTGGTGGCAAAGACAGCAGAAACGTCGACACCAGCTTTTTCTCTCGCTGTCGCGGCCATTTGATGGTGCACCACGCGTCCCGAGGGCAAGCCAAGTTCGTAGGCTAGCCCACGGGCGACGCCCAGCAGCCCTAACAGCGCCGGCACTGCGGCACGCATGTGGGGTAGCCCGATGTGTGTGTGTGTGTGCGCGCGCGCGGCGCAACCAGAGAGTTTCAAATAATCCGAGACAGAAATCCGGGTTGGGCAGCGTCTCGGATTTTGGTCAGGAATCCGAGTGGCCGCAACTCGAAAAGCTGAAATTGGATTTTTCCGAATTGGATTGTGCCAAAATCCGTGTCTATAAGAAGGCGGAAATGGGCCCGGATCGGATTCTGGCGAAATCGAAGATGAGAATCCAATGCTATAAGAAACGGCCTAAGATGGATTTTCGGGTCGCAGAATCAGACGGGCAGAATCGGATCGACCACCCTTTTTATTTTGAACCCCGAATTTACATTTTGATTTTTTAGCAAAGTTCTCGCGAAAAATAATACAACGGCGATCGCTCGACTACCTACATACTCGCACGAGTTCGCTGCACCAGATAATCTCGCACGCAGATGAAGCTTTGTAGGCGGGGCGCGGGAAAACGGTGCGCTTCACACGGGGAGAGTTGTCGTCCCCCTCGCTCCCGTCGATCTCGTGCATAAGCAACGAGTTGTCATAGACGGCGGCTGTCTGTCGAGATCGTCCTCGACAGGTACGAGTAGTGTGTGTCTTGTGTTTGGATAGTGCTGCCAACGCGACCGCGAGGAGGGTGGCTAGGCTCTCGTAATCCTCCCCATCACTATCCGGTCCCATCGACTCGTGGTGAGGCCCGAGATGCGAGATGTGTGCCAGTGGATAGCGGGACGCAGCAGCAGCACCGCGAGTGCGCCTATGGTCCGTGTTGCTTGCCATGCCAGGTTGAAAACCAAATTCGGATGCCATTTTCGGGTAAGGATCGAGACCCCCTTTTGCGGGTGGAGGCCGACCCGAAAACGATACCCGAAAATGGAATCCCGAAAGATCACCAGTCTCGGGTCTAGAAGATAGGCAAACCGGTTTTGCGACCCGAAAACGTTATTTTTCGGATCCAGAAACGGCGTTACGAGGTATAACAGAGGTATAACAGAGGTATAACAGAGATATAGCAGAGATAAAACAGAGGTATAACAGAGGTATTATAACAGATAGATGGCTTTACCCAACAAAATTGGCATCATGATGTGATGTTGAAAGGTATGTTGAAGTGCAATCCGTTGAACAAACCCATGGCCTAGGTGTGCAAAAGTTCAACAGAAGTATCATATTTGAAAAAGAAGAATGATACACCAACGAGTTTGGGCTAATGAGCCCTTCATTCACAGTAATGCTGTTTGAATTACGCTCGCTGTAAGTGCGTGTTATGTGTAACCACGCGGCGTGCCCCTATGAAGTACGTGGGGAGAGCGCAATATATAATACACGGAGCCGCACTATCGCGGACACTCGAACACACACCCACACAGAAGATGCTCAGTACCCCTCGTCAAAGGCTCCGCACATAAACCACACAGGCGTGAGCCGTACCTGTCGTCAAGCTTCACCCTCTCAGATATACGGGCAGTATCTTGTCATCAAAGCCCGGGCCGTATCTTTGTTATCATCACAACTGCCTCTCGGGCAGGAGGCCCTACACACGTCGAGGCATATACCATACACTGCCTCGACACATAATACAAAACCCCATAATACGAACCCCCCTGATATCCGCAGACCAGTATCGAACAACCGCATACCACAAATAGCCCCCCTATTCGATGCTCAATACGATAGGTCCCGAACAACTTATTACCATTTGCCAGGTAAAACGGCAAATCCCAAATTCCATAATAACCATTGTCAAGGTAAGACGGCAAGCCCAAATTCCACCCTTCATCATTGCCAAGGCCAAACAGCAATCCCATATTCCATCATCGGTTGTTGCCAAGGTAAAAGGCCAGTCTGAATACCAATATTGCTACTAAGAAATCCTACGCGTAGGATATCTCCTATATATAGTCAAGCTTGTGCGGTGAAACGCCCTTACAACCGATGTCCTCTTTCACTGTCGAGCTTGTCAACACAATGAAATGATTATTAATGCATCAAGCTAAGAATTGCCCAGGTAAAACGGCAAACTCAATACCAAAATGTCTCAATCTCAAATTCAGCATAAATCTCCCATATAAGATAAGCCAGTAACTACGGGGGGGGAAAAATCCAATAAGCAAGAATCTGGTGGGAAAACCTTCAAACAAAATCACTAACACCGTCTTCACATCAATGCCCGTCGCCCAAGAACATCGGCCCCCCTGCTTTGTACTCTGTAGGAAATAGCAAACAACAGCACGTCTCCGACAGAAAAACAACTCGTACCGAAACGCTCAAATCGAACTCTAGCAGCCCCCGTGCTAGACACTCACCATGACCAAATGCAAACGCAAACTACAAAACACCTCCGTATGCGACGGTTTGGTGAGAGAATCAGCATGTTACTATGCTGGCGCACGTGGGAAATCTCACACTCCCCATTGGCCACACTCCATTTCCATAGACGAGAGCGTAGCGCATGTCTGCATCCAAGAGAAAAACGATGCACAAGGTACCAACACATATCATCACAACTCCACCAGAGGTATATACCTGCGACTAATAGCCTTGCGTGCATCGTTCGCGTCCAAGTATAACTCCAAATTGAACACCACTAATCTCATCCCTCTGGAATATAATAACGTTACCATATCAATGCATATCCAGACAAAATAACATAAAACCGATCGCTCAAATCAGGCCTCCGTATACAGGCGCTACAGTGGTAGTATTCGCCTATCAATGGTAGACACCGTACCACACATTTGATATCTGGTCGTAATTATCTCGCATGCCGTGTCGGGAAACGTGCCCGTGAGCGGCAAGGTCAGTCACCCTAGAACTCGCGTTAAATCACAGACCAGTTAGCACGCGGGACACTCGGGACGCTCCTGCCATTAGAGCGGGTAATATCTTCCTTGCAGCCTATGACACGAATACTATCGGTTGCCATGTACGCCACGAATTAATTGGATGCTGTGCACGTCGAGTATTAATGCAACCCCCCCTGCTCGGCAAACAGCATCCAATTAACTTGCGCGTATCTCTAACGCATCCCTAATTCATAACGAATCATTCCATAAGCTACGATGGAAAATCTTCGTGCACGCGCGAGTACAACCCCCCCCCCTATGCTCGGCACATTTCGTTGGTCGCGGCGGACGCCAAGTATGCAGTTACTCCCCCCCTTCTGGTGAAGAAACAGTTCCCCATGTCTGCCATCACGCAACAAACTCGGACTCTATCATCCATTTGCCACTAGTGAAAAACGATAAACCCAAATAGTCGGCCAACTCTGCAAATCAAAGCATGACATGTGCCTGATACATGGTATAAATTTGAATAAAAATTTATATCAGGCACCCTGTACAAGAGGGCAGCATTACAACAGTTTTCTTGTCCTGCTGCATGCGATATTTCAGGGTCAAAACTCAACAATATACGTACGATAAGACTCCACGATGTATATCAGGCACCAGGTGCATGGTATGATAGGCTGTTCTTCCTCAACTGTTATCGCGTGCATTTTACATCAATCCAAATGTCACTTTTGTTACTAGCAGAGAGTTATTAGATATCTACTGCTATAACAGTGTTATCGGTGGGCGGGGTTCGCGCGGGGGCATCTCTCAAATATAGCTTGCCCCAACTTGGTCATCATGCTATGCGCGTCTATGCGCGTACTGTTTCGGTTTGATATGATGCAGCAGTATATCGGTGAGGATTCTGCTGCTATATCATATCATGTCTGGTACTACAGCAGTAGCAGGTGGTTAGCACGTGCTAGGGACCAGGTATCAGGTACCATCAGCGATCACGACGTCGGACCCAAATCACAAAAATAGGTAACCGTTGTAACTCGTACCTGGCATCACGTTTTACGTACTACTATTTTAGCATACCAGGTGTAAAATATGGCACGGGCAACGTCAATCGGCAGCCGCATGCCCTCATATTATACGTTGTACGCACAGAATCAGCTGGAAATATGCATTACAGGTTTCACACTTGCCAGTCAAGTCGTCAAATGGTTGGACAAATATCCAAATCGTTTGATAGCGATATACCGCACCATTCTTCCGCACTATTTTGCATACAGCAAGACAACCTGACGTAACACAACGTCAAACGTTACCATGTGACACAAGGAAGCACAAAAACGAAACAAAGTCAAATCCACCACCACCCCAACACTTTCAATAACCAAGCGATGCTACACTCGATAGATAACATGCCTGGGGAGTGCAGATGAAGTCTTGCCACGGTTAAAGCGAAACGATGATGTTCCATCCCATCTCTCATCCAGGCGTTTGCTGCTGCTGGTACTGCTGCTGTTGTTGCTGCTGTCACTGCTGCTGTAATATCCCTGCTCCTCCTCGTGTTCCTCGGCATACCCCCCCCCAAACCTCCGACTATCCGCACGGGATTGCTCGTGGGCTCAAGCGCCCGATCAAACCGCACGCTGGCAAAAATGTTTGAAATCTGTTTGACCACAAATGCAGCTGGACATACCCATCAAACTTGGGTACTCGCATGCTGCTTTGCGACGACAGGTGGAGCGACGGGGGGTGTGGTTGCGGTAGCCTTGCTCCGACACAGGCTGTCGAGTACTAGCCTGTTGGATGGAATACGCTCCTCCTACCGGTAACCTCCTGAAACCCTGCCTCGTCGGCCATCCTTAACGCTCTCTCCGTTGTCAATGCCGCTTCTCGCTCAGCCAAATTCGCATTTTGCTCAGCCAACGCCGCATCTCGCTCAGCCAAGTTCATCGAAATTTGCTCAAGCTGCTGCCGAAGCAGCTCTTTCTCCTCGTCCATAGGAGCACCCCTTCAGCGAGCTCCGGGCCCGGAAACCAACGACCGAAAAGGCTTATCAACGTCTGGTTCATCGTGGTCAACCAGCTCAAGCTATTGGTCAACCACCGCAGAGATGCTCTTGCCGCGAGTGACACCAAACTTCGCTGCGGTACTTTCAGCTAAAACGTGCTGTGATATCGTTAATGCCCTTGCATCCCAGTCTCGAAAAAATCGGCAGCCTGCATACCACCGCAACTCCCCCAGGTTGTTGATTGGAACGAACTGGTTTGGGCCTTCACAAAACTCATCACACCTACTCTTTATAAGCCCCATCGCAAGTATGTCATCAACATGCACTACTACTACGACAGAAACGGCACACGCTTCCACCAAACACAAAACACACGCATCAGCTTCACACTGCTCAAAACCGAGGCCCCTCATGCCGCGCACCAAGTGATGGTGCCATGGCCGCGACACCTGATTCAAACCATATAGGATGCAGCACAACTTAACCAGCTTACAGGACATCGAAACGCACCCCTTGGGGAGGCGCATGTATATATCCTCGCTTAGCTCTGACTGGACAAACGCCTGCTCGGCATCAAAATTGCATAAATCCAACCCCAACTCGCACGCGATGGCAGCCAGTATGGCGGATACTCGCAACTGATGGGCACGGGGAATAAGTTTTGAAATAGTCAACGCGTGCACGCTGCCCAGAACCCCGCGCTACCAGCCTAGCCCTTGCCTTCTCGCACTTTTCAACCCTCTGCTGCCCATTAACACTTGAGAGTCGGTTGCGCTCCTCCATCCCTCCTACAACCCACCGCCCATAACGCCCCCGCCCCATAGCGGTTCGCCTCCGCCCATACCGCCCCCGCCCCAGAGTGGTTCGCCTCCGCCCATACCGCCCTCGTCCCATTGCTGTGCGCCTCCGCCCATTACTCGGCTGTCGTATGTTTAGCGTCTCGTTCAGTCGATGCCTCGGCTAATACCTTCGGTGATATCTCAGCTGCCACCCACGACGCAAAAGCTGCATCTAGTCCCATCGTCTTATACCTTACAAGAATAAACCCGCGTAGCAGAGATTACGTGATGCCTTTTCGTTGCTACGTGCCACCGCCTCTTTCGCCCACCACAGTACCGAACGTCCCCGCGCGGTACAGACCGTCATGTTCAGTGTCCATCGCGTTGAACCACAAATGTCCGTGTTCATCCTCGCATGCTTCGCGATACGAGTCGGGTGTTACCAACTCACTCGCAGGGCATGAAGGCAGTTCAGGGGCGGGCATATGCGGCTAAGACGGATCGGCAATGATCATGGCGATTTTCTCCCGCGCGGCTGGCATCGAAACGAAGCCATGCTGCGCGCCCAGCCCCCCCTGTTGCCGCGACGTCGATCGTGTCACTGCCGGCGATACCCGCGGTTGCTGCTGCCGCTGCACCGGCACCTCCACAGAGGGTGGATGCGCGGGAGAGGATTCCGGCGGTGCAACGGTCGCGTGTGGCGCAGGGGGGAGGAACGCGGGCAATGACTCGGGCGGTGCAGCAGTCACTGGCGTCGGCTCCTGCTGCTGCGGTACGGACGACGCTGCAGGCAGGGGAGTGGACGAGGACTCCGGCGTTACACCAGTCGATGGTGTCGACGGCTGGTACCACACCCCGAAGCCCCGCGGCATGCAGTATTGTGCTGTACCCGGATCAAACGGATGCGTTGATGCACCACGCTGGCCCAAGCCCCCCTTAAATCGTGTTTGGATTACGCTCGCTGTATGGCGTGTTCTGTGTAACCACGCGGCGTGCCCCTATGAAGTAGGTGGGGAGAGCACAATATATAATACACGGAGCCGCTCTATCGCCGACTCTCGAACAAACACCCGCACAGAAGAAGCTCGGTACCTGTCGTCGAAGGCTCTACATATAACCACACAAGCGTGAGGCGTACCTGTCGTCACGTTCCGCCCTCTCATATATACGGGCAATATCTTATCATCAAAGCCCGGGCTTGTATCTTTGTTATCATCACGACGGCCTCTCGGGGGGCAAGCCCTACACACGTCGAGGCATATACCAATGCCTCGACACATAATACGAACCCCGCTAATACCCAAATACCAGTATCGAACAACTGCATACCACAAACAAGTGCTACCTCTGTTGATCGTAGCACGCGTCACTGCCTCAAGTTCTTCCTAATCGCTTGTTCTGCTGCAACTCCGACGCGTGGTAGTATAGAGGTGTCACTTTTCGGCTGAAACGTGTTCAGAATGACGGGGCTCCTTTACCCAAAATCGTCGAAATTCATTCATATTTTTGCATACTTTTTATTCAATGCCCAGGCCATGGGATTGTTGATCGGGTACGAGCACTTTCGTTTTTCTCCTGTTCAGTTTTTGAGAGAGGCATAGAGCCCCCCAAGCGAGGAGCCTCACAGCTCAGCCAAAACGTGGTACACCTCTATCGTCGCACACGTCCTGCCTAATCACTCATAGCACCGGCTCACTTACCGGGTTTTTTGTCGTAGTATGCGGGTTAGGGTTAGGGTTAGGGTTAGGGTTGGGGTTACTACTGCTGTATAAGGGACCAGGGTTAGACCAGGGTTATAGTTAGGCAGGGGTTTTCACGGGTCGTAACAGGGGTTTTCACCTTCCCCGTGGGTCAGATCACACGAGGTTTCCTAAGCCTGGCGGGGTGAGTCGGATCGGATGAGGAGGGGTTCAAAATGTAACACATTCTACGGTATTGGTGCACCCTTTCTTTTCTGAGGCCCGTCACATGAGGAGCTCTATACTCCACCCACAAAAAGCTGATTTGGAGAAGAAAAATGAACAGCAGTGCAACCCGATGCATTATGATAATCCTATGGCCTAGGTATACCAGGAAACATATTGTGAAACGATGACGACGTTCTGACGATTTTGGTCAAGGAGCCCCGTCATTCAAATCATGTTTGAGCGAAAAATATAGAGCTGTGAGTCGGTAGGATTTCACGACTTGCAACTAATCAGGTGCCGCTAGCCGACGAACTGACTCTATTCGGCAACTCGCATGGCGAAACCAGCTGATGGCCAGCTGAAATTGCCGATTTGAGTCAACCTAGCGAAGCGAGGTAAATTACACACACCCCCGGGCCGAGAGGGCCCAGCTCGAAAAGAAAAAAAATTGCATCCCGCGTTGAACAGTCCGTCCTACAACTATGCATACCCAGTAAGTCTAATTGTCTGTACCTCTGGGAAACGACTTACTATTGGTCCGACTAATCTACTTGGTGACTTGAATCGTGCCGACTCACAGCTCCAGGCTACTCCTGTCGCAGCACGCGTCATCTTACAGGTCGTGTTTTCAAAGCTCTCGGGTCGGGTCGGGTCGGGTCGGGTCGGGTCGGGTCGGGTCGGGTCGGGTCGGGTCGGGTCGCGCCGGACCGGGTCGGGTCGCGCCGGGCCGGGTCGCTTCGGATCAACCTTAACCCTGAACCCTGAACGCTGAACCGACCCAACCCGCGAGAAGTGACCCAATCCGTGAAAAACCCTCTCTGTTATTTGGCGGTCAACCGGTGGTATGCGCGAAAGAAAACCACGGGCCGGAGGGCGTGGTGCGGCCACCGCACGATGAGCCGGAAGTGAAGCCGGGAGGGGGGGACTGGGAGTTCCTATTCAGCGAAAGTAATTGCGAACGTAACTGGGTGGAAGCCTGCTTCATCTTTCCTGCGTCTGCCTAACTATCAACTAATAAGATACGTAGTCGGTTTGTCGGTGCGTTACTCTTTGTTACTAATAGTGTAGATTACAACGGTCAAGGGTGTGTTCGGCACGGTACGTACGGAGACTTAACGGCGGTCTAAACCGCCGGTATTACCGGCACCGGACATTTCGGTAGTTCGGTACGGGTACCGGACACTGTGGTAAGTTCGGTACAGCATCGATACCGGTACCGCCGGTACCGGTACAGACTTTCATACGGGTACCGGACACTTCGATAAGTTCGGTACGATAGCCATACCGGCACCGGACACTTGGGTAAGTTCGGTACAGCATCAATACCGGTACCGGACACCTCGGCAAGTTCGGTACAACATCGATACCGGGTACGGGACACTTCGGTAAGTTCGGCACGACATCAATACCGGTACCCCCGGTATCGGTATGGACGTTTGTACCGGAGTTGGTACAGGTATCGGTGCGACATCGATGCTGGTAGCGGACACTTTGATAAGTTTGGTACAACATCAACCGCGTACCGCCATATTTTGATCATATTAGGATTGCTTCTTATGCGATCGGTCCCGAGCTTCAGATTTTTACGTTTCGATCTTAAAAATAGATCGGTGTTTTTTTGCAGTCCGATATTAATGCAAAATCGGACATATATATTCTGATTTGAGAATCCGATGACCCAATTCGTCAGATCTTATCTGACGACTCGGCCTGTCGGATTCTCAAATCGAGAAATGGCATCACAGTCTTTCATTAGGTAACGATGTAACCGAGCAGAGCCTGTGGTACAGCAGCAGTACGAGGTTCACACAGATGTACGAGTAACGATCGCGATGCGTTGGACTACAAATACAAACACTTCGGTTTCGGTAAGTTCGGTACGGCATCAATACCGGTACCGGGTACTTCGGTAAGTTCGGTACGACGTCCATATCTGTACCGAGAATACCGGTACCGTACCGAACACACCCTTGGTAGATCATACTAAAAGCATACTGTTAGTTTAGTCGGCGAACCCTCAGCCCTACAAGCAGCCATCTCCTGGCTTCTTTCATTGTATACTTCAAAGTGCTAAGTATTTATCGGGCCCGTGTCCCCAAAAATGTCAGGGTTTCGGCGCGATGGAGGCCACATATGACGAAGGCAGCAGTCGCGTTCGTCTAGGCGGAGAAGGCACTGGGTCTACTTCCGGCTTGACACGTTCCGGAGGACCTGCGCCCGGCTACATGACACCTCCGAAGGTTGGTGGGAACCCTCAACGTATGTACAGCAGTTAGGCGTTCAGGCTTGAGATTCCCGTGAGGGAAATGAATAGACTAGGGGTGTGGCTTGTCTTATCTTGACTAGATATGAGAGAAGCTGCGTTCGGCTGCAGGACACCTCCAAAGCTTAGCCAAAACCCCAGCGTGTAGTACAGCTACGACTTGAGCTGAGTCGCGACTTACGTCTCTAGCTAATTGTTCGTCCAGACTACTCGTTTGTCGTATAACCGCTTCCGGTGACATGATGCCTCCAAGGATTGGTGGAAACCCTTTCGCGTATGTATACCGTGTGCGTCAAGGCTTGAGGTTTCCAATGGTGGATAATGATCCCGCCTGTTATAGGTTATAGGTGCTGATCTAACGCGCTCGTGGAAATGCAATACGTGACGAAGATAGAGACCACTTTGGGCGTCAAACTCAACGTACAGCAGTGAGATCGTTGCTAATGGCTGGGCGATATGATTAGCCAAACTAGGTTCCAAACTTTGTTTTTAGTATTTTGCCGAAGAGATTGCCGTACCGTCGATGTGGAAAGAAAAAAATGATAGAACGTAATTTTCCTGGTGAATTTTTGGTCAAGCGGCTCAATTCGCCATTTTTTATCAAGCCTCGGTCAGCGTTGCCCATCAGCTACAATTCCCTTCGATCTCGAGATAGAGACAACCCGAGACGAGCCCTCTTTGTTCCGGATAAGTCCACATAAGTGGAGGTGGCAGCGCCGAAGAGTTCATGTTGATCAATGGTCTAGGGCGCGAGAGGTTGCCCGCGTTGTCCCTTAGTCTTCCATCAAACACTCTCAAAAGCTTGTTTTTTGTCTGTTGGAAGACGATCGAGAGTTTTTTTTCTTTGTTTTCCACACACCAGCCGCCAAATGCGTTTGTAATAGCCTGTTTGGCCCCCGCGACACATCACCGACGGTAGTGTGAGCAATGTACACCAAGGGTGGGTCGGAGCCCCTAACGAGCTCGCCACGTTCAGAAACCATGAGGCTGTCGTTTGTTTCGTCGAGCAAAGTGTGCGGAGGACACTGAATCTTGCCGCTTCTTATCCAAGATCTGCTTGAGAAATTCTCAAGCAGATGTTGCCCAAGATCGCCGCCTGAGATCCTTCTTGTCCGGAAAATTGGAAAGAAAGTTCCCTAAAACAAACTTCAAAAAGATCGGGCCCATAGACCACTGTCCAGGGAAATTTTGGCTGGTATCTTCGGAAACTTTTTTTATTTTACTAAACATCGGCTTGCCCTTACCCACTAGTAACGATCTTACGCATCTGCGCTTCCGAATTCCCACGGTGGGAAGAAAGGAAGTGTAATATCACCGTTTCAAGTTGATCGATAGATCCTCCCCCCCATCGTCTACATGAGTGCCCCCCCCCCCCTCGCCTCTTGGCGTTCGTGCTTTGTCCCGTCATTGTAGAGATACGAGGATCTAGGGTCTCGCAACGACGAGCATACACGGCATTGAGCACACCCCCGCACCCCTGTCCCTTACCCCCCCCCCCCCCTCGCACAGGAACGCTTCCGCACTACGGAGGAGCACGAGCGATCGCTTGGAAACCTAATAGGTGGTGTTTCAGTAACGACCGGAAGGGCGGTTTCGGAAAAAAATGCATCCGTCCAAACGGCGTATTTGGGACCGGAGCGGGAAAAAGGAAATCGTTCGAAAGGCGTTTCTGTAATGGCCGAAAATAAGGTTTCGGCGGTTTCGGAAACGGCAATGTCGGGGAGGGAGTGGACGGAAAGTCCCGTCGTAGCGAGAAGGAGGCAGAACGGCCGATATCAGGTGGAAGAGCCGGAGGCGTTTTTATGTGGAGGCGGGAGCAGGGGGGGGAGGGAAGATGAGAAGTTCCTGTCGGGCAGACCAAGGGCAGCCTGGGGGGGGGTCCGCGAGAGAGAGGCGTGCTTGACGCCGATGAAGGTGAGAGAGGAGGGAGCTATTGAGCACGACTACTTATTTCGTACTGTTGTATTTTCCTTTGTTCTTTTTTTTTGCGAATAGTATGGCGTGCTGGCTTGCATTTTGGTTTTTGCTCGCGTGTTCATCGCGGTTGGCCTTGCATGAACAAATCGCCTTGCTGTATTTTCAACGTGACCACTTTTGAGCTGTTTATGCTCGTCGATTGCGTCGAATTTCTCCAACTCGCCCTCGCGCTTCCGGCCTGTTAATTTGTAAGAAAGAGTCTCTTGCAGGGTTCGAACCTACGATATCGACCTCAATCGCGGTTTACTAGTAGACCACCAGGGAAACCGGCTTCTTTTGTGCCTCTAATCTGTTTTACTGTATTAATAGTGTTTTTTTCCCCTGTGTATGTTTGACTCGATGCGTATCTTAATGCAGTTTTTTTGTATAGATGTTTACCTTGCTGTGCCGTGGTTATTGATGATGGAGCTGCGAGCTGTACGAACGAAGATACACCCACGACTAGGGTGTTTGCGGTGCATGAAGCAACGTTGTTTGGGTAGGAGTTGGATAGGGAAGAACATAGCATACTATTAATTTTGTTGAAACATTCGAAGTTCACAATCCAAGGCCAACCCAACCCACGAACAACCAGAGAAAAATAATTGTCAAGAGCGTGTTTCCCTACTTTTTTGTAATTTCTTACTCAAGTTTATTTTTTTAAACATGTTTTCCTACCTTTTTCGTAACTTCTAACCTAATTTTGTTTTTAGAAATACGTTTTCCTACCTTTTAAAAAAACTGCTACTCGTAACGTAATTTGTTCGTGGGTTGGTTGGCCATGGGTTTTTCATGACATTCGTAGGTTTCAATCGTGTAGTATTCTTAATTTTTTCCGACCCGACAGTGTTTGGAAAATCGCGAACACCCTCGTGGCCCTTATTCGTATGGGATCCGCGGGTTTAGCGACACAAAAAGCGACAAATACTGTTTATTTATTTGCCTTCCACGCTTCGGACAGATCACGATCTGGATCATATAGATCATCTACAGCAGTAGTCTAGATACTGTATCTGCCGTTGTATATTGTGCAAGATCTGCATGTAAAGACTACTGATGTAGGGAAGTGATAATCACGACTACGGGGGCGTTTAGGAGCCATCCCCGGGTTTCACGCCTTGTGTTACGGCTTCGAGTTGGGGTTAGGGATGGGGAAGTTTGGGGTTATGTGGCTATCGGTGCCCGTTTCGAGGGCCGTGAGAGCTACAGCCACCAAATTTGGAAACAAGTGCTAGATCATGCAGAACGTTCGGCTCCCACTCGGTAACATGAGCTAGACCGTACAAATCTCCCCTGCTAAATCTAGATCATCATGTGGGAATAGATCGTCTGTCCGCCGTGTCCAACCTTGCCGGAAACGCTCGTGCCTCTGTAGCAAGTACCTGGTACAAAAGTAGTGAGGCCAGGGGAGCACAAAAAAAACAAACCCTGGCCACACTTTTTTTCAAGGAGCCAGATAGGGGGGTCACTAAAACCAAATAACAAAAAGTTGTGAAAAGCGCCATTCTCTCTATTCGCACAAAAGTCACAACGCCCCGATTTTTTTTCCGTTTTGACCGTTCTAGGCGTGTGGCTCCGTTTTCTCTTTTTTTTTTGTGCTCCTATGGTGGGACCTATAAAAGGCATTAAAGTGCGAAGGAATTTTGGTCGCCCTATATCGAGACGCCACCCTATTCGTAAAGGCAGTTGTATTCAGAGTTGCCGGCGTGCCAACCGGTCTCAACCGCGCTACATCTAGTGACCGCCTGATGTGTTCTAACCGCCTTATATAGACCCACTAGTGTATCATCATGCATATCGGTTTGGCTAACCACATTGACCACTCGCCCGACCCTCCCGCGCAATACAATAAATCGCAGACGATCGGGTTGGGAGCGGCCGGTAGGATAGGCGTATCTCCATCGGTCAACGAAGCGGTACGTATTCCGCCGATGGCCCGCCGGTCGGTAACATGTCGCCCTATATCGAGACGCCACCCTATTCGTAAAGGCAGTTGTATTCAGAGTTGCCGGCGTGCCAACCGGTCTCAACCGCGCTACATCTAGTGACCGCCTGATGTGTTCTAACCGCCTTATATAGACCCACTAGTGTATCATCATGCATATCGGTTTGGCTAACCACATTGACCACTCGCCCGACCCTCCCGCGCAATACAATAAATCGCAGACGATCGGGTTGGGAGCGGCCGGTAGGATAGGCGTATCTCCATCGGTCAACGAAGCGGTACGTATTCCGCCGATGGCCCGCCGGTCGGTAACAAGCACCGACAACGACCACCACCATCACCCCTACCCCACCGACCTCGACAACCCTCGAGATCATCAACCTCACCACCACCAGCCCCACCACCAACACCACAACCAGGGCCCACACCAGCACCAACGCAGCCAACACCGGTCCCACTCCCATCAGGACAATAACTTCAACCGAAACGACTCCCGCGAATACCCCCACACCACCACCGCCTCCTCCTCGGCAGATCGGTTTCCGGATCGGTGTTTCGAAATGGGATCAAGGTGTGACGATTGCGGGGAAAAAAATAGAAACTCCGACACTTTTTTGTACCCTCGGGAACAAACCCGACTGGTGGGACAGAGCAGCGACCGGTTTTCCCGAAATACCTCCAGGCGTTTTCCATGCGGGGAGAACGAAACTGCAGAAATGGGGGTTTCCCAAATTTGCACGAGGCGTGAGGCTTGCGGGCACAACAGAAGTTTTGAAACGGTTTTGTACCCTCGGGAACAATCGCGACTCGTGGGACAAAGCAGCGACCGGCTGGGGGCCTCCATGGGGGGTTTGCTAAGAGATAGTAGGCAGGGGGGGGGGCGGGAGGGGGCTGGGGTTGGCGGCGGAGGGGACCTTGGGCGTGTGAATGATGATGCCGGTAGAGGGAGGAAGGAGGGGGTGGCGAGAGATGCGGCGGAACCTGTGACGGTTGGGGATGAGTGGAAGGAGGCGCGCACTGCTGAAGGACGAATGTGAGTGAAGGTATTTTGGGGGTGGGGGCCGGGGGATAGTGTTTGGGGTGTGGAGTATAGTGGTAGTAGTTGTTGTTGCTGTTGTTGTGTTGTTGTATACCTTTAAGAACTAGTGTTAAATAGCAGTAGCGGTAGTACGGGAAGTTGCAATGGTGATAGCTGATAGTAGTAGTTGTTGTAGTTGTAGAAGTAGTTGTTGTCGTATTAGTGGTAGTAGTTGCAGAAGTTGTTGTAGTAGTAGCATTAGTAGTAGTAGCAGTGCTACTGTAAACAATAGTCGGAATCAATACGGGCTCCTGGTTGGCTCGTGAGATAAACCATACACAGTTTGACATGAGGCGCGCGCTATAGCACGAGAAACCGGCACCACACTCGCCGCCATGTCGGGAGTAACAAAGTGCGAGGAGTGGAGAATAGTTTTTTCTAGTTTGCTTTGTATCTTGGATTTGGCACACGCCCCTCCTTGCTTGGATCTCTGAACTGCAGAGTGGCATCGTACCGTGTTTTTTTGGTTCCGTGTATCCTTCGCTTGATGTGGCCCAACGTACGCTGGCGCTGACCCCCGCCCCCTGCCCCCCCTGCTTTCCCTCGTCACCCTTTGTCCTCCCCCATTCCACCCCCCCCGCTCTCTTCGTTTTCCTCTTTCTCCCCCTCCCCATCCTCCTCGTTTCCCCCTCCCTCCCCCCCCCCCCCCGCTCTTCCTCCCCCCCCCTCCGTCCCTCTTTCCCCCCCCCCCCTCTCGCTTCCACTACTCCCGCCCCCCCCCCCCCCCGTCGTATATCCCCTTTCCCTCTTCCCGTCTCCCCCCCCCACGCCACCTCCCCCCGCTTCCCCTCCTTCCCCGTTCCTCACCCCCAAAACATTCCGGTTCCTCGCGTCCGTTCCGCCCTCATCATCCCATCTCCCTGCTCCCGCCCCGCTCGTTCCCGCCCTTCCTCCTCTTTCCGCTCTTCCTTTCGTTGCCACGCCCCTCCACACCCTCCCTCCGCCCCCGCCACCTTCCCCTTCCTTCCCCCCGTCCCTCCTCCCCACTTCTCCCTCCTTCCCCCCCCCCCGCCCCTCTTCCTCCTCCCCCCTGCCACTCCCCCCACCCCTTCTGCTTCCTTGCCTCCCTTGCCCCCTCGTCCTCACTTCCGATTCTGCCACCCCTCACACGTTCATCACCCCCCCTCCCCCCCTCCCCCCCTCCTTTCCCTTTCCCCTCCCTGCCACCCTCCTTACCCCTTCCTCCCACTCCTCCTCTCGACCCCGCCCCACCCCCCACCCTGTCGCCTACCCGCCAAACCCACCACCATACCGTCCTTGTGGCAGCTACTACTATAATCGAAGAACACGAGTCCCTCGGTGGACCCTTCCGCCTACCGCTACCTACGTCCCAGACCCCTCGGGCCCGTCCGGGTACCGCATTTTCTCCGTAGAAAACCCTTCCCGAATTAGCAGCAGTAGCGGTGGCAAAGTTCGGGACCTCTCTGCCCCGTCTGGATACCGCAAATTATCAGCGGAGAACCTCTCTGGGAGCAATAGTGGTGTTGACAAAAAGCAGAAGAAACGGTTTCCCACGGATTTAGATGGCGGGGGCGAGAGGAGAAGGGGGGGGGGAGGGTCTGTTGCGCGCTGCGGAAAACTTTCAGCATTGTCTTCACAATGTGGGGACGTGAAGAAGTCCTCCCTTGGGTTTGAGGAGGCGGCGACGGGGCCGGTCGCGGGCTGCGGAAACAGTCTAGCATCGTTGAAAAGGAGAGGCGGGGATAATGCGTCCACTCGTCCTGAGGAAGCGGGGACGCGACTAGTTGCGGGCTGCGGAAACCCTCCGGCGTCGTTTCCACGAGAGGGGGGCGTGGTAGAGCCATCCCCTAGTCCTGGGAAGGCGGTGGCAGGAGAAGCGGGAGAAGATGGAGTACGAGGGGCAAGAGAAGAGGGCGGGCGACCTGTAGCACGAGAAGGAGAAGCAGCAGCAGGCGATGGGGTACCAAAAGCGAAAAAGGGGAGTGCAGGAGGACAAGAGGGAACAGGAGAAGGACCAAGGAAAGGAGGAGGGGGGGGGGCGGGGGGGAGGGCAGGAGGAGGGGAAGAAGGGGAAGGGGAGAGAGGAACAGCCGGAGGCAGAGGAAATGCACGAGAACCGAGAGAAGGGGCGGAAGGACGAGAAGGAGGGAGTTCGCCGGACACGTTGGGCGGTAGTCAACAGCTTGGGCGTAGGAGGTTCGTAGTGCACAAAAGCGGCCTCTGGTCGTCGTTCACCACCGACGCCACCACCACCACCACGACCACCACCGGCAACCCCAACACCACTGCTGCCAACCCCAGCACCACCACGACTACCACTTACCCCACAATCACCAAACACAACAACAACCCTACCAACACCAACCCAGCCACGATTATCAGCACCAAACCAGCCAAGAACACGAACACCAACCCAGTCACTATCGCCAACACCAACACCAACACCGCCTCTACCCCCACCACCACGAACCTCAGCAACACCAACACCACGCCCACCCCCACCACCATCAACCTCACTAACACCAACACCAATGCCACCAGCATCGCCGACACAATCGCTGCTGCTGCGGCGGCGGTTGCTTCCTCAGCCACATCCGCAGCAGTAGCGGCGGCAGCGGCAGCCGCAACGGCTGCTGCTACCGCTGCTTCCGGCGCGGCTTCTGCTGAACATCGCGTTGCATCACCTTGGTTGGCGTGTTCTGTGGGCAGTGGCGACGCCTGGCTGGAATTGGAAACACCTGACTCTGACTGTGCTACCAAGGAAGACGTGGACATGGAGTTCGTGGAGCCGGGGACCGGGGATGGGTGTGTGGAAGGGGCGGGGCTGGGGCAGGAGTTAGCGCTAGAGGTGGAGCTGGTGGGGGGGGGGCAAGGGGGGCACGGGGGGCGGCAGGTGGGAGAAGTCACGAGGAAGAAGGTGGGGGAGAATGCAGAGGGTCTCAACCGGGATGAGGAGAGTGCGGGGAGGGAGGATAGGCGGGAGCAGGGGGAGAGGGAGGAGGAGTGGGGAGAGAAAGAACATGGGGGGGAAGGGGGGTGGGGGGGGGGCAGAGTGGAAGATTTTGACGCACGAAATGCGAAACGGCTTTCTACCGGGGGAAGCGGTGCAATCGATGGAAGCGGCGCAATAGACCAAAGCGGCGCAGTCAGCGCAAGAAGTGACGTTTCGGGATCTTCCGTTTTTTGCCATGCGTTTGTTCCGGCGGATGAATCGGAGTCGGGTAAGCCAACCAGGCGGAGGAGGAGGAGGTGGGGCGATGGACGAGCGGCGGAGGGGGAGGGAGTCGGGCATCTCATGTCGTCCGTCCTCGGAGTTGAGAGAGGAGACGTGCTTGCCGGGGGCGGGGGAGGGGCGGAAACCGGGGATCTTTTGTTCCCCGAGCCCGGAGTTGAAAGAAGGGGAGGCGTGCTTGCTGGGAGCGGGGCGAAGAATGGCGATGGACGAGGAACGGAGGGGGGGGGAGCCGGGGATCTGCTGTCCCCAGCCCCCGGAGTTGAGCGGAGAGGAGGCGTGGTTGCTGACAGCGGAGAGTCTTTCGGTTCTGCCGCAGCGAGTCTGTTCGGGGAAAAGGAGAACGAGAGTGATAGCTTCGCACCGGTGATATCGGCGCAAGTTGATGTGGGGAATCGAGGGGAGAAAATGGAGGAGGAAGATGATGGCATTGTATCGTATTCGGCGAAGAGGCAGGGGGTGGGTCGGAGGCGTCCCCTGGGTCCCGTGCGTCGGAGCGTGGAGCTGGGCCAGCTGCCCCCCTCCAAGTGAGTTTGTTACTGCCTCTGGACGTTGTTGTCCTGTATGTCCGGGGAATGTTGACCCCTTTTCTCGCTACGCAAACAAGTCGCCACCCTGATTCGCCAGTGGTTGCGTAGCCCGTTGATAAGTGTAAGGTATTTAGTGTGGAAATGGCAAAAATGCTTTCAAAAAACAAGGCACCGGTACCGGCATGCATGGTACTAGTATCGATTTTTTCCCCTAGATTATTTATTTGGCCGGTTTTATTCCAGACCAAGTCCCATGCAGGTAGGACAAGGGTTGGAGTTTAGGTTAGGATTAACTTGCATTTTACTCTAAAGGTCTTCTCGCAATACCTGGAACCACACGCTGGACACACGGTACATATATATATATAAAATCATTCTTTGGTTTCAGGGGTTCGGTCAGGAGTTTTTTCATCTCGCCCTAAGTATGCGATTCGCGGAACTGGGATTCTCGCTCGAATAGCTTCGTTCGAGCGCCGGAGTATTGCGAGAAGACCTTTAGAGTAAAATGCAAGTTAATCCTTATCTAAACTCCAACCCTTGTCCTACCTGCATGGGACTCGGGGCGGCTCCAACGCCCCTCGCCCTGCCAAGCGAGATATTGCAAAAATACCGCATGTCGAGGAGGAGTTTCGGAGATTTTGGTTGTATCTTAGTGTCTGCAGCGCCTGGATGATTTACAAAGTTGGCATCATTTCCAAACGGCACTTGCTAGTGTTTGGAATTTCGCGGTGGCATACTCGAGTGTTTCCCTTTTGACGTAGACCTGCAGGGCTGGAGCGTTTTTTTTTGTTTTGTCGGATAAAATATTAATAGGATACGCGCCAACAACAACGTACAACAACGATGGACAACCTACAAAAAGTAAACAAATAACGCGCAAGCGATGACGTGCTTTTCGTAGAGAAATGTACATACTACGACATCCGCGAAAGGTTCCTTACGGCCGGCAACGAAGGCGGGGATGCAACTTTGTTCAGGAAGCAAAATTAGACGGACACCCTTCACAAACGAATAAAAAAATCCCTTGATAACATACACGATGCAAATGACCAGCCGAATTGCGACCGCGTAAAAAGTTGCGAGCTTACTTTGTAGGCTTTGACCCAATTGGCCAAGATACCTATTACGCAAGTAACTAGCCGAATTGCGGTTGTTTGGCTTGGTGTCTGCAGGGCTTGAACGAATAAAACACGGAAAAGTGCGAGCAGTTGTGAAGAATGCCATGCAAGAAGATTAGAAAGGCGGCAAGACAAATATGATACGTCCAGAAGAACGCGTGTTATACCAGTAGTGGATCGCTTTAATTCGTCTTGTTATATTATTGCGTTTGGTGCTGTTGAAGTGTTCATCATTTTGAGCGTGCTTGGTCTGCACGTCAACCTGACATAATACCTATTTAAGCCTGACGATAGGCCTATATATTTGGATCTAAACCGAGTTAAGCCCTATCATCTTTTAAACGTGAAAAAAATCAATATTTTCGACCTAACGACCAGCGTGAGATGTGGATTTTCCCAAAATATGCACTAGGGCACCTTGTTGCGGTTGTTTTGCTTGATGTCGGCAGGGCTTGAACGAATAAAACACGGGAAAGTGCGAGTAGTGAAGAATGCGATGCAAGAAGATTAGAAAGGCTGCAAGACGAACATGATACGTCTAGAAGAACGCGTGTTGTACCAGTAGTGGATCGCTCTAATTCGTCTTTTTATATTATTGCGTATGGTGCTGTTGAAGTGTTCATCATTTTGATTGTGCTTGGTCTGCACGTCAACCTAATATACGACCTTTTTTTTTTTTTTTTTTTTTTTTTTTTTAGCACACTTTTACTTTCCAGCTTCTGGACAAGCCGTGGTCACAGGTGTCATCCCTTCTCCTCCCCGGTTCTTGCCTTCAATTTTTATCGCGCATAGGGTTCAGAAATCCCACTGCTCGTCGATTTTTAACCTATTTAAGCCTGACGATAGGCTTATATGTTTAGACCTAAACCGAATTACACCCTGTCGTCATTTAAATGTGAAAAAAATAGGTCAAAATTTTAGACCTAACGACCAGCGTGAGATGTGGATTTTCCCAAAATATGCAGTAGGGCACCTTTTGGCCCAAGTGCATATTTGAAGCAAATTTCCGAGTATTTTCCAGCATACAACAGCATTTCAGACGACAAAAGCTCGCGGTACAACGCCAACACAGACACCCTGCAGCAGCAGCATAGCACAACCCCCACGCGGTAGTTGCAACGCTCAACCCAGCAAGCCGCTTGGTGTATCCTCAACCCGAGTTAATCAACCTACGTGTACAACACCACCAGCAACGTTCGTGGTGGTCAGAGGCATCCCGCTCTCGTGGAGTGCATGCCTCTGCGAACTATTACTTGAAAAGGAGCCCTCGTGTATTTACGAGGATCGCGCACACACAGCACACAACACACCACAAGACAAAAAAAACATAGCACAACACACATACAACCAGCACCCCAACAGCCAACCCAACTACAGCACAGCTGCCCGGTGGTAAACGCCCACGAGATTCCTCCTATCCCGGCGTGCTCTGCGGTTAGAGAGCTGGGGCTCTGACATCGTTCGTCGCGCGCTCGCGCTCCTGCACTCTCGTCCTGAGGCTGTAATTGTTCGATGACATTTTTTTGTTTGGTTTGAGCCCGACGTAGCGCATGGCCGGAGCTGCTGCAGTTCACGACCCCGTTGCCTCTCGCACGAATGCCCACGTTTCGAGGGTGGAAATTGAACCGGGTTGAGGGCCAGTCCTGCTGTGCTGCTGTACTGACTGCCACACTGAGGCACACCGAAGGCGGCAGACGCCCGCGAGGTATCCTACATATGAAGCGAGTCTGGAGTACGAAACACTCATTTTTTTACGAGGTACAGTACGAGTACCGGTATTTGTTTTGGTCGTTTGTTCAAGCTCGCACAGCATGGGCAGGGGTGGGGCTTTCTCGAAGTTTCTACCCACTCATGCTGACTCATGAGATAAATCCTCTTCTTGCCATCCACGTCTGGATTAGTGCAGAAATATCCTAGTCTATTTTCAACTAGTGTGATGTTTCCTCGGTTTTTCTTTCTAGGCGTACTGAAGGAGACCACTATTTCGAGTATTAGACACGGGAGCTACTCATGCCCAAAAAGTTGATAATATCGAATGGCCTCGCTCTTCCAGTTGGAACTACTTAACACCTAACCTCGAGGCTACAACCTACAAAAATACACAAACAAAAAACGCGTGAGCGATGACGTGCTTTTCGTAGACGAATGTGCATTCTAGGACATCTGCGAAAGGTTCCCTACGGCCGGCAACGAAGACGGGGATACAACTTTTTTCGGAAGCAAAATTAGACGGACACCCTTCACAAACGAATAAAAAAACCCTAGGTAACGTACATGATGCAAATGACCAGCGGAATCGCGACCGCGTAAATAATTGCGATCTTAGAGTTGGTAGGCTTTGACCCAATAGGCCAAGGTTTTTTGCGCGACCTATCATGCAAGTAACTAGCCAAATTGCGGTTGGTTTGCTTGATGTTCGCAGGTCTTGGACGAATAAAATACGGGAAAGTGCGAGTAGTTGTGAAGAATACGATGCAAGAAGATTAGAAAGGCTGCAAGACGACCATGATTCGTCCAAAAGAACGCGTGTTATACCAGTAGTAGATCGGTCTAATTCCCCTTTTTATATTGTTGCGTTTGGTGCTGTTGAAGTGGCTCAGTGCGCGTCTCTCAGTGGCTACAAAGAGGACACTCAGCGGACAGGGTCAGTCACCTTACTGGCCCCGGATGCTTGATTGAGTTAAAATGTCATAAGAAACGCACTCGACACGTTTCGTCGCCAGACTAAAGGGTCAGTCGGCGCGTGTTCGGATTGATCCGATCGAAATCTGATGAATGAAGCTCGGAATCGGATCCGTTAAAAAAACTGTAGCTATTAGTAGTACACTGTTATGATTATTAGTCTCTATTGAACTCTTGGTATTGCCTTACATACTGTATGTGCAGACTATGTGTGTGGTGACTTTTCTTACTCTTCAGAGTATTGAATAGAACAATTCGAAGTGCTGCCCTGCCCTACCCGAAGCATGGGTGTGGCAATGCCGGCACCTATGCGGAGCCCTTGTATATACAAAATTATTCTAACGGCGTCAGCTGTGAGTTCGACGAATTTAGGCTCGATCGTCATCTTGGCAAGCTGCGTACTACACCGGTCGCTCGTTTTTTGTGCAGTATTTTTTTTCTTTTCCACACTGTATCCTATATGTATACAAGGTCCCCCTTTGGGATGACGTTGGCTTTAAATCCTATTAATAGGGGCGTCGCAAGTTGATGAAGGGCGAAAACTGTTGAAAACTAGAGCAAAAAATAGTTAGCCACCGCACAACTAACCCTTAAGTAACGCTGGCCAGCCCAAACGATATATAGCGTAGTCTTTATTGTTTTTTACATGCCCTGTGTCAGCGTCTCCCTAACACCAAGTAGTTAGTCAGCGCACACGTGGCTGCAGTTCTTGGTTGATGTGGTGTTGGATGGCGGCGATTTGAGGTCTACGCCCTGTTATTGGATGGTTGTGGTGTTGCTTGTTGTTGTTGTTGATGTTGCTTTGATTTCTTTGCTGTTGTTGCTTCACTGACCGTCATCTCTCCATATTTGCACTACTATCTCCAACAACTACACCACCACGCACCAACAACAGTACCGACAACAACCCCCTCCCCCCTCTTCTGACCCCCAACCGCCACCACCACTCGCCACCAACACCACCCACCAACCACCAACACCAATACATACCAACACCAACACCAACACCGCTAACATCCCCCTCCCGCCTCCCCCCCCTCCCCCCCCGCCCACCACCACCAACTCCACCACCACCAACTACCAACAACACCAACAACACCGCCGCCACCGCCACCAATACTACCACCATGGGAAGGGACGAGACACCCATCACCAACGCGACCAACTTTCCACCAGGCACCCCAACAACAGCTGTGGTAAGACTTCAACGAGGAGACGGTGTGGGGACATGTGGAGGGGGGGCAGAGCAGACAGACACAGTTCGTCTTTCGGAAGGCGGTGTATGGAGGGGGGGGGGGGGACAAGCAGTACGCGAGGAGGCGGGAGAGGGAACCGCGGGAAGGGGGGTGGAGGACATCGGGGTGCCGGGATCTTCGGTGCTGAGGCACAGGGTGGGTTTTACTTTTTGTTTATTTGTTTATATGCTTGTTTTTTGTTTGTTTTGTGTGTTTGCTGTTGTTCTCGCGTTAACTCATCATCGATATACTAACTGTTGCACGTGGTCACAGGACAGGCTGCAGAGTGGAAGAGTACCTCAGGAAACATAAACAAACCAAACGGATTCAGGCGTACGAGTAAAGTTGCTGTCTGTGTTGGGTATTGTATTATTTGATATTTGGGCAGGAGTTAACACACAGCTGTTGGGCGAAGGCTCCATGCAAATATACCCCCCCCCCTCCAACTCATTGGCGCTGTCACCCATAAGCAAGAAAGTAGGCACAATGTGCCGAAGTCCGTCTTACGAGCGGTACTTGGAAGGATGCAGTTCACCTTTCGTGCGACTCGCCGAACACCTCACGGCGCTTCGCGCTTGGTACAAGCAATGTTTGCCCGGTTGATGAAAACCCGTCCAGGCATAGTAGGGATGCGAGGGCCTATGGTCATACGACTACGGTCATGCACAAACTGAGTACACGCCCCCCCCCCCCCCCCCCCGGCGCATGCACAAACTGAGTACCCCCCCCCCCCCCCCCCGCGCGCTTAAAACCCCGCCCTCCCCTCACCGGTCATGTGAAAGGATATGCATAATATTCTGGTACACTCCACAGCCGTCAGATTTCGCCCCCCCTTAAAAACGAGTTTTATAGTTTCCGTGCACAGGCTGAATAAGATCACCCAGTTGACCTTGGTACAAGCTAGTTCTAAGGGGAGTCGCCGACCTACATCCCGCCCTCCCCTCGCCGGTCATGCGACTACAGGATATACATAATAAACTGGTGCACTCGACAGCCGTCATAGGTTATCCCCCTCAAAAACGGGATTTATATTTTTCGTGCACAGATTGATTACGATCACCCAGTTGACCCTGGTACAACCTAGCTCTAAGGGGAGTCGCCGACCTACATCCTTGATGAGGACACACACCCAGTTATACGCGCGATCGAAGTATCACACACAGCTTGCAAATAGGACTTTCGACGAAATCTTTGATGTCTCAGGGGTAGTGTTATTTTATTTTTTATAGTGTATACTTCGAATTATATATATTTTCCAAGGGCTTGCATGGGGCCGAAGGCCCCATGCAAGTGGGATGGGAGGGTTTCGCTCGCCGCAGGCGGGAAATTTTCGGGTCCCCTATTTATGTGGGATGGGATCCCATGGTCATTTGTTGCCGCTCCCACTTGGAAAAATGGGAATGGGACCACTTGCGCTTTACTTGGGATGGGAATGTGACGGGAAGTTGGAATATTTTGCAATGATGGGACCAAATGGGAATCCACAAAAATGGAGATGGGATGGGATGGGACTGTTGTGTCATATAGGGGGGATGGCGGGACGCCGCCGGGAAATGTGGGATTTAACATGGGATCCAGTATGGGACAACACCGGGAAAGACAATCTGGGAACCTGCGCGGGAGTAGGTAGCCCTTCCGCAGCATACATGCACTACGTGGACCAAAAGTGGGGCTTGCAAACAGACCAACAGAAGCACGTCCATGGTCGTCTTATTGTCTTATCAAGTGATTAATTGGTAGCCCAAAACGAAAACAAAGATTTATCAACAACCAACCCCGATCGAAAAGCAAGCGAAAATTTCAGGGGTGTGTTAACTTGTTTGTGTTAACTCCAAGGATCAATGAACATGCCCCACCAACCCTAAACAAAGTAGACGAGCAAAAATGAAAAAATGGGTACATGAATGCATCCAATTGAAAAACGAAAAATGAACACGGATAAAAGTCTCCTGTCTAGTCTGCGCTCTCGTCTTCGTACGAAACTGAAACAGGGGAAACATCCGTGGGACCGGCCGCAGCGTTCTTGGCGTTAACTGCTGCTTCTTTGTTCGACTTCCGCTCTGCCGTCAAAGCATCCAAATATCTCAACACTTTCCCTAGCCCAGGGATAAGGTGCTTGATGAGCCTAAGTGGCCCGGGCGCTGCGGGACATTCTATTTGGAATAAAATGGGGAACTGGCATATGGGAAGTCTTGCGCTCATAGTGCACACTGGGACGTGAGTGGCTACTTTTACAGTGGGATTGGGACGGGAGTAGCTGTGCCGATGGTGGGATGGGAAGCAGGTGGGATGGGAGCGGTGCTATATCGGTTATGTTGGAGTAAGTGGGGCAGGACCTTTAGATGGGATGGGACTTGGTGGGATGGGAAGCGCGTATCTCACTTCGGGATTCCCATCCCATTCCCATCCCACCCCATATCAGATGGGATTCCCATCCCATTTGTTCCCATGCAAGCACTTGATATTTTCCATCCCATTTGTTATCCTCGCACTACTCTTGCTCTCCCTCTCCTTAGTAACTCAGATCCGGGGTCACATATCGGGCCCTCCTCCCCACTCCCCAGTACGGTACGTGCCTTCTTTTTGTCGCGAGAAGAATCCAACATTTTCTTCCCTCGTCGACTCGCGTGGAGTTGTACTTACCCACGCTGCTGGGCGCTGTGGAGTGCACCAGTTGTTCCTTTTTTTTTCGTGCGCTTGTGCAAATACAGTCAAAATCTCACCACGGTGGGAATCGAACTCAAGGACCAACGCTAGTAGTATTCGAGGGTAACCGGGGCGACCGTCTATTTTTTTAAACTGCAAAAATACACTTCAGCTTTGAGATCGACCAAGATGGACTTTGATCAAAACTCAGCTCTGCAAGCTGCTGCGATACTTCGATCGCGCGTGTTACGGGGTGTGCATGCCCACATGAAGGATGCAGGTCGGTGACTCCCCTGCTAATGCCAGGGTCAACAGGACTAAGACGTTAGCGTTGTTCGGCGCGGAAACTGTATAACCCGCATTGAGGGGGACAAAAGCAGACATCTGTGGAATTCACTATGCATAAGACAACGGCTATATACATCAAAACCTGACTACCACTTCTCTTATACTATACGCGTGCTTCACGCCTGCTGATCGACTACCAATGTCAGTGGGGGAAAGTTTCTGACTACTCAGCACCGCAAATCTTCTATCCCCTCTACCTTAGTTGTCGCAACGCCTCTTCACAAACTTCCCATCAACCAATACCAGTCCTATAAAATACGCTCGATATGAAAATCAATGAATACACGCTCTTACATGGATTTGTGGCCATTCGGTACTGCTATCATAACCCTATTACTCGTTAATGATCGTATCCTCATGCAGATATGTCAACGGATTGGAGCATACATTTGGTTGACCCGGGGATGCTCATTTACCGTCCCCTCCTTAAAATATCGGAATTTCGCGCGTTTTTCAAGCATTGTTCAATCGATCTTATGTAGTGGCGGACTGTACGTGACTATTCCTATTCATGTCTCCTTATCAACAGGTGAGGAGACAGCTGTTCAGCGAAGACTCCCAAGCCAGGCCTTTGGTGTTTTGCCCCTTCTGCGGAGAGGGGTTCTTCTGCACGGGAGGGTTGACGGAGCATCTAGAGGTGAAGATAAATCTTTTGTGGTAGTTGGTTTGAAACACGTTCGTTCGCACCTCGGGGAGACCACGATCTAGACCCTGTACGGCAGGTAATGTATCTTCCGCTGTGAGATGTTGTGCAGAGTTGTACACGAAACATTACAGATGTAACCCTGAAAGCATTTGCTAGAGCCTGCGGGTCGTACGGCTCCCACCCGATAACATGGTAACTTGAGCTACACCATACTGATCTTCCTTGGAAAATGTAGATCACCAAGTGAAGACCGGTGATCGATCTGGCATGTGAGGATATTGCTTCCGTATCTGTTATAGATTTGCAGCAGTTATGGTTGTCTTTGTTGCTGTTGGTGTTCTGTCCCTTCTGCGGAGAAGGCGTGTTTTGCTCGGAGGGGGTGACGGAACCTCTCGAAGTAAGACCTACATATCTGGTTGCTAGATATCCATAGGTTTTCGTTTTTTGGGTTTGACTTCACACAATGTGCGGAACCTAATTTCTTGTCATGGTTAAAATTTGAATGCACGTATCGTATCCCTTTTCGTTGGAACTTAACTCGATAGCTGACAAAAACATGTTCAAATAGGGTGTGGTGCGAATTTGATCGGGTAGTTGAACTGAGTAGGAAAGCGTGTAATAATCTGTGTCCAGAGATTTTACCTGCACTATACAGGGCACCTGTACTATTCAACCTGCACTATAGAGGGTCCAGTACTGTAACAGCATTGAAACCGCCGAACGTCACAATCCAAGGTTAATCCAACTCACGAAATATGACACGCATATTTGAAAATACGTGGAATTGTGGTGAGATTAAGCCTTAGTTTTCCCCATTCACCGGGAATATAAACACGCCTACAGTAAGCTCTTATACATTTTTGCGACCGAAAATGTTGGAAATCCCCCCCCTCCCGCCTCTCCCCCCCCACCCCCTTGAAAAACCCAGCCCTCCCCCTACCGGTTATACAACTTACAGTATTTTCTATGACAAAGTGATGCATTCCACAGCCGTGTGATTTTGTCCCCCCAACAAAGGGATTTTATGTTCCGTGCAAAGATTGATTAAGATCACCCTGTTGGCCCTGGTACAACCAAGTTCTAAGGGGAGTCGCCGACCGATATCGTTAATGAGGACACACACTGTAACACGCGCGATTGGAGCAAAGCACACAACTTGCAAATAAATTTCGATGAAGTCATTGATCTCGTAGATGGCGTGTATTTTAATTTCTCTTAGTTTCAAAGAAGGAAAGAAAATCAGCGAATTTTAGATTAGAAACATGTATTCCTACATTTTTGTTGTTGTCGTCCAACCTAATTTTGTGGTGGTTTGGTTGTTCCGGGGTTAAGACGTTCGGCGGTTTCATTGCTAATATTGTGTGTGTGTTTCCAACTCAAACATGGAGTTTGGAAATCGCGAAGGCCCTAATGCATGACATGTTGCATGACATGTTTGGACTCCTCTGGGTGGGGCTGTTGTTACTTCTTTATTGTTCGCTGACGATAAGGCGTCGACAACCATTTACGCAAGAACAGATTAGGGTTATGTTTACTCAATTTTTTATTTTTTATTTTCCTTCATCCCGTTTGTTATCCTCGCACTACTCTTGCCCTCCCTCCCAGTAGTATCTGCGACCCGGGTCACATAGCGGGCCCTCCTCCCCCCTCCCCACTACGATATGTGCCTTCATTTTTGTCGCTAGAATGATTCAACGTTTTCTTCCCGCGTCGACGCGCCTCGAACTGTAGGGTTATGGTCCTTCCTGACGAACGCAAAGTTGCAGTAGTATTGGGGCAATATGGACCTAGGGCGCCACTTCTGCTTTGTAGGGGTGGCCCTGGCTCTGTATTGGTCACTCATACGAGGGTTGCTTGGATGTTACATCTCTGGTTTAGGTCGATTGCTGTCCGCTGGATACCTACTGACAGAAAGGGGACGGAAGCCGTTTTTTCAGGCAGGCGATAACGCCTACCAGCTATAAAGGGGACAAGTGCCATAAATCATAACGCCTCAACGGATACCCTAAAACTAGTAACGATTCCTGACAAAAGGTCGCGATTGCTGACATTTCTGACACGTAACGTTAATTATACAAAATCCCTTTTTTTTTTGTGCCAGGAATCCTCATATCGATTTTGGCGTCATGGAGTTTTTTGCAAAACCGTTCAAAATCTGGATTCCTGACAAAATATCACGATTTTCGGTAATGTCACTGTTATTTGGTTATCTTTCTTGACATTTGTCGGTGTTCGTTAGGAAAGACCCCTTGAAGATTGAGGAATATATACGTTGTACATGAGTTTTTGGGTTTGTCTTGGGTCGTGATTATTTTGGTCTCCCGGATTCATTGTCCAGGCACAATAATTCAGTCTTTTGCGCGCAGGAAGTAACGAAACTCTGCGTGCTTGTGCGCGACGAGCGCGCTTGTAGCTCGGAATTCGTGTTGTACAGAGGAATAATGTAGCTAGCCAGCCACAGCCCTGCTGTATTTGTGTCGTTTGTGATCTCGTTTTGGACCGTTTCGTGTCGCTAAATGTGTTTTGTTTTGTCCTGTCCTGTGCCGTATATCTTTTGCTCTTTCTGGAAAAAGAAGTTTATTTGTATGGAGCGCAACACCATCACGATAGCCGCCGACGTACAGGCAACCAGCTGAGTTTTTTGTTCGTGAATAAAAAAGAACGACAACCGAGAGTTTATTTTGTTTTGTTTTTGTTTCGAAGTTTTGTTTGTGTAGTTTTCATTTCAATTCGCTTGGATTGTTCTCGTTCCGTTTCTTGTAGCTTTGTTTGATTTATTTAAGTTTTGTTTCGTTGCTTGTGTTGTCTGATCGATTATTTGTGTCGTTTTGCTTCGTTTCGTTATGTTTTTTTTGTTGCGTTTCGCTCCGCTCCGCTTCGTTTCATGTCGGGCCTGTTCACTTGGTTATGTTTGTGTTCCGTTTCGCGTCGGTTCGGTTCTGTTCGGTTCGATGCTGTTCGGTTCGGTCTGTTTGGTTTGACGTTTGTTGCTTTGCGATTTGCTTCGTTTTTACTTTCCGTTCCATTCCGTTCCGTTTCGGCCCGTTTGCCCTATGCCCATGTCGTTTGTTTTTCGATTTCGTTTCGTTTCGTGTCGCTTCGTACTTCGTTTGGTTTCATTTCGTGAATCAGGCGTGCTTCGTCCTGGAGCGCTGCAGGGGAACCGGCACCCATACGGAGGTCAGTGGTCTCCTGTTGGCTCTGGGGTTATGGCTATCGCCCCGGTGGTTGTCGGTTATCTTGTTCTCTGTTTTGTTCTTTGTTGCGCTCCCTTGTTCTCGGTGTTGTGCTTTCAGCAGCTGCCGTCAGGTTTTCCCGTGCTTTTTTTTCTTTCTTTCGTGCTTGTTGTTGTTGTTGTTGTTGTTGTTGTTGTTGTTGTTGTTGTTGTTGTTGTTGTTGTTGTTGTTGCCGTTGTTCGTTGTTTGTCGTTTTTCTTTATGTTTCTCATGGTGCTGTTTGCTCTGTTATGAGCTGTGTTTTCTCGTTTTCGTGGTGTTTTTGTTTTTTTGTTTGCGTTTTGTTCTAGTTTGAACTTGTTCCTTTGTGTTGCTGTCGTTTTTTTGTTGTCGCGTGTCGTTTTGGCTTGTCTGTCGGTATCTATTGTTGTAATTCCCGCTGTTTCTAATATGTTTCGTGTTCTGTTCTGTAGGTGGAGGCTGCCATCAAGTCCATCTCAGCGGGCGGTGGCTCTGTCCCCGCCACGAAAAACGCCTTCGAAGCTCCAGAAGGTGAGCGGTGGAGGCTGATCAGGGTGAGGGATTGCCTGCGCCCTGCACCATGCCAGCGCGTTCGGAATAATGTAATGGCATTCCGAAATGCAATCGTTTTGTGTGTTTGTACTAATTGAGTCGTGGGCATGTCTTGTTTCCCTTGCTCGTTGAGCGCGTCAGCGTCAACACGCGTGTCTCGGTTGATATGTGGGTTGATCTGTCCCTCTGTGTTCCGTTCGCTGGAATCGGATGGTTTGCTGGCCTTCGGCAGCCTGCTTAGGATAACTTGAAGCAGGGCAACATGAACCGAACCGAACCGAACCGAACCGAACCGAACCGAACCGAACCGAACCGAACCGAACCGAACCGAACCGAACCGAACCGAACCATGCACTCGCGCCACCCCCCCCCAACCCTGCCTCTCTTTTTCTCCAATGTCGAAAACCCTCTGCAGACTTTGATTCGCCGGGGGATGAATCCTTCCAAGACACCGTGTTGCAAGATGCCCCCCCCCCTGCTTCCTTTGACATGAATCTCCGGAGATTTCGACCCGCCGGTACTACTAATAGTGCCAACGGCAGTGTTGGTGGCATCAGCAGTGCTGGCGTTGGCGTCGACGGTGTTGGCGGCGTCGGCGGGGCCTCATGTGCCCCAGAAATTTCATTTGCGGTCTCGGAAATTTCCAGCGGTGCTGTAGGGGACGAAGAGGCGGTGATGGAGCGGTGCGCGGGGTGCGGAAGGACTTTCGCCCCCGGGCGGCTCAGCTCCCACGCTAAGGTGTGTACGACTAGAAGTACAGTACTATTTTTTTTTTCACCGCACTACCGACTTGGGGACTAAACACTGGGACTTCGACTCGGATTGGTTTTCTAACCCAAGGGCTTGGTTCGAAACGCGCGTTGCATGATACCACTAACATGATACTACTTGTTTTGCTGCGCGGTCATATGCTAGATTCCTGATAAGAGTGGCAACACGCGATTGTTTCAATCGCGTTTTTGGGTCCCGAAATAGGGGAGGTTAACCCCTTTACATCTGGAAACCCGTTTTTGGGGACAAAATTACTTGGGTTTAGTATAGGGAGGGGTTCGGGGGCTGTAAAGGGGTTAAGGTTGGGTTTACTTTTCTGTCCTGGACTTCGTCGTTCGTGACGGTGCAAGAATCGTTACAATCAAAGCATTTTTGCGTATAATATTTTTTTTCTAGTTAGACTTACTATTATGGAAACATTTTGAGCGATTATTTCTGGCGATTGTGCTAGTTGTGAGGCTCCAAAAAATACCGCATGGGATAAGGGGCGTCCATTATGACTTCAGATTTTTGGAAAGTGGTTTTATTTGAATTGGTAGGTATTGTTTTTTCCGTTTGCCTTTATTTTTGAAAATCTGGCACGTACACTGTCGCCGGCGACGTTAGGTCACCACCGCCTCTACTGCTGTCTCTGCTGCTGTGGTGCTGGTGTGGTGCTGGTGTGGTGCTGCTGTGGTGGTTTTGATGGTGGTGGTGGTGCTGCTGTCGAGTTTGTGTGAGGACGAAGCTCTGTCTCGCACACAACTAAGCACGGTATGCTGCAGTAGGCGTGTTCGTGATTCTTTGCTGTGGGTGTTGGGTGACGTATACAGCAGACAGGTATCATACCAGGTACAGAGTACGCAGTGGTGACGTGTGATACTTGGTGCGAGGTAGTATCCAAAAGTCAAATAATCCCAGTTCCGAGAGGATGGAAGAGTTGTTCTTTCTTGGCCCAGAAATCACCAAATCCGCTGATTTCTGGCCTCAACCATTTCTGAACCCAGAAATAACGATGATTTCTGGTCCCACAATGGATGTTTTTTTCTTTTTTTGGCCGGAGATCCCTGTTAAAGAGAGAAATTATCGCTCAAAATATTTTCCATAGTAGGCCTTATCATAGTTTCTTCTATTGTGGGGGATGTGAGTTGTCTGGACTTGATGGTTCATTGGTTGGGTGACGGTGTATTATACCTTTTTCATAGGAATCAATAGAGTGTTTGCGAAAGTACGTTTTTAGAAATTTACTTTTTCAAAAATTGTCCCGAAGGCAATATTTGCGGTAAATTTTTGAAAAAAAGGCAAAAATGTACTTTGTCGAAGGTAGGTTTTGATCAAAAGTTACGGTAAATTTTGTCTCTCTGTTTCATTGGCCTACAATACACCGAGCATTGTCCGAGGCAGAACGCCTCTGCAAGGGTCTATAGCGCCCCAACCACGGGACAAACAGGACAAGCACCGCTGTTTGCACAGCAGCAGTACAAGCAACGTACGCACGGAGCATGGAGAGGGTAGTACCCTGAGCACGACGCACAGGCGTAACACCAGAGATATGCAGCAGGCCGGTGATGAACCGTCTGTTGCTGCCCTCTGCGTCCGTGACCAAGGGTTCAGCGCTTGCTGCAAGCTGTGGTGAACTTCTCGCAGCTGGCGGAGTCGAACGCACGCACGCGGAGAGGAGCCTCAACGCAGAGAGCGACACCACGCGCCTTGATTGCGGCTATCGTGTGCCGCATCTGGCAAGATAGGACTCGTATCGGTCCATCTGTGCGACAGCAGCCACCGCGCTTCTCCAACATCACCGCGACTGAAGCGTGGCATGACTTTTGGTTTAGGGCAGAGGAGCGGAAACTCCTCTGCCCTAAAAAACCGCTGCGTGCAGATTCTTCGCAGGGTGGTGGTGCTTCGCAATAACAGGTCCACGTTCCATGGGGAAACTGCGCTTCGCCTTCCCTTCCGTCGCATGAGGAAGGCGTTGCTCTGCTTGTAGCACGTGTAATGAGGTAGTCCCTGCTCACAAGGTGTTTTTACGCGCGAGACAGACCGCCATTCCTCTAATTTGTAGTCTGTTGGGTGCTTGCATGTACCGTGTTCCAGGTACTGCTGCACCTGAAACGAGAGGCTCGAGACTGGAGTACGTACAACAAGTACTCGTATCGTATAGTACTATAGAGCAGTAACTCGCACTGCTGCTGCTGTACTCGTACGTATATTACAATCGCGCACATCCCCGTTTCCCTTCTAAATTTCGGAGGCGTCGCCTGCAGGATTTTGTTTACCGCTAGCGCAAACACACCAAAAACTCGGTGGGAAGGCAATTTACTTTTTTTAGCGGAAGGCAAGTAAATTTTTAGAAACGTATTTTCGCAAACACTCTAATGCAACCAAATCGTTTTCGTGGATGATGCTTTGGTTCTCTTCTTGGTTTGGTATATACCCCCACCCTGCGTGTGGTGTTAGTGGTGGTATCGGCAATGTTGGCGGTACTGTATATGGTGTTATCGGTACATTCATAGTGACGTCGGTTCTCTTAATAGTGGCGTTGGCAGTGTTGGCGTTGGTATTGGTAGTGTTGGCGGCGGCATCGGCAATGTTGGCGGTGGCATAGGCAGTGTTGGCGGTGGCATCGGTAGACATCGGCGGCGATGGACGTGATCTCGCTAGTTGTGGCGGTGGCATCGGCATTGTTGGCTTGGCGGTGGCATCCGTAGTGTTGACGGTGGATTCGATAAGGGTGGCGCCGGCGTCGGCGGCGTCGGCGGCGTCATCAGGTATGTCGGCGGTTGCATCGTTAGGAATGACGGTGGCTTCGGCATTGTTGACGGTGACATCGGTAGTGTTGGTGGTGACATCGCCGGCGGCGTTGGAGGTGACCTCGGCAGTGTTGGCGGTGACACCGGCATTGCCAGCGGCGGCATCGTCAGTGTTGGCAGCGATGGCATACGGCGGTGTTGGTGGTGGCATATGTAGTGTTGGCGGTGGCATCGATAAGGTTAGCGGCGGCCGCGGCGGCGGCGGTGTTGGCGGCATCATGAGCTGTGTTGGCCGTGGCATCGGTTAGTGTGCACGGTGGCATCGATACGGGTACCACTGGCGCCGGCAGCGCATGGGCGGCATCAGCAGTGTTGGCGGTGGCATCAAGGCGCCAGCAGTGGTGGCGGCAGCGTCGACAGTGTTGGCAGCAGTGACATCGGCAGTGTTGGCGGTGGCATCTGTAGTGTTGGCGGTGACATCGGCAGTGTTGGCGGTGACGTCGGCAGTGTTGGCGGTGACATCGGCAGTGTTGAAGGTGGCATGGGCAGTGGTGACGGGTGTGGCATCGGCAGTGTGGGCGGCGGTGGCATTGGTAGCGTTGGTGGTGGCATCGGTATTGTTGGCGGTGGTATCAGCAGTAGTTGGCGGTGGCATCTGCAGTATTTGCGGCGGCATCTGCCGCGTTGCCGGCGGTGGCATCGGTAGTGTTGGTGGTATTGGCTGTGTTGGCGTGGCATCGGCAATGACGGTGGTGGCATCGGCCGTGTTGGCGGTGGCATTATTAGTGTTGGCGGTGGCATCGGCAGCGTGGCGGTGGCGTCTGCAGTATTTGCGGCGGCATCTGCCGCGTTGCCGGCGGTGGCATCGGTAGTGTTGACGGTATCGGCTGTGTTGGCGTGGCATCGGCAATGACGGTGGTGGCATCGGCCGTGTTTGCGGTGGCGTCATTAGTGTTGGCGGTGGCATCGGCAGCGTGGACGGGGGCTCTAGCAGCGTTGGTGGCGATGGCGTTGGTAGTATGGGTGATTGGGTAGTGTTGGCGGTGGCATCTGCAGTGTTCGCGGCGATATCACCTGCAATGTTGGGGGTGGCATCGGCAGTGTCGGTGGTGGCGTCGATAGTGTTGGCGGTGGCATGTGCAGTGTTGGCGATGGCATCGGGAGGCGTTTCCGGTTGCATCGGCACTGTTGGCGATGGCGTCGGCTCTATTGGCGGTGGTATCAGCAGTCGTGGCGGTGGTGTCGGCAGTATGGGTGGTGGGGTCGTGCCCCTGACAGGTTCTCCCTGGTGTGGTAGTTGGCGTGGAGGACACACCGAGGTGGGTCGGTACGTCGGGTCAGCACGGAATGGAACCTGGGGGACCTCTGGCGACCTCAAACGTGTATGTAATGTGGCAGTAGTACTAGGGGAAGAAGGGCCTGATATCCACTTCCCACAACAATGTTAATAATTGATATCAGTAATAATACTAGTCACATGACACCAATAATAGACACTTAACAACAATAATGCAATAATAATATAGTCTACAATAATATATGCATGATATAATAATATGATAACATGAACAGAAAAAGTTTATAAATAATGATGACCGACCGACCCCCCCCCCCCCCCCGCCCCCCCCCCCCCCCCCCCCCCCCCCCCCTCCGTCTGAAGGCATGCCGCAGCGTCTTCATGGAACGCCGTCGTCCGTACGACCCGAAGGTCATGCGGGCCAAAGGGACGCCGCTAGAGTTTTTCCAGAAGCCGATAGGTGAGAATCCGTTTCTTTTTTGGCTTTCCGTCAGATTCCGTTCGGTACGCACTCAAGGTAGTCGGTAGGTAAGATTTTTGTTTAATGCTTGCCGTTAGTGTCGGGTGTGTCGTCGTTCACGTGTCGTCTCCTATATTATAACGATACAAGAATAGTGGTCCCTCTGTAGTGCCGGTTGCCCACTGTGGTGCCTGTGAAATTGCCTGGCACAGATGGAAACAACCAGTGGTGTCAGCATGTAGAATAGTGCAGACTGCCGTTATCGTGCCGGTGTTTCTGGCTGCTGCATTCGGGGACTATGGAGGGACCATACTGTACCGTCATGATTTCACTCGTTTATACATACCTGGTATTCCATTACTATCGACCATTCTTTTTTTTTCGAATAACTTCTACAGGATTGTTCACGGGTCGTGTCCGTACTCGCGGGTCGGGAGTTGGGAACTTTTCTAAATCTCACAGGTCGAGTCCTGTCCGGTCAGCAGGCAATCGAATTATCACGAGTTGGATCGGATCGGATCAAGAGGTTTTCAAATCTGACAGGTCGGGTTGGGTCGCCCTGGTTACGCTCACCCTACCCGACCCGAATCACGCAAAGTAACCAGGCACGCGGAAGGCTCTATGATCTTCCAAACGTTCCCCGGACCGAGAAGAACTCGCCTTTGGCTCACCATAATTGGCTTTCGCCCTCGCCGACGCTCATTTTCGACAGACCTTTTCACTGGTCGGGCATCTTCTCCGGTCGGGTCGGGTCAGGGTAACCCCGACCCGATCCGTGAGATTTGAAGGCTGCCTGACCTGACCCGACCCAACCGGATTCGACCCGGCCCGCGAGCTTTCAAACGCCTCCCGTGCCCCGATCCGTTAGATTTTTGAGTGCCTCCTGACCCCACCCGACCCGACCCGGCCCGCGAGACTTCCAACGCCTCCTCTGACCCGATCCGTGAGATTTAAATGCCTCCTGACTCGACCTGACCAGACCCGGCCCGCGAGATTCCAAACGCCTCCTGTGGCCCGATCCTTGAGATTGGAAGGCCTCCTGACCTGACCCTATTTGACCCGATCCGGCCCGCGGGATTTCGAATTCCTCCTGTGACCCGATCCGTGATATTTTGAATGCCTCCTGATCTGACCCGACCCGACCGGACCCGACCCGAACCGCGAGATTTCAAGCACCACTTGTGACCCGATCCGTAAAGTTGGAATGCATCCTAAGGTGACCCGACCCGACCAGACCAGGCCAGCGAGATCTAAAACGCCTGTTGTGACTCGATCTGAATTTGAATGCCTCCTGACCTGACCCGGCCCGACCCAACCTGGCCTACGAGTCCCGCGAGTTTCAAACGCCTCCGATGACTCGTCCCGTCAGATTTTGAATGCCTCCTGACCTCACCCGACCCGACCCGACCCGGCCCGCGAGATTTCAAACGCCTCCTGTGACACGATCCGTGGTAATTGAATGCGTCCTGTCCCGCCCCGACCCCGCTCCTGAGATTTCAAACGCTTGCTGACCAGATCCGACTCGACCCGCGAGGTTTTCCTGGGTCGGGTGATGACCCGTCCTGGGTCGGGTAATGGCCCGTGTTGGTCCTTATTTTTTGCTGCAGGGCAGGTCATTTTGCGGTCTGACCGTGCCGGTGTGCCAGACGAGTAACGTAAGCTGCTGTCCGTCGAGTTTGCGCTCCCGTCCTTTTTTTTCTTCGTGAGCAGATGCGTGTTTCTAATCTTGACTGCAAATTTCGGTAGTTCCCCGCCGTAGCGGGTGTTCCCAAAATCATGGCAGGCTTTTTCCAACAGTCAAATTGGGTTTTATGTTCCCGGGTTTTGCCCATCAACAAAATAATCACAAAATAGGGTCTGGTATTGCCAGGCTTCGCACCACAAGCACCAGAGCTTGCTCAACACCGGCTCACTGTCGTCCCGCAGACGTGTCGACCTGGGTGCGCACAATGCAGTGCATGGAATGGGCACAAACCGAATAACAGCCGCCCGCCAACACGCACCGAGCTATTGCTGCTGTTGCTGCTCGCTGCTACTGGTGATGCTTGCTTGGCTGGCGGCTGCTGGCTGCTGCTTGCTTGGCTGGCTGCTGCTGGCTGCTGCTTGCTTGGCTGGCTGCTGCTGGCTGGCTGCTGCTGGCTGGCTGCTGCTGGCTGACTCCTGCTGCTGACTCACGATTTTGGTTGGTACTGACTTATGGTGCTGCCTGCTACTCCCGACTTGTGCTGCTGCCTGCTGCCTCTGACTGCGGCTGAATTTTTCGCAACGACCGTCCATTTTCCACCAACGCAGACAAGCGACGACGGTTAAAAAATATCCTGCTGCTGGAGTTCCTAGCGACAGCTATATACTGTCTTCCGTCGGATTTCCCTCTATCCAATTCCTATTTTTTTTTAATTATTTTTTTTTCTTTGTTTTTCTGATTTCCGTCGGTAGGTTATTCGACCTCCGATGTCACCGCGGCCACCACCAAGAATAGCTCAGATATTGGGTCTATGCATGGCAGGACCAGGGATGTGGGGAAAGCAACCCCTGCCGCAGCACCCCCTTCCGCTGAGGTTTCCAGGGTTTCCAACCAAGCTAGGAAAGCGTCGCAGGAAAGGGACGAGGGGGGTGGTTGTGGATTCGAGAAGAAAACGCCCGCGGTGGTCGCTAAGAAACCTCCTGCGATGGAGAAAGTTCCTGCGGTCGAGGGAAGGTGTGTGTGTCGGAAACATCGCACAAGATGTCATGCCGTGTTTTATATACAAGAAACCTGGTACAAGTTATCTGGTAGTATTTGTACGGGCGAAGCGAGTTGGTCAATTTTCAGGGCTTGTTTCACGGGTTGGATCGCTTTTTTTTTGGGGGGGGGGTCGGATCGGGTCAGGTTGACCCGGCCCGATCCGTGATGTTTGCAAACCTTTTGACCCGACCAGCCTCGACCGGTGAAATATCCAACACCACCTGACCATGCCCGACCCAACCCGCGTTTTTTTTCAAGTACCTCCTCTGATCCGACCCGCGGGCCGGGTCATGACGAGTGAAAAGCCATGGTAATTTTCGACGGCGCCCATAAGTAAGGGCTCATTTCCAGCCTGACATGATCGATTTTTGATGCGTCTACTATAATACGTGTCCCACCCTGATTACCGGGTCTCACATAAACAATTGGACCGAATTTGGGGCGCGCATATACCAACGCCCAATGACATCGAAGCGGTTTTCGTTCGGTTTGGTTGGGGTGCGTGGGGGTTGGGTTGGGTTGGGTTGGGTTGGGTTGGGTTGGGTTGGGTTGGGTTGGGTTGGGTTGGGTTGGGTTGGGTTGGGTTGGGTTGGGTTGGGTTGGGTTGGGTTGGGTTGGGTTGGGTTGGGTTGGGTTGGGTTGGGTTGGGTTGGGTTGGGTTGGGTTGGGTTGGGTTGGGTTGGGTTGGGTTGGGTTAGGTTGGGTTGGGTTGGGTGGGGTTGGGTCAGGTTGGGTTTGATTGGGTCGCGTTGTGGACGTTTTGGGTTGTTTTATTTTGGAACGTTCTTGCTCCCACCGACGCAAGCGGTTGATGACAGTTACACGTACGACCAACACGCGTTCCTAGCGAGAGCTGCAGTATCCGTGTTCTGCTGGTCATGCAACGATGTAAGCATGATTTTCAGCACGAGTCACCGCTAAACACCTACAGAAAGAAGAAAAGCAAGGGTAATTAAACAAAGGAAAGCCGCGCAAGTAGTCTAATTTCTTTTGTTTTGTCGTTTTCTTTGCTCCCAGCGCGAAATGTCCATTTTGCATGGAGGACGTCATGAGGGCGAAACTGTCCGTGCACCTCCTTCGCTGCCACTCTCTTCGCAAAGCGCGGACAGAGCGTACCGCCCCTCAGCTGGTCAAGGTACGATTTTATTCCCGTTTTTGGCGTCTGTTTTGGTTTCCGTCTTCTAAGCAAGAAGCGATCACAGATGTCGTCCCTTCTGACCCTTGACACGCGCCTTCAATGTTGATCGCGCAGAGGGTTGGTTCAACGTTGCTATTGTTGCGTTTTTTGTCCGCAGTTGTAACCGTCAATGTAACCGCCCATGTAGCCGACAATGTCATGGCGATTTTAACAGCCGTTATAGCCATCATTGTGACTCTTCTTGTAACCGTCAATGTGACATTCATATTATCCGTAGTCGTCATTCTCCCGTTCATGTAGCTGTGGTTGTTGCCGTCATTGTAACCGCCAAATGTAACAGTCAAATGTAACCGTGGTTGTGGCCATGATTACGGCGTTTGCGATTTCCAAACTTTATGAGGTTGTGATATATGTAAAAAATAGCATTGAAGCCGACCAATGTCATACTAACCCAAGGCCAACTAACCAAACAAATCCGACAATTTAACCGTCGATATGACGGTCAATGTAACCGCCGGAACGTCATTGGGCCATTGGACCGTCGGTGAATTCTTACATGGAGCCGTCGATGTAACCGCCAATGTACCCGTCAGTGTGACCGCCAGCGTTGCTAGCTAAGATACGGGTAACATCGATGCAGCAGTCAGTTTTTGTTAGCGTCGTCATAATCGCCATTGTATTCGCCAAACCAGTCGTCCATAAAATGACCTCAGTATCGGTTAGCATACAAGCGGGAAGTTGTCTTTGTGCCCGCTAGGATACAATCGGTAAATTGTCTTAGTATCCGCTAGCGTAAAAGCGAGTGTACACTGCCAACGTAACAGTCAATGTGACCGCCGACGTAGCTGGCAAGTAGCCGTCAGCTGAGCTGTCGTTTTAGCCGTCAGCTTTTCCGCTCGTCGAATCGTGCAACGTTCGTTGTAGACACCGATGTAATGGCCGAAACAACCGCCAATGCTGTACCTGTCGCTGTAACCATCCCTATGACCGCCAGGGTATCTGACAACGTAAAAGTGAAGGCCACTCTAGCGGTCAATTTACAGAAATCGTCACTCATCCATCAATGTAAACTAAAATTTAGCCCCCCCCCCCCCCCCCCCCCCCCCCCCGCCCCGCCGCGTAATTGCAGCACCAGCAACAGCAGCACCAGCACCAGCCACGTCAGCAGAAGCAGCACGCTGACCGTGTTGTCCTGGCTCAATCAGCGGCGTCCTCCTCCTCTTCCTGTAACCCTGGCAGCAGACCCAAACGGCACCCTTCCCCCCGCCCCCGGTCCTTATCCGACCGAAGCGCCAGCAAAATTCACTGCCCCCACTGTCTGCGAGGATTTTCGCCGTCCGTGGCCCCTACCCATATAGCCATCTGCGCAAAAGTGGAAAACCGTCCTAAAGGAACAGCTAGTACCCACAGCAGGAGCAGAAGCGGCAGCTTTTGCAGCGCTAACAGGGTCGGGATATCCGGCCCGAGCACAAGGTCCACCCTTAGAGTGGGGGTATCTGGCGGCTCTTCGAAGGCTGCTAATGCCGACGTAGGAAGTCGAGGTCTTGCACCGCCTGCCGCGGGGGCGAAGGTAAGCTTTCATCCTAAAACCACGCTATTGCAGATGTTTTCTACGGCTAAAATGATCACGTGTATGGTATGGGGCTAATTCCAAGCAGTGTCTCCCCGATGGCGTTAATTCAGTTCTGAACCGGTTTCATACATGGACGATTTGGTCATTTTTTCTTGTTTTTCTCGTTCACATATAATTGCGTTGCAGAGTCTTCGAAGAGTACCTATATGTAATAATATGCCGGTTAGAGGCAGATTCGCGCAATAGATTTTTCCTTGTGGTGTAAATCATACCTTGACGCCTTTACAACTAGAAACCCTTTTTGGGGGACAAATTTACTTAAATTTTGTACAAGGAGGGACTCTGGGACTCTAAAAAGGGTTAGAAATGGGCACGGATGCTACGGTGGAGGAGACGCACCATTTGATTTTAGGCTCCTCGCTGGAGGAGCCCTGTTCTTCACCCAAAACTGATTTGGAAAAAATCAAAAGTAACCCCCGATGGACAATCCCACGGCCTAGGTAACAGGTGATCTACAAAACCTGTGTCGTAAAATTGGATTAGAGTCCGACCATATCGGGTTAAGGAGCCCCGTCTTTCAGATAAGTTCCAGCCAAAAACGTGGTATACCTTAGAAAATATATGGTAGCACGCGTCTGGGGGTCGCTGGAGGCTCTTCGAAGGGTACTATATAATACCAACAACGTGTGATATTGAGTTCTTGATGCGCCTGCTGGCGGAAGGTAAGCTTTCGCCCAATACACTCGCGATAGTTTTCCGCTTAACGAACCGTTCTTGTCCGTTCCACCTGCTACCCTCTCATACCCATCCTCACTCCACCCTTCCTTTGTCATGCTGCCCTTTCCGTGTCTGCCTTGTCTCGTTGCAGGCGTCCGCCACAGGGGTAATGCCCCCTTTCTACTGAACCAGCTAGTTAGATCGTAGGTGGTCTTTCTACTCCACCAATCAGATCGCGAATGGCCCCTTTTTGAATCAATAAGGCCAGGGTCGCCATCACGGGTATCCCCATTTTACCAAACCAGCTAGATCGCGGATGGCCTTTGGTTGCTGAGCCAATAAGGCAACGGGAGGCCGCTTACCAAACCCATCGCATCACGGATGACCCCTTCTGAACCAATCAGGTCACGGGTGGCCCTTTTTGGACCGATCAGATGACGGGTATCTCGTTTCTATTGAACCATTCAGACCGCGGATGGCTCTTTTTTGCCCACATCAGATCACGGATGGCCCCTTTCGGCTAAGCCAATCAGATCACAGATACCCCCTTTTTGGACGGACCAGATCACGGGTTGCCCCTTTCGACCAAGCCAATCAAATCGCGACTGGCCCCTTTTTGAACGAATTAGACCACGGAACACCAAGCAAATCCCGAGGACGAAGTCTTCCCTAGCATAACTGGGACCCCGGTACTTGGTAGATATTGTATGTCTCCGCTTTTGTGGTTTTTTTTTTGCTTCATACATGATACCAGTTCAATTCGTTCTACTTAGTGTTGTAGTTCTTGTTTTGTTTTGTGTCGTACGTTGTGCATTTGTTTTTGTTGTTGATGTTGTCATCATTGTTGTTTTGGGAATGCTCGACGTTGAGTATATTCCGCATAGAGTTGTACGGCTAGGAAAGCGTGTTCTACTCCGGAGGCATCGACGAGAGGAGGAGGTGGGGTTGGGAAGTTGATGCATTGGGCGTTGAGCATCCCCGTAGAGTTGTACCGCTAAACGAATCGCACAGTTTATAGTCGTGTTATCAATAATGCACCATTAGCAGCTACTTTGGAGGCGTAGGAGGGCGGGGTTTGGGAGGATTGGGGTTTGGGAGATGGGCAGGGGGGAGGATGAAGCAGAGCATATATGCATAAAACTTTTTTGCTTTCGCTGCACGGCAATGGATGCCGCAGGGTAGCAAGCGTTTTCCTATTTTTTTTGGAACCTTCGTCACCTGGGGCGCACGAATCATGGTAGACCTGTAGTTGTACGCAGAGTTGGTTATTTTCCGTCATTAACAGCCAACAGGTTGACGTAGCGCTTGTGCGATATCGTGTGCAGTGCGGGTGCTCTAAACCCGAGTGTGAGTAGTCTTCCAGGTAGGTTTCTTTCTTTGTGTTGTTTGTCTTCCTGCTGTGCTTGGCCGTTGAAGTCTTGTAGCCCCTTTAGTACCGCATGCGAGCTGTAGGGGACACTACTTGGAAAGCGTTTGGGGTGATTGTTTCAGTGATTAAAAGGGCTTACACGGGTTTTTAGATAACCGTGGGTCAACACACAATTAAGAAATTTCCTTGTACGCCCCTGGTTTTTGCCTGTGTACTAGACTAATCCATGAGAGTGATTATATCTTGTCAAGTAATAAAAATAATACATTGTAAAAACGAGCGGCCTGTGTATCACGCGCTTGCAAAGATGAGTGTCGGCCTTTAAATGTATCGACCCTGCAGCTGACGTATGTAGATTAGTTTTATAAAATAGTATTTGCCTGGCAGATGCCATTTTCCAGACCGCTGGTTTGGTGTAAAATATCGCTGTTGGCCTCTGGTTCCTCGGCAAAGCGATTGTGTACTTTACTCATTAATGCCTACATTAGGCTTGTCTGCTAGCAGTACACTCGCTAATGACACTCGGAATACAGACCCGCTGAATTACGGCAGGCGGTCTCCCAAGGAGAGGACGGACGACGCGCGCTACGATAAAGGTGCATGGTATACCCCTTTTAGGCTAAAGCATTTTGCGGATGACAGGGGCTCCTAACCTATTAATAAAACCGTCGGAGTGCCTTTCAATTGTTTTTGCAATTTAGCTGATTTCTACCTAGGTCATCGGTCATCGTGGGTTCGCTCATCGGGTTGCGTTGCACTTTGGGTTTACTCAACGTCGGTTTTTGCGCGAGGTACAGGAGCTCCTCAAGTGAGGAGTAGCATTAGAAAAATAGATAAAAAGATGCGTGCACCTCTGCTGCGACATGCGTGGGATATTTTTGCCTGCCGGGGTCAGCCAACCGATCTCATGGACTTCTCGACCAGTCAAAGACTATGGTGGGCGAGTCGCTTTAGGGCTATAGCGCGGGCGGTTACTCCACACATTTACAATCGTAGTTGTGAAGCCCTTACTGTACGAGAGGGTCCCAAATGAGGTGGCAGCGTTTCTCCGCTGCCAAGAGGCGCTTTTTTTTCTCAATGCCATGTGGGGTAAGGAGAGAGCCCTCCTTCGCTTCATGGGCGAAGGACGTGAGAGTGCCGGAGAGCGCGCGGGGCGATACATCGGCATGTTGGTCTCGTTTTATGTACCGAATTTGCCCGGGTGATCGGAATATCTTTGGAAGGATTATGCCTCTTCCTATCGTACGTGTGTGACGATCAATGTACTTATATTTCTTCCCAGCACTTGCCCTTCACTCGATAGTAGCTTAAAAGGCTTCTATGCTTTTCAACTACATGTTCTTGTACCGGGTATGCTAGCAGTTTTCGCTTGCTTTACATTAATTGCGTTTTTTTTCGTTTGTTCTGTCTCAGTCTGTGACCACATAATTTGCATCTCTCTAGGATGACTCAGCACGGACACTGGGTGCACTGATGATGTCGTTGAGGTAGACATAACGGTTTAATGTGAAGACAACACACACCACCGCCATGACCATGTTTGTCAAGCGGGACCAACAAAACACGTTCACAGTCCGGTTTTCAGCGAAACGCAGAGCCACTCGCCCGAGACGCCTGCACTTGATAGTCGCATGAGCGCCGTAGGCCTAGTGAAAGAGGTTACTCAAGGCCAGTTGCGAAGAAGACGCTTGCTTTTGAGCGCGTTTGGTACTGCACTGTCGTCATGGGTGCCAAACACTTGGAAACAGTGTGCAAAGGTAGTTGTAACAGGGAATGGGTTAGGTCGCATACACACGTCTTCCTCTCACAGGTAGAAGCGGAAATACGCCCGCTCGTCGATTTGATCTCTCTTGGTTATCTTGCTTCCTGCATCGTGCCTCCTCCATCCTCGTAGCCCACTACCACAGCGAAATTAAGTATCTAGTCGAAAGGTCAAGCTGCACGCTTCAGTCTTCAGACCCCGAAGGGAGCTACTAATAGGTTCCTCACGTCTAGACTAGCTGCGGCCCTCTGACCTCCTGCCTTGACTTCGGGCAGCATTTCTTCGCGCGGGGGTATGAAGGTCCACTGAATAGGTAGATCTTGGTCACGTCCATGTCGCAAGCGGTTCGAGCGGATGATCAACAAAGGAAGATAAAGAAACAATACCAAGGACGGCGGGCACAGCAGTGGCCCCAGTGGCACGGGGCTAGTAGACGGGGACCACAGATCGCTCAGGTTTATATCTTTCCTTTGCGTCTTTTGCGGGCACTCAAGAGGGCCAGGCAAGTCCGGGCAAGGTCACGAAGCCATCGTGTAGAGGATGTCATGATTTTCACAAGACCCAGAAGGCATTCCCAACGCGGGGACGTGTTTTTGTACCTCCGTTATCATTACAGAAGCCTTCTCACACAACGGCCTCTCTTCATGCACAGTCGCCAAGTTTTGTATTCTTTATCCTAGCTCTGCCCCGCTGTAACAAAGAAATCATGGTGACGAAAATGCACGTCGTTTAAATCGGGCTCCGCCAACCGGCTGCATGGGCTTCAGCCAAATTAAAATGAAATACTCTTAAAAACCGTTGCAAATGGCAAGGCGGCGTTGACTGAAAACGCGTCCAAACTTGTTACTCGAGTGTTTATTTGATTTGAAGCGATTCTCGTACCTTGGCCGTGGAGAAAAACGAGTGAAAAACTACTCTTAGCTCTGTTTTGTCAACCGTCGCAACTCGCCAATTTTGACCAAGCCTTGACCAACACCTTCGGTAGGGGGCGGTCCCGTTTGGGGTCTTTTTTTTTTTTCCAGTGGCTCGGGGTCACTCCCGCAAGTGACCCCCTGTTCTTTGGGGTCTTAGGCTTTTGTGCTGCTTTACTTTTACGAACTGAAACCCTGATGAACTATTCTAGAGTAAATGGTTAGCTATGCTGCGCCAATAAAAAATTGACTGACGCGGTTTGTCAGTGAGGTACAGAGTGCACTCGTGCGACTGGCTCAGACCCTACCGTAGCTTTAATCCTCGGGCGACGTCGCCCAACAATAACGATTGGCCTTCGATCACGAGATAGAGGTAGCCCAGGACCAGCCTTCTTCGTTCCGGAGAAAAAGTGACAGCGCCGAATATGCCATTTCGATCTATGCTCAAGAGGTGCAAGAGGTTGCCCACGTTGCCCTGGGTTCTTCCGTCAAAAAGCTAGAAAGCAAAATTCACAAGCATGGGCCCATAGGCAGGGCTCCATAATTAAATAGTTTGGCTGGTAGCTTGGGAATGTAAACCACTATTTTGTGCGTCATCGCCTCACCGTTAACAACGGCCTAACGCGAGTTAGGGAAACATTGCTTGGCCCTTTTTGCAATAAACTTCCTCTCGTGAGAAAAAAACACTTCGAATTAGCGCAAAAGGTGTTTGCAACAGGGGTAAGTGGTAGGTTGCATACATACGCCTCCCTTATGAGGGTGACCTAACCCTTACCCTTAGCGTGTACGTCCATCCATTAATCTGGTTTCCCATTCGTCTCCTTCCTTCTTGCAATGCGTCTCCCCCATCACAATAGATTCACTCATCCCACGGTATAGGGGTGCAGCAGATTCCAAGAATTTTCTGAGCCTCTAACATGAGGAGGAGCTAGCTCAACATCAACATCATCACCCGAAACATGACTTTGAAGGCATTCGTTGGCGCAAATATACCAGCATTTCTATTGCACTAGTCCCAAAACAAATATATTCCAATAACCCCGAATTCCCCACTCACGGAGACCAAGCGGACACAAAGGTTTGGTCCATTAATTGCAACCTCTAGAGCGTGGGATGACTGCATCGTCTTGGTCACAACTAAACCGAATTTCTAAAGTTCAAGCTTGGCGACCTAATAAACGAGTTGCCGTGCAATTCAGACAATTTGGAGTTTCGACGGTCGCGAAGAAGAATAGACTTTAGGAGAGGGAGTGAGAAGGAGTGCGCGGTGCACGGACGATTGGTCACACCTCAACGAACTAAAAATGTCAGGTTGGACCGTACTAACGCGAAAGCGAAAGAGGGTGAGTACCCCAGTGGTGTGTTTAGGTTCCACCGCGAATCTGCCTGTCAGCATTGATTGGTCCCACTTTTTGGACATACTGCCACTCCTACAAGAACAACATACCAGGTGCAATTTTCTGATACTGTGCTCTACGAACTAACGGTGCCCCTTACAGCGAGCCGACAGGATTCCCACTAATAATGCTGTTATTGTTGAGCAACAGAGCTATCTTTTCTTTGATTGGTTGCGACCTCGGGATGGACAGGACGTACAGTCCGCGGTTCAAATATTAAAAAGAATTGCGAAACAAGTAGTTATACTGCACGCTGGCGTGGTGCCGGTACCTGTTACTTTCTTCACGTGCCATTAGCCTAACCCCATAACATTATGATTTTCCCGAACTCTTAGCTCTCGCTACGAGGCAAACCCTATCCCTAACCCTAACCCTAGCGCGTATTTCTTTGCACGACTTGTCTGCACATTTAAGAAGTAGAACGTACTGCTCTGTCTGTCGCAACAGTCTTTCAATCCCCATGTGCCATGATTAACCAGCATTATCCTTGAAACCCTCTTGCAATCTGATCGTGTCATCTTTCAGTCGTCGGCATATCCACTGTTATGATTGTGTGGCGTGGGAAAGTACTTCAGAGCGGGTTCAAGGTACTGGCGGAGAGCGAACTCAACCGCTGGCCGTCAACCATTATTTCAATCCCTGCCGGGAGCTAAAACGCCCAAAACGGGCCGGAAACACACGCGGCAGCGAAGGTCGAAGCTTTCGCACCGAGTGGAGGGTGTCCGAACTGTGAATCACGAGTGATTCGAAAAAAGGATCTTAGGTTGTCCTGGCCAATAGGGAGGAGTAAAACATTTAGGGAATTTTGCACCCGGACATTGCGTCAAGACTAACTACTGTACCCTATCCGCGTTCCCAGCGCTTCACCTTGTTGTTGCAATGGCGCGATGTCGGGGTGGAAAGGAAATATAGATACAGGATAGAAAAAGAGTTATCGAGGTGGGCAAGGCTGCCGCCTGATCATCACAGGACAGTGCCCATGCCACGTGCAGGTGTGTTCTCCAGGGCTGTTGTACTGGCCTATAGTCCGTCCTCTAGTCACGATTCCCGCAGTGTTCCCTGCAACGTTCCTCGATATTTACGGCCAGCTACTGTAGTGACAACTTGAATATGCAACACCATGGCGAGAAAGAACACATCGAGTTTCGCCGCGTATTGTGTTTCTCGACATTTTGAGTATAATACTCACTGTATTCATGCGTAGCGACGGCAACCACCTAGATACGAGTGGGCCGCAAAACCCGTATATATTCCAATACTGTCGACGGAATGCCAATCTTATTGTTTCTATACTTGCAGCGGCTGTGAATTTAGCATATGCAACGTGGCTCGCGGATGATTTTGAATTGCAGAGTAGCCGTGACTGCCTTGCGATGGTTCAACCTTCCCTCCATTTTCTTCGCGGGACACGTCGCTCCACGCACCTCAACCAACAACCCACTTTCATTGACAAAAAAAACGAAAGCTACGCCCAACACGCAATCTCATGCACTTAATAAACATCTTCTCGCCCAAGGTCAAGGCGGTTCTGCTCCACACGACTCCTTTGGAGGTTGATAGAACCACTCTATCGCCGATAACCGGTCGAATGCTACGTACGGCAGACGTGAGCTTGTCCTTTCGATTTCGGTATAATTTATCGCCTGACATATAGACGTCTATACATTTAAATGTATCCCTCTCGCAACTACACAGGTACCGTATATATGAAGATGTTTGCCTTGGGGGATTCTTGTCGGTAAGATCCTCAGAAGGGACAGGTGTGTCTATCGGGAGACCACAGCTGACAGCAGTATAAAACCCAAGTAGGTAGTAGATTATCACATTGTTATCGAGCAAGGTTTGCTGATTCAGGTCAGGACACAAGAGTGATCGAGAATGGGGAGAGGAGGAGGGGGGCGGGTGGAAGATTGGCTCTGGCCAAGCTCCAAATACCGGCTCCCGCACTGGCAAGGTACCCAAAGCTTTACGCCAAACGTCAATCCTGAGTGCAAGCTGCTAACTGCCTACGTCGGCCACTTCTGCAAGGCCACGTGTGTGACTCATGGCATACTTGAAGTGGGAGTAAAAACCAACTCACAACACAGCCAATCACATCGAGTCCTAGTGTCTCCTCAGAAACATCCTTCTCTTTATGCGAACGTGCAGCTACCTATCATAAGCCAATCGGCCCAGGGCGTTTTGCCTAAGGCAGGATGTTACCATTGTTATGTTTCCTACATGCTCCGCAGGTCCCGTGGTTCATCATGCCATTGTGCGATATATATGTACGTGCCGAATCCTGGATCACACGGCAGCCTTCCTAGAGACTAATAATTGCGAATCTAACGATCACGATTACTATTAATCGCACAGCAAATGAAATAACGGAAATCAGACATTAACTTATCAGCAAAGATAGACGGTTGGTTCATAGTTCATGCAGATAACGGATGCCTAGTGGAACACAATAACATTAGCCCACCCTGAATAGCCGTAGGTGCAGATCACACGACGATAAGGCAATGGCTAATTTAGACATCAGAAAATCGGGAAGTGGGTCGAAGATATTGCTATTCAAATCAACGACAGCAAATGAGGATATAGACTAACCCACACCTCGTGATTGAGGCTAGTTTGCCTCTAGTAAAGGTTAATCCGTGGGCCCACTGTCACTAAAGTGCTGGGCAGAAAGTACTGGTGCAAGGGAAGACAGAAAACAAAGGAAGGGGCTCCACAAAAGGTAGCACCCGAACTGGAGAAGAAAAAAACGTGCACTGCAGGATACCAGCCAGCGACTGAAGCTCTGTGCTTGGGACACAATGAGCGTGGGCAATAGAGCACCAGAAAGGTAACATCGGAACGAAAAACAGACATGTGCAGTGCAGGATATCAGCCACCGACTGAATCTTTGTGCGTGGGACGCATGGGCGTGGGTAAAGGGGCACCAGAAAAGGTAACACCCGAACTGAAAACAGACACGTGCACTGCAGAATACCTGCCAGCGACTGATTCTCTGTGCTTGGGACGCATGTGCGTGGGTAAATTGGACACCCAGAAAGGGGGTACCCGAAACGAGAGAACACGTAAGCAAAAAAAATCAAGGATAGTGAAAGGCCATCCCGAGTAAGGGAAACGAAAAAGTTACAGCAACCCTGAGGGCTCCATAACTGAAACAACGAAGTGATAGTACACCCTAAAGGTGGCATAATTCATTAGGAGGACACAAACACAACAAAAAATATAAGGCATTGAGATATGGTTGACGCTAGTGTACCGACATACTAGGGGGGGATAGAGAGGGCTCCGCGGGGCACGTCAGCATTGCGCAGGACACCGCGTACAAGTCCCCCTACCTGATGACGTTGAAGGTACCAGGATCCGTGGACGGCACTCCGTGAAGTGGTGTCGATCTTGATCGGTCCCGGGTTATCGAGGTAGCGGACGGCATAGGAGTTGGCGGAAGAATTATCGGTCGAGGTGCGATGGGCTTTGTACCAGAGGTGTTCCCCGCAGGGAGGGTCGTGGAGCTGAAGCGTTGAAGCCAGAGGGTGCGTGGGACGAGGCTGTACCCGGGAACGAGGAAACTTTTCGCCCCGGGTCCGCGCTAGTTCGCGATAAGCAGCCCCGATGGGCACCTGTCGGTATATGCGGTTGAACAGGCGGTGTTGTGAAGGGGTGCCAGACCAATAGCGGAGAATGTAAAGCCGGTGGTGTTGTAGGTCTTGTCCGTGTTCCCACGAAAGGCTGATCAGTCCGGGCCAATGGGCTCGTACATGACCGCTAGAGAACGCCTCCCCGGTTGCGAACGAGTTGATGTCCCGAGATCTGGTCGACCTCGAGCCGTTCCGGCGGTGGAGAAATGTCATCGAGGGTGACGTGGAAGGGCGGAGACTTGGTGGAGAAGGAGTCGAGCACGTACTTAATGAGGTCGGCCGGAAGGTGCTTTGGTGTGTCGTGGATGTCGTCGGGGTTCAGGCATGATTTGCAGCGGAGAAGGGAGACGCGAGGGATGGAGTCGCGTCCGGGCATATCGGACGGGAGGTCCAGGTACAGGAACTTGTCATTGAGGGGCCGACCATCTGGGACGGCGGAGGCCGGTGCTGGACCCACGGCGAGGATCTTGAAGGGACCGATCCAGTTGAAGGATAGCTTAGTGTTGAGAACGATGGTGTCGGTATCTTTCCTGGCGCCTTGACGAATTGTGGCGACGGGGTTGTAGCAACACGCCAAACCGTTGACGGAGAATGGGGGTAGTAAGCGGAGGGCGTCCATGAGGGGCGCATTGCGGCGGTCGAGACGCGATACGTAGATGGCGCGTATTTCCCGGATGGCGTGGTAGGCGCGTTGTTGGCGAGCGGTGTCAAGGTCGACATAAGCTAGCTGGTCCCGGTTGGGGCTTTGATGTCCGCCGGTATTGGGGAGGTCGAAGACGTTAACGGGGGTGCGGGGGAGGCGGCCCACGAGCACCTCGTTGGGGGCGAGTCCCGTGGCTGCGCTGACGGTGGTGTTATACGCGCTTTCGACGTGTGGGAGTTGAATACCCCAGTCAGTTTGTTGTTCGTCGCCACCATTGTGAGCATAAGGGCCATGGTGCTTAGAGTCGTTCTACGGTACCCCCCCCCCAGCTTTTCTTCAACGAAATCGCCGGTTTTGAAAACAGCTCCCGGCCGTACCTCCTGCAATACGATGCCCCTTGCCACCCCGACATCATCGTTCGATAGTCCTTTGCAAACATAAAACATACGGACGCTATTTCTCAATAGCGCCCTTCCTCGTGTCGAGCAGCCATGAAATGTGCGTTAAAGAAAATCGCCGGTTTCTGGGGGGGCTATCGTAGAATCAGGGTGTGGTTGATACGCTCGATATCGCCGTTGGTGCTCCGGTGGTAGGAACTGGTGGCACTCTTATTAATGCCGAGGCGGTCGTAAAGGGCGAGGGAAAGTTTGGAGCAAACGTGGAGTCCGTTGTCGGAAAGTAGAGTTACGGGGCATCCCCAGAGAGGATATGTCGCCCCACAAGGATGTCGGCCGTGCCGAAGGCGGTGAATCGGGCCTCTGTAGTGGCGTACTTGTCGGCGCGCCGGCTGAATTTGTCCGTAAAAAGGAGGATGTAGCCGTTGCCTCGAGGCTTTAAGGGTAGGGGGACGAAGTAGTCCACGCTGACGAGGATGCCGGGGCCGTTTGGTAATGGCAAGGAAAATGCGGGCCAGCGAATTGTTTGGGGCGACGTCTTGGGCGCCTGGCACTTGAGACAGCGGCGGGGCCACCAACAGGTGGAAATGTTCATGCCGACCCGCCAGTAGAAACGCCTGGGCATGCTTAGTGTCCGAGAAACACCCAAGTGGCAATAGGTGGTTGAATGGCATGTGTGCAAGACCCATGAGCGCATCAACATTGGAACGTAGACGCGGGGGGATGAGTCAAAGGGCGGGGGTGGTAGATCGCGGGCATGGCGCGTTGAGTCCGTGTGGGGTCGGTGTACGAGAAGGACGGTGTTATCGTCGGTGGTGTGTAGCTGGCCTTTTGTGGCCAGGGATAGGACCTCGGCAAGAGGTGGGCGACGAGTCGAGGGGACGTTGTCCAAGAGGTCGTCCGGTGGCGGTGAAGGTGAAACCAGGGAGAGGAACCGGAGGTTGGCGGAGCAGAGGGGCTCAACGCGTTCTTCGCGCGCCCAGTCGGTTTAAGTGTAGTGCTCATCGCAGGAACGGAGATGAAGGTCATCAACGGGCTCGACAATGGGCTCCGGTAATCGAGATGGTGCCAGCAGAGCAGGGGGGGGCGGGGGAGAGGGCCATGGGGCCGTGGTGTGCGGTGATAAAGGGGGGTCCGGTTGGGGGGTGGTAAATGAGGTCGCGGTTGAAGGCGACGAGGCGTTATGTACAGCGCGGCGTTGTGTGGTAGCAGGTCGCTGGGCCGCCGGCGTAGATCCAAGAGTAGGTTACCGGCGCTGGGGAAATGTTGGTCTTAAAGGTAGCCGGGGGCCGACTGCCAAACCCGTAGTCCGCAGGAGTACGGGGAGTTCCAGCTGCAGTGGCGGAGCGGATCCGGGTCCGAGAAGATACCAGGCCTGACGAGGTACAAGGAGAGGTCGAAACCGAGACGCTCGAGGTGGACATTGGGGAGACGACGAGGGGGCTGCAAGCCAAACCGGGAGGAGCGCCAGTGACGACGGCGGCTTCCTATGAGCTGGAAGGCGATTCGTCGATGTGGTCGAAAGTAGAGATGTGGCTGATAGAAACGCTGCAGGGCGAGTTGATGGCGAGGTCTTGGGCAACGCATGGGCCGACGGGCAAACGGCGTAGCGATGCCGCAGCGGGGTCTGGGTCTTGTACAAAGTGGTGGCCGGTGGGAACGCCGTGAGGCGGTACCGCGATGGGTTCTTGGTCTTGAGCAAAGTGGTGGCCTGCGGGAACGCCGTGAGGCGGTGCCGCGACGGGTCTTGGTCTTGAGCAAGGCGGAGGCCGGCGCGAACGCCGTGAGGCGGTGCCGCGGCGGGGGCTTGGTCTTGGCTGATGGGACGGCCGGCGGGAGCGCCGTGAGCCAGTGTCGCGCCGGGGTCTTGGTCGTAACGTGGACCAACGGAATCAAGGCGAGGCGAGTCTGCGGTAAGGCCTTGAGCAAATTGGGGGCCGAGGAAAAGGCTGTGAGGCGATCGGCGGCGAGGGCTTGGATAAAGCGGGGGCCGAGGGGAAGGCTGCGAAGCAATCCGGTGGCTAGGTGCGGGGTGGCGATGTCGGCCACGAATGGCCGAGTAACCTAGGCGGAATCCGAGGCGTCCATACGCGGTCCGTGGCGGCGGTAGTCGCCGAAATCGTTGCTGGTGCAGGAAAACGCGGGGATAGGGTCGAAACTGCCGGCGGCAGGTGGGACGAGCTTACCCAAGCCAATGCCCGGGGTTAACGGCTCGATTTCAGTGAAATCGCAGGCTTGAATAAGGTGGATGCAGACAGTGTCGTGGCTGGTCGGGCGGTTGGATCTGGTACGGTCGAGGTCGGTGGCTGGTGAGGGCCGGGACACCCGAGGAGTGGAACACTTTGACTGGGACGAGAGACGGCGTGAACGAAATCGAGATCACGTGCACGCCAGAAAACTCGAGGTGGAAGGTGTCGAACGATCGGTTGCCGCTGATGAAGGTGCAGAGGCCTTTTGTTGCGAAGAACCTAGGGGGAGTGTCCGCGGAAGATCGGTTAGGAGGGCGGACTAGAGCGGATGGTGTACGTGCGGTGTGCGAAGCGCATCCAGCTGTCACGTTCCAGCAGGACAGAATGTTGCATGTTTCCCGCTGGAACAACGCAAGCCCCAACCGCGAGCTCAGCAGAAGGGGTATCGCCACGCAGAAACTGGATGCTGAGCCTGACGGAGGTTGAGGTGAGGAGAGGGGCCGGTTAGCCGAAGCCTCCCCAGGAATGAGGGGGCCCGTGTCGTTCGCAGGCCCCCGATCCGGCGTTGTTACACTTCACGCAAGTCCAGGCTTCAGGGGATATGACGGTCTGAGGAGAGCCGGTGTCCAAAAGAGCTACTAGGCCGTAGCAACTGGAGGCGGAGAGTCCGCTGTGTACATTGATCCTGGTGGTGAAGGAGGCGTAATCGATGGTGGCAATGCCGTTCGAGAGGCCAGGTCCATGTTCGGCGATAGGGGGCGGTGGGGTGTCAGAGGAGTCAAGTCCGGGTGAAATGGTAGATGCCAAACTACATGCCGGAGTTGTTTCTGGAAGAAAGGGTGGCAGGAATTGTCCAGTACGGAGGTTCCTGTAGGGGGTGCCATGGTCGCGCTGATCTCGTGGATACCATTGTCCGAGGGCGAGACGCTACTGGGGCGGGATTGAGGGGGAGTGGTCAAGCTGGTGGTGGATATTCATGAGGACATCGCCCAAAAGGCAGAGTCTCCGCCACTGCTGAGGTCGGAGGGCTTGCCACTCGGCAGCCCCGAAGCCGACACCCCAGACGAGGTCGTACGGGCTGGCTTCGGCGAGGAACTTTGCGCCGGTTTCCAGTAGCCACTGGCGGAAGGGGTGGGGTCGAAACCTAGGCGAGGTTGCCCTTGTGAACGATACTGAAGATGGATACGGAACGTCCGAGACGTTTCTGCTGCGCAGGGTCCGAAGAGGCGATAATATCCCGGCGGGTGGCTGTGTCGCCAAAACGTTTGGCCTTCTCCAAAATCATGTATTGTTCGGCGCAGTTGTAGTGCTCGCTGTGGACGGTGAAGGCCGAGGTGTATCACTGGGAAAATACGGAGGAGTGGTCCCAAACGAAACGTGTTTGAGTCACACGCGACCATGCCGGGTACCTCTCAAAATGCTCTCGCGCACTATCCCCTAAGAGTCCCCGACTACACCCACCCTCCCGATACTCTTCCCCCCGACCCCTCCTCCCCGAACCACCTTCAACATTAACCACTCGACCAAGGGTTGGCTCCCTTTTCCAAGCGGTTAGTTTGAGTTGTGGGCAGGAGGAAGCGGGCACGCCGAGCCCTTCCATGACGCTCCCCTCTACGGTTCCCCTCGATGCACGATATTCCGCCATGCCGGCCATTGCCGAAATTTTTCCGTATCTTGCCAATTTCGTGGGAGACACGCCAACAACAGCTAACAGCAGAATCAATTCCCTCCCCGGCTTCACTGTCACCACCCCAGGGCCATCGACTCCTAGATCGTTTCAACCTTCAACCCAACGATACCCTCGACGCACGTCCACCGGTCCGTGGAAGACTCGACCACGTCAAAACGATCACGCTAGGAGCCCCCTGCACGGCCACCCACCCCACTACTGCAGGCACCGAGTCTTGATCCGAGTGTGCCCCTGCTTCTTCGCATACAGTTAATGCTTTTACCAAAAACCTCCAGGGTTCCCCGTCACGGCCACTACACCGCCACGGACACCCCTCGGGGACCTGGACAACATCGACCACTCTCCCAACGCTATCGGGTTCGAGGTCACCCAAACTATGACTTCCCCGACCATTTCACACCGCACTCCACAGGGCCATACCATACCCCCTACCCCCCCCCCATCATCACCAACTCTGCTGCTGGTGAAGTCGCGAAGTGGTCCTCACCATCGACAGGTCAAGTGATGCGGAAGGTGCCTGGATGACGCGAGTTCGCGTTGCCACCGTGCTGTGTGGGTCCGAGGAGCATACTTGTGTTGTTTTGAGTGGACAGGGGCTGGGTTGTGGAACCTGCAACTGTGATTGCTGCGGAAGGGGGTCCGTGAGCGCAGGGGGGGAGCGAGTTGCTGTGATGAACAACCCTGGAAACTCTGGTTGTTGGAGAAGTTTCTCCACTGGGAGCTGGCAGCCTTGTTCGAGCTGCCGTTGGTGAGGGTGCTGCAGATCGGTACTGAGGATGGGGCGGGGTAATAGAGGCTGCCGTACCCGCTGCTAGGACTGGTACATGCTGACACTGATACCGGAGGGGGCTGGGCAATAGATATTTCGGTGCCCGTTGGTGGGGCCGGCACCGGCTGGTCCTGGGAGGGGGCTTTGCAATAGAGATTGCGGAACCCGTGGGTGGAATCTGTACGGGCTGGTACCGAGGGGGGGGGGGAGATTGCGGTACCCGTTGGTGGGGCCAGTACCCAGGCTGGTACCGAGAGGGGGGCGTTGCAATAGAGATTGCCGTACCCGTGGATAGGGTTGGTACAGGCTGGTACTGAGGGGGGGGGCAGCGCAAAGAAGATTTTGGTACCCGTTGGTGGGGTCGGTACACTCTGGTACCGGAGGGGGTCGTTGCAATAAGAACTGCGGTGCCCGTTGGTGGGGCCGGTCCCGGCCGGTCCTCAGGGGGGGCGGTACAATAAAGATTGCGGTGGCCATTGAAGGAGCAGGGGGGTAGGCTGGGTTGTAGGGCCTCACGCTCAGTTTAAGCGATCCATCCCTACAGCCTGGCCGTGTCGGCCTGGCCAAAAGCCGCCAAGGTTTCTTGTCGCCGCAACCATGTGCGGTTAACCTGCTAGATCCAGATGGCGACGCGTGTCTGCATGGCCGTGGGAGACGCGGCACCGACGGTTGGGTCTGCCGCTGGCGGACTGTCAACGTAGATACGCCAGTCGCCGAGGGCGCAGCAGTAGCGTCAGTAGCGGCAGGCATGGCGTTGCCTGCCCCCGGTGGCGTGGGTGTCGGGGGCTCCTCCTCCTTGTTTTTCTGTCCTCTCCTTGTTTTACACGGGAGTGTATAGACAGTATCTTCGTGAGGTGGAGGGGGAGGTATAGATATACCCCCCGTTGACCCTTACGCAATCCTAGGGTGCAACGGAGTCCCGGAGTGCAGAGACACTCCGGCGGCTTGTTGTAGAATCCCGAAAAGTGGACCCTCGAACGGCGCGAACTGACGAAGCTGTATCGTACTCGGTGAGGAGAGGTGGCCCGTGCCCGGGGTGGTTAGGAAAGTGGGGGATCGAAAACCCAGGAGAAGACGAACAGGTCGGGGTGCAATAAAAAAATCGGTAAGGGTCTGGAATAAGTGGGGCACGGGGGATGGGGGGTCCGTCTTGTGGATGGTAGAGGGTTCTTGATAACCCAGTCATAGCCCAACTCACTACTCGAAATCGTATCTAACTCACCACCCAAGATATTGTATGTTATGGTGATGTGTATCACGTTGTCCCTTGTCCTAAACCTTTAGTATTAAACGATCTCGGGAAAAGACTACGACGCTCGTAAATTACTAGATATTTTCCGATAAATCTGTCACAATATAAAACTCCGCCCCACCCCCCTCACCGGTTATTCGACTTACAAGATTCACTTGATAAAAGGATACATTTACCTTCACAGCTGTCAGATTTTGTCCCCCTCAGAAACGGGTTTTATAGTTTCCGCGCACAGACTGACTAAAATCATCCTGTTGACCCTGATAGCTACACTGTAGTTGTAAGGGGAGTCGCCGACCTATATCCTTAATGAGGACACACAACTCGTAATGCGCGCGATCGGAGTATCACACACAGCTTGCAAATATGAGTTTCGACGAAATCTTCGATCTCACAGCTGGAGTGTAATATGGGAATTTCGGAGACCGATTATGACACCCGTAAATTGCGCACTACTGTCGCCCGAAAAATCTGTCACAATTTGTGGATTCCGGAGGCCGATTACGACGCCCTAAATCTATGTGCTGCTGTCCGAGCAATCTGTCACAATTTGGTGAAATTTGGAGAGCGATTATGACGCCCTAAAATCACGTGCGGTTGTCCCAAAAATCTGTCACCAATTTGTGAATTTCTTCCGTCTGAAAAAGGTAAATCCTACGGAAAACAATCGATTAGGACGCCCGTAAAACGCGTTACGGCCGAAAAAATATCCGTAAGAAAACTGAAAACCCGGCGGAAAATTCCGTTTGGCGCCCGTAAAATGTGTCAAGGACGAAATATTTTCCTCCAGAAAAAAAAAAATCTGGCGGAAAATTCGATTGACACGCCTGATAAAAACCTTATTGCTACGAAAATCTCTGTCAGAAAATTGAAAATCTGAAGAATATAAAACGATTAGTACGCCCGTAAAATGCGTTAAGGTCCAAAAATTCTCCATCAATCAGAAACTGAAAATCCGGCGGAAAAATTCAATTGGAACGCCCTTAAAATGCGTTAACGTCGAAAACTTCTCCGCCAGAATATTGAAAATCCTGCCCAAAAGTTCCTGTAAATGAATTTATTGCCCACGAAAGCCTCTGTCAGAAAATTGAAAATCTGAGGGAAAATAAAACGATTAGTACGGCTAAAATTTGCCTTATCGTTTCGAAAATGTCCATACGATATTTCAGGATATTGGGAAAAAGTATCGGTTTGGGCCGGGAGCGTAGGAGCCACGAAGGGTGCATCCTATGCAAACCTTTCTGCCACAGTTAGTACCCTGAGGAGCGTCGTGCGTGGGCGCGACGTAGTCAGCTATTGATGGGTGTGGCAACGGGAATGCACAGGAAACACATTTATTTCTAGACCGCGGTGTTTCTGGGTGGGATACAGCAGGGTTAACCTGGTGTATCTCAGTCAGATGTACTCGAGGCGGCATGATCTACAAGATTTTTTGGTAAGGAGGGCTTTCTCCTCAGTGTGTCGAACATTTGGTGCAACGCGCGCCATGCCTGCGTCAAATGGGCCTACTGTTGTGCGCGCTTTTAGCGACAAGCTGTAGGCGTCCAGATCTGCTTTTTTTGTCTCGTTTGGGCTCATCGACAACTAACTTTTGTCGTGAGTCTCTTCGAGTCCGCCGAGGGATTGTTCTCTTGATCTACATAGGCATCGAGCGAGACTTCAAAAAGGAGGTCATGCAGGTGCATTGTGTCCACATGATGGTCGAGTAACATCTGTCACGGCGAGCAAGAGACGTCCTTCCATATTTTATAAAAATTAAAATACACTCCAGCTGTGAGATCGAAGATTTCGTCGAAACTCATCTTTGCAAGCTGTGTGTGATACTCCGATCGCGCGCATTACGAGTTGTGTGTCCTCATTAAGGATATAGGTCGGCGACTCCCCTTACAGCTACAGTGTAGCTATCAGGGTCAACAGGATGATTTTAGTCAGTCTGTGCGCGAAAACTATAAAACCCGTTTCTGAGGGGGACAAAATCTGACAGCTGTGAAGGGAAAGGGGGGCCTGGTTTTGATCAAAAGCGAGCGGGTTTGGAGGGGGGCGGGGGGGGGGAGGGGAAAGGGGCAATTTGTGCATGTAAGCTATAAATCCTTTCGAGGGGATAAATCTGACGGTTTTGGCACCAGTATATTATTGGGGGCGGGGGGGGGGGGGGGGGGGGGGGGGGGGGTTGGGGCGGGGGGGGGGGCAGCTCAATATGTGCCTGGAAACTATACATTATTTTGAGGGGATAAATTTGACATTTTTTGAAATAATACATCAGTTTATCATGTATATCCTGGGGTAATTCGTACAATCAGTGAGTAAAGAGAGGGTGGGGTGTTCGAGGGGGTGGGGTTGGGATGGGTTAGGGGGGGAGGGGGGGAGGTGGGGGCGGGGGAGGGGGGGGGGGGGGGGGGGGGCGGCTTTAGGTGAGGGGTTTGTTATACGTGTGGTGCTAGGTCTAGGCGAAGGTGCGGGTGATGGGGAAGAAGGGGGCGTTCAAGGCGGGGGGGGGCGGGGAACACAGCGGCATGGATGGCTCTCGAAAGATAATGAGGTGATATCCTGTGCGTGAAGTGTTTATTAATGTGGCGGATTTCGATATTTGGTGGGGCGTTTGAGTAAGGGAGAGCAAGAGGGGGGGGGGGGGGGGAGGGGGGGATTTTCAGGAGGTTTAGGTCACAAATAATATTCAAATATACTTCGGCTGTGAGATCAAAGATTTGTATCAGCTTGTTATACGCGTGGTGCTAAGTCTAGGCGATCGTGCAGGTGGTCGGGAAAGAGGGGGCGTTGGAAGGGGGGGGGGGGGGGGGGGGGGGGGGGGGGGGGGGGTTGGGGGGAAAATAATTGAAAACTACGTCATGGATGGTCAGAAAGGTAATGACGTGATATCAACTGCGTATAGGTGTTTATTTTATGTAAACGAACCGGAGTTGCAGGACCTTCGAGGAACAGCATAGGAGGGGATCGACCAACGTGCGTGGGCTCAGATAGAGAGCTGGGGTAGGTCGATCACTTGGAAAGCACGAAAACATTGAAACTGTGAACCTGTGAACTTGAGTACTGTGAACCTGTCAACTTGAGCTCTGTGAACCTGTGAACTGAGCGCTGAGACAGAATAACTGGCACGAGACGCTTGCACCTGCGACATCTGGAGCGCTATCTGCACGCTCGTGATCCGTCCCGCTCGACAAATCCGTCTGCTCGCTGAAATCAAGAAGCAACCAAGTCAGACACAATATGCTTGAAAATGAATCACGCTTTCGGCGCCTCACACGCAAGAAGTGGCAGGAAAAGCAACAAAATCGTGGAGGGCACAGAGTCCCTCCCCGTAACATGGTTCCCTAGCCGGAATTGAACCCGGGCCTAATTCCATTGAAAGCCGTATATCCTAACAGTGGGACCACCAGGGAATACTATTTGTGCATATATACACCGCGTATCGATCGAGATATCTACAACATTGAGGTATACCAACTTTTCGTCCACATTGCATGAACGATGCATACGCCGCCTCGCTACCAGCAACATGCCATCTCGTTATGACCTCGACCCATGTTGTACGAAATAAGCAACTAAGTGTCTGCGGCCAATGCAAAGCAAACAACCCTCCTCCTTCGATGTACCGAACGAACAACCCCTTCCTTGAAGAATGCACCTACGCTCTCCTTCGATGTACCAAACGAACATGTACCATGTGACGAGAGCAGGCGGAACACGCAACCCATCCACGCAACCCGAGTTCGATCCTCGCTAATCCTCGGATACTACACCAGGGACTACAGTTAGACCAATGGCATAGTGGGTATGCTAATAGTAAGTTATATAATCTAGAGGCGCATGATGGAGGTTTCACCGAAATGATGACCTTGTAAATGATAATATTAATACTTATTCTATATCGATTTTATGTGCAAAGGGTAAAATGGGGCCGATCTGACCTTTTGGCCATGGCGACCAGTCGCCTTGTCCGTGCACCTTTTTTTCCAAACATCTTCCACACCACTTACTTGCGTAGCTATATTTCTCCGGGTATTCTACCGATGGAACGTCCAAAAATACCTCTAAATTTAAAGCACTTACTTCTTATTTCGCCCAGTTGTTTCGAAAAAAAGAAAAAAAAGGGAGATTATTAGTGGGGTAAATAAATAGTCTATTGTTTTCAGTTCCGAATGGGTTAACAGATTTCAGAGGATCGCAAAACAAAAAGAGCTTAACAGCAGTTGTTCTGCATTACAAGCACGACCCCATCAGAATTTCCGGGTCCATTCCTTGCTTTCAGCAGACAACAAGCAACAGACGGATACTTATGAAAAATGAAAATACACTCCCTCCAGCTGTGAGATCGAAGATTTCGTAGAAACTCATCTTTGCAAGCTGTCTGTGTGTGATACTCCGATCGCGCGTATTACGAGTTGTGTGTCCTCATTAAGGATATAGGTCGGCGACTCCCCTTGCAACTACAGTGTAGCTATCAGGGTCAACAGGGTGATGTTAGTCAGTCTGTGCGCGGAAACTATAAAACCCATTTCTGAGGCGGACAATATCTGACAGCTGTGGAAGGAAATGCATCAGTTTATCAAGTGAATACTGTAATTCGAATAACCGGTGAGGGGAGGGCGGAGTTTTGAAGGTCGTGGGGGCCTGATTTTGATCAAAAGGGGGGCGGGAGGGGGGAAGAGGGGGGACGGGACGGGTGGGGCAGGTCAATTTGTGCGTGGAAACTATAAATCCTTCTTGTGGGGGAGGGGGGGGGGGGGGTGACGGGGGGGGCGGGGGGCGGGGGGGGAGGGCTTAAGGTCGCATAGATGTAGGGGTTTGCTATACGCGTGGTGCTAGGTCCAGGCGATGGTGCGGGTGGTGGGGAAGGAGGGGGCGTTGGGGGCGGGGGTGGGTGGGAATTGCAGCAGTGGCATGGACGGTTCTAAAAAGATAACGAGGCGATATCCAGGGCGTGAAAGTGTTTATTACTCTGGCAAATTTCGATATTAAGTGGGGCGTTTAAGCAAGAGAGAGCAAGGAAAAAAAAAAAAAAAAAAGAGGGGCGGGAGGATGGGGGGGGGGTGGGGGGTACAAGAGGTTTAGGTCACATATATATTATTAAAATACACTCCAGCTATGAGATCAAAGATTTGGTCGACACTGATCTTCGCAACATTGTGTGTGATACTCCGATCGCGCGTATTTACCATATATGTAGGCTCACTGATTGTACGACTTACCCCAGGATATACATGATAAACTGATGCATTCTTTCCAAAACCGTCACATTTATCCCCTCAAAATAATGTATAGTTTCAACGCATAGATTGATCTGCCCCACACGCCCCACCCCCGCCCCACCCACCCCCCCCATGATAAACTGGTGCATTTTTTTTTTTTTTTTTCCCCGAAACCGTCAGATTTATCCCCTTAAAAGGATTTATATCTTCCACGCACAAATTGCCCGCCCGTCCCCTTCCCCCCCCCCCCCCTTCCCTCCCCCCTCCAATCCCGCTCACTTTTGATCAAAACCAGGCCCCCACGTCTTTCAAAACTCGCCCCCCCCCTCGCCGGTTATTCGACTTACAGGATTCACTTGATAAACTGATGCATTTCCTTCCACAGCTGTCAGATTTTGTCCCCCTCAGAAATGGGTTTCATCGTTTCCGCGCACAGACTTGGCTAACATCACCCTGTTGACCCTGATAGCTACACTGTAGTTGTAAGGGGAGTCGCCGACCTATATCCCAATGAGGACACACAACTCGTAATACGCGCGATCGGAGTATCACACACAGCTTGCAAAGATGAGTTTCGACGAAATCTCCGATCTCACAGCTGGAGTGTATTTTCATTTTTCATAATATGTAGGGGCTTGCTATTCACGCGGTGCTGGGTCTAGGCGATCGTGCGGGGTGTGGGGAAGGAGGGGGCGTTGGTGGGGGGGAAGGCGGGATGAATGAAAGCTACGTCATGGATGGCTAGAAAGATAATGGCGTGATATCAATTGCTTAGAAGTGTTTATTACTCTGGCCGATTTTGATTGTAAGTGGGGCGTTTGAACCAACTGGGCGGGGAACAAAAGGGGGGGGGGGGGGAGGGCAGAGATGAGTTCGAGATTGGGCATGGATGACTACATGAATAATGAGATTATATCAGCTGGCTGGTAGTGTTTATTACTCTGGTAGATTTTGATTTCAGGTGGGGCGTTTGAACGAGAGGGATCGGGGAGGGGGGGGGGGGGGTGAGCATTTCAATATGTGCGCGGAAACTAAAAATTCTTAAAGGGGACGAATCTGACGGTTGCAGCAAGAAGACACCCCTTTATATCACTCGCCTGGGAATGTTTATTATTATAGAAGGTTTGATGTTACATGTAGTATGCAACTCAGTTCTTAGGTGTAATAAGCAACGTGTTAAAAGCTTCATATTTTGTTATTGTACATGAATGGATCGAAAGATAGAATATAGAAACATAAGGACTGTAGGTAATACTTCGAAGTATACAGGTTGCACCACATGCAATCCTATACGCAGCTTCACTGCAGTATTAGTAGTACTATATACTCCGGAGTATATAGATAACACACTATAAGGAAAATACTAAGTTTCAGGCTTGCTTTTCTCTGTCTTGCACTGCAGGAAAACGCAGCGGGGGGGTTAGGATACTTGGTACAAAGGCATATTTAGGCACATCAATCAGCGCAACATGGAGAGGGTTATGACCTTCGGGAACCGAAAGCGGCGTAACCCGTGGTTTGTTTGGACGCGAAAGAATTTAGGGTTGTTGTTCCATGCTCTGGTAGCGGTCCACCACACGGTAGTTGGTGGCCATCACTCTTCGGTTGACTCGCGCAGCTAGGTAAGCCCGCATGTCGGAGGGCAAGGGACGGTACCGTGTAGGCTGTGCGACCAGAGAAGAGGCAAGTGCTAGTAGCCGGCCAGCGACCCAGCATTAGGCCGGCTCTCGTGATATTTCTGTCGTTTGTGTCTATTTCTCCGGACGTGCTTGACGAGAATCTGGTTTTGGTTGTCGGTCACATCCCAGCGACAAACCGAAAGGAGTGGGCTGAAATATATTATTACGCAGATAGTATACAGCGCCCTGGTCCTGCAGGTGACAAGCCAAATATGTAAGATATACAGAATGTCTACCTGGTACTCCGTCGAGTCAGGCGTTGGACAGTATTTCACCGGTAATAAAAAGTGAGAAGATAGACGCATAATACTTACCCAGTCTCCGTCGAGACGGGCAGACGGGCGTTGACTTGTGACGACGTCATTATTTGTACCCCCCCTTCATGCTCGAATTGAGAAACCAAATACAGGATACCTATACCTCGTCTCCGTCGAGGCAGGCATTTAGTTATTGCTGTATGCGACCACCGGTCTCTCGGCTTCGCAGGTTTCGCGTACAATCGATGGGTCATGGTTTCAGGTGGGGTTGAGACAGAATACGTACCCAGTCTACGTTGAGAGGGGCGCTGATTTACGTCGCCAATTATTTGTACCCCCCTTCATGCTCGAATTGAGAAACCAAAGACAGAATACCTACACCTCGTCTCCGTCGAGACAGGCGTTTAGTTATTGCTGTATGCGACCGCCGGTATCACGGCTTTGCATGTTTCGCGTACAATCGATGGGTCATGGTTTCAGGTGGGGTTGAGAAGCTCGATACAGAATACGTACCCAGTCCCCGTTGCGACGGGCGTTGACGTATGTCGCCAATCATTTGTACCCCCTTTCATGCTCGAATTGAGAAACCAAAGACAGGATACTTACACCTCGTCTCCGTCGAGGCAGGCGTTTGTTTATCGCTGCATGCGACTGCTGGTATCACGGCTTCGCATGTTTCGCGTACAATCGATGGGTCATGGTTTCAGGTGGGGTTGAGGCAGAATACGTACCCAGTTTGCGTTGAGACGGGCGATGATTTATGTCGCCAATTATTTGTACCCCCCCTTCATGCTCGAATTGAGAAACCAAAGACAGGATAACTACACCTCGTCTCCGTCGAGACAGGCGTTTAGTTATTGCTGTATGCGACCGCCGGTATCACGGCTTCGTATGTTTCGCGTACAATCGATGGGTCATGGTCTCAGGTGGGCTCGATTTAATGACAAAGTCAGATAACAGAATATCCGGCTTTGGTGCGGGCTAAATGCATACCCAGTCTCCGTTGAGACGGGCGTTGACCTATATAGGTTGTTAGTATGTACCCCAATCATGCTCGAATTGAGAAACCAAAGACAGAATACCCACACCTAGTCTCCGTCGAGACAGGCGTCGGGTTAATTCTGTATGGGAAGCCGAGAGAGGCGATCGCCACGCCGTTGCGTGCGACCGCAGGTATCACGGCTTCACATGATTCGCGTACAATCGATGGGTCATGGTTTTTAGGTGGGCTCGAATTATGCAGCCGTCGCTGTGTAGTACGAGTACCTGGTACAGCAGAAGATGTGATCTGACAAGTCGCGAATCATCGTCGTACGTATGTACAAGGTTCCCCTTCGGGAGGTGGACACGTGCCTCCCGGGGGCGACGCAAGTCGAATGACTACAACTAACTGATGATGATGAAGTATTTATGCAGAAGGTGTATATCGGAGGGATGCGTAGTGGAAAGAATGTGGATAATATAATAAGATATCACAGACTTTTGGAGGAGGAGGGTTGGGATATTGCTGAGGCTCGGTGTGATAAGTTATTCGAAAGTCCACTCCGTATAACTGCGTGGCAGCAACTAATTCTACGTTTGTAGCATATGCGTAAGGCTGTGACATGAAGTGGAGATACTCTTCAACACTCGAATATGTAGTAGGTTGAGATCCAGCGACTTCCACAAGTTCTTGATTTGCTCCAGCTAAGATGCTGTCGTGGAAAGTGTTGAAACCTGATCCTGGGATAACGGTGTACAAATTGGTTGTGATGTGGGCAATAATATGTGCACGGACGATGTGATGTAAAGCTGGGTTGTTGTGCACACGACGCGAGATACATCTTAATAAACATGCACCATCACCAATCTCGGGAATAATGGGCCATTGACCAGAATTGTTATTGTTGCCGCTGTTGTTGTCTTGATCATTTTCGCTGTCTGATGGGTTTGTACTGCTGTCGCTGCTGTTAGAGGAATCATTGGTGTCAATTTGTTGTGCGTTTTCTGTGTCCAGTATTTTTCCCCGCGCGCTTATACCGATGTTTGTTGCCGATATGGTCTGTTGTGTGCACATCGTTACTTTTGCTTGAGTTGTGTTGCTACTTTATATCTCTTTATACAGGTTTCGCTACTGCTGTATATGGTAACCACCGTGTCAATTGTGAGGGAGAACTCACCGTAAACTTAGAGTCTATGGACTACGTGCTGCTTGCTGGTGGTGCTGCTGACGGAACTTTGCAAGACAAACGGAACTTTTTCGGGCACGTTGGCGTTGTTTGTTCCGTTCAGAAAAATATATTGTCTACACCGACAAATGATTCTTTATTATCTACTACATGACCTTGATTTGCTCCAGCTAAAAGATGCTGTCGTGGAAAGTGTTGAAACCTGATCCTGGGATAACGATGTACAAATTGGTTGTGATGTGGGCAATAATATGTGCACGGACGATGTGATGTAAAGCTGGGTTGTTGTGCACACGACGCGAGATACATCTTATTAATAAACATGCACCATCACCAATCTCGGGAATAATGGACCATTGACCAGAATTGTTATTGTTGCCGCTGTTGTTGTCTTGATCATTTTCGCTGTCTGATGGGTTTGTACTGCTGTCGCTGCTGTTAGAGGAATCATTGGTGTCAATTTGTTGTGCGTTTTCTGTGTCCAGTATTTTTCCCCGCGTGCTTATACCGATGTTTGTTGCCGATATGGTCTGTTGTGTGCACATCGTTACTTTTGCTTGGGTTGTGTTGCTACTTTATATCTCTTTATACAGGTTTCGCTACTGCTGTATGGTAACCACCGTGTCAATTGTGAGGGAGAACTCACAGTAATGACATAGTTCACGTCGTTGCAGCGGGTACATATACACCGCGCCCGCGTCTAGCAGTGCGGGAAAATTCTCTCGCAAATACATTTTGATGCCACCCCGATGTACGTGCGAGGACTAAAGTTCCACCGTGTGTGTAGTAGACGTATTTAAGCCTGACGATATGCCTACCTGGCATATTTTAGGCTCTAAACCAAATTAAGCCCTATCGTGTTTTAAATGTCTACAAAATAGGTCTATTTTATCGACCTCATGACCACGGCAGACCACGGTGAGATGTGGATTTTCCCAAAATATGCACTTGGGCACATTTTGGCCCAAGTGCATATTTGAAGCAATTTTCCGAGTATTTTCCAGCAAACAACAGCATTTCAGACGACAAAAGCTCGAGGAAACATCAGACGGATGCCTACATTTCGAGGGTGGAAATTGAACCGGGTTGAGGGCCAGTCCTGCTGTGCTGCTGTACTGACTGCCACACTGAGGCACACCGAAGGCGGCAGACGCCTGCGAGGTATCCTACATATGAAGCGAGTATGGAGTACGAAGCACTCAATGTTTTTGCCAGGCACCAGTTATTTGTTTTGGCCGTTTGTTCAAGCTCGCACAGCATGGGCAGGCGAGGGTCTTTCTCGAAGTTTCCACCCACTCATGTGCTGACTCATGACATAAATCCTCGTCTTGCCATCTGCGTCTGGAGTAGTGCAGAAATATCATAATCTATTTTCAAGTAGTCTGATCTTTCCTCGGCTTTTCTTTTTACAGTTTATGCGTACTGAAAGAGACCACTATTTCGAGTTTTAGACATATGGTGTTTTTTTTATGCGTTTAAGGTCGAAATATCGAATGGCCTAGCTCTTCCAGTTGGAAGTACTTAAGACCTAACCTCGAGGCTTAAATACGTCTAGTGTGTGGTTGCCCGGGGACAGAAGTGTCTCATACCCCGCAAAATAGAGCCAGTCTCGGCGGCTTTCCGCGGCCATAGCTCGCGCCACGGACGTCCCACGAGCCCGGCACACGGCTGATAATATACCGACGGGTAGTCTGATCGCATTGCAGAAGAAAGCACACAAAAAAACTCTGCGCCGGCGGAGAAAAAGGGACGGACTAGGCAAAAAAATCAAAATGGTACATATGCATATATATCTATACCACAGGTATGGTACCGAATATATCACAATACGCAGACCATGGTAAGAATGGTCATGAATCTGATGCGAAATTACGTGTCAATCGCTGAAATATTGGTCATCGTCATCATGTATTCATCGCGTATGCACGACAACTCAAGTGCCAGATGAACCGGATGTAACTTCGGACAGCGTCTATTAAATGGATGAACCGGAGGAGAAAAATTAATATATATATATATATTTATATATACGAATAGCTGAAATATATTATTACGCAGATAGTATACAGCGCTCTGGTCCTGCAGGTGACCAGCCAAATATGTAAGATATACAGAATGTCTACCTGGCACACCGTCGAGTCAGGCGTTTGACAGTATTTCACCGGTAATAAAAAGTGAGAAGATAGACGCATAATACTTACCCAGTCTCCGTCGAGACGGACAGACGGGCGTTGACTTATGACGACGTCATTATTTCTACCCCCCCTTCATGCTCGAATTGAGAAACCAAAGACAGGATACCTATACCTCGTCTCCGTCGAGGCAGGCATTTGGTTATTGCTGTATGCGACCGCCGGCCTCTCGGCTTCGCATGTTTCGCGTACAATCGATGGGTCATGGTTTCAGGTGGGGTTGAGACAGAATACGTACCCAGTCTACGTTGAGAGGGGCGCTGATTTACGTCGCCAATTATTTGTACCCCCCTTCATGCTCGAATTGAGAAACCAAAGACAGGATACTTATACCTCGTCTCCGTCGAGGCAGGCGTTTAGTTATTGCTGTATGCGACCGCCGGTCTCTCGGCTTCGCAGGTTTCGCGTACAATCGATGGGTCATGGTTTCAGGTGGGGTTGAGACAGAATACGTACCCAGTCTACGTTGAGAGGGGCGCTGATTTACGTCGCCAATTATTTGTACCCCCCTTCATGCTCGAATTGAGAAACCAAAGACAGAATACCTACACCTCGTCTCCGTCGAGACAGGCGTTTAGTTATTGCTGTATGCGACCGCCGGTATCACGGCTTCGCATGTTTCGCGTACAATCGATGGGTCATGGTTTCAGGTGGGGTTGAGAAGCTCAATACAGAATACGTACCCAGTCCCCGTTGCGACGGGCGTTGACGTATGTCGCCAATCATTTGTACCCCCTTTCATGCTCGAATTGAGAAACCATCTCTCCTTTATCGCGTATATACTTTACCGTATATGAACTTTTGGGTCTGGAAAAAAGGCGACACTACGTAATCGCTGTATGCCAGTACAAGGTACGAAATAGAACCATCAATTGTGCCCGATACGCTGCACCCTCTGCACGCGTACAACCTGAGGAGACCAGTATTTGAAATACGCACGAGTACACATATTTTTTTTCTTTCCCCTTCTTATCCTTATGAAGGGAGTCTTGCATGGTGGGTAGGTGACGAGCCTGTTTTATTTGGCCCTCCCAGTCTTCCTTCTTCTACTTGTTTCTTTTTTCCGGGGTATTTTTTCCCTTTCTTTCCCCCTTGCATGTCCATTTTGGCTCATGCTCGGGGTATGTTTCTATCTCCCGTGCTTTGGCTCCCCTTTTTATTTATTTATTTATTTATTTTGTCTTGGTTTCTTTCGTTGTTTCTCTCTTTTACAATGCAAGGTATTTTGGTTTAATGAGAAGAACACAAAGGGGGGAGGGGGGGAAACAGGAGGAGTAGAAGGAAAGCCGTCCAAGGGAATGGGGGCAGGGGGGGCAACAGGAGGAATAGAAGGGAGACCGCGGTGGACGAAGGCAGGAAGGAGATGGCAGACAGGGTAGCAAGGTACCAGGCCGACTAGTAGGTACATAGCACTTTTCGTCTTTCTCTGGGGTATTTTTTTCCCCTTTGTTCCCTCCTTGCGTGTCCAGGTTTTTGGCTCGTGTTCGGATTATCTTATTTTGGTTTTACTTTACTTTATTTTATTTCATTTTATTATGTTTCTTTTCCGTTGAAGCTGCATCATCTGTCGCACTCTCCTGCCCAGAAATGTAGATTGCGATTGGTGTCTCCCCGTGCCACCTCTCTACCCCTATGCTCCTGCCGGCGTGTTCTCCCTACTGCTACTGCTGCTGCTGTCGCTGCTGCGTGGGCGCTACTCCCTTCTTCCTCTACCGGTTGTTGTGTCCGATACTCGCTGCTGGTGTGCTGCTGGTGTGCTACGTTGTTGCTGCTGAGGTCCTCCTATTTTCCGCTATTCCTTCCCCTGGAACCACCCCCCCCCCCCCTATGCTACCCGGTTCTCCGATACTTCCTCTTCGTTCCGCCAAACTCCAGACTGTTCCGACATTCTTACTTGTACATCTTTATTTTATTTCATTTTATTTTGTTTCTTTTCCGAGCTTTGGCTCTCCTTTGCGGTTGGGTTGTTTCTTCGATTTCCCCTTCATTTTGTTTGTTTCATTTTTTGTTTTATTTTTATCTTTGTTTTTATTTGTTTTCTTATTTTGTTTTTTGTTTTTTGTTTTTGTTTTTGTTTTTGTTTTTGTTTATTTCGTATTTCTCTCTTCCAATGTATTTCTGTTGCTGACGTATGTATGTTGTGCCTGTCGTACCCAGTACTAGGGCATGACATTGCGTTGTCGAATGCATTACGATGCATTATCTCTGTGTCGTGGCTTGTGACCACAGTTTATTTATTTTGTCTTGGTTTCTTTCGTTGTTTCTCTCTTTTACAAGGTATTTTGGTTTAATGAGAAGAACACAAAGGGGGGAGGGGGGGAAACAGGAGGAGTAGAAGGAAAGCCGTCCAAGGGAATGGGGGCAGGGGGGGCAACAGGAGGAATAGAAGGGAGACCGCGGTGGACGAAGGCAGGAAGGAGATGGCAGACAGGGTAGCAAGGTACCAGGCCGACTAGTAGGTACATAGCACTTTTCGTCTTTCTCTGGGGTATTTTTTTCCCCTTTGTTCCCTCCTTGCGTGTCCAGGTTTTTGGCTCGTGTTCGGATTATCTTATTTTGGTTTTACTTTACTTTATTTTATTTCATTTTATTATGTTTCTTTTCCGAGCTTTGGCTCTCCTTTGCGGTTGGGTTGTTTCTTCGATTTCCCCTTCATTTTGTTTGTTTCATTTTTTGTTTTATTTTTATCTTTGTTTTTATTTGTTTTCTTATTTTGTTTTTTGTTTTTTGTTTTTGTTTTTGTTTTTGTTTATTTCGTATTTCTCTCTTCCAATGTATTTCTGTTGCTGACGTATGTATGTTGTGCCTGTCGTACCCAGTACTAGGGCATGACATTGCGTTGTCGAATGCATTACGATGCATTATCTCTGTGTCGTGGCTTGTGACCACAGAGCTGATCTTTCTAGGGTGAAGAATCAGTACGGACACTGGGTGTGCTGGATGTCGACGAGTAGAAGAACGGTTTAATGTGAAGAACACACACACACACACACATAATACCACAGAATATTCATCACGACACTTTGGCAGGATATGTCTATGATATGCACCCTAATTCTGCACATGAAGAACATACCAGGTGTAAAATACGCCTATTAACAACATCACCCTGCAACCACGGAAACAATACAAGTGCTCTCAGTGTACGTTAACCGAGTCATTTTACGGTGCGGCAGGCCATACCAAACAACACCTTGGCACGATCCGCGTATTCATGGACCATACCAAGGTATACCAAACACTCACACCAAGTATGTGAGGTATAATCTACTAACAGACTCCACTTGTTAACTAAACATACTAGCCTGTTAATCTTAATACAATAGCAAGCTTCGGATGTTCGCCTATCGTCTATTGTTGGTGTTGTATTATTGTATCTTCGGCGCTTTTAGTATGATAGCAAGCTTGGGATGTTCGCATATGGTCTGTTGTTGCAGTTGCACGGTGGTATTCTCGGTATTTTTGGTAGGATAGCAAGTTGGGATGTTTGAATATCGGCTGTTGTTGGAGATGCGCTATGGTTTTCTTGGTATTTTTGGTACCATAGCATGACTCAGACATTTGCATATTGGCTGTTGTTAGTGTTGCGTGGTAGTTGGTATGCCCGGTGATCTGGGTAAGATAGCATGCTGGGGACGTTTGTATGTCGGTTGATTTAAGTTGAAGAGTGAGATGGTTACCTTGCCGACTAGGACAAGCGGAATGTCGAAGTAAGCGCCTCCGTGAACTCATTTCAGTGAAGGTGAGCACTGATGAGCGGTGGTACCTTGCAAGTGGAGGTAAGCACTCGTCATTGTGAGGGGAGGTGAAGGTGAGCCTCTTCCTGAGGTTTGTATGCTTGGGGTTTCCTGGGGTGTGATAGGTTTGCGTGGCGTTGGGTTCCCTGTGATGTGGTTTTGTTGGGAGGTAAGCGTCCCCGAGGATCGATCTCGGTGAAGGTGAGCACTGATTAGCGTACCACCTTGACAGTGAAGGTGAGCACTCCTCATTGTGAAGGGAGATGATGGTGAGCTCTCCTCTGATGTGTGCTTTCTTGGGTTTCCAGGGGTTTGGTTTGGTTTGCGTTGCTCCGTTGCGTAAGGGGTAAGGGATGCTACGACATTTACGGCGCGTGGTGCAAGTATACTCATGGGGTTACAACCCAAAGAGATATCTTAAGCAAACAACAAAGCGTCATTTTGCAGCGCCAACATCAAGTCTGTTTACCTCAATCGCGCACAACGCTTCAACCGCATGCAGTCTCCATCGCGCTTCTGTTCCCTTCCGCAGCGACGCACGATGAACGAGGTATTTTGAAGACAGCAACCTCCCTGTTCCACCCGATCCAGTACACAAGAATTGACCGTAACCAACCCTGACCTGATATGTGACTTGTAGTGGTACAGTAACCAGACGTTCAAACGTCCGACATCGGATCGTCTCTTATCCAAGGGGACACTCATTGCAACCGCGTATAGCGTTAACAATTTTGACCTGCCGCGGATCCAGTCCCTCCTAGACCCCCAGCCGCAACCGCGGAAAAAGGGGCAAACAGAAACAGCAAGGTAAGGACAAGCTGGTGGAGGAAGAGGAAACCCCCGTCGCAGACCTCCGTGACGCCAAATTCGGCCAAACTAGCCCCGCCGAGAAGGAAAAGGCTTTCGACCTATTAGAGCAGTATATCGACATCTCAGCGGTTAACCCCAAGGTCGTGGACGCCTGCGAGTGACCACCCATGGTTTTGAACTCAAGGACCCAAAGTGCTCGCGGGCATTTCAGCGGTGAAAAACCTGCCGGCCTATCCAAGTCGCACCCTGCGGACGAGGGGACATTCGAGGAAGCACAGAAGCTCCACCTCTCAGATTTCGTCAAGATAGCCACAGGGGAAGAAGATTTCTTGCTCCCGGCTACAGTGAGCCGGGGGGCAGCTCGCCGATTCCACGCCAACCAAAATGATGAAAGCAGTGCTCGTAAGTATTTTAGACACGGATATGTTCACCAACCAACGTTTACACCGGCAAGTAAGCAGCGAACCGAAAGGGTTAATGTGCGCCGCATTCACAGACCTTCTCGCAATCGAAACGAAGGAACACCTACAACCAGGATCATCCGCAGCACTTCCAAGAGGGAACGCAGTGGGATGGCACAACCAAAGGCTCAGGAACGTCCGTCCGTCATCTCACGCAAACCAGGTACCCTCATCGCCACGATCGTTGCGGAGCCCACCACCAACCCTGAGGCCAGCACCATCAAAATCGACACCATTGCCACCAACACCGGTGAAACCGACGCCACCACTCACGACTGAAACCTTGCGAGCGAACGCTCCTCCGTCATCTTCGATACCACCGTGGCCCACGCCGCCACCATCGGCCCTACTGATGCCGACGCCAACCCCCACGACTCGGCCACCCCCACCGCTGCCAACGCTGCCGACTCCGCCACCGCCTCCACCGCCAGCGGCGTCGACATCGTTAGGCCAAGCACACCTATGCCCACCGATCGTGCAACATATGTCATAATTTCTTCAGGACAGGCCGGAACTCGTCAGGCGACAAGCAAAGGGCTCATTTCTTGGTAACGACATTTCGGACGTGAAGGAAAAGGGTGGATGCGACCCGTAAATGCTAGAGGAAGAGGGCCTCCTGTGGTACGCGTCGATAACTTCGTCTTCGAGGCTCGCGACGCCACGTTCCATAATACCTGGAGTAATGGTGCTGGTCCACACAACGTACGCCCACCTCGAAGTCGGACGGACCACGGAGCTGATCCAACGGGAGTTCCATTGGCCCACGTACAAGCGCGACATCAGGGACTACGTTCTCTCGTGTGGATGCAGGAGGAGAAAGAAGTCGGCGAGTCAACGGGTAGCCATGCTTCCAGCTCGCTTTCTACAACTTGGCAGGTGTTGGAAATGGACACTCAGGACATGGGGGAAAAATCCTCCACGGGCAACAGATACCTACTGCTCGTGGTGGACAGGGCCAGCAAGTTCGCATTCGCGTACCGACTCAAGACCAAGGACGCCGAGAGCGTGGCTAAGAAGCTGCTGGACTTACTCCTCATGTTCGGCATTCCACGCTGCATACGGAGAGATCCTGGGACGGAGTTCACGGCAGAAGTTGTACAGCACCTCTGCCGTTGGCTAAAGGTACCGATCGATTTCGGACCGGTCGACCACGCCCGGGTGCAAGGAGCAGTGGAGAGGCTGTGGTGGTGGATTCACGAAGCTCTGGCAGAGCTGTGCAAATCATGGCCCAAACGCTGGGACGAATACGTGCAACCGGCACTTTGGCTGCAACGTACGACGCCCCTCCCCCGGATTCCGGGCAGCCCCACCCCTTTTAAGTTGTTGTTTGGACGAGACGTGCGCTCACAGATCGACGCAGTGACGCCTGAACTGGATGGCAGCCACTTCCTTCGACATGAAGGTCTACACAGTTTCGTCGCGGACCGCAAGGAGGCTTGGGGTGAAGTGACGAAGGTACGAGACGCTCTCCAAAAAAAACATGAATTCCGACAGAATCAACGCTTTCGTCGCCACGCGGGTGTACAACGCGCTTTGGCCGGAACCAAGGTAAAAAGGGGTGATCTGTGGGTGGTGCAAGACGCGGAATGGACACTCTGGCACGAAGGCATGCACCGCAAACTTGCACACGAAAAATAGACAGGGCCGTGGAAGGTTTCTGCCACAATCACCCCCGGCTTGTGTTATCACGTCAACCTCAATGGTAAACAAGTCAGAGAAAAGCGGGCAGCTGCGTCACACATCCAGCCCTTTCACGTCAGGCCCTCGTGCCTACGACACAATCTTGGCGACGAGTACGCCCACTTCGCTTGGAACGCGGACCAGGGGCTCGCCGCCCCGTCGACAATGGCACCCCTGCTATACACCTTGAAGGATCGCCAGGCCTCAGCGAGGAGAGGTGGAGATTGGCGTTGGGAGTATGAGAGACGGTTCCTGAATAGGACAGAATCGGGCTGGACAATGGACGAGGATGCGTTAGACAGCTTCACGCCAATGCAGCTAGACGTCTTCCATGCGATGTGGGAGCTGTACCACAACAAAAGTCACGGTACCAGGCCACCAGTTGCTGCGACAAACATGGAGCGCGACACTCTCGACAAAGCGCACGCCCTAAGCGAGGTTCCGGTGGGTACGGTAGTGTGGAGAAATTTCGTCGACCAAGAAGGAAAGACATACCGATACCGTGGCGTCATCTACGATTACAAGCCGCCGTATTACCGGATCCGCCACCCCGACGGAGACTGGAAGGAACTCATCATAAATGAAGTGAATCGGGGGATGGAAAGGGCGTTCCAGCGTGGGAACATGCCCGCACCTGGAGCGAAGGGACAGGGAGGGTCCCACGGGCAAATACGTTGGGAATACGTTTTTGGGGAAGCTTTTGTGATTCTTAATCGGGTTTCAAATTATTTCTCGGGATGCTCCGTGGAGGACGGAGGATATTTTTACTTTTCCTCTTGCTATCTTGACGAGCATGTTTCTGCTCCTCGGGCTTACGTAACGTTCGTCGTCTCGGTCTGAAGACATCGAACGTGGGGTGGTGTCACGGCGAGCAAGAGATATTCTTCCATATTTTATGTAAACGGAACGGAGTTGCAGGACCTCGGAGGGATAGCATAGGAGGGGATCGACCAACGTGCGTGGGCTCAGATGGAGAGCTGGAGTAGATAGATCACTTGGAAAGCACGAAAACATGGAAACTACGAACCTGTTAACTTGAGCACTGTGAACCTGTGAACTAAACGCTGAGACTATATCACTGGCACGAGACGCTTGCACCTGCGACACTTGGAGCGGTATCTGCACGCTCGTGATCCGTCTCGCTCGACAAATCCTTCCGCTCGCGTGAATCAAAGAGCAACCAGGTCAGACACAATATGCTTGAATATGAGTCACACTTTGGGCGCCTCGCACGTAAGAAGAAGTGGCAGGAAAAGTGACAAAATCGTGGAAGGCACAGGGTCCCTCCCAGTAACACATCATACTAGATGAGTCCAACCAGTACGTGCCCTTCTGTGGTCGCGGTTGCTGCGCGCGCGTCGTCGTACTACGTAGTCACGCAAAAGCGAAGAGAGCGCACGCGAGCATATGCACGAGGGAAAGCAGGACGGGAGAAGCGGAAAACCTAATGCACCCTAAAAGCACTATGAAGAAAACGACTCAGGTATAAGACCACAGAATGAGGGAAAATCAAGGATGCTCACACGAAGGAGCGGAGAAGGACGAGCTGGGTTGAACAAGTAGCTGGCTGGTGGTCACCTCGCGAAGAAGAGAAGAACTGCTAATGTTGCCAAATATGAAGGTGTTCTGCCTTTGGAAACCCTTGTCGATATGATCCTCAGAAGGGACAGGTGTGTCTATCGCGGGACCACAGCTGACAGCAGTATAAAACCCAGGTAGGTAGTAGTTTATCGTATTGTTATCGAGCAAGGTTTGCTGATTTAGGTCAGGATACAAAAGTGATCGAGAGGGGGGAAGAGAGGAGGGGGAGGGGTGAAAGCGTGGCCCTGGCCAAGCTCCAAATACCGGTTCTCGTACTGGCAAGGTATCCACAGATTCATGCCAACCGTCAATCCTGAGTACAAGCTACCAACTGCCTACGTCGGTCACTTCTACAAGGCCACGTGTGTGAGTCATTGCATAACTGAAAAAGTTGGAGTAAAGACCAACTCACTACACACCCAATCTCATTGAGTCCTAGTGTTCTCCTAAGAACCGCCCTACTCTATATGCGAACGTGCAGCTACCTATTCTAAGCTAACCAGCACAGGGCGCGTAGCCTAAGGCAGGATGCTACCATTGTTGTATTTCCTACATACTCAGCAGGTCCCGTGGTTCCTTACGCTATTGTGCGATATATATGTGCGTGCGGAATCCTGGATCACACGACAGCCTTCTTAGACACTCTTTTGACTCCGAGTCTCACGATTCCGATTCCGAATCGCACAACAAATAAACGGAAATCAGGCCTTAACGCCTTTACAACTGGAAACCCCTTTTGGGGACAAAATACTTGGAAATAGTATAGGGAACAGTTTTGGGGCTCCAAAGTTACCAGCAGAGATAGGCGGTTGGTCTATAGCTCATGCAGATAGCGGATACCTAGTGGGGCACTACAAAATTATACTCGTTGTCCCGCCTCATTGCAGCCACCTGCTCACTATAACGCCCATCCGACCTCACCGCGTGGGTGGTTCTCCTAGGACCTGTGTACACAAACATCTCACAGCGGTTTCGAAGAAGTATCTTCAGAAATGTGAACATCGCACCAAGAACGTCGTTTGTTCGGAAAAGTAAAAACGTTGATGTGTACGGGTAGAGACCAACCTGTTTGACCATTCACGTACACGGGTGTTCGACGCATGGATGGCTCACTCACGGCGGCAAAAGTCACGAAATCCGGAGCGCCATCAGTCGCGTGCGGGAGAGAGAAATAAGAGAAGACAAGTGCAGAGTATATACTAAAGTATTGAAAGGAGGTGTCACTCAGGGACGTTTCCCACTCACACACGTGGTGACCCTAATCATGGGATTAGGGACCACTTTGTTATTTTATTATATCCGTTCGGGAAACCATAGGTTCCCCTGTGAAGATGCTACTATCACATATACCAAATTACCATATAGTGAGTTGATTAGACTTGTGCACAGGCATAAATCAACATCCCCCCTGCCTGTGTGCACGTCATGATATCGTTCATCCAAAGCGCACCATCCAAAACCTTGCATATTCAAACGAAATATATGCCTCAAATATCCAATGTCAATTTCAAAACAATACTGCCTCTGCTCCAAAACCCCCGATTATTGATACCTGTGGACAGTGGAGCACCAGAGAGTGTGTAGTGTTGTTGGTAAGACACGACAGTTGACCTTCTTGTTGGTGATTGACTGTTGAGGATCTGATCTGGTGTGTGGACGTCATCTAGATCTGAAGACAACTACTGTAGTAGGGGTTTCTACTTATCCTCTTCTGGATTCTGATATATTATAGGGATTTGGGGATGAAGTTAAGATCGCCTTGTTTTCTTGTGTTCGGAGCTAATAATACAACAACTTATCTCTCCTTCCTAGCACCTGAATGGTGCTGACCAGCCCCCCTCAGCCGGTGTCGACACCGCAGCGTACCGGCAATGCCGCCGTGTCATTGTTAGTGTCGACGCATTGCAGCAGCAGCAGTGCGGGACGCCGGAGGAGCCGGATGGAGCCGTGGAGCGCTTGGTGGCGCGGGGGCCGGACGTCGACATGGGCGCGCGGTGTTGTGGATTCCAGAAGGAGCTACGCAACTTCAGGTACGGCTAATGGTTTGTGCTCACATGAAGGAGGCTGGCCATCGGGGTGCCGTGGCTACTCTGCACCGGCTGTCGGAATATTGCTGTTGGTTTCGCATCGAGGAGCACGTAGCCGAGTTTGTCAAGCAGTGCCTCCACTGCATGGATTCCAAAGCAGGGGAGAAAGTGCCACGTCCGCTTGGAGAGACGGTGCACGGCACCAGGCCGGGCGAAGTGGTCCACTTTGACTATCTCCATGTTGGAGCGAGCGAGCCGTTGGGCGACGATGGCTTGGATGAGGACGAGGGATACCGATATATCCTCGTCATGATGGACGATATGAGCAATTGGGTTTGGCTTGAGCCCACGGAAGCATGCACTGCCCGTTTGACAGTGCAGCATCTCCTGACCTGGTGTAAGATTATTGGGGTTCCGGAGGTGTGGGTGAGTGACACTGCTTCCCATTTTAAGAATCAAATGATGGCTGCGTTAGAGAAGTCTCTTGGTGTTGACAGGAGGTTTTCAGTTGCGAATTCGCCTTGGTCTAATGGTACATGCGAACGGATGATGCGTGAGGTGGTGCGTACCTTGAAGGCCATGATTCATGAAGAGCGGCGGACCGCCCAGGATTGGGTAGAGTTTGTACCGGCGGTTCAGTGGGCCTTGAACACTGCGTTTCGCGAAAGGTACGGCTCTACCCCGTATCATGTCATGTTCGGTAGAGCGCCTCGCGTAGCGTTGTCCACGTTGGCGTCGTCGACCGGACAGGATTGGCAGGTGGATGTGCTGGACGAGAAGGCTCTCCGGGCGAAGGTGCAGAGCGTGGTTGCGGCGCAGAGTCAGCTGCACAAGGAGGTCTTGGATAAGGTGCAGGCGAATCGCGGTAAGCAGCGTGTGGCCGCGAGTCGGGGAAGTTTGCCGAATTTTTGTGTTGGTGATTATGTTTTGGTAGCTCGGGTGCGGCGTAGTGGCTCGACGCCAAAATTGCTGATGACGTGGACTGGGCCGTGGCGTGTGCTGGTCGCTCAACGATCGCATGTGTATGGCGTGCAGAATATTGTATCTGGGGAAGTCCGAGACGTTCATGTTGCTCGGATGCGTTTTTATTCGGATGCTGCTCTTGAGATCACCACTGAGTTACAAGAGGTTTTTCAACATGCTTTCGCGCAAGGAGAGTTTGAGATGGCAGCAATCGTGGATTTGGCGATTGTGGAGGAAGGATCTGGCTTTGAGGTGGAAGTAGAGTGGGCTGGATTTGATACTGAAGAGAATACGTGGGAGGACTTAGCAAAGATATGGGGCGCGGCTCCTCAATTTGTGAAGTCGGAATTGCGTAAGTTAAGACTGAAACGGGGAGTGAGGACGAAGCTGAAGCGGCAATGTGGTATTACGCTGTAATTTTCTGCGGTTTCCGCATGACTTTGAGCGAAAATCGTCCTGGAATGGTCTCAAGGTGTTATTTTGCTGATTGCATGAGTTGTGGTATAATTGTGGATGAAAGCGGATGATACTATTAATATTCATCTAGTCGTAAAAGGGTTTATACGATGTTTATCTTTTGGTCGGTGGATGTTTATTTGGGTTTCCGTTTGGCTTGCTACTTTTACAAGTATGTTTTGTGAAGTTTGCGTGTGAAAATATATACCAATTAATGTACCTGGTAGTGTTTATGGGTGATATTGCTATGTTTTAATGCATGGTTTGTGCCTGGTGATCGTGTGTGCATGTTTTTGTGAAGCATTGCAATGTTTCATGGCTCGTAATCATTGGGTATGGTATCTAGATGTATGTGGTCGTTTACCATTCAAAAACGACGTGTATGTTTTCTCTGATGTTTTTGTGTAGCTGGTGCTCACTTTTGATCAAAGCTTGTTCATGAACTACTTTGAGTAGGAACGCGCTTTTGGGGGCATTGTGGACAGTGGAGCACCAGAGAGTGTGTAGTGTTGTTGGTAAGACACGACAGTTGACCTTCTTGTTGGTGATTGACTGTTGAGGATCTGATCTGGTGTGTGGACGTCATCTAGATCTGAAGACAACTACTGTAGTAGGGGTTTCTACTTATCCTCTTCTGGATTCTGATATATTATAGGGATTTGGGGATGAAGTTAAGATCGCCTTGTTTTCTTGTGTTCGGAGCTAATAATACAACAACTTATCTCTCCTTCCTAGCACCTGAATGGTGCTGACCAGCCCCCCTCAGGCCAAGGGGGGACACTTTCTGGTTAGTAGACCTTGCCTAGCTTAGGCGTGTCTACATACCCAACGCCGTAGCGAGCGGAATTGAACCGCAGTAATCGTAACGGAAATCGCTGATAAAAATAATGGCGATCAAAAGTGCAGCAGGATTAATCCGCGTAAGACCAGAAAGAACTCTTGATTGCGGTTCGATAAATCAAGCCTAAAAAAAAACCCTGAAACCACCAATATTTCACCTCAAATGATCATACTCCCAAGCCTTCGATCAATCAAAACTCAATGCTGAAATCGACATAGAAATTCCAGGTATCAAATTTCGTCATCCAATACTCACAACCAGCCAATATTTCCCCCCCAAATTGATATACTTCCAGATCTTCGATGTCATTGAAGAAAATTGCTGGTGGTACTAAGATACTCTCGCTCTTTACCTGCCGCAGGCAAAATAAAAAAATAGTTTAACTATTGGTGTGAACGCAGACCCGACTTCGATTCTCGGACATTGATACGACAAGCACATAGTGAATCCTCCATCCCTCCTGCTCGTGACAACTGTCGTCGTCGCGATAATACTCATTCCATCCTAGATTATTGCAACCTCGAAAGTGGAATCCTCGAGTAAACAAAGTGTAAAGGGCATCGGCTTCATCTATTATTATTGCATGATCCGAAAAAATCAGGTAATATATATATCTCCTCCGGGGTCAAGCCGCATTTTGTCCAACCAGTTTCGCTCTGGTTTAGTCCATACCAAGCGCTTAACACGCGTTGGTATTACAGGAAACGTGCTTCTTCAACTAATGGAAGCCAGCATTCATCATACCTCCCTACTCTACCTGTTCAAAGCGAATATGTCCTTTCTCAAGTTGATTTTTCAACAAGCATCCTACCAGCTCGCGAACAGGCCAGTCGCCCCCGGGTTTTAGAATCTTGTCGAAGTCGTCGAGTTTGAGACCTTTCTCGAGCGGGTTTCTCCTGCCCTATCATCCACTATTGTTGCCCATTATGAGTACGTCAATATATAACAATTTCACGCGTGTTGTACCATGTACTATATTGTTGCAGGCATACCATCAGAGGCAGGGTTGAACCTTTAGTTTTGCGATAAAAGCTCAACCACCCTATCCATCACCTCTTCCTCGTTTTATTGCAGAGGTACACATCGTTGTGTTTTTTCAATCATTTCACCCCAGTGACGTCATTAGGGGGCAATCATATCATCGGTATAGTATACTACATTTAATATGGGTTAGGGTTGGGGTTAAGGTCAGCTATATCCACGAAAGCGCTGACCTCTCGCTCGAAATCGAACGACGGATCCGTCTCATGCGGGCATGCCTCAAACGGTTTGGCCCGGAATTGTATGACAGGACGACCGCCCCGCTTAGTCTGAAAGTCCGCATGCTGAAGGCCGAGGTCATTGAGACCCTGCTGTACGGGTGTGTGACGTGGACCCTCAATGCGGACCACTTCGCCAAGCTCCGATCAGCCCACCACGAAGTCCTTTTGCGAGTCATTGGCTTCCAGCGCCGATTACGCACCGACCACACCACCCTCTCGTACGCGAAGGCCCTCAGGATGACACGATGCGAGAGCATCGAAACGACCATCCGTAAACGGCGGCTCTTCTTTGCCGGGGCCCTGGTGCGACAACACAAGGGGCGACTGCCCCGTCGGTTGATGTTCGGGACGATCGCTGGTGGGGAGAACCCGAAACCAGGCGGACAACTCAAGACTTGGCCTAGAGCCATAGCTGAGGACCTTAGGGTGTTCAAAGCCAACGAGGGATCAACGGAACACTCCCCCTTAGTTTTTGGAGTTGGGACCGCGCTGTGGCCCACTGCAGCAAAAAAGGTGGGCAAGTGGTACCGGGGGGTCCTCGAAGCAGCTGAACGGTTCATGGGCAGGTGGCACGAGGATGAGGCAAAGCTGAGTAGACAGCGCCGCGCATCCGCCGTGGGTGGTGTCGAAGGGAACGGGGGGAGGGGGGGCAGCAGGAGGGGTAGAAGGAACACCGCACAAGGGTATGGGGGCAGGGGGGGGACAGGAGGAGTAGAAGGGAAACCGCGGTAGATGAAAGTAGGAAGGAGACCGCAGACAGGGTAGCAAGGTAGCAGGCCGACTAGTAGGTGGAACCTTTCTATCTATGCCACTCGTACCGCCAACTGCTGCGGCTGCTCGGAATGTGATGTCTTGGTACTTTGATTTTTCCGTGAATTTATTTATTTTATTTTATTTTATTTTTTTTCTTTCCCCTTCTTATCCTTATGAAGGGAGTCTTGCATGGTGGGTAGGTGGCGAGCCTGTTTTATTTGGCCCTCCCAGTCTTCCTTCTTCTACTTGTTTCTTTTTTCCGGGGTATTTTTTCCCTTTCTTTCCCCCTTGCATGTCCATTTTGGCTCATGCTCGGGGTATGTTTCTATCTCCCGTGCTTTGGCTCCCCTTTTTATTTATTTATTTATTTATTTATTTTGTCTTGGTTTCTTTCGTTGTTTCTCTCTTTTACCAGGTATTTTGGTTTAATGAGAAGAACACAAAGGGGGGAGGGGGGGAAACAGGAGGAGTAGAAGGAAAGCCGTCCAAGGGAATGGGGGCAGGGGGGGCAACAGGAGGAATAGAAGGGAGACCGCGGTGGACGAAGGCAGGAAGGAGATGGCAGACAGGGTAGCAAGGTACCAGGCCGACTAGTAGGTACATAGCACTTTTCGTCTTTCTCTGGGGTATTTTTTTCCCCTTTGTTCCCTCCTTGCGTGTCCAGGTTTTTGGCTCGTGTTCGGATTATCTTATTTTGGTTTTACTTTACTTTATTTTATTTCATTTTATTATGTTTCTTTTCCGAGCTTTGGCTCTCCTTTCCGGTTGGGTTGTTTCTTCGATTTCCCCTTCATTTTGTTTGTTTCATTTTTTGTTTTATTTTTATCTTTGTTTTTATTTGTTTTCTTATTTTGTTTTTGTTTTTTGTTTTTGTTTTTGTTGTTGTTTATTTCGTATTTCTCTCTTCCAATGTATTTCTGTTGCTGACGTATGTATGTTGTGCCTGTCGTACCCAGTACTAGGGCATGACATTGCGTTGTCGAATGCATTACGATGCATTATCTCTGTGTCGTGGCTTGTGACCACAGAGCTGATCTTTCTAGGGTGAAGAATCAGTACGGACACTGGGTGTGCTGGATGTCGACGAGTAGAAGAACGGTTTAATGTGAAGAACACACACACACATAATGGAGGACACCCCGTTTTTGCAACAAAAAATGAAGCACGGATGAATATATGTGAACTTTTCCCGGCCAACAAAAAATAACATACCAAGTACAAGCTAGCTATCAATAGGATAGACCGCTAACATATCATTTAAACGTGCGATCTTTTCGCACGATTCAATATATTCCGAGATCAACAGTCACGTTTTCGGCAGCAATCATTCGTTTAACTCTTTGGAACTGAAGGGAAAAGGTTGATTGAAAATGGACCAAAGTGTCAACTCATATCATGTAGGACAGAAAATTCCAAGGTTATATTCTGTAGGGTACGTACAAACCATACCCGTGGCATTTACCCCGGGTATTACCCTACAAAGAACTGCTGTAAGTTCCGTAGGACATTCATTCCGTACCCGAACGTTCTGTAAGTTCTGTACGATGTTCATACCCGTACGCGGAACTTTTGGAAGTTCTGTACGCCCGTGGCGACAATAATACCCGGGATACGGGTACAGCATTTTCATACCCGATCGGAACTTATGTGAGTTTTGTACGCCCTTGCCACAATACCCGGAACTTCTGGAAGTTTTGTAAGACTTCTGTACCCGTACCCGGAACTTCTGGAAGTTCTGTAGGAACCCCATACTCTTACCCGCAACTTATGTGAGTTCTGTAAGAATGTGGCAAAATACCCCGGGTACGGCTATACGTTTGTAACAATACCCGCAGTGGCCGGTAAATATCAGGGTCGATCGGTTGCATTCGGACGTCATGTTTCGTGTTATGCATTCTGACGTCATGTCCCATCCGTCACGTTGACGCCACACCCCGACACAAAATTACACACAGAACCAAACCCCCTTACAAATTCGTACACGCTTTAAACAACTCTCTACGTAGAACCAAAGTGTATTTGACGCGTATCATACGCGTACATTTGTTATAAAAAATGAAAATGCACTCCAGCTGTGAGATCGAAGATTTTGTCGAAACTCATCTTTGCAAGCTGTGTGTGATACTCCGATCGCGCGTATTACGGGTTGTGTGTCCTCATTAAGGATATAGATCGGCGACTCCCCTTCCAACTACAGTGTAGCTATCAGGGTCAACAGGGTGATGTTAGTCAGTCTGTGCGCGGAAACTATGAAATAAAACTTTTCTGAGGGGGACAAAATCTGACGGCTAGCTGTGGAAGGAAATGCATCCGTTTATCAAGTGAATTATGTATGTCGAATAACCGGTGAGGGGAGGGCGGAGTTTTGAAGGACGTGGGGGGCTGGTTGTGATTAAAAGAGGCGGGCTTGGAGGGGGGGGGGGGGGGGCGGACGGGCGGGCAATTCGTGCGTGGAAGCTATAAAATCCTTTCAGGGGATAAATCTGATGGTTTTGCGAAGAAAAATTAAAAAAGTGCATCATTGGGGGGGTGGGGGGGTGGGGCGGGGGGGGAGCGGGTGGGGCAGCTCAATCTGAGCGTGGAAACTATACACTCTTTTAAGGGGATGAATGTGACGGTTTTGGAAAAAATGCATCAGTTTATCATGTATATCCTGGGGTCAGTCGTACAATCAGTGAATAGAGAGCGGAGTGTTCGAGGGGGTGGGGGTGGGATGGGGTAGGGGGGTGGGGAGGTGGGGGGTGGGGAGGTGGGGGGTGGGGAGGTGGGGGGTGGGGGCGGGGGGGAGGGGGGGGGGGGGAGGCGGGGGGTGGGGGCGGCGGGGGAGGGGGGGGGGGGGAGGCGGGGGGGGTGGGGGGGGGTGGGGGGGGGGCGGGGGCTTCAGGTCGCATAGATGTAGGGGTTTGTTATACGTGTGGTGCTAGGTCTAGGCGATGGTGCGGGTGGTGGGGAAGGAGGGGGCGTTCGGGGCGGGGAGTGGGGGCGGGGAGCGGGGGGGGAGGGGAAGCAGCGGCATGGATGGCTCTAGAAAGATAATGAGGTGATATTCTCAATACCAGGTATGCAGTATGCAGTAATATTAGTTATACCTCAAAGTAGTGTTCTTGGTGTATTCAGTACATTAATTTTGGAGATATACCCGTGACCGTCGTCGAAGTCGTCTCCCAGGAAGTTGACCCAGGCTACGGTAAGGGGGTCCCCTTTTGGGCCTTTTATTTCAGTGGCTAGGGGTCACTCGCGCGAGTAACCCCTTTGTTCCTATGCAATCTTACGTTTCTTTATGTTTTACATTGACGAAATCAATCCGCAATGCAAAGGTGATCTAAGCTGCGGCAAACCAAGTTCCTAAACCATCTTCATCCGTAGGGTACAAAGCTACTCGTGCGAGTGGCTCAAACACACCAGTGAAAATGGGGGTACCCCCCCTACCGTAGCTTTGGTCAGTTGGAAAAGTTCTTCTTGCGAAATTTGAAAATTGTGGAACACAGCACCAACAGCACAAATATTCAATGGGTTTGTGAACGAAAGCACGTACAACAATACATGTTTAGCCAAGTGCTTTTTGGTGTTAAGTGGAGAAGTGTTTTGCCACACTTGACTGGTGGCTCGCTGCGCGAGAAGGCACTTGGCGATCGTCGGGAGTGGCGGAATGTGTTACAACATTTGACTGCGCGAGAAGTCACTTGGCCGTCGTCGGGAGTGGCGGAATGTTTCACAACATTTGACTGCGCGAGAAGTCACTTATCGATCGTCGGGAGTGGCGGAATGTTTTGTCACACTGGACTGCGCTAGAAGGCACTTGGCGATCGTCGGGAGTGGCTGAATGTTTTTTCACACTGGACTGCGCGAGAAGGCACTTGGCGATCGTCGGGAGTGGCGGAATGTTTTGTCATACTTGACTGCGCGAGAAGGCACTTGGCGATCGTCGGGAGTGGCGGAGTGTTTAGTCGGCGACTTTCGCTTTGAGGCGGAGAATGTCACCGATGGGATGCTCGTACTTAGTCCCCTGTAAAGGGAACAGCAGAATTTGGCTAGGAAGGCCGCATGGTGTGATGACAAAGTGCGCATGGGTTACGTTGTACGCACGTGTAGGATGTAACGTGCTGAAAGACACGAACACTTTTTACAGGACGCACAGCTGTAGCTGGAGACGCATAGTCTAGACTACATACATACATAGGAGATGATGCATACACAGGTGATGGAAGGGATTTGTACCGCAGGAACGCTGGAGGAAGGTGAGGAAGTATGGCAGATTCGAACACGTGCGCGTATCCTACATACGCAAACACACAGGAGTACTACTGCTGCGCTATACATTTGTCATAGTCTAAGCATGTATGAGTACTACACACAGACAGCGAGAGCTGTGTGCACACCGCTGTACACACCTGCATCCACAGGTGGTGATGGAAGGGATTTGCGTGTATCCTACACACGCAAACACACAGGAGTACTACTACTGCTGCGCTACACATGTCATAGTCTAAACATGTATGTGTACTACACACACAGATAGCGAGAGCTGTGTGCACACCGCTGTACACACCTGCATCGACAGGTGGTGATGGAAGGGATTTGTACCGCAGGAACGCTGGAGGAAGGTGAGGTAGTATCGCAGGGGTTCGAACACGCACGCGCATCCTACACACGCAAACACACAGGAGTACTACGGCTGCGCTACTACACATGAAGCCTATGTGCTACACACAGCGAGAGCTGTGTTCACACCGCTGAGGTACATACACACACACTGCTGTGACCATGCTGAGTGCGCAGCGTATAAGCAGTGCCGTGTACACACCTGCATTCACATGTGATAAAAGGGATTTGAACCGCAGGAGCGCTGGAGGGTGAGGTAGTATGTATGGCAGGTTCGAACACGTATGCATTCACATGTGATAGAAGGGATTTGTACCGCAGGAGCGCTGGAGGAAGGTGAGGTAGTATGGCAGGTTCGAACACGTACGCATTCACATGTGATGGAAGGGATTTGTACTGCAGGAGCGCTGGAGGAAGGTGAGGTAGTATATATGACAGGTTCGAACACGTACGCGTATCCTACACACGCAAACACACAGGAGTATTGCTGCGCTACACACGTATTTACCACACAGAGAGAGCCCTGTGAATGTGCATCGGAAGAGTTGGTCTCCCCAGCCAAGATACCGCTCTGCTGTAGGGACATTCCGCTGCATGGTGTGTGTGCGGAGATTCCGCCGCAGCACGAGGAGGTGGTACGCCGTAAGGTTTGAAGAGGGCGAAGAACACGCAGCCGCAGAGAAGGAGGAGCCTAGAACGAGCGAAGAGGCGCATAGAAGACACCCACAGCACGCGGCGGAGGTGAGCTGCGACAGGAACCAGCGAGAGAAAGTATGCAGCAGCCGAACTGAAGGACGCAGTCGCCGCCGCTCGCAGACACGGCAGACCACAAGGGCAGGATCGAACAGCAGAGGCGCAAACGTTCCAGCGTAACGCCGAAAAGCGCGGTGTATCCGACGAGGGATAGCAAAAGAGGGTGTGCGGTGTGCGCTGCGAGGGTGTTTGCGTGCCAGGTTGTAGTTCGTAGCGCCGTTTGATTTGAATCGCGGCCGTTTGAATTTTATTGTTTTGTAAGGACGAGGAGGGTTTTTTGGGAAGGGACTTTTTTTTCCGCAGCCCAGGGCACAACGAAATGAAATGTTTTTGGTGTGTGTTGTGTTGGTTGTCCCAAATGCCCCGCACGAGCACGACCGAACAGCAGAGGCGCAAAGTTCCAGCGCATGCACCACTAGCGCTGGGTTGGCAGGGCAGCCGAACGGTGCTTGGATGCTACTACTAGCAGTGCAGTGTGTGTTGGTGTTGGTGTGTGTGTCCCAAAATGCACCACCAGCACTGGGTGTTTGCGTGCCAGGGTGTAGTTCGTCGCGCCGTTTGATTGGAATCGCAGCCGTTTGAATTTTATTGTTTCGTAAGGACGAGGAGGGTTTTTTGAGAAGGGATTTTTTTGTCCGCAGCCCAGGGCACAACGAAGTGAAATGTTTGTGTTTTGTGTTTTTTTGTTGTCCCGCATCGTGATGTAGCAGGATCGAACAGCAGAGGCGCAAACGTTCCAGCGCATGCACCACCAGCGCTGGGTTGGCAGGCCAGCCGAAGGGTGCTTGTATGCTACTACTAGCAGTGTAGAGTGTGTTGGTGTTGGTGTGTGTGTCCCAAAATGCACCCACGAGGTGGTTGTTTGCGTGCCAGGGTGTAGTTCGTCACGCCGTTTGATTTGAATCGCAGCCGTGTGAATTTTATTGTTTCGTAAGGACGAGGAGGGTTTTTTGAGAAGGGATTTTTTTGTCCGCAGCCCAGGGCACAACGAAGTGAAATGTTTGTTTGTTGTGTTTTTTTTTGTTGTCCCGCATCGTGATGTAGCAGGATCGAACAGCAGAGGCGCAAACGTTCCAGCGCATGCACCACCAGCGCTGGGTTGGCAGGCCAGCCGAAGGGTGCTTGTATGCTACTACTAGCAGTGTAGAGTGTGTTGGTGTTGGTGTGTGTGTCCCAAAATGCACCACCAGCACTGGGTTGGCAGGGCAGCCGAACTGTGCTTGGATGGCAGCCGCACGGTGCTTGGAAGGTACTAGCAGTGTAGTGTGTGTTGGTGTTGATGTATGTGCTGGGTTGGCAGGGCAGCCGAACGGTGCTTGGATGCTAGTAGCAGTGTCGGGGGGGTGCCCCCCCCCCCGGGCCCGACACAGTGTGCGTTGGAAGGACCCTCACCAGTGTGCGTTCGAAAAAGTACATGGAAAAACTATTGTATGTATTTTTAAATGCACCACCAGCACTGGGTTGGCAGGGCAGCCGAACTGTGCTTGGATGGCAGCCGCACGGTGCTTGGAAGGTACTAGCAGTGTAGTGTGTGTTGGTGTTGATGTATGTGCTGGGTTGGCAGGGCAGCCGAACGGTGCTTGGATGCTAGTAGCAGTGTCGGGGGGGTGGCCCCCCCCCCGGGCCCGACACAGTGTGCGTTGGAAGGACCCTCACCAGTGTGCGTTCGAAAAAGTACATGGAAAAACTATTGTATGTATTTTTAACAACATACTATATAGGGCTACAACGGGTAGTATGTTGCCAGTTTAAGTTATTTTCTATAAGTAAGTGTATCATTGTATGCAGTGTGTCAATCGCAGTAGTATTGAAAATGCGTTGGCAATTGTGTCCTTTTGATAAGTCAATATGATGTTTTTTCGCCCCTTTCAGGGGGGTATTTACCCGGCCGGCTAAAAACCGCACTCGGAACGTCTGTGAGTTTTGTGCGACATTCGTACCCACCCGTACCCGAACTTTCTATTAGCGTTCTGTCCGTAGGGTGCACACAAAACCATACCCGGGGTATGCATCTCGGGTGTTACCCTACAAAGAACTTCTGTAAGTGTTGTAGGACCCTCACACCCGTACCCGGAACTTCTGTGAGTTATGTGCGACCCGTGCCACAATACCCGGGGTACGGGTACAGCGTTTTTTGTCCCCGCCCGGAATTTCAGAGAGTTCTGTATGCCTGCGCCACAATACCTGGAACTTCCGTGAGTTCTGTAACACTTCCATACCCGTACCCGAAACTTCTGGAAGTTCTGCAAGACTCCCATACCCTTACCCGGAATCCACAAACCCCACAGAACACAACCTTGGAAAAATTCGGCTTTGCGAAAGCAACTGAGTTAAATCGACACACGACGCGTATGAAAATACGTGGAAGTGTGGTGAGCTAAAGCTTTTTTTTTCCCCATCCGCCGGAGGATAAAAAAAAATAAAAAAATAAAAATCGGCCATCACAGGTGAGCGCTATCACATCATGTCATCCATCCAAATATCCAGCAATTGGTACGTAGTTATACGCTTGAGTAAGAGAGTTTAACCGCCAAGTATACCAGTTGTATTATAGCACCATTTGACTGACCACCACAAGTGTTGAGGTTGTTATTAGTGGGGTATTAGTCCGTTTGATCGCTTGCAAAAGGTTAACCAATAGCTTACCCAGACTAAGCCTTATAACAATCTTCCCCCCTGAAACGGCGGGATATCAGGTCAGCCGGATATACGGGCGGGCCTGCCAATTGTCCAAGCGGTTTCATTTCCTGGGTATACCGGGGAGAGTATTTTTCAAGTTCGACATGGGGAAAGTCTGAAAAAGTTTATCATCCATGGGTGGATGCGGGATATGAATCCACGAACCATAAAACCCATGGTCTGTCGACGACGCCATTTGATGAAGTATTAGTGGGGTATTAGTCCGTTTGACCACTTGCAAAAGGTTAACCAATAGCTTACCCAAACTGAGCCTTATTACATGAGCGCTATGTCAACCAAACTCTTGGGAATCGATACAAAGTGCAAAATATATCATACCAGTTTTAGTACATCATCATTCGAAACAAGCATGTTCTGATACTACTGCTGCTGCTGTAGTACTTGAAAACAGCTGGAGTCACCTCTTTTCGCGAACGCGCACTCTCCTCAAACGGGTGAGGCGCCGAGCAGGCGTCTCGTGCCCCCAACCCTCGAAGGTGCTGAAGGACCAACCAGTGTCAATGCCTTGGCGCTTCCAGTCGCTTCTATCCTGCTCGCGATCGTTCTGACCTCCCTTCGCTTTACATTTTCCAAACGCAAACGACCCTGCTGTTGCTCTGCCTCCATAAAACAAGACGAGAAAACCATGCTTTCCGATCTCCCGCTCGCTGTTGCTCTCATCAAGATCTGCTGACATTGGGGGTGGCCACGGGTCCGGGGCGGCAGCACCAGGTAGCTGTGGCCGCTGCTGCGGCTGCGGCTGCTGCTGAAGCAGGTCTTTCTGCTTGTCTATCTGCATAGACCCCATCATCTCCTTTTCCCCATCACGCGCCATCACCCTTCCAACCTCATACATTTTCTCAGCTACAACCACCTCTTCTTGCTCATCTCCATATTTCTCCGGTAGCGACAGCAGGGGAAGCTGCTGCGCTTCCACCGACTGCTGCTGCGGTGGTAGCGGCGCCTGTTGGGATGGCCATCGGGTTGGGGCGGCAGCACCACGTAGCTGCGTGTTGCTGCTGTTGCTGCTGCTGCTGCGGCCGCTGCAGCTCTTCAATCCCCGACTGCGCCAAGTCCAGCTCGTTCCACTATTAATACTGCTGTTCATTCCCGTCCTTTTTGTCCCAAAAATCAACTCGTCCTTTTTCCTTCTTTGCTCCGTCCTTCCCACCATTACCAACCAACTTCTCAACTACAACCACCCTCACCGCAATCCCCTCGCAGAGATTGTAACCCTCAGAAATGCTGTTCTCGACGGGCATAGTCTAAACCAACACAACCAAGCAAGACTATTAATAGGGTAAGCGGTGGCCTTAGAGCCCCCGAACCCCTCCCTATACTAAATTCAAGTAACTTTGTCCCCAAAAACGGGTTTCCAGCTGTAAAGGGGTTAAGGCCGTTTTATTCATCAGCCAAGGGCCACTCGCGCGAGTTTCTGCCTTACAAATTCGCAAGTTGCAAGCTTGCTTGTGTTTTTGTTTTTGTTTTCTAATCAATGTGGATCGCCATCGACTATTAGACTAGTGAAGTGCAGAGTGCCATGCATGTTGGCTTAAACACAAAATTGAAAACAGGGGTACCCCTCCAACGGTAGCCTGGGTCTAAAGCAATCGATAGATGATAAATTACAGATCCCGCGACCGCTTTGTGTGCGAAGCGTAGCCAGTCCACTACGGCCTTTAGGAGCTGGAAGGTGTGTAGTGCGCAGCGCAAGAGAGACGGTTGGCACTGCGCACAGTACGCGCAGCAAGCGTGTTAGCCCCGCCCCGGCTCGAAAAGGAGCCGCCGGAGTCGAAAGTTTGCGATGTATGCGCAAACGTGAATACTATGTTTTAGTGCGTGTACCGTGTGACCCTGCTGAAACATTTTGCTTTTTTTGCGATACACCGTCGATCAACGCCCGAAAGCCCCTTGGACAACTGCGTCCACGCGCCCTTGAAAACTTTTTTTTCGTCTGTCTTACACATACAAACGAACCACAAAAAATGTGCCTCTCGAGGCATTTTCTCGCCACCGGAGACGCAGACCCGTCCGATAATATTTTTCCACCTAGGCCTAACCCCCATTTTTGACACTAACTTCTACCTGGTAATGGGTTCGGGCGACTCGCACGATTGTCGAGTGACACTTTAGTCTATGTACCTCATGGACAGAATACGTTGTTTTAAATAAGGCGATTTTATTAGCGCAGCGCAGTGTACAATTTCATTCATTATCATTGCGGATTTATACGGAAAACCTAATGCAACACGAGAGCTTAGCAACTTAACATCGCAAAGGAAAGGGGGAGTCACTCCCGCGATTGACCCTGAGCGCCACTCCTAGGAAAGGCCCCGAAAGCGACCCCCATATCGTACGTAGTAGTGTTAGGCTGGCTCCCACCGCCGATTGATAATGGACTCCCCGCTAATCGCGCGTTACGGAAAGTGATAATTCCGACCTCAAGAAGAGTCATGCTGCAACACAGCAGCAGTGCAACAGCAGCTAATCAACGTCGTCCAGGTGTACGAGTAGGCCAAGGGCGCACGAGCAAAGTTATCCCGCACACCTACCCCGCCCGCCCCCCCCCCCCGCCCCCCCCGAGGCCCGAAAAAATATATATTCATATTTTTTAAAGCATTTTTTTTTGCTTTGTTTGCTTGCTTGGTGGTTCGTTTCTGGCTGTGCCGCTATGGATGGTTTACTGCACACTCTTGCGTTAACAAAGAGGCTTCGCAACCAAGCCAACATTGCAAGAGCAAGGGATGTCAAACTGTACTTTAGGTTGTTTAGATATGTAACTCCTTGCGTCAATGCAAGGTGGTCAATGTAGTCAGAAATAATCAATGGTGGGCAAGCGCCGCGCTTGGGCACAAAACCCCCGCCAACTTGCCCCCACATCGTCTCAGGACTTACGAACGCGTCGGCTTGCTTCTGCCAACTTACTTCTGCGACCACCGTCGATACGGTAGTGCGCGAAACAAGCGCGAAAAAAACAAATGGTACAACAAAATAGTTTAGTTCTGCTTGGAGACATCATGTCATCAGTCCAAACTTGCCCGAAAGATCAGGGGGAAGAGAAATACCGGAAGGGCGTTCACAACTCCTGTCGCAACCGCGTCAGCGAAACTGCCCGCGCCCGCACCACCCTTACCCTTGCTCACAACTCCCGTCACAACCACGTCGGTGTCACTGCCCGCGCCCGCACCACCCTCACCCCTGTTCACAACTCCCGTCGCCACTACTGTCCATCAACACCGGCGACTCCTTCGCGCCGTCCGTGGCGCTCTTCGGTTTGAAAAAATCCAGCAATTTGCGCCCGCTCCCCACCGCCGCTGCGGCACCAGCACCCCTGCCGACACACGTTTCGACATGCAACTTGCGACATGAGCAATAGCAATCGATCAGCCGTGACCGTGGAACGAAAATACGAATTTGCTCCTGCTTTTCACATACACACATCGACAAGGCACGCAGCCTCATACACTGCGCCACTAAAATACGTCCAGCGCGGCAGTTCCCAAAGTGCTGAACACGCGCGAACGACCTCCCGTAAAAATTGTGAAGCAGTGTATTAACAACCAGGTATATTTCACAAACATCATATCATGAATAAAACATAGATCTAATGTACCACGCAGCTTGCGAAGTTGAGTTTCAATCATTCAATCGATCGTACTCACAACTGACGTTCTCAATTTTTTATCGAAACGGCTTGTGCTAGCGAATGCAACAGCTGCTGTCCTCACAAGTCTTCACTTGTGTTGGAGCGACTGTTCGTGAGTCTCCACGTGGGTCCCGCTCAGTTGCTCTATATTGCGTCCGAAATCGCGCTTGCACTTCTTGCACACCCAGTTGCCGCTGCTGGTCTTCGCGGCGATTTTTCCGATAGGCGAAAGTGCTCTGCTCGCATGCGAAAGGCGTGCAGGGACCAACAGGGACGCGGAACCTAGTTGGTTAGCATTTCGTGCGCGTTTTTTTTGGCGATTTCGATCATGCGGCTACGGCTTCTGGTATTGCTGCTCTGCTGCTGCTTCTTCTGCTGCTGGTGCTGCTGCCAAGGCTAGGCTTCTACTGCTGCTGCTGCCAAGGCTAAGCTTCTGCTGCCGCTGATGTTGTCAGTTATTGGGGAGGAGGCAGAACGACACACACACTGCTCGATGGTGATCACTGTTACATATGATAAACCAGAGTTTTGTCTTTCCAGTGCTTGCCGATGCTGCTGCTGCGAGGTACACGATACCCTCCAATATCACACTACAGCCCTCATGCATCTCCACTCACTCTCTGTGCTGTGCCGAACACTCATGCTCAATGGCCTGGCCCTCGTCCAATCCTGAACCGTCACCGAAGTTGGCCCGGCAGCAGCAGATGAAGTCCTCGCCATCGGCTGGCTTTCCGCAGACGCTTTGTAGCTAAGCGGTCTTGTCGAAGGAGGGTCGTAGCAGGGGTCCCTTCACCGTGGAGGCTGTGCTCATTGTGACCACTCTCTCTTGCTCTCTCCCTTTTTGTCCGCTGCTCTGCGCTGTGCGTAGCTGGTGCGCTAGCTGCTGCTGCGCGACCAGGGGGCTGCGTGTCTGCTATATAGTCTAATACCTGTCGCCGCAAGGTCGCTGCGCCTTTATTATATAGGATTTAGAATGGGGGTTCTTTGCATAGAAAATTATGTGGCGTAATGGGGGGGGGGAGGGGGGATCTTCATACCCCCCTCCCCCTCTGGAAGGGCGAAAAAAAATGGGTACGTAGGTGTCAAGAAAAAAAATAATTTGCGCCCTCGAGTAGGCGAGATTTATTTTTTGGATAACCACACGATTCAGGAGAATCTTCCCGTGGATGCACACCCCCCTTGTGTTCTCGGATCTTCGAAAAATCACCCAAAAAACCCGAAGGCGCAAGGTGAATAGGCCCAACACCCGAATGGATGGGGTGGACCGTAACTGCACCGCGTCCGGCAGGAGGCTGTTTTGTCATGGCTAGAGTTTTTGCTAGTGGGTTGGGCTTGCGCAAGACTCACAACAGCCGGAGCGATGACTTTCTTGGTCGCTATTGTATATCTATGCTGAGTCAGAAACATCACATAGTCCACATAAAATCTTTACACAAACCTAAAAATGCGTCACAACTGCTCGTTGCCAAATGACAGGTTCACCAAGAACGCAAGAACAAACAGAACGAGAGACGGGGTAATCGCAGCAGCGCAAGTCATTATAGCATTCACCCACCACATCACCTCCTGTGAAATTAGTTTTGGGCATCAGCGAACTGGGTCCAACGCATGCCCGTAGTGTCTTACGTGGAGTGAGGAGCGGTAGTACAAATGAAGTGCGCTGCTCGATAACCTGTTCCTGACCGTCGGTATACTGAACAATCTTCGGGCCGCGTCTTCTCTGTGCCAGGTGTGTGAGGAATTTCTTGGTCGTTTTTCAAGCAAGCGGTTGCGCTGGCATATACTACCTGGCTTGATGCAAAGGAAAGGAACACCACTCGGCGATCATCTACTACACGTTAGGGCATGTTTTCATGAACACCACCAACAAGAGCACCAGACATGGACGCGACATCTACAGGACTACAACATCTTCGACAACAGTGAGGAGAGAACTGGACGTATAAGCGTACACTTTAGTCTATAATAATGTGAAAAGTAAGTACAGACAGGGATGTTAACACTGCGGTGAACCACACGACCAACCTTTTACGCAGGGTATTTCGTGCCTCCATCCGCTTACATGATTTCCTGACAACCTCTACCATACCAAACGCAGTAGCATATGCCTAACGAAGCAAAGTCACCCTGGCGCTCAATAGTGGTGACATCGCATGTCCACGTGAGACAACTTTTACGAAACGCAGTAGCAAATGCCTAGCAAAGTGAAGTCACCATCACGTTCAATAGTGGTGACATCGCATATATATGACATCGCAAGCCCACCTCGCTTGCTGTATTTGTAAGATGTATCTCTGTCTTAGAATTGGCGACCTCAGAGCCCCACATCGGCACGGTAAAAATCATGGGCGTGAAATCGTACATTTGAGACAATAACAAGTTGAAAAGAAAGCACAGGCAGACCTGATAAACTCGCGGTAAACCACACTGCCGACCCATCGCATACCCACCTGAGACGACCTCTACGAAACACAGTACCATATACCTAACGAAGTAGAGTCACCCTCGCGGTCAATAGCGATGACATCGCATGTATATGACATCGCATACCCACCTCGCCTGATTCATTTGTAGGATGTAGCTCTGTCTTAAAATTGACAACCGCAGAGCCCCACATCGGCAAGGTAAAAATCATGGGCGTGAAATCTTACATTTATTTGAGTCAATCTTTTCCCCCACCCCCCCCCCCTCCAACGCCCCCTCTTTTCCAACCACCCGCACAATCGCCTAGACCTAGCACCACCCGTATAACAAGCCGCTATATATCTTTGATCTCACAGCCGAAGTGTATTTGAAACTTATTTGTGACCTAAACCTCCTAAAAAGTCTCCCCCCCCCCCCCCCCCCCCCGCCCCCCTCTCGCTCTCTCTTACTCAAACGCCCCACCAAGTGTCGAAATCCGCCAGAATAACAAACGCTTCACGCACAGGATATCACCTCATTATCTTTCGATAGCCATCCATGCCGCTGTCCCCCCCCCCCCCCCCCGCCTCGAACGCCCCCTTCTTCCCCATCACCCGCACCATCGCCTAGACCTAGCACTACACGTATAACAAACCCCTCACCTAAAACCCTTCCTTTCCCCTTCCCCCCGCCCCCCCCGCCCCCACCCCCCACCTCCCCCCCCCCCCCCCCCCCCCAACCCATCCCAACCCCACCCCCTCGAACACTCCACCCTCTCTTTTACTCACTGATTGTAGGACTTACCTCAGGATATACATGATAAACTGATGCATTATTTCCAAAACCGTCACATTTATCCCCTCAAAATAATGTATAGTTTCCACGCACATATTGAGCTGCCCCCCCCGCCCCCTCCCCGCCCCAACACCCCCCCCCCCGCCCCCCAATAATAAACTGGTGCCAAAACCGTCAGATTTATCCCCTCGAAAGGATTTATAGCGTACATGCACAAATTGCCCCCCCTTCCCCCCCCCCCCCCCCCCCCTCCAAACCCGCTCGCCTTTGATCAAAACCAGGCCCCCACGTCCTTCAAAACTCCACCCCCCCCCTCACCGGTTATTCGACTTACAAGATCCACTTGATAAAAGGGAACATTTCCCTCACAGCTGTCAGATTTTGTCTCCCTCAGAAACGGGTTTTGTAGTTTCTGCGCACAGACTGACTAAAATCAACCTGTTGACCCTGATAGCTACACTGTAGTTGTAAGGGGAGTCGCCGACCTATATCCTTAATGAGGACACACAACTCGTAATGCGCGCAATCGGAGAATCACACACAGCTTGCAAAGATGAGTTCCGACGAAATCTTCGATCTCACAGCTGGAGTGTATTTTCATTTTTTTTAATAATATTCTTCGATCTCACAGCTGGATGGAGTGCATATTCATTTTCTATAATAATAATTTGGAAAAGGAAGCACAGGCAGATGTGTTAAAATTGCAGTAAACAACCTTACCAACCCATCACGTAGGGTATTTTGTACATAACGTCTGCATGACCGCCTCCCAACCTATGCCAAGCGAAGTATGCCTAACGAGGTAACGTATTTGAGCGCGTGTATACCAAGTATGACTAACGAGGTAACGTAATTGAGCGCATGTATACCAAGCGTTCCTTAAAAACTGACGATTCGCATTTCTCCCTCTAGTGCTCAATGAATGGCGGAGACAGATAGTGCATGGCCACATACATCACCTCGCATGCTGTATTTGGCAATACGTATCTCTTTCGTATAATTAGCGATGTCAGAAAATAATGGTAACTGTATGATGGTGGTGACAAACAGTGCATGACCACATCACCTCGCCTGTTGCATTTGGCGATACGTATCTCTTTCATATAATAGCGATGTCAGAAAATAATGGTACCTACAAATATTCTATAAAATATTCTAGCTTTCGATCGATGTATCATACAACAACAAACTATGAAGATTTAACACGTTATTTACTACACTTAAACACTGGGTTGCATGCTGCATCTAACATCAAACCTTCTAGAATAGTAAACATTACAAGCCAGATGATATAAAGGGATGTCTTATTGCTTCAATCGTCAGGTTTGTCCCCTTTGAGAATTTATAGTTTCCGCGCACATATTGAAATGTCCCGCCCCCCGCCCCTCCCCCCCCCCCCCTCCCCTCCCCCTCCACTGACCTCTTTTTCATAACAAACCCCAACCCTTTCCCCCCCCCCGCCCCTCCGTCCCCCGATCCCCCCCCCCCCTTCCGCCTAGTCTGTCCAAACGCCCCACTCACAATCAAAATCGGCCTGAGTAATAAACACCTATACGCAGTTGATACCACGTCATTATCTTTCTGACCATCCATGACGAAGGTTTCAATTATTTCCCCCCCCCCCCCCCCCTCCAACGCCCCCTCTTTTCCGACCACCTACACGATCGCCTAGACCTAGCACCACGCGTATAACAAGCTGCTACATATCTTTGATCTCACAGCCGAAGTGTATTTGAATATTATTTGTGACCTAAACCTCCTAAAAATCCCCCCCCCCCCTCTTGCTCTCCCTTACTCAAACGCCCCACCAAATATCAAAATCCGCCACATTAACAAACACTTCACGCACAGGATATCACCTCATTATCTTTCGAGAGCCATCCATGCCGCTGTGTTCCCCCCCCCCCCCCCCCCCCCCTCCAACGCCCCCTCTTTCCCGACCACCTGCACGATCGCCTAGACCTAGCACCACGCGTATAACAAGCTGATACATATCTTTGATCTCACAGCCGAAGTGTATTTGAATATTATTTGTGACCTAAACCTCCTAAAAAATCTCCCCCCCCCCCCCGCCCCTCTTGCTCTCCCTTACTCAAACGCCCCACCAAATATCGAAATCCGCCACATTAATAAACACTTCACGCACAGGATATCACCTCATTATCTTTCGAGAGCCATCCATGCCGCTGTGTTCCCCCCCCCCCCCCCCGCCTCGAACGCCCCTTTCTTCCCCATCACCCGCACCTTCGCCTAGACCTAGCACCACACGTATAACAAACCCCTAACCTAAAGCCCTTCCCCCCCCCCCCCCCGCCCCCCGCCCCCGCCCCCACCCCCCACCCTCCCCCCCCAACCCATCCCAACCCCACCCCCTCGAACACTCCACCCTCTCTTTACTCACTGATTGTACGACTTACCCCAGAATATACACGATAAACTGATGTATTATTTCCAAAAATGTCACATTTATCCCCTCGAAATAATGTATAGTTTCCGGGCACATATCGAGCTGCCCCCCCCCCCCCCCCCCCCCCCCCCCCGCCCCCAATAATATACTGGTGCCAAAACCGTCAGATTTATCCCCTCGAAAGGATTTATAGCTTACATGCACAAATTGCCCCTTTCCCCCCCCCCCCCCCCCCCCCGCCCCCCTCCAAACCCGCTCGCTTTTGATCAAAACCAGGCCCCCCCTTTGCCTTCACAGCTGTCAGATTTTGTCCCCCTCAGAAACGGGTTTTATAGTTTCCGCGCACAGACTGACTAAAATCATCCTGTTGACCCTGATAGCTACACTGTAGCTGTAAGGGGAGTCGCCGACCTATATCCTTAATGAGGACACACAACTCGTAATGCGCGCGATCGGAGTATCACACACAGCTTGCAACGATGAGTTTCGACGAAATCTTCGATCTCACAGCTGGAGTGTATTTTAATTTTTATAATATAATTAGCGATGTCAGAAAATAATGGTAACTACAAATATTCTATGAAATCATTTTTTATAATAAACTATTCTAGCTTTCGATCCATGTATCATACAACAACAAATTATGAAGATTTAACACGTTATTTACTACACTTAAACACTAGGTTGCATACTGCATTTAACATCAAACCTTTTAGAATAGTAAACATTACAAGGCAGATGATATAAAGGGATGTCTTCCTGCTTCAATCGTCAGGTTTGTCCCCTTTGAGGATATATTATAAAAATTAAAATACACTCCAGCTGTGAGATCGAAGATTTCGTCGAAACTCATCTTTGCAAGCTGTGTGTGATACTCCGATCGCGCGCATTACGAGTTGTGTGTCCTCATTAAGGATATAGGTCGGCGACTCCCCTTACAGCTACAGTGTAGCTATCAGGGTCAACAGGATGATTTTAGTCAGTCTGTGCGCGGAAACTATAAAACCCGTTTCTGAGGGGGACAAAATCTGACAGCTGTGAAGGCAAAGGGGGGGCCTGGTTTTGATCAAAAGCGAGCGGGTTTGGAGGGGGGCGGGGGGGGGGGGGGGGGGAAAGGGCAATTTGTGCATGTAAGCTATAAATCCTTTCGAGGGGATAAATCTGACGGTTTTGGCACCAGTATATTATTGGGGGCGGGGGGGGGGGGTTGGCGCGGGGGGGGGGGGGGGCAGCTCGATATGTGCCTGGAAACTATACATTATTTCGAGGGGACAAATGTGACATTTTTGGAAATAATACATCAGTTTATCGTGTATATTCTGGGGTAAGTCGTACAATCAGTGAGTAAAGAGAGGGTGGAGTGTTCGAGGGGGTGGGGTTGGGATGGGTTGCGGGGGGGAGGGTGGGGGGTGGGGGCGGGGGCGGGGGGCGGGGGGGGGGGGGGGAAGGGCTTTAGGTGAGGGGTTTGTTATACGTGTGGTGCTAGGTCTAGGCGAAGGTGCGGGTGATGGGGAAGAAAGGGGCGTTCGAGGCGGGGGGGGGGGGACACAGCGGCATGGATGGCTCTCGAAAGATAATGAGGTGATATCCTGTGCGTGAAGTGTTTATTAATGTGGCGGATATATATAGTTTCCGCGCACATATTGAAATGTCCCGCCCCCCGCCGCCCCCCCCATCCCCTCTCCCTCCCCGGACCCCTCTTGTTCATAACGCCCCCCCCCCCCCTTTCCCCCCCTCGCCCAGTCCCCCCGTCCCCCACCCCCCCCCCCCCTCCCGATCCCCCCCCCCTTCCGCCTAGTTTGTCCAAACGCCCCACTTACAATCGAAATCGGCCAGAGTAAAAAAAAAAACTCCAACTCCCCTCTTTTCCAACCACCCGCACGATCTCCTAGATAGACCTAGCACCAACGTATAACAAGCCCTCTTACATATCTTTGATCTCACAGCCGAAGTGTATTTGAAACTTATTTGTGACCTAAAACCTCTTCAAAATCCCCCCCCCCCTCCCCCCCCTTCTCGCTCTCCCTTGCTCAAACGCCCCACCTAATATCGAAATCCGCCAGATTAATGAACACTTCACGCACTGGATATCACTTCATTATCTTTCGAGAGCCATCCATGCCGCTGCTTCCCCCCCCCCCCCCGCCCCGAACGCCCCCTTCTTCCCCATCACCCGCACCATCGCCTAGACCTAGCACCACACGTAAAACAAACCCCTCACCTAAAACCCTTCCTTCCCCCCCCCCCCCCCCCCAACCCATCCCAACCCCACCCCCTCGAACACTCCACCCTCTCTCTACTCATTGATCGTACGACTTACCCCAGGATATACATGATAAACTGATGTATTATTGCCATAACCGTCGCATTTATCCCCTCAAAATAATGTAAAGTTTCCACGCACAGATTGTGCTGCCGCACACGCCCCACCCCCGCCCCAACCCCCCCCCCTATGATAAACTGGTGCATTTTTTTTTTTTTTTTTTTTCCCAAAACCGTCAGATTTATCCCCTTGAAAGGATTTTAGCTTACACTCACATATTGCCCGCCCGTCCGCCCCCCCCCCCCCCCCCTCCAACCCCGCTCGCTTTTGATCATAACCAGCCCCCCACGTCCTTCAAAACTCCGCCCCCCCCCTCACCGGTTATTCGACTTACAGGATTCACATGATAAACTGATACATTCCCTTCCGCAGCTGTCAGATTTCGTCCCCCTCAAAAACGGGTATTATAGTTTCCGCGCATAGACTGCCTAACATCACCCTGTTGACCCTGATAGCTACACTGGAGTTGGAAGGGGGGTCGCCGACCTGTATCCTTAATGAGGACACACAACTCGTAATACGCGTGATCGGAGTATCACACACAGCTTGCCAAGATGAGTTTCGACGAAATCTTCGATCTCACAGCTGGAGTGTATTTTCATTTTTTATAATATCTATCTATGCTCCATGTCCACCGCACCTCACCCCCAGGGATGAAATCGGGTCAACATGCATATTGTCGACATATTAACCCACCCGTATACAACGAAAGACGGCTTGACAATTGTGCTGGTGGAGCAGCAGCGGTGACCCCCGGAGTCCCTCCTCAAAACAACGTCATCCGGGTGAAATGGTTGAACAAACACACTAGGATGCGCATCACTGCCCTTCCTCCATGTACGCTATACGCCTGGTTGAACAGATCCCCACTAAAGAGTGTTTGTTTGTACTGATGGATGCTAACGCGCGAACTGGGCAGAGGATGGAAGGGTGCGGTGATGATGAAAGTAGGGTGCTTGGAGCATACGGACGAGATGCTCGTAGCGATAATGGCAAACGACTTTTGTCGTTCGCTACCAATTGCAAGCTAGCTCTCACCAACACATTTTTCAGCACGCGCAAGGGTGGGATATCGCATACGTACAACGGCACCAGCCCGAATGACCGTAAGAGGATAGACTACATCCTAACCCGCCAAGCCCATCGACCTAGAGTACATCCCACAGCCTCCGCCACCAGCTAAGGCCGATTCAGACCACAACATTGTGTACATCAAGGTCCGACTTAGTGGTCACTTTTCGTCCAACAGAAAAATGCTGAAACCCCCAAAACGCCGAGAATTCGACAGGCAGCTTTTTTTATCCGACGGAAAGCGTCGCCAACGAGTAATCGCGAGGGTTGTTTCCACTCTCAACCAACCTATCCAGCCCCGTAACACGTCTGGCATGGTTGAGTTTTTCACCACGACTATCATCGATGCTGTAGAGAAAGAGGTGCCACCTCCACCACGTCGCCACCGCCGGCATGGTTGGTGCGAGCCTGCCGAAACTTCGGCCGCTTTCAGAGTAGCATGGACAGCGAGGGAGGATGCGAGACAGTTCTTGCGTGCCAACCCCCGAGATAGTGTAGCGTGGAAGAAATTGAGATCTGCGTGTGCGAATCTGCAGGAAGTGGTTGCCGCAGGAGTACAAGCGTACTTTGAAGAGTACCTCGCCGAAACCGAGAGACTCCTAGCGAGTAACGATCAACGAGGGTTCTACAAGCACCTGAAGAGTACGGTGGGATTGCAAGGTACAAAAGCGAGGAGCGAGCAGTTTATTATGGACGAGGATGGCACGTTGTTGCGGGATCAAGCGCGAATTCGTGAACGATGGGCGGGGCACTACCACAAACTCTTGAACACGAAATCGCTGAAACTCGATCCCACGATCATCGACCTCTTGCCACCGCGACCGCTTAAACTATCGCTTGGAGATGAACCATCCATGGACGAGATGACGGATGCGATTAAGGGCATGTCAAATTGGAAAGCCGTTGGACCAGACGGTCTCCCGGTCGAACTACTAAAACTTGACCACCCCGCTTTCGTCCAGTGTTTTCACAATATCCTTGTCAACGTGTGGGTAACGGGCGAAGTCCCCCAGCAATGGAAAGATGCTATCATCAAGACCCTTCACAAAAAAAAGGATCGAACTGATTGCAACAATTACAGAGGGATCTCGCTTGTTGCCCACGCAGGCAAAATATTGTTGAAAATCGTTGCGTCCCGCCTTAGCAACTACTGCGAGGCCGAGGAAATACTTCCTGAAGAACAGTGCGGCTTCCGTCCCGCACGGTCGACGGTCGACATGCTGTTTGTCGTGCGCCGGTTGCAAGAGCTCGGACGACAGAGGAAAATCCCCCTGTACATGTGCTTCATCGATCTGCAGAACGCGTACGACTCTGTCGACCGGGAACTGTTGTGGGAGGTACTCACACGCCTTGGCGTACCAACCAAGATGCTTACAGTTATCCGCAACTTCCACGAAGGCATGCGGGCTCGCGTGCGTGCGGATGACGGCGAGCACTCGGATTGGTTTAATGTCACCCAGGGGCTGCGGCAAGGCTGCGTGCTATCACCGTTACTGTTCAACGTGTTCTTCGCTGCTGCGATACACGTCGTGCTGGTACGCTTCAGCAAAGACGAAAGCATCGTAAGGGATTTGGTTCACCTCGAAGAGGGCAGTGCAGTCGGAAAAGAGGAACCGTTGGCATGCGTGCAAAGGGCTGTGTGGGGCATGTTGTACGCAGATGACGCAGGAATTGTTTCGAAGTCGGCGGAAGGCCTTGCTAAAATGATGACAGTCATCGTGACTGTCTTCGAAGCAGCAGGCCTCACGGTATCGGAAAAGAAGACAGAGACGATGCTGCTACGAACACCGGACCAGACATCCCTCGCCCCACCGCTCGCGATCGAAGCATCAGGCCAGAGGTATAAACAGACGACCCAGTTTTTATACCTAGGCGGCATTATCCACGAAAGCGCTGACCTCTCGCTCGAAATCGAACGACGGATCCGTCTCATGCGGGCATGCCTCAAACGGTTTGGCCCGGAATTGTATGACAGGACGACCGCCCCGCTTAGTCTGAAAGTCCGCATGCTGAAGGCCGAGGTCATTGAGACCCTGCTGTACGGGTGTGTGACGTGGACCCTCAATGCGGACCACTTCGCCAAGCTCCGATCAGCCCACCACGAAGTCCTTTTGCGAGTCATTGGCTTCCAGCGCCGATTACGCACCGACCACACCACCCTCTCGTACGCGAAGGCCCTCAGGATGACACGATGCGAGAGCATCGAAACGACCATCCGTAAACGGCGGCTCTTCTTTGCCGGGGCCCTGGTGCGACAACACAAGGGGCGACTGCCCCGTCGGTTGATGTTCGGGACGATCGCTGGTGGGGAGAACCCGAAACCAGGCGGACAACTTAAGACTTGGCCTAGAGCCATAGCTGAGGACCTTAGGGTGTTCAAAGCCAACGAGGGATCAACGGAACACTCCCCCTTAGTTTTTGGAGTTGGGACCGCGCTGTGGCCCACTGCAGCAAAAAAGGTGGGCAAGTGGTACCGGGGGGTCCTCGAAGCAGCTGAACGGTTCATGGGCAGGTGGCACGAGGATGAGGCAAAGCTGAGTAGACAGCGCCGCGCATCCGCCGTGGGTGGTGTCGAAGGGAACGGGGGGAGGGGGGGCAGCAGGAGGGGTAGAAGGAACACCGCCCAAGGGTATGGGGGCAGGGGGGGGGACAGGAGGAGTACAAGGGAAACCGCGGTAGATGAAAGTAGGAAGGAGACCGCAGACAGGGTAGCAAGGTACCAGGCCGACTAGTAGGTGGAACCTTTCTATCTATGCCACTCGTACCGCCAACTGCTGCGGCTGCTCGGAATGTGATGTCTCGGTACTTTGATTTTTCCGTGAATTTATTTATTTTATTTTATTTTATTTTTTTTCTTTCCCCTTCTTATCCTTATGAAGGGAGTCTTGCATGGTGGGTAGGTGACGAGCCTGTTTTATTTGGCCCTCCCAGTCTTCCTTCTTCTACTTGTTTCTTTTTTCCGGGGTATTTTTTCCCTTTCTTTCCCCCTTGCATGTCCATTTTGGCTCATGCTCGGGGTATGTTTCTATCTCCCGTGCTTTGGCTCCCCTTTTTATTTATTTATTTATTTATTTTGTCTTGGTTTCTTTCGTTGTTTCTCTCTTTTACAAGGTATTTTGGTTTAATGAGAAGAACACAAAGGGGGGAGGGGGGGAAACAGGAGGAGTAGAAGGAAAGCCGTCCAAGGGAATGGGGGCAGGGGGGGCAACAGGAGGAATAGAAGGGAGACCGCGGTGGACGAAGGCAGGAAGGAGATGGCAGACAGGGTAGCAAGGTACCAGGCCGACTAGTAGGTACATAGCACTTTTCGTCTTTCTCTGGGGTATTTTTTTCCCCTTTGTTCCCTCCTTGCGTGTCCAGGTTTTTGGCTCGTGTTCGGATTATCTTATTTTGGTTTTACTTTACTTTATTTTATTTCATTTTATTATGTTTCTTTTCCGAGCTTTGGCTCTCCTTTGCGGTTGGGTTGTTTCTTCGATTTCCCCTTCATTTTGTTTGTTTCATTTTTTGTTTTATTTTTATCTTTGTTTTTATTTGTTTTCTTATTTTGTTTTTTGTTTTTTCGTTTTTGTTTTTGTTTATTTCGTATTTCTCTCTTCCAATGTATTTCTGTTGCTGACCTATGTATGTTGTGCCTGTCGTACCCAGTACTAGGGCATGACATTGCGTTGTCGAATGCATTACGATGCATTATCTCTGCGTCGTGGCTTGTGACCACAGAGCTGATCTTTCTAGGGTGAAGAATCAGTACGGACACTGGGTGTGCTGGATGTCGACGAGTAGAAGAACGGTTTAATGTGAAGAACACACACACACACATACGCTATGAACTTCTCACAGGTGACGGGTTTAACAGAGTTTTGCCAAAATACGTACTACTGTATATACCACGCGTATAACTTCTTGACTAGGGGACGGTAGAGCCCCCCCCCCCTATTGATACAAGCCGCCCCTATTGATACAAGCCCTCCCATAGTACTCCCACAATAGCTTCTACCCAGGGCACGTTAGATATCCACCTCCCCTCATTCTTTATGCACCGTAATCCGTAGCACTACTACTAATACTGTTATCACTACTGTTATTGTTGCGTAACAACACGACAAGTTGTCAAGCACTCTTGTCGGAGTATATTTTGGGAAAAAAGGAAAATTACACGTCATTCAGCTTTCAGACTTTCAGATATTTCGATTTTTATTTCAACTCATTTTTGCAGTGGTTGCGATACTTCGATCTTCCATATTCGATGTAGGATTTATTGCTGTAGTGTAGCCTATATCTGGTACTGAACAGAGTGTGTGTTTACGGTTTAAACTGTGATTTCCACCCGTCCACATCCAGCACAACCGCAGGGCAGAAAACCAAACTGCACGCGTGGCAAACCTATCTACGATCACGCGCAAGAAGCCCGTTCAACGGGAAAGGGATAAGGAAAAATGAAGACCCGACAGCACAGACGACTCCATCAACGTCCACGCGTAGGTGTGGTCGTAATGGCGAATGCAAGAGAGGAGGGTGCCTACCACGCTGATAATGACGAAGATGAGAACGAGGACGACGATGATGATAATGATGATGATGCTGATCGTGACCGCAATGTTGGGGATGATGGGGATGAGGATGGTGCAGGCGATGGTGGCGATAACGAGCACCGCCACGAGAAGTTCCCCACTGGGTCGGTGGTGCTGCTGGCTCTGTGCATGATCCTTCACGGTTACTCGATCGTCGGTTTGTTTCCGTACGTTGGCTTAATGGTGGAGCACCTCCTGGGGCTGGACACCAGAAACGAAGCAGGTCAGACAAAGCTGCAGAGAAAACGTCTTCGGACATACTCCGGAGTACATGTTATAACACAATTAATAATTGTAGACAATAACTACAAGGATTTTGCGGCTGACGCCGCCCGCTCAATGAAGCGAACCCAAGGTTTTGATATTGTTGGCCGCCAGTGCTAATAAACGTGAATTTTCATTGTTCCATAGCTCTTTGATTAATACTGAGTATTTGATTTGCCTTCTTACAACACATCGGCACGGTAAAACCCATGGGCGTAAAATCGTACATTTGAGACAACAGTGATGTGAAGAGGAAGTACAGGCAGATATGTTGAAATTGCGGTATACCACACTACCAACTTGTTACGTAGGGTATTTCGTACCTATCGCCTGCATGATCGCTTACCAACCTATGCCAAGCGAAGTATGACTAACGAAGTACGTAGCTCCAACTCTTTCCTGCCCTCCTCCCTCCCCCGGTTTCCATTTCTATGTTTTCTTCTTTTCTTCTTCTTATTTTTCCCCGCCCAGTTTGTTCAAATGCCCCACTTAAAATCGAAATCGGCCAGAGAAATAAACACTTATAAGCAATTGATAACACGTCATTATCTTTCTAGCCATCCATGACGTAGCTTTCATTCACCCCCCCCCCTCCAACGCCCCCTCCTTCCGCACCACCCGCACGACCGCATAGACCTAGCACCACGAGTATAACAAGCCCCTACATATATGATTAACACGCGCGATCGAAGTATCACGCACAATCTTGCAAAGATGGGTTTCGACCAACCAAGTCTTTGACCTCACAGCTGGAGTGAAATCAAATATTTTATGTGACCTAAACCTCTTGAAAACCCTCCCCCCCCCCCCCTTTTTCCCCCCGCTCTCTCTTGCTCAAACGCCCCACCTAATAAATAATATCGAAATCCGCCAGAATAATAAACACTTCCACGCACTGGATATCGCCTCATTATCTTTCTAGAGCCATCCATGCCGCTGCTGCAATTCCCACCCCATCCCCCGCCCTCCTTCCCCACCACCCGCACCATCGCCTAGACCTAGCACCACGCGTATAGCAAACCCCTACATCTATGCGATCTGAAGCTTTTTCGCCCCCGTCCCCCACCCCTCCCCACCCCCCACCCCTCCCCACCCTCCACCCCCCCACCCCCCCACCGCACCCCCACCCCCTCGAACACTCTGCCCTCTACTCACTGGTTGTACGACTTACAGGATATACATGATACACTGGCGCATTATTTCCAAAAACGTAATATTTATCCCCTTTTAGGATGTATAGTTTCCACGCACAGATGGAGCTGCCCTGCCCGTCCCAACCCCGCCCCCCCCATGATAAACTGGTGCATTCTTTCCAAAACTGTCAGATTTATCCCCTTGAAGGATTTATAGTTTGCACGCACAAATTGAGCTGCCCCACCCGTCCCCCCCCCCCGCCTCTTCCCCCCCCCACCCCCGCTCCCTTTTGATCAAAACCAGCCCCCCTCGTCCTTCGAAGCTCCGCCATCCCCTCACCGGCTATTTGACTAACAGGATTCGCTTGATAAACTGATGAATTTCCTTCCACAGCTATCAGATTTTGTCCCCCTCAGCAACGGGATTTTTTTAGTTTCCGCGCACAGACTGACTAACATGAACCTATTGACCCTGATAGCTACACTGTAGTTGCAAGGGGAGCCGCCGACCTATCGTATCCTCAATGAGGACACACAACCCGAAATACGCGGGATCGAAGTATCACACACAGCTTGCAAGGATGAGTTTCGAAAAATCTTCGATCTCACAGCTGGAGTGTATAATTACTTTATAATATGCAGGGGATCCTTCATTGAGAAATAACATTAGGCCATTTCTTATACTACAGACGGATTTGTCAGTCGAAAAAGGCCGTTTTCGACTGAAGCCCAAATCGAGCTTTCTTATACAGTCGAAAAAGGGCTTTTTCGGCTCAACTTTTTTCGACTGAGTTTCCGACTGCGACTGGGAAATCCGTCGAAAAAATTGACTTTTTCTACCAAATCTGTCAGTCGAAAAACTCAGTCGAAAAAAGTTTTACCTGTTTTTTTATCCCATCGCATCGCTCATCCCACCATAAAACACACACCCACACGCCCACACACCCATACCAGGTACCACACAGCAGTATCATACAACAGCGCCGACGCTGCCTTGGCTATCACTGCTGTTGCTTTTCGCCGCAAGTCAGCTTGGCGCACTCCTAGCTCCGCTCGCCAGCAGCGTGTATCACACGACAGCAGTAGCGCGCGTTATCGATGCCATTTTGCCAACAACGGCTACGCCTGCTGCAGCTTTGGCAGCTCTCGGCTGAGTGCAACGCCACGAACGTAGCTTTGGCGGCTTTCGGCGAAGCCCAACGCCACCAACCCGCTTGGACGAAGGTTCGTCGCGCGTGAAGCACGCGTTGCTCGCGAAGAACGCGCGAAGCACAGAGCTGCCAACCGTTTTTCGAGTGCCATACAGCAGTACTCCCTCTCACCAACCGCCTCTTAGGAAGAGCACAAAGACTATAAAATCGACTCGACTGACGATAGGAAGAAGGACCAGAAGAATCCGGTGGAAAGAAAGTCCAGTCGAAAGGACCGTTTTCGAGTGGCGGAATCCAACTGTATAATAAGAAATGGCCTTACGTTTTGAAACATTATTCAAATATCTCACTCGGCCGTCAACAGTCAATGAAGTGCAAAAAATGCACGCGTGGCGCCAAAACGACGATATTCCAAAAACGAACGTCAATATCTACTACACTAGTCTGTATACACGGCAGCGAAAAATCCGGAGGGACATGACACAGTTTTTCGATATTCGAATATCCCGTTCCGTATGAGGATACATTTCCCTCCACAGCTGCCACATTTTGTCCCCCTCAGAAACGAGTTCTATAGTTTCCGCGCACAGACTGACTAAAACCACCCTGTTGACCCTGATCAGCTACACTGTAGTTGTAAGGGGAGTCGCCGATCTATATCCTTAATGAGGACACACAACTCGTAATGCGCGCGATCGGAGTATCACACACAGCCTGCAAAAAGATGAGTTTCGACGAAATCTTCGATCTCACAGCTGGAGTGAATTTTCATTTTTTTTATAATAATAGCGAAGGCGCACCGTATAATAGCGAAGGCGCACACCATTTATCCTTGTGAAAAAGGCATTGCCACAAGCCATTGCCATAACCCATACGTATCAAATATGTAAGAATATACTCGTACAAAGTCAGATAGATAGCCTAGATATAGACTATAGGCTAGTCTATATGCATGCGTAGACTTAAAGGTCAACGGAGAACAGTTCGGATAGTTGGGGAATCCCATACATGATGAGAGGATTTGGATGTGTAGTCAATTGGTTGGAAATCTGGAGATCGACGCTTTATGCGATGAGAACACGTGCCCGCGTGGCTGCTTCTTTTCTGTCTCCTTCTTTTTTCGCTACTGGGACGACGCTGGTACAATTATCTACATCTTTTTATGGATGCCTTCGTCATACCGCGGGAACCAGGCTGACCCGTCGTATGATCGTCCCCTCTCGCTAGCGTACCTCGAGTTGAGAGCTCGCACGGGACAACCTGGTGACGATGGAACATCTGGCCAACCTTGCAGACCAACCACAAATCGAAGTGAAAGACGCCTTTACTAAGCAACATGCTGCCTTGAGGGATGCCGAACGCGAGAAGCAGACGCGACTCGCGCAGGGGAGGCGGAAGAGAGTGGAAGGGCACACGCCCAGGAACTAGGACCTAGGAGCGACGCCCACCCCACCACCGACCCCGTGCAACAAGTTGACGCAATCGATTTCTGAGACGTCCATACGTCGGTAACAGCAACCGACGCACCAGGCAACAGCCTTCCAAACAGGCACGATTTGAGTTTTTCAGCAGAGCGGCAAGCCTGCAGATTTCGATGGGTTGTTTAGGCCAGGAGACGGTAGAGAGCAGAGAGTGTTGGTATAAGAGGCACATATGACTGCGCTCCCTAGGCAGGAGGGCGTTCTGGATGTGGTAGAGACGGACGAACACATGAAGGCAGCACTGGCAGGAGCTAACCAAGAGGCCTTGATGAAGGAGCATGGGGAAGCGAAAGTACACAAGGCAAATCGTGCCTGGAACCATGTTTCTCGCCGGATCACACACCCGTCGATTTTGAGTCAGATTTGGGCTGCTGGCAGCCCAATCGAAAGGTGGAAAATCTTCAAGAAACACTATGTCCATCAGGCCGATGCGAAGAAGTCCAGATTGACCCAATCCTGGCACAACCTGAAAATAAAGGATGGGGAACCTTCCATCGAATATTTTTCAAGGGGAAGCGTAATCAGGAGCAAGCTTAGCTCACATGGAGTGATGTTTTCTGATCAGGAAGATAACCGACATTTCGCCCGCAACCTTTCCCATGTATTTGGAGTCCGAAACAGCATTTTGCTCGCGAATGCAGATTTGAGTTACAAAGTCTTTGAGGATGTGAAGCTCGGCGCTCAGACAGGGATGGAAATGGCGAGGGGGCAGGAGGTGAGGGACGGGGCGGGGCATGCTCTGTTTCTTCCCGGCTCGGGCCAGGGAATTGGCGGTGCTCAACATGGCGGTGTAAAGTTGCCTGCACCACCACAAATGCGAACGCTGACTCGCCGCCAATGCATAGCATGGCTGGGCGTGCCATCTCCGCGAACCAGGAGTGGTTTCGTGACGCTGTGGCGGATAAAGTAGTAAGAGCGTTCTGCAATCTCAGCAGACAGGGGCATAGTCTATATATGTTGGTACTCGTACGCGTGGGATAGAAATTATGACAACAAGCAACTATTCCAAGCTGAGTCACGGCGAGGAAAATTGCCGAGGCGGCCGCCCACTCGCAGACAAAAAGTAGAGCCACAGGGCGTGCCAGCTCCTCTAACCAGTTGACGCTTGGTGATACTGCTGTGGAGGCGAAAGCAGCACACAGCAGGTTCAATCTAGGCAGGCAAGATACGGAGCGGAGGTGGATGTTGTGTTCACAACGCATCGCAACGCCGCCTCGAGCTAGGCGACGGCATGGAGGACGGCGACGACGGCTGGCAATTGTGACACTAGGTTAAAGATAGGTGGGAGCTCGTGGCAGTTCGAGCGCAGATCTTGTGTTTCGAGCTCACCGGAGAGCACGCCGGAGAGAGCCTCTGATCATTATTTTTCTTCATCGCTTTGAAATTCGAAATCGTGGAAGCAAACCCCAACCATAAAAAAAAGAAGAAACCTCCCCTCATCGAGCCTCACCACCATTTGCACTTTCTTTTCCGTGTTTGCTTTGGAAACTGTTGGGACCAATGCTACCACTGGGGGGTGCCGGAGTCACGAGTCGCGCGAGTGACCCCCCGTTCCATTGCGGTCTCAAGGTTTGGAGCCATTATACTAATCTAGCGACACTAATCCGCAACGCAATAGTTAGCCACGCTGCGCCAAGCGTGTCGTGCAAAGTCGTTTCGTCAGTGAGGTATAGAGTCACTCGCGCGACTGGCTCAAATCAAGCAGTGAAAATTGCGGGTACCCCTCTACCGTAGCCTTGGTCTTCGCTATACTTATTCCAAGTATACATCTTCGGTATATGTCTTCGGCATATATCTTCACGGTATATATCTCCCATGTATACAAGTACCTACTGAGCTACGAAGTCACGTGACACTCCACGTAGTACTGGTATCGCCCTTGGCGACAGTTGAGTACCACTGGTAGTACTTGCATTATGCGGAGATGAAAACCACTCATATTAATAATAGCATTGACGTACGTAATAATAACGCGACGAATAGTTTGCTCCTGTCCACCCCATAGTGATCATACTGTCGTAGTATTGATAGTGGAGTACAAGGCGATCTGGAAATAAACCCGCAGCAGTTATTGAAAACTGACTTTTACGTTCGGCGGCTATTATTAATATTGGACTAGACTAGAGTCTAATACTGAGTAATATTTTTACGCGATATTGCGCATATTTCATATACGTATAGACTAATGGTAATTCAGCGCTAACGATATGCGTCGCCGTCCTGTTCCCTAAATATGATATTAACAGTAGTATTGCTGTTTATATGGAGTCACGCACTTTTCTGGAATGTTTCGTATACAAAAGCATGGAAGCCGTGAAAAACTAAGGTACTTGGAAGCCAAACCCAAGAACGTTTCGGGTAGTAGAGGCGAGGCCCCCAAGAACTCGTAATAATGTTTTCACGTTATTTTCTTGATTTCAAAAATATTGGCCACTTAACCCCTTTTGAATCCCAAAACCCCTCTCTCTGTACGGTACTAATTCCAAAAAAAATGCACCCTAAAGGAGCGGGTTTTCCAGTTGCAAGCGGGTTGACTTCTCTACGCGAGCGATCGGTCTTGTCGAACAAGGAGGCGTGCTACGGCAGGGGTGAAATTATCTCATGCGAAGGTCCTCACCTGAGGAGCCCCAGATTACACACGCCCCAACACGGACTGTCCACAAATAACGAAAGTGCAGCCGCACAATAACCAACGCCATGACCAATGATGCCACGACCAATGTCATGGCCTAGACGTACGACTAACAATGTAGTCCAACACAGGAGCATTATTGGTTATTACCTACGATATAATAGGTTAGTGGTGCCGCTCCTGTCCCAAACGTGATGCCGCTGTCCCAGCAACCTTCTCAGTGTCACAAGCGTTCTTCACAGGCAGCTTTTGCATCGGTTTTCTAACGCTACTCGAAACGCGAGGACCCTAACACTCTGCTTACCGTGCTTTAGCCCAGAGACGGAGCCTCTACAGTCTACAGGCAGCGGTGTTTCATCGGTGTTCTAATTCAAAGCCCAGTACTTCAGACTCCGTCAAGGCTAATTTAGGCAATCTACTCACAGAGCCTCGACTTGCATCCCTGTGTCACTCCCGTGTCCCACGTTTGAACCCCCAGTAGTTTTTCGGCGTCTGCCAAATCAAACTAAGGCAATCTACAGTTGACCAAGGAATGAAGGCGTCGTCTTCTGACATTGTTGCACGCGTTGTTACTTCACCCCTGATTCGATGCACCTAGGCCTCTACGTCGGCTACGTGGCCAGGTAGTTCACGGTCGGTCCGTTCACGAGCAGTTGCGCTTTGGGGCACGCCAGCGACGCGTTCGAGAGGAACCAAGTGCCCCTTTTCATTCCAAGCTGCTTTTAAGATAATGATATATTTTGCACGAGTAATTTGGTGCTTCGAAACGGTTTATTTATTTCATTCTTAACGAACGACCCTAAACATATACAAGTCAGCCAAAGCTTGCGGCAGGGCGATAGAAACGTTGACGCGTGTGGTATATGGTACACCACCTTTTCAAGCTGAAATGATGTCTGGATTACCGGGATCCATAACCCAAAATCGTGTGAAACAGAGAGGTTATTTGGCTGCATGATGCATGAGATGCGTGATGTTATTCGTTGAACACCTAGGCCATGGGTATGGTCATACAGTGGCACTTTCACTCGGTTTTCGGGAGAAGGCTTAGCCCCTTCAGAGCTCAAACGAAAACCCTTCCTATGCTAACTCTGAGTAGTTTGTCCCCGAAAGCGGCTTTCCGGTTGTAAAGGGGGTTAAGCTCTGAAAAGGAGACGAGCCTCACGAACGAAATTGAATAGCAGCGTACCTATACTGTGCCATGGATCTGTTGATCGATCGCCATCACCGATGACAGATTGTTCTCGTTTTACCCCCCGCCCTGTCGTACTGCCGTACTGTCCCAAGGTTTTTATGCGGGATACGTGGCGAGCTCGTTCACGTTGGGACGGTTCATCAGCAGCTACGCGCTGGGTTACGCTAGCGACGTGTTTGGAAGGAAAGCGGTGCTCCTTCTTGGGTTGACCGCGATCATGGTGTTCTCCTTGTGTTTCGGGCTGTCCACTTCCTACGCATTTGCCGTGTCGTCGAGGTGAGAAAATTATATGGGTACCATATAATATTACATGTACTGTGGTGCAGTTACCTATGATACTATTGTGATACCGAAGTGACAAGAGATGCTACCACTCGGCAACCCTATTGGTAGCAAAGGAATGGGGCGATAACCAATCTAACGAGTAGTGCAATATGATCGACCTGCCGGCAAGGGCGTGGAGTTTTACCGTTATGTAATCAAGATTATTGTAATGAGTTGATCTCGATTATGTCCTTCTCCTCGACCTTTGCGCTGTCCACCGCTTACACGCGTTTGCCATGTCGTGGAGTCGACAAGACACGACACGTCTGTTTCGACATGTTTCGACGTCTGCTACTACAGGTGGTACCACGTTGTGGCAAACACGGTTTCTGATTGACCTTGACTGTTTAGCGCAACATCGTCGGATGGCCAAACTCTCGCGACCAGTCGTCGTGTTCCACCTTACCCTCACCTTTGTTTATCGACCGGAAAAACACGGCGTGGACCGTAAACCTACACCCAATTGTATGTTGGTACCTCGACGCTAAAGCCCGCGCGTAGGTTGTGATCGAACGTGCCGGGGCCTTTTTTTGTCGGTGCGGCTTGACGCGTGCTACGGCGGAGCTACTACTCACATTCATAGCAATATCAACACCTTGTCGACAATACATTTAGGGATAACGGGGGCTCTGAACTGACGCCTGGTACCTTAGAGGTAGCATAAAACAGTTTGTCTGGACTTGGGGACTCCTTCACGCATTGAACATGCTGGAATTGTTGTTGTTTTCATTGTATTCCTAGGCACATTTGGGGTGCCCTGGCACATTTATCACATGATCCAACTCGCTGTTTTATCCCGGAGGGGGTCGAGGGATACAGAGGTCCTCAAGTGAACAGTGTAAGGAAAATATGGGTGCATCTCCACCATGGCACGTTGTGTAGCAACTAGGGAACTACTGGGTACCGGTTGGGATGCTTCTTAGGTGTTTGGGTCGGTGATTGCTCGTTGTGTACCCCGGCCATCGGATCGTTATTGGAGCTGCACCTCTGCCACGTTTTGCAGAGCCAGAACTTGGGTGAGGCGCGGCGCTCCTATCGTGAGCAGGCTCAGGGCGTGTGCTACGGTCGAGGTAACCACGATTAGGCACACCAACTGGTTCCTTGTCGACGGGACCCTGTAGCCGAGATGTTGATGAGTCGATGAGTCGATGAGTCGATGAGAAGTCGATGAGTGTGCGAGTGATTGAGTGTATGAGTAGTGTGTGAGTGTATGAGTGTGTGACGTAGGCGTGCTATCTACGATGGCGGTAGCACGTTTCGTCTGAAACGGTTTCTGAATGACGGGTATCCTTGAATTTCCCTACATTCGTCGAAAGCCCAACCTTGTTTCGGAATACCAATGGTTTATTTATACGGCTAGGCCATCGGGCTTGGCGCTGGCCATTGGGCTGCACTCCGCGAGGTTGATGAAAAACATTTCTTTTTGGGGGGGTGAGGGGTAGAGTAGTTTATCGAGTGACGAAACATCCTAACAAGAAAGCAGCACGTGTCGTTAGCTGCACATGTTTTCACCGTAGCGTTGTGTCGTTATAGAGCTGCACGTTTTCGCCGTAGCATGTGTCACTACTAGCTCCATGTTTTCACCGTAGCATGTGCCATTAGCTGCATGTTTTCAATCGATTTAGTTGTATGCCTCGGAGCCAGGGTAAGGCTGCGGTAAGGGTGTTATGTTGATCTTAATGGGGGGTTATTTAGCAGGGGTTTGTGGTTACTCGCTCGAGTAACCCCCCCCCGTTCCTTTGCGGTCTTGAGCTTTCGTGCTCTTTCAATTTTGCTACATTTCAATGATCCGCAATTATTTAGACTGGGTTTAAGCTACGCTGCGCCAAAAACCTCGCCTAAAGGATTTGTGTGAGTGAGTTACAGTGAGGTACAGTGAGGTACAGTGAGGTCGTACAGTGAGGTACAGTGAGGTACAGAGTCACTCGGGCGAAGATGGGAGTATATCTTAACATCATCATATCACCATCACATAACAACATAATATTAACATCATCTTACCATCATATACCATCGTATAACATCAGAATCAAGACATCATCGTAACATCCCCCTAGTTTATCAATAAAATAGTCTAATGCCGTAGCCTTGGTCGCGCCAAATGCATATCGCACATGTAGCATTTTTCATTGGAAAAATTCCTATTTGATCGCACTCTGTTTTTGGTTTCGGTGTGGGAAGGATGATGCTGTAGGGCTGTGCACCGAATATTGCTGAGTCTCCTCAACTATTAATATCACAACTAGATGGGGAGGGGGGGGGGTGAGAGTGAAACCTGACTGATGGACGAATCTCATACGGCCTGGGTAAAAAAACGAATATTATATCGTAAAAACCCAATGAATGACCAATGACATTCCGACCATATTGTGGGCTAAGGAATCCCGTTTCTCAGGTAACATAGTTGCCAAAAAGTGTTAGCTCCATCGCAGCGGCTGCTATCGACCTCTCACCAAATGAGGATGCTAAGAACGTTTGTGTTTAGACCGCTGAGTCATCCCACGGTAGCAGAGGTTTATCTTTGTGAGCGAAGCATTCTGATACTGTCCTGGTAATATTCTGGTAATATTCTGGTAATATTCTGGTAGTATTCTTGTTTGTATGACCTCTTCAAACGATGAACTACCAGTTATTCTGGTAATATCAATCGAGTTATTTGCTTTAGGACTAGCGCATGTAGTAAGCAAGGGTTGGTCCGACTGCGCGAGCGTGAACACCTCTGAAGTCATGTTTGGGGTGGTGTTGATGTTGTTCACCTCCTGGGAGGAGCCCAGAAAGTTCCGCAACGCCCGGGATTACTGCGCTATCGTGCCTAGCCTCTCACAAAATGTCGGCGTGTTATCCCTATCGCAGCATGCTTCGCTTGATGAGGCAGACTTGCACTCGGACTGTGTAACGGCAACACGCTGTGGTTGTGGTTTGGACCAATGATACACGTTGGGGGGGTTATGTTGATGTTAATACGGGAAATTTGCTTCAGTGGCTCGAGGTCATTCGCACGAGTGATCCTACTGTTCCGTGTGGTCATAGGCTTTCGTCCTGTTTTATTTTTTGACATGCGTCCCCAACGGGGTAGGGTTAGTTGCGCAAAGCAAAGCAAATCGCCTAACGTTTTTTTGTCGGTACTCCCTGCCGTAGCCTTGATCTTCGGGTTGGGAGTAACCGTCGTCTGACTAGCTTGCACAGTTTGATGCTACCCTCGCACATGATTTTTGAAAGATGCGCGCTGTTTAACGGCACGAATATACATAAATCGCAATCCATTTTTTGACCGCACTGCGCATGCTTTGACAGGAGTACGAGCTCCAATTGTGTTTTTGTAATGCCTCATCGTTTGAGAGAGCTCTGGACCTCGCCCAAACACAGGCTGGCACGAGAAAAATTGAACGGTAAACCCGATGAGTGATCCCATGGCCTAGGCACAATTATCTCTCGATTGAGCAGTCTTCTTCGGTTTTCGAATTGTATTGGGTGGCTTCTCGGTTGGGGAACCCCGTCACTCGGGGTTGGGGAACCCCATCATTCAGAAACGGTTTGGCTTCTGCAAAAGTGCTAAGACCATCGCGGGACGCGTCCAGACAACTCGGAGACCAGTACCAACCCATCTTCCTTTCTCGGCCTGATACGCGTGCCAGGTTTCTTCTCGGTCTGCTTAACGGTATCATGCCGGCCGTCAGGACCATGGTGCGCGAGATCTGCGGGCCTGAGCGCGCCGTGATGGGATTGACCTATTTGAGTGGTGAGGCAGAGCATGTGCCAAAACAATACACTAGAGAGCCTCTCGAGTGCACCCGCCCTCTAGCCTTATCCCACTGAAACCCCAATGAAACCCCATCCTGCCCTAAATTACCCCCAAACCTTGCACGATATAGGACTACCCGAAGACTCCATGAGGGGACTGACTTGCTCGATTGATGCGGTAAAGAACGTGAAGCATGTGAGGGCAACCTCCTGCGTATCTAGTCATAAATCTTGCCCTAGGCGAGATGTACAGTTATCACTCACCTCAACACGCCACGATCGGACTGACTTACTTGAAGGGTGGGGCAGAGCATGTATGTAGAATCGTGTGCCGGTAGAGCCTCCCCAATGTATAGCTAATCTTCGCACTAACCCGACCGTTACCGTAACCGTTACCATAACCGTTACCATAACCGTTAGCACAACCGATACCATTACCGTTTCCATAACCGTTACAATTACCGTTTCCATAACCGTTACCATAACCGTTACCATAACCGTTACCATAACCGTTACCATAACCGTTACCATAACCGTTATACCATAATCGTCACCATAACTATTACCATAACCGTTACCATAACCCCAACCCTACTACATAACCATATCGAGATGTGTGAATCCGAACACGCGGTGACGGGACTGACCTGCTCGGCTCGTGAGATGATGCACGTACAAGACACACCACCAGATGAGCGTCCCTAATGCAGCCCGAACCATGTAAGCGAGCCCTAGCCCTAACCCAGCCCGAGTCCTACGCCGACGCTAGCCCTAAAAACCCTTGGCGAGATCTGCGGATCTGTGCGCACCGTGATTGGACTGGCCCACTTGCGTCGTGAGGCAGAGCTATTATATTCACGAAAACCAGCAGTGCAGCTTCCCGAATGTAGCCGTAACCCTAGTGTTGCTGAACATTTTGAAACCCTGTCGAGAAAAACCACACCACACATCGCACCTCGAATAAAAAAACACCAGTAGAGCTTCCCGAACGTAGCCGTAACGCTAGCGCTGCCCCAACCGTGACAAAACCGTCACCCTAACCCAAAGCCGAACCCTTCGACAGAAATTAACCCGAAAGCGATGCGATCACACGTTCACCCACGTGGCTGGTGAGGCAGAGCATGTAAATACCATACCCGCAGAGCCTCCTGAATGTAGCCAGAACCCCAACCCCTAACCCAACCGTACCCCGACCCTAATGCTAACCCTGCGCAAGATTTGCGAACCCGAACAGGTCGCGATGGGGCCCACCTAATGGTCTGGCAAGGCGGAGTGTATTGTCTTAGCCATGTCAGTCAGTACGGCTTGATGTATCAACACAAGGTCCTATTAATATATTAATAGTGTCCAACCGTAGGGGTACAGTACCTTAATTTGGCGATGAAAATATGACTAACGACGCGTCTATAATACCATATACGATATCTAGAGGTGAGTGGTTTTTCGAGACGTCGGTTTAGGAGCGACGAGGCGCCTTACGCTAAGCCAGTTTTCGTCTGAACGCCATTCTTGTTTCGCTGCTTTCCTTGTTATATATTGAGGCCCCATGAGATTGTCAATCGTTAATCGGGGTGCATTTTCGCTTTCTTCAAAATGTATTCAGCTCTTGGGTTAATCGTGTAGAGCTCTTAAACCGAGGGCACTTCTGAGAGCACTTCGGCCGTATTATTCAGGCTGTTCAGTTACTACTTACTAACCTGTAGCATGCGTCTGACGAGGTTCCTGAACTGAGGAACCTTGGCCAACATGATCGTTCGAATTACATTCTTGTTTTTTTTGTCTGTTTTTGATATCCTCAGTCGTTCTACGGTAGCCCCCCCAACGTTTCTTTAACAAAATCGCCGGTTTTCGAACCAGCTCCCGGCCGTATCTCCTATAATACTGTGCCTCTTGCCACCCCTACCCCATCTTTCGATAACCTGCAAACAAGAGAATATATGAAGCTCTTTTTTTTCATAGCATCCTTCTTCGTGCCGAGCAGCCATGAGACGTTCATTAACAAAAATCGCCGGTTTGGGGGGGCTATCGTAGTAAGAATCAGTCTCCTTTCCATTGACCTTCCATCTTTATTCTTCTTTCTCCTGCCCTAGTTGAAACTCGCATGTCCGGGGTGCTCTGTTTCCCCCTCCCCACTACGGTATGCGCGTTCATTATCGCGAGGATAATTCAGCACATTCTTCCCTCGTCGACTCGCGTCGAATAACGCCTATCATACCCACGCTATACAGCGCTATCGGCAGATAGTCGGTATCTCACAAAAAATTAAAAGGGATGCCGAGATTTGAACCCCTGGCCATGTTATTCGTTGTGCATCTACTGATATACCTGGCTCCTATTCATCTCTCGGTAGGCCAAGGGATTAGACTAACCATCGAGTTGTCTTTTCGATGTTTTTCTTCTCAAAACCAGCTTTATTTGGTCGAGGTATAGAGCTCTCCTAAAACAAATGAGCATTTGCTATTGTGGGTGCCTTCCTGCCGTGACACGCGTGTTGCTGCCACACGACAGCACTACACCAGCATGGGCTCTTCCATCAATAAGACCGGGGGTGACGATGGTGTTTTTTTTCCTGCTACGGTAGAGACGAGTCTCAAGCTTCATGCCTCACCGTAAACTCGGCTTTGGCAGGCGTTCTTGGTTCACCTCGACTAGCAACCCCATGGGCTAGGCATAGTGCACAGCTATAGACTATAGAATAGGTTTATAAACAACATCGTGATACCCAAAATGGGCGGCCGTTTCTAGGTTGAAAAACCGGCCGTACAGAGAACTTAGTTGGCCCAAAACCCGAGCCCTCACGTTATAGACCGGCGTCGTTCGGCCTAACTAAGTTAGATTATTTTCTACTGAAACAGCGACCCAGCCTGAATAACCATTCAGCAGTTTTTGCGTCCCGAATGCGTTTGGGCTGTTTGCTACTGAAATAACGATCCAGTGCAATTTTTAATATGTAATTTATGTCCAGAATGTGTCTGGTGGGCATTTCAAAAAGGCATTATTAAATTATTCAACGTTTACTCGTGGCACTACCCTCGGGCCGATGTTGAAGGGACACTAGTACCATGTTGTCGATATTTAAGCGACACTCGTACCATGTTGTGGATGTTGAAGCGCGACATTCGTACCATGTTGTGGATGTTGAAGCGACACTATGAATAGTACCATGTTGTCGATGTTGAAGCGACAATCGTACCATGTTGTCGATGTTGAAGCGACACAAGTACCGTGTTGTCACGACACTACCCCCGGCATGGCTCAGGAGCCTGCTCGGGTTGCCCGTCTCGAGGAGCCGGACGCTTGTCCACGAGGGCGAGGTGCACCCTCTTTTTCAGAAGATGTTATCTTCATTATTATATGGTCCATGCAGGAGTAAAAATGGACTGCGCGATAGCCCTAAAGCAGCGAAAGTAGTGGCGGTAGATGTTCGCGAAGCCAATTGAGTGTGAATGGACACGCGGCACGTAAGAAAATACGTGGGAGCGTTGTGGTGAGAGCCCTTTTAGAGCCCGAAAACCCCTCCATCTATACAAATTCCAAGATTTTTTAGTCCAGAAACGGGTTTCCAGGGTGCGAAAGAGTTAAGCTTTAAGTTTCCTCATCCGCCGAGAGATAAAAAAATCAAAGACCATTATATCGAAAAACATTTTTTTTTTTTCCAAAGGGCCTATGTATACAACGAACATTTTTTATCTTGTAAACTGTAAACACACGAAACGCGAGGATATTTCCAGCCGTTCCTCGGTTGAGCAGCCGGTTCGATCAGCGATGTATCTTGGGGCCTGAATATGCTGCGCCTGTCGTGTCACCGCGGTCGGCAGCGGATTGTTGGGTCCGTCGACACCGTCACCTCTCCGCCCCCGACGTTTGTTGCGCAGGTAGCACATTTTGTTGACCAAATAGAAAAGAAAAAGTGTGAATGACGGGGCTCCTCAACCCACTACAGTACTTACTGTAAATCGTGCATCGACATTCATATAATTCATGCCATTCATGTCATTCTTTCTCATTTTGCAGAATTATTTTTCGGGGCTTTTCACTCGTCGTGGGGTCGTCGCCCACACCGAGTCAGGTCTGATCAGGAGGTGTTGGAAATCGGAAGGGTCGGGCCGGGCCCGGAGAGATTCCAAATCGCACGGGTCAGGTCCCGTCGAGTCGGGTCGGGTGTCGTGTCACCATGGCCTGACCCGATCCGCGAAAGTGACGCGACCCGCGGAGAGCTTTGAGTGTTGTTTTTAACACCTATTGGTCTAGTCTAATGGTTAACCCCTTCACAACTGGAAACCCTTTTTGAGGACAATTTAACTTGAATTTAGTATAGGGAGGGATTTGGGGGCTCAAAAGGAGTTAATCGTCGATAGTTAATCGTCCACGGGGTTACAACGGTTACAACTTTCGTGCACGTACGTATCTAGAAAGCACTTTATACAATAGCATTATTACAATAAAGGATTAGGATGATTAGGATGATTGGGATGATTGGGATGACTATGATGATTATTATTAAGATGATTAGGATGATTAGGATGATTATTATTAGGAGCATTTGGATTATTTGGATTATTAGGATTATTTCGGCGATTAGGACGACTAGGACAGTTAGGATGATTAGGATGATTAGGATTACTATTATTATCAATAGGGTGATTTGGATTATTTGAATTACTTGGATTATTTGGACGATTTGGACGATTAGGATGATCAGGATGATCAGGATTCATGATTAGGATTATCGGGATGATTAGAATGATCCAGATGATTGGGATTGTTTGAATGATTGGGATGATTGGGATGATTGGGATGATTGGGATGATTGGGATGATTGGGATGTTTGGGATGATTGGGATGATTGGGATGATCAGGATGATTAGAATGATCAAGATGATCGGGATGATATTAGGATGAGTTGTGTGTATGATTAGTATGTATGATTCTTGTGTATATCACATTATGCTTAATGTACTTCAATAGGGAAAACAGTGATTCAGGCAAGGAGCCTCAAGAAAGGCCGCTGTGATTGATAACCTCTACCGTGTGGCATGCATCATTCATTACCATTCATTATTACCATTCATTATTACCATTCATTCCCATTCATCACCATTCATATTTTTTAACCGGTGGACTCTGCTGACAATTGCAGGCAGTGTGGGATGCTGTTTTGCGGTGGTGTACGGGCAAGCTTCCCCATCATCGTGGGAGCTTTGACAATGCCCCCGCATATATATAGGCCATGCGGAGCTTGGATGGTTTCGTTACGTCTTCGGAAGCGAGATGTTAGCTAGATGTCGACACCGTCTCGCCTCTATTCCCCCCACGTTTGTTGCAGGCTGCAAAGGTGCAAGCCTCGTGATCGGGACAGGAATCGGAGGTCTCCTAGCGCAACCAGCTGTTAACTACCCCAGCACATTTTCTGAGGAAGGTTTATTCGGGAGGTAAGTGTGTAAGGTGTTTCTTATAGGTCCACGGACCAGGCCTAAACAAGAAAAAGAACGCCAAGTTCATTTTTTGGGGCACGATAGGAACTTGGGATTCATAAATCTTGCTCGGCGCCGAGCGCGAATCCAAGCCCTACCGTTATATACGACTGGAATGATAATATTGAAAATAGTACACGGTATAGCTACTACAGCTGGTTGTTATAGGGCTCCTCACCCTGGGAGGTGTGCACCTCATAGCTCATGCTATCACAAACTAACTCATACTGACTAATACAAACTCATACAGCACGTAATTAGAAGATAAGTGGAAGGCTCATACATATATTGTTCATGGGGATAAGCATTGCACAACTCCGTAACGCCCGGGACCGGAGTATCACCCAGGGCTTGCAAAGCTGAGCTTCGACGAACGCCTCCATCTGACAGCTGTACACTGTCGTATTGTATTTCGTGTTCATAGTTTTTGCTTCATACGATAGAGGTGCTGCAGGCGATCTTGCTTCGTTGGGTTCATTATTAAGGGAGCTTAATTGATGTCCTTCTTAAGCTTCGTCGCCGAAAAAATGATAAGAAGCAAAACGAAACTGCTGCCAGATGAATTAATCGCATGGCCTATTTAATAGGTATACAACGAGAATAATGTCATGCAAAACAAAACGGTGAAATTCAGACCGTTTTTGGGTATTAAAAGACGCCCCGTCATTCAGGAATATTTTCAGACGAAAAGTGCCACCTCTATCGTAGCAAGTGCCAAGAAAACAAAATACAACGCAATGCAATGCAATGCAATGCAATGCAATGCAATGCATGCACTAGTGTCAGTCGAGTAGCAATATCGCTGCCTAGATGTACGAAGAACATTTGCCGCATCCAACCATCATGTGATAGGGTGTACGATTACTATCGCTAGCATTCCTTCAAACGCGTGCCAAGGTGTTGGGTGAATCGAAGTTTGTCGGAGGCCTTTGGACCCAGGCTGGCATGATCCAATCGACGCGTGCTACGATAGAGATGCACCACGCTTTTTGGAGGTCCCTCACTTTCGGAGGTGAAGACATATGATAGACATGTCCTTCTTAACCCAGAAGCACTGATAAGTTTTTGAGAAAACTTGGACTGCTACCGGATGAGCATATTCTCATGGCCCGGGTGTACAACGAGAATAATATCATGCAAAACAAAAAGGCTTATTATTTTATTTTTTTTCGACGATTTTGGGTCAAGGAACCCCGTGATTTCATCAAAACACTTTTAAGCCGAAAAACGCTTTCTCTATCGTAGCACGTGCCGGAGGTACAGAGGTGCGCCGTTTGCTTTTCTCAGGAGCCTGCCTCACTCTACCCTCACGGTACCACACGCCCACTGCTTGAAACTTGTTTTGGGGGGACAAATGATTTGGATTTTGTGTAGAGAGGGGGTTGAGGGGTCTAAAAGGGTTACCAACCTCTTGGGCCATGCATACCAAAAAAAAACAATGCAAAACAGAACTCGTGACAAGTTTTGGTGTTAGATTAACAGGAGCCAAAGGGTTACCAGTAAACCCTCTTGGCCTATAGACTACATACCAACTGAAAAATGCAAAAATAAAAGTTCTGACAAATTTCAGTGTTGGATTAACAGGAGCCCCGTCCTTCGCAAAGCGGTTGAGCGGAGAAGTGATAGATCAATCGCAGCACCCCACTCCTCAGCCCGAAGTCAACTTTGTGAAAAATGGCACTGCAGTACAAAGTGGTATAGCATCAAACGCCCACAATTCCATGGCGTAGGTAGAGCACGAAAAATTTAGCAAAAATACTTGTCTAATATGCTTGAAGAATGACATCGCCAACATATTGGGGTAAGGAGCTCCGGGCATTTGGAGGTAAATGTAAGTACGCGTCATGCTTGCCTACCGTAGAGAACACGGAAAAGAGAGCACACCCCTCCAAAGATAGCACACCCCCACATGAGCACACCCTGCGACGCATTTTTTGCTTTGTTTTTCGACCGCCACTATATCACCGGGTTCACGTTGAACACCACGCTCCCTACGGAGGTGCGTCTGCCAACCCATCCAATTCCAAATTAGCACGCACCACCAGGTGGATACTGTTCACCCACAACCACCCTGCTACTACTTGTCCTGTACTAATGTTTCCTGGGCACCGATTACCGGCGGCGGTAGCAGGTGTGTGGCCAATCACGATACTTGTCGCGTGTCGCTGTTTGACTATCTCGGCAAAAAAAATAGTTCGCGATGCTACGCTGTAATGTTGTCCGGGGTGTCGGCTAAAAACAATGGTTTCACATTATTAGACTATAGCTGCAGGTAGTACTAAGTGTAACATTTCAGCGGGGTAAATGCCTCTGAGGTGAAATCGCCGGCAGCTGTGGCATTTTTTATTATCTATGTTGGTACCTATGACCAAGGCATGCCTCGGCCCATCTTCCGCGAGCGGAAAGGATGCTTGGGCGCCGTCCTCTGTTACTGCCATCTGCGGGCCCAAAGCGTGGTCCTTACCATCACCGGGTCAGTATTGCGCGGACATGGAAAAAGCAAGCTAGTTTCTCAACGTGCCTCCCACGCGTTATCACACCCCTTGTTGCTATCACACCCCCCCGTTGCCGGTATTAACCCCTTTGTTGTCGATCTCCTTGCTATCACGTTTCCCCTCCATCGTTTTGTCATCTGCAACCCGGCCGAGGTCTGTAAACACTGCTTAGCTATCGCTACTGTCGTTATCACACCCTCTACTAATTACCACACTCCCTAGCTGCGGCACCCCCGTTCATTTGTTTATCGCCGGGGATGCGCTAGATAGCGCACACGCACCCACAGCAACACACCCGGTGATCATATTCCTGAGGTTCAGAATTGCATCACAGGGGTGTGCTTTCTTCCGTGTGTATAGGGTAAATCTGTCTTGCAGGGCTCATGTTATTCTTTACTTCAGGATGAGGGAGGCGTGCTAGAAGAGTACACGTAGCATTTATGTGCCACGTTGGCAAAAGCTTTTTCTCAACCCGAGGAACGACTGGGTTTGCTCTCGAGACATGACTAATATTGGCTCACCCCATGTACTCCGTGTTGGATGTCGGTTTTCAATTGTGAGCAGCAAATTCCACTGCTCCTGCACGTCCAGGATAAACGTGCGTTCAAGACATATCACCCGCACCTAGGATAGACATGCGTTGAACGATAATGACAACAACAACAACAGCAGCAGCAACAACCACAACAACAACAACAACAACAACAACAACAACAGCAACAGCAACAGCAACAGCAACAGCAACAGCAACAGCAACAGCAACAGCAACAGCAACAACAGCAACAACAACAACAACAACAACGCACGCCCATCCTAGACACACCCCTCCCCTTGCTACTCGCAATATTATGGCATTGCCCTGGGAACCTGGCACAGTCTTAGGAACCAGGAGGAAGGGTTTACGGATACAGGACAAACGCACAAACGGGTTTCACATGCCTTGGAAAGCATGTGTCCATAGGGAATCCATGTCATATATCTTAATACTGAACCTGGTGGGTCATGCTGTGCTGAGCAGGCACCGCCGGGTTGTGTTCACCTCGATACAGCCATACAGCAAGTCAGTATACTCGCGTAGTACGATGGGGGCGCTCCCCAATGTTCTGAGGCTCCATGTGAGGACACCCATACCGTACAGTATACCGTACAGTGGTACAGTGGTACAGTGGTTCAGTGCTGCATTCAAAACACGATTGTGGCAAGGCACAAAAAAAGTGGAAATGCCCATGGCCCACGAGTGGTTCGGTGGTATCGATCAAAAATGTGGAATTCTTGGTGTTGAAGTACGTCAAATATAAGATAAAAATTGTTTTGGGACTAGCGTACAGAGGTGCTCTGGTCGGATTACGCGATTGAATGTCTTCGAAGCCAGGTTTCGGATGATGATGGATGATGAGATGACGATGACGATGATGACGATGATGGTGATGATGGAGATGATCATGATGATCATGATGATCATGATGATGGTGATGATGATGATGATGATGATGATGATGATGATGATGATATTGAGCCCCTCGTGTTAGGAGCTTGGAAAAATCGTAGAATCTACAGTGGCACCCCTCGCTGGGGTTACTCAAAACATACACATACAAGATCAAGTGTCCTACGATTAGTCTAATGGAGGGGTCTACCAGTTTTGGCTACAATTAATTGGTCCTGCTCGAAGGTCTTATTAACGACAAACCATTCTACGATAAAGGTACACATATCCATTACAAGTCAAGTAGCTTTTATTCGAGACAATGAGGTCAGGCACAGACTATCCACCTGCAGTGAGTAACACCAGGTAGGCATGCCGTCGGTGTTACTTACTCATTAAACCTCACAAGCATGAGAGAAGCAGCTTGAAGTTGTTGCCTTAGAATCGTGATGACGAACTGAGCCGCGAGGTCACGTGCCCTTTCCGTCTCGTGAATATCCTGAATCCAAAACGCCAGATGGATCCTATGGAGATACAAAAAACCGGCTAATCGCCCATTGGTAAAAGGTAGTTACGGCCATCCCAAGGCCGTACAAAACCCCAAGCTTATACCAAGGGCGCCTAGCTTGAGGAGTTGTATACCTCGGAACCCCAGAACTGATTCCGTTAGTAATATTATTAGTAGTATTAATACTCGTAGTAATCTGAAAGTGCAACCCCGTGAACAAATCTATGGCTGAGGTCGCGTAGGCACACGAAACATCCATATTGCAATGCAAGAAAATGAGGCTCCGACAACATTTTGAATAGGGTAAACAGCCCTGTCACTCACGAGAAACAAAACAGCACGCACAGAAACTGGTATAATATGTCTGGTATACCTCTAGTCTATACCGTGCGAAGCACGCGCCCCATTTTGCTGGATACATTTTGGAATGTCTTGTCTTTTTTTGCCCTACTGGTCGTTATATACCTGTTAGTAGTATACCTAGGATATGGACTTGATCATCGGGTCGCAATTTCATTTTTTCTCAACTTTTGATACTTGTACAGATCGTCGGGTCGCAGTTTCATTTTTTCTCAACCTTGATATTTGCATGATATGAGATACTACTGTGTACATGTAGCTCATCTTAACTGTAAAGTCAGGAGCATCAACAAATGGTAAATAACGCATTAACGCTTTTACCACTACAAAAAGCTGTCCCGCACACTAATTTCAAGTAATCCCCCCCGGCTGGTAAATACAACATGCAGGGCCTAACGTAGCACGCGTGGTATGTAACTGACCTTAACTACTGCTCCTCCCGCGATATATGGTTGTTTTCCGCTCGGCGGTCGCCTATCGTCCTAGACACCCCTTCCTGCTGCCGAACCTGGTCGCGGCATGCTGCGCATTCGTAATCATTCCTTTCGTGGTCGTGTACCTCCCTGAGACGAGGGACTTGCGCAAAGGGGCCGCCAGAGAAGACGTGGGCAGGTGAGGAATCATTTACATTTTGAAAGTAAGTTTGTGAATGCGTATATCAATGCCCCAAAAATGAGTACGTAATGCTAAGTTTACTTTTTGAGCTAGAAAGTCGTCTGAATTTTAAATTGATTTGCCTCGGATTTAATGGAGTTTTGGAAGCAAGGCCTTAAAAAGATGGCACACACACTGTCTGGACGGAAATATAGAAGAACCATTCAGGTTTCGTCGAGAATCTTTGTACATTTTTCCTTTAGTGATAGCTTATACCTCCCTGGGACCAAGGACTGCGTCAACCGCGACACCGACATGTCTCCATCTCTTCGCCCTTGCTGCAAATCCGTTGCTCTCGCCATTACTGATGTGAGCACGCCCATAAGTTCGTTTGAGCGATTGCTGATCGATTTGAAATCAACGTTCTTGGTATTGTCGATTTTATCGAATCGGAACCAAAAAAAGAAAGGCTGTAAACTTAACCGTGTTTATGTACGATCTCAATACCCCCTTCAGTTTAGAATCTGCGACATGAGCCTACAGCATTGCGTTCGCAAGTACGGGTAGTTTACAATCCTATCGCCGTCCAGCGTTGTTGTACTCTGCATGATTCTGTTAGATTGGGTAGATTCTATGCGATTGCGCAGATCCACATATCCTGCGCTTCGTACGGTTAGTGCATTTTGCTAGGACATACCTTTATTCCAAATTATGTGGACGCTCCGCCAGTGGGACGGAACGCCCGGTTCTACTTCCTAGTAAATAGTGGGGGGGGAACAGGGCGGATAATCGTACATTAGATAATAATAATGTGAAAAGGAAGTACAAACAGATATGTTGACACTGCGGTAGACCACACTTCCAACCTATTACGCAGGGTATTTCGTGCCTACCTGCCGTCTGCACGGTCGCCTGACAACCTCTACCAAACGAAGTAGCATATGCCTAACGAAGTAAAGTCATTGAGCACGGGCACATCAGGCGCTCCTTTCGAAACAATGACGATTTGCACCTCTCCCCCTCGTGTGCTATAGTGGTGACATAGCATAAGCACATCACCTTGCTTGCTGTATTTGTTCAATATGTGTCTCTGCCTTAGAATTGGTGACCTCAGAGCCCCACTTCGGATGGGCGTAAACTCGTGTATGAGCTAATAATAATGTGAAAAGGAAGTACAGGCAGATACGTTAAAATTGCGGTAGACCACATTTTACCAACCTATTACGTAAGGTATATCGTACTTACCGTCTGCATGATCGCCTCCCAACTTATGCCAAACGATGTATGACTTACAAAGTAACGTAAGTGAGCGCGGGTACACCAAGCGTTCCTTTCGAAACACTGACGATTCGCACTTCTCCCTCGTGCTCGATGGTGGTGACATTGTATGACCACATCACCTCGCCTGTTATATTTTGCAATATGTATCTCTTTCCTATAATTAGCGATGTCAGAGCCCCACACCGGCACGATAAAATCATGGCAATTAGATGGTTGTACCTATCGATTGAAATATGCTATCTTGCTATCCATGTACATTAACAAATTACTTAGCTATACACTGTATAACAACATCAAATCTGCTAGAAAGATAAACAATACCAGGAAGGTGATATAAAGGGATGTATTCTTGATACAACTGTCAGATTAGTCCCCTTCAAGGATTTATAGTTTCTACGCGCATATTAAAGTGTCTCCCCCCCCCCCCCCCCCCCCCCCCCCCCGATACCTCTTGTTCAAACGCCCCACCTAAAACCAAAATCTGCCAGAGTAGTAAACACCCCCAGCCAGCTGATATCACCTCATTATCTTTCTAGCCATCCATGCCGTAGCTCCAATGCATTTCCGCCCCCTTTTTTTTCCCCCGTTCCCTCTTGTTTAAACGATCCACCTAAAATCGAAATCGGCCAGAGTATAACTACGCAGTTGATATCACGTCATTATCATTCTCGCCATCCATGACGTAGCTTTAGTTCATCCCCCCCAACACACCCCACCACCACCCCCTCCTTCCCCACCACCGCACGATCGCCTAGACCTAGCACCACGCCTACAGCAAGCCCCTACATATATGCAACCTAAACCTGTTTGAAACCCTTCCCCCCTCCTCCCCGCAAAAGACCCCCCCTCCCCCTGACCCCCCCCTTTTTTTTCTTTTTTTCCCGCTCCCTCTTGCTCAAACGCCCCACCTAACATCGAAATCACCCCATTATTTTTATAGAGCCATCCATGCCGCTGCTCCCATCACCCCCCCCCCCCCCCCCCCCGCCAACGCCCCCTCTTTCCCCACCACCCGCACCATCACCTAGACCTAGCACCACGCGTATAGCACACCCCTACATCTATGCGACCTTAAGCTGCTGAAAAGCCTTTCGGCCCCCCCCACCACCCACCCACCCCCTCGAACACACCGCCATCTCCTCACTGGTTCTACGACTTACACGATGTACATGATAAACTGGTGCATTCCTCCCACATTCGTCAGATTTATCCCCTTGAAGGATTAATAGTTTCCACGCACAGACTGAGTTGCCCCGCCCATTCCCCCCTCCCCCCCCCCCCCCCCCCCCGCTCCCTCTTGTTCAAACCCATGCCCCCACGCCCTAAAAACCTCCGCCCTCCCCTCACCGATTATACGACTTACAGGATACCCTTGATAAACTGACGCATGTCCTTCCACAGCCGTAAGATTTTGTCCCCCTCAAAAACGGTTGTATAGTTTCCGCGCACAGACTGCCTAACATCACCCTGTTGACCCTGATAGCTACGCTGTAGTTGCAAGGGGAGTCGCCGACCTATATCCTTAATGAGGACACACAACCCGTAATACGCGCGATCGGAGTATCACACACAGCTTGCAAAGATGAGTTTCGACAAAGTCTTCGATCTCACAGCTGGAGTGTATTTGTATTTGATAATATTTTATACAGTCCTTCGCGGTAATCATAGCCGACACCAACGTTACCAAACTGCGAAAAGCCTCCGTGCATTTTTTCCAGACATTTCATAAACTCTTAAGGCTTCTCCAGCCAGAGCCGATTGGCTGCGGCGACAACTGTTATCGACACGAAAGAGGAGACGGGAACGTCACTGTATAGGCGAACAGGCGAATAGATGAACAAGAGCGCGACTCGATCTCTCCGTTGATATATGTGCAATGGTCTCACATCTTTGAGCACAGCTAGCGTGCACGGTGTCCCTTGCGATGAAATTGTCAAGAACAAGAAAGACACTTCCGGTTGCAACCAGAACGCTGCATGGAAAACCGGGTATATATCCTGTGGAAAACGTGACAAGAACGGCACACCACACGCACCGGCAAAGAGCAAGACCAAGCACACACTACAAGTAGCAAGCGTCGAAATGAAAGTCCCATCAACAAGACGGCCTTGACCGAATAGTCGCTACGGTTGTTCCTCCTACCCAGAGGGAAAAATTGCGCACAGGTCTGCTTGAAGACGTTAAGACAAAACTACAGAGCACGCCGCAGAGAGTAACCGTCTTGGCTATAAGCTAACCGGTTGAAACCGATTATGTCGCGCCTTCTAGATTAATTTGTCAATGCGATGCCTTCATAGATGTCGTCATGTGGTTTTGTACCAGCGTGTTTATGCGCCGTTCCGTAATCGGAGTGGGGGCCTGCTGGTATGTGAAGATCGTCGCCCGCCGGGAAGGGAGGTATAGGAACTCGTAGGCGGCAGAAGCCGAGACCCTCGCGCGTGGCAGCGGGAGGCTACGCGGTGTTATTCTTTTGCCGTCTGGGGCAGATTTCTTATCTAAATTGTTTTGATTTTTTGTCACGTTTATATTTTGTTATTCCATAACCGTCACTTTTTTCCCCTCCCTATGGGTATGATATCACATAATATCATGCCATACCATATAATATCATATCACATCATATCATATCATACCATATCATATAATGTATTATCATATCATATCATATCATGCCATATCATATCATATCATAGCATATCATATCATATCATATCATATCATGTCATATAATATCATATCATATGATCATATCATATCATATCATGTCATGTCATATCATATCATATCATATCATATTATATCATATCATATCATATCATAATATATGTTTTAATATCATATCATATCATATAATCATATCATATCATGTCATATCATGTCATTATATATTATATATATAATATCACGATTCAGCTAATGGCTCCCACATCTTGATTAATGGATGCATCCGGTTCATGCGAGGTTAAAAACAATCATTTTTTTATATTTGTTGGCCTCTCTCGCCCAATAGTCCATTTCACGACTTGAAACCACGCAAGTGCATTCATCACGTGCACTTTATGGCACCTACGAATGCAATGACGCGTTGCTCGTTATATGCCACCGACATGAACACCTTCAAATGAGTAGACCTCAGCCGCTGTGGTGCTGCCCAACATCCTCGGCACCACTCTGTATCTCTGTACTCGTTGTGCATGCTTCGACGCGCATGGACGTGACATTACACAACACAAACACCGCCACCCTATTTATGCATTCATCAAACGTCGTCACAACATGTCAAGTAGTTACGATTGGCCATGCCCACTGCAGATTACAGCATTGAGATGCCCCATGCCCGCTGCCGCATACGAGCAAATATGCGGATTTTCTGCAGACAACCTCGCCAATCAAAATTCCGCCGCATATTATGTTTACCCGCATCTACACTACGCATCTACGCATCTACATTTCCGCCGCAATCATACGCGGCACCCCGCCAAACCTCTACTGCCCCTTCCGATGCCGTCAACACGACAATACTCGAAAGCTCAACAGAACCGACGCAACGAACAAAGGCGACTTCGACGCGCGAGGAGGAACGAAACACTCAATTGTCGCAGAAATTCACGTGATGGAAGGAGCGGCGAGGGCGCCCGTCCAACATCAACATACGTGCGTAGTCCTAACAAGTCGCGGGGATGTATCATCGATGCCACTTCCTCCTTTAATAGACATAACCTGCATCCTCCTCTCTATTTCCCGCACTTCTCATCCTCAATTCATTGATTGACCTTCTTCGGGCGTATCTCCGGGTGGCCGTCCCGCCGCCTACGGCGGGCGGCCACCTTACCCTAGTATCATACTATTATATGCCATGCTGTTCATCGTACATATGTCATCGTGGGTTTCGATATCCGTGTGGTCATACCTCGTACCGTAAGCGGAGTGGGGGCCTGCTGGCATGTGAAGATCGTTGTCCGCTGGGAAGAAGGGGGGTATGAGGACTTGTAGGGGACAGAAAAGCAGACACCCTCATGCGTGGCAGCAGGTGGAGGCTACGAGGCATTCTTCTACCGTCTGTGCAATTTTCGTATCTCTAGTTTGGGATTTTTTTGTCAAAATTTGTTTTTCGGTAACCGCGATACCCCTCTGGGCATTGCAACCGGACCACGCGTCCGGATATCGTGGACACGCGAGGCAGGACGTAGGATTTTGGAACGATAGTGTCCCACCAAACACGTTTCGGTCTGCCGTGATGTAAGGGCCGGTCGATACGAGTCATGGTGAATATTTTGGGGTTGTCAGCCTGCCGGGTTCTTCTCGTGTATCCCCTTTCGTGGCATGCATCCGGCCGCTAAAAAACGTAAGAATTAGGAAACTCCAGCTTTTTTTAGAGACGGGTTTTGACAGCCCAGCGGGCGTTAGCAATTTCAGTACGAGAGTACTCTGTGGTTAACAGGTGTAAAATGAATGTCACGTTTGATATATGTTTACCTCTTGTATTTTTATCTTGTAAGGCACCCATCTACACGCCGTACGACAGCGAGCCTGCAGCATCGGGCAACGGCAACATAGTCAAGGGTTATGGGAGCGTGAAGAGTTGGCTAGTGTAACGAGCAGAACCAACTATATTATAAAAATTAAAATACGCTCCAGCTGTGAGATCGAATATTGTGTCGAAACTCATCTTTGCAAGCTGTGTGTGATACTCCGATCGCGCGTATTACGAGTTGTGTGTCTTCATTAAGGATATAGGTCGGCGACTCCCCTTGCAACTACAGTGTAGCTACCAGGGTCAACAGGCAGTCTGTGCGCGGAAACTATAAAACCTGTTTCTGAGGGGGGCAAAATCTGACAGCTGTGGAAGGAAATGCATCAGTTTATAAAGTGAATCCTGTAAGTCGAATATCCGGTGACGGGAGGGCGGAGTTTTTAAGGACGTGGGGGCCTGATTTTGATCAAAAGGGGGGGGGGCGGGAGGGGGGGGAAGGGGGGAAGGGCACGGGTGGGGCAGGTCTATTTGTGCGTGGAAACTATGAATATTTCTTGTGGGGGAGGGGGAATGTGGCGGGGGGGGGGGGGGCGGGGGCGGGGGGGGAGGGCTTTAGGTCGCATAGATTTAGGGGTTGGCTATACGCGGGGTGCTAGGTCTAGGCGATGGTGCGGGTGTTCGGTGAAGAAGGGGGCGTTGGGGACGGGGGTGGGTGGGAATTGCAGCAGCGGCATGGACGGCTCTGAAACGATCACGAGGCGATATCCAGGGCGTGGAAGTGTTTATTACTCTGGCGGATTTCGATAGTAGGTGGGGCGTTTATGCAGGAGGAAACGATGGGAACAAGAAAAAAAACATTGAAAAATAAAAAAGGGGGGGGAGGGGGGGGGGGGAAGCGTTTTCGAGAGGTTTAGGTCACATATAATATTAAAATCAAGGATTTGGTCGACACTGCTGATGTTCGGAACATTGTGTGTGATCTTTCGATCGCGTGTATTAATCGTATATGTAGGGGCCTACTATACGCGCGGTGCTGGGTCTAGGCGATCGTGCGGGGTGTGGGGAAGGAGGGGGCGTTGGAGGGGGGGAGGGGGGATGAATGAAAGCTACGTCATAGATGGCTAGAAAGATAATAACGTGATATCAGTGGCTTATTAGTGTTTATTACTCTGGCCGATTTCGATTGTAAGTGGGGCGTTTGAACGAACTGGGCGGGGAACAAAGGGGGGGGGGAGATGAGTTGGAGCTACGGCATGGATGGCTAGATGGATAATGAGATGATATCAGCAGGCTGGTAGTGTTTACTACTCTGGCAGATTTTGATTTCAGGTGGGACGTTTGACCAAGAGGGATCGGGGGGGGGGGGGGGGAGCATTTTAATATGTGCGCGGAAACATAAACCCTTGAAGGGGACGAATCTGACGGTTGCAGCAAGAAGACACCCCATTAAATCACCCGCCTGGTAATGTTTATTTTTCTAGAAGGTTTGATGTTACATGTAGTATGCAACCCACTTCTTAGGTGTAGTAAACAACGTGTTAAAAGCTTGTATATACGCACTTGGGAGCACGCAACAATAAGTTTCAAATCGAGGACAAATCGAACAATCACCCGAGGTTTCCAAAGTTTCGGTGGCTTTAATACCTACAAGCAAAAGCAGGTCGTGTAACTCTCCGCAGGAACGTGGGATTTGTGAAGACGTGCTCGGGATTAAGGAAGCTGACAAAAAAAAGACGCGGCGCGGATCCATGCTACGATGGAGGCAGAGCCTACTTTTTTGGAGGTCCCCCTTGCTTAGTTTTTTTGAAGAGCTCAATACCTCATCCAAAAAATATTCTCAAGAAAATGAACGGACCGGATGAACAAAAAACATAGTCTGTACGAGTAGTCTATACGTCGAAGTACGATAAACCACTCTAGGCTAGCGCAAACAATTGTAAGGCAAACAGTTTGTTTTTTTCTCCCGGTACTCCGACGCTTACAGCGGCTGAGGTGGGTGGCACTTTAGGGAAAAATGTGTTTCTTCTCCTTGATGACGGGGGGCTCCTTGGACCAGACCTATCGATAAAATCGCCGGGACGTCATCCTTGGTTCGAAAAGAGGTGTTTTTTGTGTGTGCATGCCAAAAGGCCACGGGTTTGTTCGGCACGAAAAGCCCTTTCGGTTTGCTCAAAATGAGTCTGGGAGCGAGGTATTGAGATCCAGAAGTGACGAGGTCAAGAAAAAAAAACATGCGCATGCACGTCCTCCGTCGCACGTGTTACGAAGAGTAGTTGTTTCAGACGAAATTGAGTACGAAGTGCTAGTTTAGTTAAGCATCTCCGCACAACCAGAAACGATTCGGCCAAGGATTGAATTTCACCCTGTTTTTATGCACATATGTCGATAGAGTTGGCTTTTTTCGCCAAGTATATTCTACGGGCCGGGTGTTCTCAATATGGGAGCTACCTGATAGCTCGTTACGGTAGCATTTCGGTTTTCATGTGTTTTTGTTGCATGCCCAGGCCATGAGATTGTTCGTCATGGAAAAAAATTGTTCTCCCTCAGACACAGACTAGAGGTGGGTGAAGAGCTCCTACCGGGAGGAGCTTGAGCGAGTATCGGTGCCGCCCCTATCATGTTGTGGCATGCGTCACACAGCAGTTGGCGAAGAGAGATAATAGTGCAGTCGGAATGTTGAGCCAACGGAGCTGCTGCGCTAGCCAGAGATGGTCGTCTGTGAACCGTTTTTCATTCATATTATAATAACGCCTCCTATCTGGTTTTGAGTGTTTAAAATGTTTTTTCGGTGCGCATCTCTACTCCAGATCAGGCGAGGATGATAACCGTGATGGAAGGTTGGCGCCAAGCCGTGCGAGCGCCGGTGGGTTTCTTGCACGCGGATCGTGTGATCAAGATGGACGTAAGATATTCTCTCTCCGCGGAAAGGCGCGAATTCATGGCAGCGACAACGATATTCCTGAGACTGGACTGTTTGAATTGGGTGGACGTGGGCCCTACCCACCCAACGCGAACGCGCCAAACCATTCAAGCGACAACGGCGACGTACTTGATCCCATATTGTGTGGCCCGGATGAACACATATCTTCGACCAGCACGAAGAATCAAAACGATGCAAACGAGGGCGCCCTGGAGCCTCAAGCGGGTGACCCGGACGGGCGCATCTCTTTGCTCAGCGGGAACACGCGGAATCATGCAAGCAGTAGCGACGATGTGTTGAAGCCCCCCGGATTGTGTGGACCCGGCGGGCTAATCTCCACGCCCATCGTCAAGACGGTCCTGTTCCTTGCCACTGCTCAACAGGTTAGAAAAAAAAAACGCGTGCTACAAAAGAGGTATCACATTTTGGCCAAAGTGCCACCTCACCAAAGTGCCAACAGAGACATCCCACGGTAGGGGTGGGGTGCAGTATCATCAGATCGGTCCCTGAGGTTCTCACATGAGGAGCTCAATATCTCACTCGATACTACATGATTTCGAAGGCATTTCGTTCGCACAACCCCACCAAGCTTCTATGCCATAGTCTTGAAACAACAATGTGTACCCGTGAAATGACTTGATCAATGACTAATCGATAGTTCCTCACGTGGAATTGAATCGCCCAAGGACGTTTTGGCCCAATCATACA